>OY756961.1:26845000-28045000 GCA_963580455.1 Euonymus europaeus
AATTATCAATTAATCACATTCTCCTTAATTCGCTTTACTTTGTGGCCAAATATAATTGGATAGAGATAAGGATGACAAAAAATGACCCTGATGTAACTCGTATGGTAATCGATCTATTTAAAATTTGAATTCGAAAGTATCTCCTATAAAATTTGGAAACAGTTTTGATTTTTTTTTATTTTTATAAAACCTGTCACGGTTTATAGTCGATTTTGGTATTAAATGTAGGATTTAGGGTACCTGAACCAATTAATAAATGGTTAGGGTATCCGAAACAAAAAAGGACCAAAACCTTACCCAAAACTGACCCGACCCGACCTACCCTTAATTACAAATCAATTCTTAAAAATATTAGTAAATATGTTAGAGAAAATATTCGAAACTTATACACGTATAAATCACTTAACCTCTAGTACAATTGTTTGTTTATAGACTTTCATCATAATTTTTAATATTTTTGTAATGCACGATTCGGGTTTCAAGTTAGAGTTTGCATGTTTGGAAACGGTTATCCAACCAATTATGAAAGAAATTGAAAAAATTAAACGGTAAATGGATATCCAGTGATAAACAGTTATGAAACGGTTCATATTTTGAAAATCTAAATAATTTTTTAAACGATTTTGGAACGATTAAATGATAACGGTTTTGATATTTCTTAATTAGAAACTACAACTACTCCCATCCTATATAGTGACAACAACCAATGCACGTGGTCCGTGCGTGCCTTTAACCAATGCACGTGGTCCGTGCGTGCCTTTTTAGAATAGAGGCAAAA
This sequence comes from Euonymus europaeus, assembly GCA_963580455.1. Lineage (NCBI taxonomy): Eukaryota > Viridiplantae > Streptophyta > Magnoliopsida > Celastrales > Celastraceae > Euonymus > Euonymus europaeus. The sequence goes on from OY756961.1 coordinate 26,845,779, forward strand.
AATAAAGAGCGATAAATGAGTATCTGTTAGTAAAAAATTATAAAACAGTCACAGCTTTGATATTTCTTAATTGGGAGGTAGAGTTGGTCCCATAAAAAATACAGAGAACAATCGGTGCGCGTGGTCCGTGCGTGCCCTTTTAAAGGAGAGGCAACGAATAAAGAGTGATCGAATTCCAAATGGCAGATCGTCTCTCCCTGGCGCTTCTACAAGCTCAATCCCCGAACTCACCAACCATGGCTTCCTCGCTCAGTAGCGCCGCCGCTCGCATCTTTCCCGTCGCCTCCAGAGCACGCTTTTCTCTTTTCTCCTCCTCCTCCGCTTCCCGCTCTTCACTCTCTCTTTCCTCACCATCCTGTCCTCCCTCCTCCGGTAAATGGCTCCGTTCTTCTCTTTTCATCTCACATTTAAGTCTCAATAATCAGGTGCACTTTCGCTTTCTTTCTCTATTTATGTCTTTGTGTGTCTGCGTGGACGTGCGTATATGCTTTTATGTGTACTTATCTAAGTTTTTTTTTTAATATGTGGTTTTAGAGGAGATCGATGGTTAATGTTTCTAGCAGAAGTTTTGTCACTGTGGCAGCGGCCTCTGATCTTGAACAGCTGAAGAGTGCAAGGGAGGATATCAAGGAGCTTCTGAAAACTCAATTCAGCCATCCGATTCTGGTTTGTAATTTTAATTCAATCGCAAGTTTTACAAAGTGCAACTAACTTAAAACGCTGCTACGTTTTTCGCTTTTGTTTTTCAAATTTGGAAAGGATGAATGTAGTGTTTGTCCAATTGCGCCCCTTACTGTGTAAGTTTGTTTATTGTAAAAGTAAAATACTGAAGTGAAAGAGTCATTTATACGATTTTGTTCCTATTATTTTGTTTGTTCATAATTTTATATATAAAAGGACACCTAAATTATACTAATCTCATTTTTTAATGTCCGTGCCCCTTCCGCCCAACAAAATGATGAAGATAAAAACACTGAAAAGGAAGAAACAGAAAGATAGAGTTGTATTAGATATGTCTTGTTTTATGTGAAGGTAAACAGGTTTCAAACTAATGTACTCTGCTACTCAATCACTGAGCCACATGTTCACCCTTAAGAAATTCAAATGAGAGTTTAAAAATGTTAGGAGACATATTTTCGGACTTTCATTATGATATTGACATGATAACCGTTAATGTTGTAGGGTTGAAACCCAAGCACACGAATAAAACATGGAGATGACAACTCTTTGTAATGAAGACAGGAAAAGTATGATTTTTCCTAAATCTTTATTTTTTCTTGAAACAAACAAAGCCTGAATATTAATTCGAGGAAACTGGAAGGGGACCTGTTTTTTGTTAACATATAGGTTGAATGACGTTTGAAAACATAAATAATGCGCATGGTTTCTCTCCCTTCGAGTTTCATCCAAAAACGACCATTTTCTTTTCCATGAAAGAGTTAAATAAAAAGTCTTATGTTTACATTTTGCATAGGATTAAATTGCTGAAGTTTTCTGCATGCTGTGCTGTAGTTGGAGAACTGTGACTTTCACAAAGTAGATGCAGCCATTATAAGTAACTTTAGACTTAGAGAAACTAGTAATCCATGAATCAGGACAGCTTAAGCTATAAGCGAGGTAGAAAGGTTCATCAATTAGGTTGCTTCATTTTCATCTGTCTACCGAAGAAGTATAATTCTACATGGTACTTTGAGTAAAAATCAGAAACGTGTTGAATTTTGAATGTCTATCATTTTTGTTCCTTTTGTCAAATACCTCCTATGACATGATATTCTATTGAATATCTGTGTCTTTCTGGCTATACGGGATTTCCGGGTGCTCATTTTAAAGTATATAATTTTGTGTTAACTATGTAACTATAGAGTACATCATTTCTATGACAATTACAATTAAATGGAGTGGCATTCAAAAACAACGAAAATGTAATGGAGGTACAAAACTTGAGACAATTAATAGTTACCCTCCGCCTGTATCTTATATAACTTGTTATAACAGGTTCGCTTAGGATGGCATGATGCTGGTACTTACAACAAGAACATTGAAGAGTGGCCACAGAGGGGTGGAGCTAATGGAAGTCTCAGATTTGAAGTTGAGCTTAAGCACGGAGCCAATGCTGGTAATGATTTGACGTTGTTTGTGGTTTAGCCGGCTTGATAGCACTGTTTCCTCATTTATTGGCTCTTCAGGTCTTGTCAATGCGTTGAAAATTATCCAACCTATTAAAGACAAGTATGCTGGTGTGACATATGCTGACTTATTCCAGTTGGCTAGTGCAACTGCTATCGAGGTCTCTGAACTCTTACTCTGCATACTGCTAGTATTAGTAATTGAATCAAATGTATTTACTGACAAGTTCCTCTAAAATTTCAGGAAGCTGGAGGCCCCAAGATCCCTATGAAGTATGGGAGGGTGGACGTGTCAAGACCTGAGCAGTGCCCTGAAGAGGGGAGGCTTCCTGGTAACCGAACTACATCTGTGTGGCATATATTCTTGGCTTAGTGTATCTTTTTGAAAAGCCTTGTTTACATAAATGCAGTACCATGTTGCTGCGTGATTACTATTAATAGAATCATTGATCTAAAATGTGATGCCACGATACCGACGTTTAATATAGCATCAATTTGATATGAACTGTATACATCAGCATACTGAGGGTTTGACACTCCAATTCTGGGCTTAGGATTGAATAAGTCGTCACATCTTTCCCGCTATGGGGATTGCCTTGAGTACTTGGCCTCAAGCTTGGATAGCTTAAGAGCAGTCTAGGTGTTTTATACTGTATAAATGCGGCATGTGCCTCGAGCAAAGGTTTAAAACTTTATGTAAAAACATAAAACAGTCGAGATAAAGTTTTAGCTGGCTAAAAACCCTTGGAGCCACAAAATCTTTGTGTCCTGACTTCCTGTGGATATATAACTTTGCTGCTGCTCTCATTGCTGAGTAGAATGGACAGGTTCTTAATGTCGAGGATTATGGTTAATAATGGCCAAGACCAAAAAATAGAATTAGTATAAGTAGGCTTCTAATATCAATGAGCTTCAAGTTTTGCTTCACTCCAGTGATTGATTGATCATTTGAGCAGCATTTTTTCATATTATTTTATGGAAGTTGGTTTAAATTTTGCTGTGATCTATTTTCCCCTTTGGTTGCCGAACGCTGCTTGTAGTCCTGCTTTTGCCTCTCTTTTGGTGACTGATTTTAAAGTTTCATGACTTCTTCAGCTGCTGGGCCCCCATCACCTGCGGATCACTTACGGGAGGTTTTCTATAGAATGGGACTGAATGACAAAGTAACTATGCTTTGTACTATAAGCTTGTTAGTTTACTTCAATTAAATGTGTGTGTGATGTTCAGGGCATTGCTATTTGATCTGCAGGAGATAGTCGTATTATCCGGTGCACATACGCTCGGAAGGTCTAGACCTGAACGGAGCGGCTGGGGAAAACCTGAGACAAAGTACACGGTAATGAACCAACAGCTTTAGAGTGCATGTAGAAAAAGTATTTGTTAGAGTTATGTAGTTCGGAATCTTCCCATAGCATTTTCTGCATCTGGAATTGAAGATTCTTTTGAAAAAAAATTAGTGACATTAACGGATAGTTCATCAAAATTGTTGAAGGAGATGTAAAAGACGTTCCTACTCTTTTATTACATTATTACAGCTTTTGAACTACCATGCCCCCCACCCAATAAATTTCTTATTTCCTTTGACATGCCAAAGATGGATACTAGTTGAATTTTCCATATGAATTGCATAAGCATTTATCATTGTATATAATGGGCTACAATAGTGGATGCATCATCATCATCATAATAATAATTATTTGGATGGTTAAACTTAATTAACATTTTGGATTGCCATAATTGAACTGATTGTGTTAGTTTTTAGACAGACCTTTGTTTTTGCTTGACTGTTCTTCCTTGCTTGGGTGGTTATTTGGGATTATTATCCATGTACTATTATTCACGTCCAAATCTGAGTGGTATTTGTGGGAATGCAGAAAGACGGTCCTGGAGCACCAGGGGGACAGTCATGGACAGTGCAATGGCTGAAATTTGATAATTCCTTCTTCAAGGTTCGAATACATAGCTTTGGGTCTCTGGATTCGGAATTCATTGTTGCTTCCTCTTTCTGGTCAGGATGGCAGGCTTTTGAGAGATTCCCCTTTCAATGTTGATGCTTTATCTATGCAGGATATCAAAGAAAGAAAGGATGAAGATCTGCTTGTGCTGCCAACTGATGCTGTTCTCTTTGAAGATCCTTCTTTCAAGGTAAAAGGGGACAGCACTTATTGCCAAGAATTATGAGAAAATGCTTTTTGGCTGAACATCATATAAATTTCAGGTATATGCTGAGAAATATGCCTCAGATCAGGAGGCCTTTTTCAAGGATTACGCTGAAGCCCATGCCAAGCTCAGTAACCTTGGAGCTAAATTTGATCCTCCAGAGGTACAAAAGCAATTGTGTTTTGAACTTTTTGTTCACTGTGCTGTGGTTTAATCAAATTTAAACTTTCTAAATCTTGATTACTACTATCGCCAACTTAAGCTATTATAATTCTGTTGACTTTACTCAATGGTAACTGGCAAGTATGTTATCATTGAAGTTTCAAAATTATAGTGGGTTATGACCAAACATTAAGTTTGCATAACACCAAGTTTTGCAACACAAAATTTGAGGCCATGGACCAAAATGATTAACACACGGAAATGTAATATTCAACGTAGTATTTCATTTTTCACGCAAATTCATAAGGATCTCTTTCAATCTTAAATGGTCATGGAAAGAAGTTAAATGACCTTCACTCAAATTCATAAGGATCTGTTTAAATCTTAAATTGTCATGGAAAGAAGTTAAATGACCTGAAAATCTGTTTATTTTCTCTTTTGTAAGCAGGGCATTGTCCTTGATGGTCCAGAACAAGCTGCACCGGAGAAGTTTGTGGCTGCCAAGTAATCTTCTGGGAAGGTTGTAATCAAATAGAACTTTTCATTATCATCTTTTACCCAATAATTGCTTGAAAGTACTTGCATGCTCTTTTTCTTTTTTCTTTTTGCCTGAAAGGTTCTTGTTGGGAAACCAGACCTGTCTACAAATTGTTCATATTATTTACCTTCATGATTTACTGCAGGATTAAGGAGCAAGTATCTGGTTTTCTTGTGCCGCATCTTTTATTTACACAAGTTCAAGCTATTTTCAAATGCTTGTATACACATCTAAAACTTAGAAGTCTAATTAAGGAGAAAGCAATAAATTCAAGCTGTGTTGCCAAGAGAGCTGTCAGAAACCATGAAGCAGAAAATTCGAGCTGTTGGTGGAACCCGGATAAGCCTCTGCGGTCTAACTATTTCCTAAATATCATGATTTTGATTGCTTCATTGGCATTTTTGACATCTTGTTATGAATTAGCCTGGAACTTTTTAGCATGGTTATGAAGATAGCATCATTGCTTGCCATTTTCCAATATATATATTATTTAATTTTATTTTGAGCTCTTTTCGATTTCTTCGGCTTTCTTGTTCTATGTACTAAGAATTCCACCTCATTTCAAAAGAAAATTCCGCCTTAAACTGTCATCATAATGAATTTCGCAAGTACAAAACGCAATCAGATCATATCTTGGGGTCATTATAAATATACCAGAGGTGAGATCTCTGGGTTCAACCCTGAGGCTACGTGAGCCCCCTAGGGGAGACTATAACACTGGGCTTAAGCGGACGGGGCTACAAGTCATTGCAATATAAATTTGGTGGCGCTAGACGAATTAGGGAGTGGCGAAGAGACTTAATTTTCTAAATCACATCATTTATGGAAGAATTGAGGTACATAATATAATATACTAATTTTTAAAACTAGTGGACGCATTTACGGGTCTCTGCAGTGTAAAGTCAAAGAAGAACAAAACTTTGATATTGAGAGGGGCGAAAGAGGAAAATATTTTATGGTTGGGCCTAATGTCTCATGTTGTTGTGTCATTTTGATTCACACAGGTTGCATTTTTCCGGTCAAAGGATTTAAGAGAACAAATTTGTATAGATAATAAGTATGGATCGGCTCAAAAGAGACAATCTTCTACTATGTCCAGGGTAGGGCAAGCGGGCTTTTACACTAAACATTTCTTGTATTTGCACATTATGTAAGGTTCGGGTCAGTAAATTTAGAATATAATCTCATAATTTATTAAAAAGAAATTGTTTTCAATTTCATAATACAGAATTGTGGATCGAAACTTTGCCACTTGTTTTCATTTTTCAAACACCACCAAGAGTCACATGTGACGACAATCTGGCCCCATTTGTATTTATCCTTTTTAAATATTTTTTTTATTCTTATTTTAAAATATCTTACCCTCTTTTCAATATTACATATATGATGAATTATTATTGGATTAATTTTATGAATTTGAAAGGTTCTGAATTCGATTTTCACTTGTAACATTATTTTTCTATTCACATATTGAGTTTGATCCGGTTTATTATTTTATATGGTGAAAAATTTGTATGTATGCAAATTCGACCATTCGAGTTTAAATTTATATAAGATAAAATATTCAAGTGATAACTTATATGATGTTATTTTTAATTATTAAAAATAAATAAATAAATTAATGAATATTCAATATCTTTATAGATTTTTGCCATATATTGCTAGAATCTTTAAAGATGACTACATGCCTTTTTTCCTCTTCTGTAATTAGGACCTTCTAATAACAGCGTACTATGACGCTACATCTCCAGTGAAATCAATCCACGTGGAAAATTAACCATTTATGGAGCGAGTACCAATCTATTACCTACCCTAGAGAGTGAAATGTGTAGGTACGACACGTTTTTGCACCATATTTTTCTCGTTTTGTATCCGCTCATCGAGATCCTTTTATAACCCCAAACCCAGAAGCTGACACTATCCGCTCACAGTCCACAGAGAAATCTTAGGGAGAGGAAATCTGCGATTATGGGGCCTAGGATTTCGATTTGGTCCTCTGTCTTTGTTTTCGCTTTAATCGCTTCGTCGATTTCCGCTGAAGAGGCTGAATCGAAGGAGCATGTGTTGACGTTGGATCACTCCAATTTTGATGACGTTGTTGCCAAGAACGATTTCATCGTCGTCGAATTCTACGCTCCATGGTATAATTAATTGATCTTTTTTTTTGTTCTTGGTTCTGGTTTTTTGTGACTTAAATCTACATTTGATCGATTATCGGATCTCAATTTTGCTATCCGATGGAGATACTGGCATGTGTATCTGTATGTTTCATGTATATATGGAATTGTGCGTTTAGTTTATGTATTGATGTGTTGTATTGGGATCTAGGATCTGGATTTAAGCTATCTTGCTTCTGTTGACCTCTGCATTGGATGTGTCCATGAATAAATGGTTATGCTTTTTTACCCCCAATTTTCCCTGCTGATTACGTTTTGGTCTCAAATTCAATACTTTTAATTATTTACTTTCATCTTGAAATATTCTGGATCCTTGAACTCCAGAACCCTTTCCCATATCGCATATATATATATATATATATTCTTGTTTGTGAGACTACATGTTTTGAAATTGGAGACATAAACCAAATATTTCCAGGAACATTCTACCCTGATAGCAACACTATGATGCCTACATGACTGCAATTTCATCGTGAGATTGATATTTGTAAAACTATCCTTGGTGCTTTTGTAAAATACTGCTTAGTATTCATCTGATTATCTCTTTTTTGTTTTTTTTAAAGCACTGTAACTCTGGCCTAAAATTGTTGATCTTTCTCACATGGCTAATCTTGTTTCAAATCGTTCCTTTCATTACAGGTGTGGCCACTGTAAGAAACTCGCTCCTGAGGTAATTCATTTGTTCCTGTGTTTATGTATGGAATTTTTTCAAAGATTTGAAAATTGTTCGCAATTTAAATTGTATATTTGGCTAATGCACACTGCTATGTTTTTGTAGTTTGAGAAAGCAGCATCAATATTAAGCAGTCATGATTCTCCTATTGTTCTGTCGAAAATTGATGCTAGTGATGAAGCTAACAGAGAGATTGGTACCAAGCATGAGATCCAGGGTTTCCCCACCCTTAAAATCTTTAGAAATGGTGGGAAGATTGTTCAGGAGTACAAGGGACCTCGTGATGCAGATGGCATTGTTGACTATTTAAAGAAGCAAACTGGTCCAGCTTCTGCAGAGATAAAATCTACTGAAGATGCTAATAATCTTATTACCGATAAGAACATTGTTATTGTAAGATATACTGTGTTTTCTTACAATGCGTTCATTTATCAAATATTTCAATAACCTTCCCTGTTATGAACAATCTATACTATTTTTGCAGGTTGGCGTGTTCCCAGAGTTTGATGGGGAGGAATTTCAGAACTACACAGCTCTGGCTGAGAAGTTGCGGTCTGACTATGAGTTTGGTCATACTTCAGATCTTAAGCTTCTCCCACGGGGTGATTCATCAGTGACTGGGCCTTTGATTAGGCTGTTCAAGCCATTTGATGAATTGGTTGTTGATGTTAAGGTGCATACATTCTCCTATATTTTAGATTTTATTTTTTGGATTATTTTGTATTTAGAACTCCATTATACCGTGTATAATGAGCTGTCTTAACGGTGTTATACTATATATGGCCCCAGGATTTTAATCAGGATACTTTGGAGAAATTTGTTGAAGAAACTACTATCCCAATTATCACTGTCTTTGATAAGGAACCAAACAATCATCCTTTTGTTGTCAAATTCTTTAACAGTCCAAATGCAAAGGTATATGTTCCAGCATTCTTTCTCCTCTCTCTTTTTTACTAAAAATTATTCATTCGGTCCTGTGAACAACACTAAAATCGAAGTGTTGTTTTGCCCTTATTTATTGCTTTGCAGCAGTGGTATATTTTTTTTTATGTGATTAAAATCAAATTTTGTGCAATATAACCCTTCATGGCTTTGTTTGTTGGGAATGATTAGGACTTAATGGCATGAACCATACATTATTCATGTATATATTGTCTGTATGTCCAATCTGACTACAGGATTTGGAACAATGTTGCATATATTATTCATCTAATATACACCGTTACAAAAGCTGAAAGGTTAAGAGCCCATTCATGTCAGTGCTATGCAAACAACGAAGGGGCATGGGCAAATATTCGAATAAATGTACATGGGGATTGAATGTGAAAGCATTTCCCTTGTATTTATAATATCACGCTGCTAAATATGATTTTCTAATTGGCAGGCAATGTTATTCCTGAACTTTTCCAGTGAAGTTTCCAATGCTTTGAATGCAAAATATCGTGAAGCTGCTGAACAATACAAAGGGAAGGGCATAAGCTTTCTAGTTGGAGATCTTGAGGCCGGTCAAGGTGCCTTCCAGGTCAGTTTATATTCAGTCTGCCAGTGTGCTTTAGGTCAGCTTTTGCAACATTTCCTTTAACATGTTATTTAGTCTAATTGTTTGAATGAACAGTATTTTGGACTCAAAGAAGAGCAAGTGCCTCTCATCATCATCCAGTCTAGTGATGGTCAGAAATATTTGAAGCCAAATGTTGAGCCGGACCATGTTGCTTCTTGGATAAAGGATTACAAGGTAAATACTTCTCTTTTTTTTTTTTGCATTGGGTTCCACGAAAAAAAATTGCAATGGCAAAGGGATTTTCCTTCTGTGTGTTAGAAGGTTGAAGTTGCTTAGTTTTTATTTTATTTGGCTTTCTGTTTATAGTTTGGTTTGAACAGAGATGAAATGTACCCTTAAATAACATAGGTCTTCTCCATATCCATAAATGATTGCCATTTCATCGGGGTGTGTGTGCATGTTTTAGGTACCACAACCACTCGTAACTCCTGATAAAGCATGAGGGTTATGGTGTGTTGGTTTCTAGTGTAGACTTTGAAAAAAGAAGATTTTTACTCTAGGAAATTTATGCAGGATGGGAATGTTGCACCATACAAGAAGACAGAGCCCATCCCAGAAACGAATGACGAGCCTGTGAAAGTTGTGGTTGCAGACAGTCTTCAGGACATTGTTTTCAATTCTGGTAAAAATGGTGAGTGATTCTTTGATTCCTTCTTTTTACTTCTGTCTTTTGTCTGCATTTGTTGTTCCTTAAAACTTGGTGTGTGAATGTGTGATTTCTGCTGAGTTCTCGTTAGCCACCAATATTGCAAGATAGGAATTGCTTATCTGAGCAGTTTCTGTAGTTTTTTTCCCTTTAACTACTACTGAATTATAATTTTCTTGAATATTTTTATTATTAGAGAACTATAACACTTCGAAGATAATAGTTGGGAAACACGAGATAAATTACTTGTCTATCCTTCAATGCAATGCAAGTTGACTAAGGTTGGATGGGTAAGCAACTCAGCATCCATGAAATACGGCCCATGTAGTTTTTAATTTGAAAACTTCCACAATCATATTTTGATCTCTGATATCTTGGTGTAACTTTGACCCTTCTAGATGTCTGAGTTATGCATGGGTGTTCGCTCAGAGTTTTTATGAATTGTGTTGGTGCTGTGTCATTCAATGGGCATCAATATAAATAACTGGAGACTAATACTATTTCTGCATGAATGTCCTTTGATTTTTCTTTCTATTTTTCTGGTGCAAGTTGAATAAAACTATTTCGCAGGATAATAGTGATACACTCACTGTGCTGCTGCAAGTTACAACATTACCTACGGTCTACAGGAGTCCTAGATGTTTTTGTAAAAGCACCTTGCATTTGAAATATTGTATTTTGCAGTTCTGCTGGAGTTCTATGCTCCATGGTGTGGACATTGCAAACAGTTGGCTCCAATTTTGGATGAAGTAGCTGTCTCATATGAAAGTGATCCTGCTGTTGTCATTGCAAAGCTGGTATGTTTCGTGCTTTTGTGTGTGAAAAGAGCAACTATATATCTATATATATACATGTATATTAAAATACTTAACCTGTAAAGAATTGAATTGATGGATTTTCTTTTTATTCGGCTATGCAATTATTCTCCACTCCTAGTGATACTGGTCCTGGAAGTGAACAGCCACTCTAGCTCTTTGAAAAGAGCTGCTATTTGGTTTCAAGAATGTATTTTCCTTTAAATCCTAATTAATAAGAACTCTCTTTCCCCGCAACCCCATGCATTCAGGAAAAAATTGTTGTATCTTTTTCCCTCTCAGAGGTCAAAGTAGTCCTTTTAATAGTACTGTTTTGCATATTTGCGTTGGAGTAAGAGAAGTTGAAGTGTTTTTTAAAATAATGAGTACTCTTTGTGCTAAGATATTTGCCACGCTTCTCAATTGCCAGCCCTGAACCCACCTTCCTCCAACCCCTCCATTTTTCTCCCTCCCTCCCTTCCATGCAAGACAGCAATGCTGGAAATGCATTTTGCCTTTTTTTTTGTTCATGAAGAATTTGGTTCTAATGCACTTCCATCTGTGGTTCTTTCAGGATGCAACTGCAAATGACATCCCAAGTGATGCTTTTCAAGTCCAAGGCTATCCAACCGTGTACTTCAGGTCAGCTAGTGGAAAGTTGACACAGTATGATGGCGATAGGACAAAAGAAGCTATCATTGAGTTTATTGAGAAGAATCGGGATAAGACTGCCTCTGAGGAACCGATCAAGGAAACTGCCTCTGAGGAACCTGTAAAGGACGAGCTGTAAGGTGGTTGCTATTTACAATATTAGATCAGTTTTGGCAAAACGATGTTCGGGTTGTTTAGCTACATAGTGGAATAATAACGTTACATTGTCAAAATAAAATGTTATCGTTAGAAAAAATCGTAATCAGAGTTTCTTTTGCTAGTCGTTGGTTACTGAATCCCATCATTTTCAGAGAGTGATGAATGTCAGAAATGATCCGGAATCGGAAAGTCCTTTATTACTTTTTTGACCTCATCCGTGCATGGATGAAGCATGGAATGAGTTCCTATTGCACTCCTCTAATGGTTCATCCATATAAAAGACCATTTTTCGAGTCTTAGAAGATAGTGGTGGTCAGCGACTGCAGTGGTTACTGGATGAAAGAAACTTTTTCCTGCACTGCAAAGTTGCATAAGTTGTTTTAGGCATTATACTTGATACTTATATTCTGCATAAATTGTTCATTTCTTGCATATTCATGCGAGCATATAACTCTTCTTTGAATAAGTGCCAAATGGTATCCAATATTATCCCAGTCACAAGCACACACGATCCATACGTATATTAGAAGCATGGACCCATGGTATCCAATGGGCTCCTAGTGCTGCCGTCATTGTCTTGTCGGCCGAAATTGTCAACACCATTTAATTAGGTGAGCTCTATACATCGGACAGTCTAAAAACTTGAAATACACCCCAAGAAAATACAACAATTCTCATATACACGTACACCTCAATCGTTACAATTTATAAACACTAAACAAATTTAGCATATAAGATAAAAAAAAATTGCGTCTATGCCCCACATAAATGATATGAAGACAATTGATTATGGGGTGGGGTGATTAAATATTTAACATACACAAGCAAACAAATTCAAACATCTATGCACAAAGAAAGAGGAAGTGGAGAAGAGAGATTTACATTGATAATTTTTAACGGAACTCTCTACAATACTGTTGAGAAGATGGTGACTTAAGTGTATAAGTTTCTTCCTAATAAGTGATTTAAGCGTATAAGTTTACTGCTCATGTTATCGGGCGATTGAGTGATAAAAGAGTGGGGTGTGATAATCCAATGCCTTGAAAAATATTAGGTGAAAGTTCTATTGATCAAAGTTGTGGTGTTGGCTGAACTGTGTGTAGCGACTATGTTGTACCACTGTTTATGCCCTCCAGTCCCACATTAGATTTGTGTGTATGTGTTAAGCAGTATATACAGGTGCAGTCAAGTAGAGTATTTTTGCCCTTACGAGCTACTCTGCTTGGTTGCTTCTATGTGTTGCTTGGTGTGTCTAAAAAAAACAGTTGTGATGCAAATAAAGCTTGTCTACGAATTATGTGGTTGGAATTACAATGGGCCACCTGAGTTCAAGCCCATGCCAATAGCCCATGGGCTTTTATGACAAACAGTGATCAACACTGATTGCTACGGACACATTTAGTAATTCAATCGTGCTTAGATGTCTAAGCGAGATCAATAGTGCAACTCTCTCTCTCTACTTTTCGGGTCAAGTAGTTAGGTCTCCAATCTCGATTCCAATTTGTTCTCAAAGTCATGTTAAATCGTGTTTAAAAATATGTTATTGAATATTCTAGTGTTTATAGTGTTAGAATATGGTTCATTTTTTTTAAAATAAAATGTAAATTCTAAATATCAAATTGTAAATTTTCAATCTTAAAACCTAAATCATAACTTTTAAACCTTTAAATATAAACCCCAACATTCTATATATTTTTCCACATTTTATTTCCTTTTTAATTGGTACAAAAAAATATGTTAATATTAATAATCACTGTTAAAACATATTTATATTATTTTTTAAATAAGGAAAAAAATGTCATTAACGCAGGGTCGGGTCGTTAAATTTTTAGCAACTCCGAACACTCGTCATTTTCATCGCCAATCCCCAGGTGACGAACCCATTCTCTCACTAACATTTAAACTAGCCGCCTTCCTTCTTTTCTTCTCCAATCTGCATCTGCTTTTGATCTTTAAAACCCCAGTTTCACATCCTTCTCTCTCATCCTAAAGCCCTAAATTACCTTAATTCATTTCGTCTATTTCGCAGATCCGGCCATCCAGGTTATGCTTTGCCTATTGATCTGAAAATTTAACTTTGTAATTATTTTTTAAACAATTTTGTTGGGTTTCATTCACGTTATAATATGAATTGATCATCGATTGATTGTGCGCGCGATTGTTGAAATTTATTTTAGTTTTTTCCCTTGTTTGTCGAACTGTAGATTTTGGATCTCGTGTTATTGGAGTTCCTACACGAGGACGTAGGAGATTTTAGGTTTTGATTTGATTGAATTATGGCTGCTCCTGTTCCTCCGGGGGCACCTAGACCTGGCTACAATCAGCAGCCCCCACCGCCCAATTATAATCCCAATTTGCAATCAAACCCTAGTTCTTTAGCCGATAACATGCAGAATATGAATATCAATCGGCCGACTTCTATGCCTGGTTCTGGTCCCAGGCCTCTCCCTTTTGCCCAGCCAGCGCCTTTTGGCCAATCAGCCCCTTCCCCTGGGTTTCCCGCTGCATCACCACCATTTTCACGCCCAGGTCCACCCCCTGGTGCCCTTTCTAGGCCTGCTGCACCCCCTTCTGGATTTCCATCATCCACATTTCCCCCCAATGTAGCTCCATCAAGGCCCAGTGGCCCTCCTGCTAGTCAACCTCAGTCGCTTCCCTTTACATCCAGGCCGCCTCCAGGCTCCTTTCCCTCTACAATGGGTGTTCCTGTTGTGCCTTCAGCCGTGGCTTCTAGTAATTATCCGTCTTCAGGTATGCCTGGTGGTGGAATTGGAGCCACATCACAGCAGCCGGGTGGTCGACCAAGTCCTTTTGCATCAGCTTCACCTTTGAGTGCTGCTCCTGTAATGCCTTTGTCTAGTGGCCTAGGTGGCGGTGTTAGTAATGGGCCACCAGTGTATGCTTCGGGTCCTTTGACAACTGCTCCACGGTTCCCTCCAGTAGGCGGTTCCCCTCAACCACCAATGGGACCTCCACCGACTATGTCATCTGCCAGGGCTCCTCCTCAGGCTCCAAGCATGCGTCCTTTCATGGGAAGTCCACCTGGTGCTCCACCTGGTGCTTCCATGCAAACGCCTTCTCCATTTGCCACTGCATCGCAAGGTGTGCCTCCATCCATGGGTTCTCCATACGGACCACAGTCATGGCCAGTGCAACCTCAACAGGTAAGAATAAAGACATTCACAATATTCTTTTTTAAGTGGTTTGAAAAGTGATTCCAGTGGTCTGGGAAGAGATTTCAAAATTGGTCTCTACGGTGACAACTTCTGACTTCACTTGATAGTATTTTTGATCATACTGGCCCCTTCATGTTTCTGTGCTAGTGTATCTTAACTGCAGCCTGCAGGTGGACTTTTCGCTGCATCATATTATTATTAGTAACCATCTGTCAAGTATTATTCATTGCTTAAGATGTTAATATCGTTGCAGGCATAGATCTGAAGGTCAAAACTTTTGTTCTATTGTTTTTTAAGAAGTGCATGGACCATGTAATTGTAGGCGCAACTGGAATGTCAGGATGGATATGCTCTTATATTTGCTTTCTGGTTTTTGTTAGGCTATTATCGTTTAATCAGCTTTACTTTTTCCCCTTTGATTAACCATCTCTACTACGAATGCATAGGTGGGTGCACCTCCACCAATTCCTGGCTCAGCACAACAGCCAAGAATGTTCGGAATGCATCCAACTCTACCACATCAATCAACTACCATATCACCTGCCATGGGTCAAACTGGAGCCCCTGTGTCAGGGCCATCAAGGATTGATCCACATCAAATCCCGAGGCCCATTCCAAGCTCAACAGCGATTGTGCATGAAACACGCGTGGGCAATCAGGCCAATCCCCCTCCGGTACTTATTTGGCTTTATTTTAAATTGCAGACGTTTTTTTAATTCAATTTGGGTGTTCATTAATATCCAGCATATTTTGATAGTAATCTCTCCCTTAATTTTTTTGGTGTTGTTTTCATGTGTTCTTACTTCCATTGTACCTTTTGAAGCCTGCTACGAGCGATTATATTGTCAGAGATACTGGGAATTGCAGCCCACGTTACATGAGATGCACCATCAGTCAGGTCATAACTGAATACTTATTATGCATGAACCAACAGTTTGTACATTTTGTTACTTAAAGTACTTACATTTTTTACAAAATGTTGAATCTCCATTCAAGGAATTTTTGTAACTTATTAATCGTGTTCTTCCACCAGATCCCCTGCACAGTTGATCTTTTGACAACATCTGGGATGCAGTTGGCTTTGTTGGTCCAACCTTTGGCTCTTCCTCATCCATCTGAGGAGCCTATGCAAGTAATTATAATTCCTTTGTTTTTCCATCTTGTTCTGATATGGTTGTGGTCTTTGTCTCTATGTACTTTTTATGTTCTACATTCTCCTCTTGTGGAATTTTATTCGCGAGATGATTCCTTTTTGTTAGTAGAATAATGGTTCTTTGGGCTAAGCAATAATGACATTTAGTTGCGTGAGAAGTTCTTTATCATTGCTGCTAGCAAAAACTAAGTCTGGGTCTATGCAGTACCATGTAATGTTCTGTGCAAAAACTGGGAATGGAGAAACTTCATATCATTTGATATGGGACTAGGCTTTTGCTTGTAGTTTTGAACAGCCTAATATGGTAGATTGCTTGAGAACGAGATTTCCATGGAACAACGGAGATATCAAGTATTTCGTTTAGGCTACTAAAGTGGTATGATAAGAACCCAGCCAAACATGCGCCCATACACACATTCAGCAGGCCCAACCATTACTCATATATGAGTTGGTTGTAACCAACAAGCTCAATAGACTTTTGCCTAGAAAAATTGTTTTCTGATTAAGGAAGGGCATTTCGCCTCCTTATCAAATATCAATAGACTACAACAGTCATATCTAAGCGATGTGGGATGTTCATATCATGGTATAAACATGTTTGAGGTTAGAATGAAATATCCTTTTGAAGCTAACATGGACTAGGTGATGTTCATCAGAGCCTTGTACTTGTAGAGTACAGCAATGGCCTGGCCAGCTCTTTCGTGTTACGTAGCTTGATTTGGTTTTTCTTAATGAAGTTTTTATAAATAAAGGAGTTTTCATTAATTTGAGTTCTTTGATGTTGGCCCTTTTTTCCAGTTAGCAAATGATGAAAACTGCCTGTAATTTTTTTGCAAATGATGAGTGAAGAACACACCCCACCCACCGCCGTCCCCCCCTCCCTTACTTTTTGGTGACAGTTGTGAATTCTGCCTTTTCAACTTTGTCTGGGATAAATTACAAAAGAACTCTTGTTTTTTATTCGGTAGTTGAATAAACGACTTAAATCTCATCTCATATCCCGTCTGAACACTCTTCGTAGGTTGTGGACTTTGGTGAAAGCGGACCTGTTCGATGTTCTCGCTGCAAAGGGTACATAAATCCTTTCATGAAGTTCATTGATCAAGGGAGGAAGTTCATCTGTAACCTATGTGGTCTGTATCGATAGTTATTTTAGTGCAATGCCCTACCATTAGTATTTCATTAAAACTTTATAAATTTCACTCACTCTGTCACATATGTGTTTTGTCATTTCCGTTTTCTTCTGTCTAAAATGTTTTGGTCTCAAATTTTACATTTTTGATTTGAAGGTTGTAGTCTTACTTTGCTCCAAATGTGGAAAACTCATGGTTTTTGTCATTCTCCATGACAGTGACAGAACACACGGGCTGCTTGAAAATTCTCCCAATATTTAATTTGGATCCTCTCTTTACAAAAATGGGAGCTACAATTTAGCAATTTTTTTCGTATCTTAAAAATGTATTTGTTAACGTAAAATTGAATCATTGTTTCTCTTTCTATCGATTACTTTAATGGTTTGTTTATAATCTAGTAACCATATTCACTAAAAAGTAAAAACATATCTTCATTCTTCACATGTTTTTGTTTGTGTAAATAATAGATAGTACCCTTTACTAAATGGGGGCTCGTAGTTACTACTTACTAATGGGGTTTTCCAAGACTAAATTGTCTTATCTTCACATTTGTAGTTTCTGTAAATATGCACTATAACATTCATATTTTAGTTGTCTACATAAAAAAGGCCCTATATTTTGTGAAAGAAGTTCATTTTTCATTGTTGTTGATGGAGTTTTGTGCATTTTGGACTTTGATTGTGTGGTTGCTATCTACTAAGGTAATTATTGGTTTGAAATACATGCCATCTCTATTTCAGGGTTTGCGGATGAGACTCCCCGTGACTACCATTGTAATCTAGGTCCAGATGGTAGGCGTAGAGATGCCGACGAAAGGCCTGAGCTGTGCAGTGGAACTGTTGAATTTGTTGCTACAAAGGAATACATGGTTAGTCAAATTGTCGTGATATTGTTTCCTCTATATGTTTAGCTAAATGCCCACATTGCCTGTGATGATGCCTATCATGTTTGAGTAGACATGACCAGTCAAATACAATTCAAATGCCTTTGAATCGTGATTATGTAAAAAATGAACATGTAAAATATGAGGACATAGGAATATATATCTGGTGGTATGATAATGTTAAATTACGTTCTTACTTGAAACGTAGTCTAACTTTATTCTAAAATACTAAGCCTCTCTCATCTAGTCTGCCTCTTAACCAGAGCTCTTTCAATCTTTTAGTTCCCTTAAAAAAACTTTATAAGATGATGCCCTCCCCCACTTCCTTGCACAGATATGTCTGAATAAGGTTCTTCCACCTGTAAGGACTAAGGAATACCTTTTTTGTGTGAATAATGTTGACTTATGCTCCCGTTTGGTAAACAATTTTCACTAGCATATAATTTAGCATTCAGCATACATGCTACACATAAAAAGCTACTTAACCAAACACCCAATAATAATTTTAGCATATATGTTACAATTTTCAAATGCTACATAAAAAACCATTTTCAACAACATTTACCTTCTATCAAAAATGAAAAGTCTAAACTACCCCTTATATTTCAGCCAAATGACCAAAATAGCCTTAATGTTAAAATCTATTATTTATTTTATTTAATAATAAATTGTTATTTATTTATATTTAATAATATATTAACATTTTTACTAATATTTTTAATTATTTATATTTAATAATATATTTATTTTTAAATAATATATTTAATAATTTACTTTTATTTAATAAAATATTCATTTATATTTAATAAAATATTAACATTTTTACTAATATATTTAATTATCTATATTGAATAATATATTTATTTTTAAATAATATATTCAATATATTTAATAATTTATTTATTTATATTTACTAATCTATTATTTATTTATATTTAATAATATATTCAATTATATTTAATAATAAATTTTTATTTAATAATATATTAACAATTTTACTAATATATTAAATTATTTAATAATTTATTTATATTTAATAATTTATTATTTATTTTTATTCCATAATATATTCATTTATATTTATTTATAAATTGTTATTTATTTATATTTAATAATATATTAACATTTTTACTAATATGTTTAATTATTTATATTTTTTGATAGATTTAATTATTTATTTATATTTAATAATATTTTTATTTTAAAATAATATATTCAATTATATTTAGTCATTTATTTATTTAATAATTTATTATACATATTTGAAAAATATTTTTTAATTTGTATTACTGCCCCTGTGTGTAATTAGCCACAACATTTTAAACAGCATAAATGTTTTTTTCAGCATAAGTAACCAAACACCTCAGCATTTGAAATAACATATATGCCAACATTTATATCAGCATAGAGGTAACAACATACATGTCAAAATATATGTTTTTTGCAAAATGCTTTTCCAAACACTACCTATATATGGGGCCCTCGTACACTGTGAGAGCCTTGAGTTGTTTTACCTTTACCTATGAATAATCTCAGCTCTGAGTACTTTGCTTTCCTTTTCTCCATTCGTAAGAAAAAGGTTCAGACTTGAGCTTTAGTGATATGTGCTTTTATGGAAACTGGATCTTTTGCCTTTGTTTGGCCTCCTTCCTGTTTGTAATGGGTTCAGAGTAATGATGAACAAAACATTATATGTGCTTAGGCCTCGGGAAATAATTCCTCTCTATTTGTTTTATCCAATTTTTTCTATTTGTTTATCTTTTCATTAGCTTTTGAGATTACAGGATGAGCAATTCTTTGTACTAAATATTTTTCAGGTGCGAGACCCAATGCCTGCTGTTTACTTTTTCCTGATCGATGTATCCATGAATGCTGTACAGACTGGTGCAACTGCTGCAGCTTGCAGTGCAATCAATCAAGTTATCTCTGATTTACCCGTGAGTTTCATTTATTTTTGTGAAGGCTTTTACTGAAATAATCTTCCACCGCCCTCTCTTTGTATGCGTGTGAGTTTGGTTCGTTTAATTTTTTTTAACTCTTCAGAGGAGGCATGCTTTTAGTTGTTTTTTTGGTTGTTTGTCAATTTTCCTCATTTGTTGGTTAATATGTCATCCATATTTTGAGAGGGAAAATGATCTGAACTGATTCATTGCTGCAGGATGGTCCACGAATACTGGTGGGAATCGCAACATTTGACTCGACAATTCATTTCTACAATTTGAAGCGTTCATTGCAGCAGGTCAATTTTTAGTGGGAGCCACTGCTCACTTGCTGTTGCACTGGTCATGAGATATTCATCATGAGTAATTACAGTATGATTGGCCTATTCGTGGGACCAAATTTACAAGCGAGTAATATGCAGAACATGTCTCTGGTTAACTAACCAATTCTTCTTGTTGGTTGGGCCAGAAAGGCACTGGTCTTTCATGGTTCCTTTGTGCTTCATGCAGGTTCCTATGGCTAAATAATTTCAAGTCATCACACAGATTGGGTCATTGGTTGTGAAAAAAAATGTTCTTATTCTTACACACTCGATAAATTCCTTGGGATAAAACATATCTAATACACTCTAGTGTAGATACTGAAATCCATGTTGGGCTCATATGAATCCTGCCTTTTTCAGTAGCTATTGGGCGTCTTTGATTATTTGAAGAAAAACTTTTGGTCCTTGGGCTAGGTCTTGATTATTGGAGTTTTAGGACAATTTTATGTCCCAAGTCCCAACATCACCACAACGAAAGATTTGGGTTATTGTGAAAAATCTTTAACTCACTTTTTTTTTATTCCTATTCTATTATTATTTTTAGTTTGGCTGGTTATTTTTAGGTTATACATTGTATTTTTTGTGATTAGAGTAAAAATCATGTAAGCTTCACACTTATATTGCTATTATGCCTATCATTGCAGCCGCTGATGCTTATTGTTCCTGATGTTAATGATGTTTACACCCCTCTTCAGACTGATATTGTTGTCCAGCTTTCTGAGGTTAGATGTACACTGTTATGTTTTTCCTGTTTTACTGGAGATTGTCTTTTTAATGACGAGAAGTAGCTGTTTTGCAAAATTTTAACATGTGGTGTTTGTTTGAGGATTTAGTGTCGTCAACATTTAGAACTACTGTTGGAAAGCATCCCTACAATGTTCGAGAATAACAAAACTGCTGAATCAGCCTTTGGTGCAGCAATCAAGGTGTGTCATCTAACGTGAATTTTTATTATAAATCTATCCCAATGGTAGTTTGTCTCACAACAACTTAGAGGTCAGGGTTCAAATTCTGAAAGTAGTCTTTCTGTATTAACATAGGAGTAAGGCTGTTTACATTTTTCCCCTCTCCGACCTCGCATTCAGTACGGTAGTTTTGTGCACTGGATTGCATATTCTGTGCCTTGCTGACTTGAAAAAGTATCATAGTACATGAACATGCATTGTGGTAATATATGTGTGGAGCACTGTTCTGGCAATAATTTGGACCAGTTTTTATACTAAAGAATTGCCTATTATTTAATGGCTTGGGTTTGGGTTTTGCCTAAAGGAGATTTTTTTGTGTGGTTGTTTACACTTGTTAATTGGTTGCCTAGATTATTGATAAGGACCAGCCACGCCCACACGAGACTGGGCTAGGCCCACTCCCATATGCGAGCCCAATTGACCCCTACCTCTACTAACAACTAAGACCCAACTGTTACACACCAATGAGCCAGCTGTAACCAAGGCCCAATGGCTGGTCAAGCACCCACTTATGGGCTGGCCACTACCACTAAAAAACCTTGGTTGATAGGAAGAGGCAGTGCCCCCACTTATCAACTGCCTCTTCACCTCTACATCTTCCGATGTGGGACTCTATCAATAGTCCTCCCTTGAAGACTAACACCCATGTTGGTCGAGCACCATGGGCCTTTTACCTATTTCAGGCAGGCACTCCCATGGTCGGCCACTCTGCAGGAGTGGTCCCAAGTCGAAAGATCGACAGAGCTTCGATACCATTGATAAGGACCAGCCACGCCCACACGAGATTGGGCTGGGCCCATACGCGAGCCCAACTAACCTCTACCTCGACTAACAACCAAGGCCCAACTGTCATCCACCAATAGGCCAACTGTAATCAAAGCCCAATAGCTGGTCAAGCACCCACTCATGGGATGACTACTACCACTAGAAAACCTTGCCCCCACTTATCAACTGCCTCTTCACCTCCACATCTTCTGATGTGGGACTCTATCAATTATATACGTGATTAAGGTTCATAAAAAGGTTAAGAAGGCAGGCATGACAAACGGAAGAAAAAGGGTGAAGATAGATGTAGTTGGCTGGAGAATTTACGGAGGCAGCAGAAGACTTGAGCTTCAAGATCCTCTGAGTAGTAATCTAGATTTTATGTGCATGTTGGTAGTTTAGTGCTAAATTGTTTGAGGTCCAATTACTGGTGAATATGCTATCATGGGCTCTTCGTTATTCCGCTTGTTCTTGTCAAACCTCCTGGTGATTTATAATATTATCTATGTATATATGTATATCTTTTGTTCTCTTACCAACTTTTCGTTCTTCAGGCTGCCTTCTTGGCAATAAAGACCACCGGGGGGAAGCTTCTGGTATTTCAGTCAGGTAAGTTGTAATCCTTTATCAACCTGCTGATTAATTTGCATGCCTTGGGGTCTTGCCCTGCAAAGTATATAATTTTTTTTGTCTCATATATGTTCTAAGCTGGTTAGGTTGTTCGTTCACTAGAAAGTTGTTGTTCAGGTTGTGGGTGGTTCCACAAAGCAAGACCTCCCTCCCCAAAAAAAACTTTGGGGAAAAAGTAAATAAAGCCGAAACCCACACATACAAATGATTTATGTAAATGTACAAACACCTAGACATACATGTATGTTTGTCCATATTTCTGTTCTTTTTCAACGAGACACATCATTTGTGTTTAGTGTAGTTTTTAAAAAAAATATATATAGGGTATCTGTGTTCCTATCATTTCCCTGATGTAGGCACTGATATTTGAGAACTTTACTATTTTTATGACTAACAATTATCTGGATGATTTAAAGAATGTGTTACTGAGAGCAATGTAGCAAAAGAGAAGCGAATTTCAAATAGGCTGTTTATGCATAAAATCAAGATTGAAGTTGCTGGGAAGCTAAAATGTCTTTACATGGGTTCTGCTCTGTTAATTTTCCCGTGAGGAGCTAAATAATGAGTCTGCATTTTGATATTTAGACAATATGATTTTTTTCGAATTTGCCATTCAATGCAAGGTTAGGCAAAGTAGAAGCCAGATTTATAATGCAGAATGTGCAGAAAAAAAGAGAAGATAGTCCTTTCACAATCTAAACAAACCTGAAAATCATGTTCATACCACCATACATACATTTGTAAACAAGTTCTTGAATGCATTCACACATGTAGAGATATATACGTACACAAGCATGCAAATATGGTTTTTGTGCTTTCATCCATTTTTTATTTTTTGAATGGAGCTCTTATATTCAAAGTTTTGCTGCAGCTTATACTATTTCTGACTTCCAATATTAGCCCTTGCGCTATATTGTTTTCAATTATCATTTTCTGCCGTTTTTCGTCTTTCCAAGTCAGCAATTACTAGAAAATGGCTTTATATAGTGACACGTTTATCATGTAAAACAGCACCACCACCTTCGAAATTCATTATGTCATGCTTTGAAGACTATATGATGATATTATTATGCTTTGTACAGTCCTGCCATCAGTTGGCATTGGGTCCCTATCTTCTAGGGAGGCTGAAGGGAGAACTAATATTTCTGCTGGGGAGAAGGTACCACTATTTGACTTTTCATTTTCCTTTTTTCTTCTAAGAATCGTTTTCTGCTTGGGAATAGTGGTGCATTGTTTTTGCTTGTACTGGTAGGAACTAGGAATGTACTTTATATGGATAGATGAAGTGGTGTAAACAATCTCTTATACTGTTCTTAGAAAAGACAGGCCCTGCCAACTGTCAAGTCTAACTGATGAGATACCTTAGTTTAATTCTTAGTCGATGAGCTTCCGTACCTTATTTTAAGTTAGACTGTATCACATGGGGAGAGTTGAGTGATGCTTCACATACATTGGTGATGATATTGACCTTTACATTGAATACTCTGGGAGGTCTCTTAACTATAGAGCTATATTAGTCTGGACTTCCTGAATGGCGCATTTCTTTTGGTAATTTGGTTTTGCAATCACAGCTTCTTCACGGTTTCATTATCAAATTTTGTTCTTGTTTTAGTGAACATGATGAATTTCACTTTATAGTCTCCTAACAATGAACTTTCTAGAGCTTTTTTCTGTGTGCTTGGGGAGCCATATTCTCTTGTCATTGCTTGGAGTTCTTACAATTTCGAAAATTAGCATAAGTAATCATTGCTGTCTTTGCAATTAAGGAAAAAATAGAAAATAAAAGATCTATCACTTGTAAAAATAGTGGAGGAAAAGAAAAACATTCTTAATAAAGCATCTGGTAATCTCAAGCCTTATTTACTATCCTTGACCGATCTTCCACTTTGCCTTTTTATTTAATGGTCAGATACTTAGATATTTCTGTGGCATAACATGTGTGTGTGACAGGTCAATTTCCTTCAGTTTATTATAGCTAATGTTGTGGTTTGTATTAAAAATGCCCTTTTATTTATTTCTAGGAGGCCCATAAATTACTTCAGCCAGCTGACAAAACCCTTAATACAATGGCGGTTGAGTTTGCTGAATATCAGGTAATTTTTTTTGCAATTTGAAAATAACATTCTAATTCAACTGTGATTTGGTTTTAATTTACTAAATTTATCAATATGTTTCAGGTTTGCGTTGATCTATTCATTACTACTCAGTCTTACGTGGACATTGCTTCCATCTCGGTCATCCCAAGAACGACTGGAGGACAGGTAATTAGGTTTTGCATCTAGTCGCTTAGTTCAAACTGTTCTTTTTCTATAGAAAATATCTTTTTAAGCTGCTAGAAACCATTCAAAGACTGATGCTTATGATTTTGAACGTGCAAACAGTATGGCTTATTTTATTTTATTTTTTCCTTTTTTCAACTCAAATGATCCAAGCCTGCCTGAATAGAACAAGTTTGAAAGTTGCACCCTTTATACTGCTTATAGATAGCTTAATCAGTAGTGTTAATGTGGTTGGATACTTAAGGTTTGTTGACATTTCTAAACAGTATCTGCCGTTTATTGAACAACTTAAACTAACTTAGTTTTATCTTCAGTAATTGTGTGCAATTTTTATCTGATAATTGATTTTGTAATCTTAAACAAATAGTGAAAATCTGATGTCCTCTTTGATTCTTAGACACATAATTACGCTGCATGTGATGTTACTGGTCCATTTGGGTTTTGTGACCATATATTATGATGAATTTCAAGACTTACTGAACTCCGATGTTGACACAAGCTGCACATTCAAATTTAGGTTTTTCAGATTATAGGATTGTATAGGAGATAAAAAAAAAAGAGTATGGGCCATGCCTCTCTGCATCGTATTCTCTTTACTTTGAATCCATTTCATGTTGCATGGACTTGTATCACTGCACTAGCATAGAGATGTAGAAATCACAGCAGTATGATTGCCTTTGGGCAGATGGTGGCCGTATTTCCACTGAAGGCGGACCACTAGAAAATTTGTGAAGAAAGAGGAATAATTATGTTTCCTTGGAGAGTAAAGCATTGATTATTTGCAGAATGCTTTCTAGTTTGTGATTTTAACTTCTTTAGTTTTTTTTTTATATTCTATGAATTTTCTCTTGAAATGTTAATGAGAGAGATACTTTTTGATGGTTTCTTCTGTCTTATTACTTATTTGTCTTTTAGGATTCTTAAGATGTTATTGATCTTTCATGATTTGCTTCATCAATCCTCAAAACATTGAGTGAACTACTTTTTCACTTCCTCGTTGTTACTACGAAGAAGTAAATTTGATGGTACCACCCATTTTCAAAATTGGTGAGCGAGAAGATGAATACGGTGGTACCACCCACTTTCTGCTGACATTTTCATTCAATCGTTATTGTTTGGAGAAGAACAGTTGTTATTAGAGTTTAGAAATTATATTTTATTTTTGGGGAATGCATGTTATGTTATATTTATAACATACCCTTGCTAGGAAAAAATTGGGTGATAGATAAATTGAATTATGTAGTTTCACTGAATGGTATGCTTTACTTGTAGCAAATTGGTTTAGAGATCCTGTAACTGGTTTATTGGGCAATCCAGTAAGGCAATTCAAAATTTTTTCTAGATAGTCTTTCTTAGGAAAAACTCATGACTTGTTATCTCAATACATGCAGAGGAAAGTAATAGGTATGAGGTAGACTTAATATATTAGCTTGAATCATTGTCCTTAGCATTTTTTCCCCATTTAAGACGGAAATAAATGTTAAATTTATATCGTCATTGGAATTGCTGGTTTATATCTAATGCTGTTGAGGTTAATCCCTACTTTCCAAATGTTCATATGGGTGATCTCTAGTGTCATTGTAAAGTTTTCCTCTCGTCCAGGTTTATTATTACCATCCCTTCTCAGCACTATCTGATCCTGCGAAGCTTTATAATGATCTAAGATGGAATGTCAAAAGACCCCAAGGATTTGAAGCTGTCATGCGTGTGAGATGTAGCCAGGTAATTTTAACTTGTACTATACTTGTGTTGCTTCTTAACCACTTTTATATCCTACTTGCAGACATTGTTGCTTAATTACCTAAATTTGATCTTTATTTTCTTAGGGAATTCAAGTTCAAGAGTACTCAGGAAACTTTTGCAGACGGATTCCAACTGACATTGACCTTCCCGGGGTTTGTATAGACTTTTAAAGTTCTTAATTAGCTCAGATATTGAACCGTTAGGATACTTTTCATGTGTAATCACTTCGACTCAATAGTTTTGTGATATTATACTCAGACTATCAGATTTCATGAAGAGTTTTCAAATTTTATAATAATTTTTTGCTTTTCTGGTTCTGTTGCGAAACAGGATTATGTTAGTGAGATCAATTTAATATTCAGTGACCTTTTTTGTTATGCAGATTGACTGTGACAAAACTATAATGGTCACATTAAAGCATGATGATAAATTGCAGGATGGCTCAGAATGTGCTTTTCAGGTACCTAGTAATGTCATGGAGATCTTCTATAAAGTTTATGACATTGCCCATTTACTTTAGGAAGCATGTTTTGTAATCTCTTAATTCATAAAATGACAGTTCTGATCCTTCTAATTACACTGTGTGTTCTTGTTCAGTGTGCCCTTCTTTACACTACCTTGTACGGGCAAAGGAGAATTCGAGTTATAAATTTATCTCTACCATGCACAAGTATGCTGAGCAATCTGTTTCGTTCGGCTGACTTGGATACCCAATTTGCATGTTTCTTGAAGCAAGGTATTTGATTTTTGTTGTATGTAGTGATCCACTGTCTTATTTATTTGATTGTTCATTCTTTATTTTCTCGAGCTAGAATTCATGGTTTACATCTTATAGTTTTCCTGTCCAACAATGCTGACTTTACTTTTGTAATGTTCTCCCTGAAGCGGCACATGAAATTCCATCTAGTTCGCTGTCACCTGTCAAGGAACAAGTTACAAATCATTGTATCAACATTCTGTTGTCATATCGTAAATTCTGTGCTACAGTATCATCATCTGGACAACTTATTCTTCCCGAGGCACTTAAGCTTCTTCCGCTTTACACACTTGGTATATTTCTTTCTGCCACTCTGTACTGACTTATACTAATATTGATGTTCCAATTTCCATATTTTATGTGTAACTATGGTTCATGCCCTAGAAATTTGGCATTGCGGAGGAGGTTATATCTGTTAGAGCCTAATTGGTGACCTGCGGCTCCCAAGGACCCGGTCCCAATTATGCGGTAACAACATCTTACAAAATAACTACTACATTGATGCGATTTGTATTCTAAATTTGGAGCAATGAGAGAAGAGCAAGGTGGTTTCAACTGCTTTTAACTTTTCACTAATGTAATAGGGTGCAGTTATGTTGCAAAGATATGCCCTCCTCATACCTCACAATTACTGGAGCATTTTCTATTGTGTTGGGCTTTCTTTTTTTTTTTTCTTTTTTTAAAGAAGGCTTATACTTGTTCAAATTGGATCGCTTCAATTTTTTGTTGGACCTTCTATAACTGAGGCTACCCCAAGCTCTCACCCTTCTCTCCGATCCCCTTTTATCTTGTAGCAAAGTACATTTGTTAGAGAATAATTCTTGCTTGCTAGAGTTTTAGTATAATGTTTAGATGAGACCAAAATAAGAGAGTACATTTATCTTAGGCTCACCGAATTTGGTATCGTTCTTGTAAGTTACTGACAGGATCTTTTGTTGTTTTGGTGCCAACATTTAGTCAAATTCTTATCAATTTGCATTATCAGATCATTCTTCCGGGCTCCTAACCACTTTTGATGACTATAATTTTTTTTTTTAAGTTTCTTGTGCTTTTTTGTCTTACAAATACGTAAGTAGTCATGCCGATGGATATGTGGCTCTCGCATTTAGAATACACAGTCGTAGAAAAGTGTGCACAATATTTTCCAAGTCCATAAATAATAAAGTCCACCCAAAAAAGAACAAAACTTTTACATGGGTTGTTAAATTTCCTATTTCTTTTCTTTTCAGCATTACTAAAGAGTACAGGATTGAGACCCGATTGGAAAATAGACGAGCGCTCTTTCTGGATCAATTATGTTTCCTCTCTCTCTACTCCTTTGGCAATTCCACTGGTATATCCCAGGATGTTAGCCATCCACGATCTTAATTCACAGGTGTGCAACAGGTTTACTGGATTTATGCTTGACATTGTTTTGGAATAATCCTTATGGAAAATTTTAAATATTTTTGTTTTATGTACAGGATGATGATAAATCTCTTATCCCTCCCGCAATTCCACTATCTAGTGAACATGTGAGTGATGAGGGAATCTATCTACTTGAGAATGGTGATGATGGCTTAATATATATTGGGAACTCAGTACAGTCGGATATCTTGACACAATTATTTGGCATTTCTTCAGTTAACGAAATCCCCACCCAGGTAATTCCTTTCTAATTGTTTTGGTAATGCATATTGGTTGCCTTGTTTCATTTTTAATTATATAGTGAAAGTGTTATTGCGTACGATCTCACACCTGGAGCATTTGAACTTGACTCTTGGGACTTGTATAAGTTTTTTTATTTTTGCAAAATAATCTGCCCTTTTACTGATAATAATTTGAAACGGCTTATCTTGTTTAGTTCTTTATACTACTTCATGTTTTCTAGGGCATTCTTTCAGCAATTTATTTGCATTTATAATTAATTATATGATTTTTCACTGGATTCTCCTTTTGTTGAATTATTTTAAAATTTAAACAATAAAAGCACATTCATAAACACAAATTGATACAACTGGATAATTTCCCGTCTCCTGTTTACCCTAATTCAAAAAAAAAAAAAAAAAACAAGAAGAAGAAGAAGATAGCCTTGTGTACTGTCACTCTGTCAGATAGTGTACATTACTGCTTGATTATAGTATATTATGTGTGTATACGGAAATGTAGAATACTTGACCCTCAGCTTGATTTTTCAATTTCAGCACCAATTTTTGGTCGAGGTTTCATGTTTATCTTTCCATGTGCAATTGTTCCGGTGGTTGAAAGACGTCAATGATTATTATTGATGATTAGCAGATTTATTTGTTAAATGATTTTTTAGACTTGCCTGTTGGTTGTTGTTAACACATTGTGTTTTTTGCAGTTTGTACTCCAGCAATATGACAATCCATTGTCGAAGAAGCTAAATGATATTGTAAATGAGATACGACGTCAAAGATGTTCATATCTCCGGTATGACTTGATTATTTATTTTTTCTCCTTTTTACATTTTCTTGGTTTGGAAATAAAGTTCCATTGCATTTTTTGTTCTTGTAAATTCAATTATGATTCTCTATCTAAGATATTTCCTGTGTTTGACATTGTTCTTTTCATTCATTTGCAGCTTAAAATTGTGCAAGAAAGGAGATCCATCAGGTATGTGCCATAGCACAACCCGTCCCTTTTTTAGAGAGGAGTTAATATATACCTATCTTGTCTTTCATTGCCCCTTTGTTTTGTTTTGTTTGGTTCTTGGTTCTTTTAAAGCGTTTCTTTAAATGAATAACAGTAGCATTGATACTTTATCCTCCATCTTAAAGCCATTCAGGTGGCTTCGAAGTTTTCTTTGGCCGTCTCTTGAAATTTGAGCCTCTTATTACATTTGCGTCTCGGCCATTTTGCATGTGATCTCTCTCAGTTTGCATACCTACATTCTTGTTTGGAACACAAGATTAGGTTTAAGTTCATATCAAAACATTTAGTATATGTTGAAAAACTGCGTGGACTGTGCAAATTACGGTGCAAATGCTTAGTCAATCATTCGTTGATAAAAAATTAAGTTCATTTTCTTAATCTTGTATCCCTATTATATCTTTTCTTTTAATTCTATGTCTATTAAATGATCCCTCTAATCTTGATTTAACAAGTCTTCGTGTGTATAGGGACGAATGTAATTTATTTAATTTTGTCTTTCTGGGTGAAGCACTGTGGTGTTAATTTAGGCTAGAGGCCCAGGTGTGGTCTCTATTTGATGACGAAATCAGTAATTTCATACCAAACCATTAACTGAATTTAAAGTATTGTCTATGAATTACACTAATAGTCCGTATTTACCTGTTCTGCATCGAGTGGGAAACTTGTAAGAGGTTGTTTCTAAGTGACTTTCTCGCTTGTAATCTCGCAGGAGGAATTTTTTTGTATCGTTCTTTTTCAACCTTGTGTAAATTGTTTCTAAAAGAGTAAATTATTTCATCTGCTGATTAACTTTCATTTGTTTTCTCCCAGGAATGCTGTTCTTCTCCTATTTGGTAGAAGACAAGAACTCAAGTTTACCCTCCTATGTCGAGTTCCTTGTTCATATTCATCGGCAAATCCAATTAAAAATGTCGTGATTATTTTGCATTTGTTCAGCCTGATTCACATATGATCATAGCAAAGAGCGGAGAACTTGAAGCCGGGATCATAGAAACCCCCCATTCGTTGAGTTCTTGTATATAACATTGGGGTGTATCAGAATTATATTGTCTCTTCAACTTGTTTTTCAGATTTTGCTCATTTTCCTGTTGGGCACACCTGGATCAAAGCGTTAAAGATTTCCTGTCCAGCACAGTTGCTTGAGTTCTAGCATCTGCTTCATCTATTATCTGATTGTCGTAAGCAATCTATTTAAAAGTTTTTCCATTCAGAAGCTCACTTGAGTCTTTTTGATATTAAATATTTTTATTTTTGGAGGTGGTGATAAATTTTTTTTGCTATTCATTACGGATTGTTCCTGTTTGCTCCCTCTGTCTCGTGCAGACACATTTCATATCTCCCATCTGGGTTATGGGTTCTGAGCTGTGATTTTAAATTAGGTTTATCCCTGAATAACGGGGTGGGAATATATATATAAACTAGCCTGGCAGGTGAAATGATTGATTATTTTGTATTGTGTAGTGGATCTCTCTATAGGCGAGCATGAAGATCAACGTAGGTTTTCTCAAATTTACACACATCTGTTCCCTATCCAACTCAACGTAGGTTTTCGCACGGGCCTAAAGGATCTGTTTCCTATATTTTAGGAGACATTTTGCTATTGGTGCATAGCACTTTTGGGCCCATCCTTCCAGCTTTTTGAGTTGGGGCCATTGGTGATGTTGCCATGTGGAAAACTTGGAAACATTTATAGGGACAAATACAAAAATTATTAAAAAGGATTCTCAGTTATTAAGGACTTATCTTAGTCTAATATTTAAAAAACTCAATTCTCACCTCGTGTAGGAAGAGTAGGCTCAATTTTTATAGTTTGTGAGAAAAATAAAATAAAAAAATACTTCATTATATATTACAACAATAATAACAAGAACTATGAGCAGTCAAATAATACTCATGCAGGTCTCTAATTCAACCATTTCTATCTCATTTCCTTGAACCAAAAATAATAATAATGCTTTCGGGCTTTTTATTTTAAAAAATGATTTAAATATATTTTTGTAATATTGAGAGTAAAATCTTGAACCAAAATATGAATCGGATTCAGGAAAGGTCCCATGGCTAAAAACACCGGTTTCAATCCGTGGACACTCCTAACCATCCGATTAATCTAATGACTTAAAAATAGTTGTTTATTATTATTATTATTTGTCACGGTTAATTTTTTTTGAGTTAAAATAGTAAAAGTGAACTAGGAGTTGTCTCATTCCCAACCAAGTTTTCCATTCATATATAGGTGTGTGTTGCTTTGTATTTGCACAATAAATACCACAATTAATTTTAAATAATGAAAAAAAAAACAACCTACTATTTATTTAAGTAGGTTAATAACAATCGATAACTACATCATTAACAATTTGACAGTAAGGAAAAAGAACAAGAGAACTCTCTGCATCTTCACTTACTGTAACAATGGCGTCTGTGTACCGTTATCACATGATACAAGAATACCACGACGAACTCGACGAACAAAATCTTTTCACGATCAATTTACATTTCGATCACGTTCTTGAACTCTACTACCCGGAAACCCTACACATACCTCTCCGCACAATCCACCAATTGTACACCGTTCCTCGCCAGCTCCTGCTCTCGCCTGAGCTCGCTCAAAGATTCTTTCAAGCCTTGCTCTCCGACACCGGCGTGTCTCTGGACTTCGCGGGGGCGGCTGAGCCGGATATTTCCTCTTTCGCATTGGAGATGATCGTGAATGATGCATGCAACGCGGACCGACGCGTTCTTTCAATGGTTCTTGCGGTTCTTGTTGTGACTCCGTACGACGAACACGGTGAAATTGAGCGCGCGATTGGGGAATCGGTTAGGGAGAGTGTCAAGTTTAGGCCGGCTAGTAAGGAATCGATAGAGGGATTGTTGAGGATTGAAGATTCGTGTGGGGGGAATGAATGTGTGATATGTTTGGAGGAATTGCTGGTTGGATCAGAGATGGCGAGAATGCCTTGTGGTCATGTGTTTCATGGCGATTGCATTGTTCGCTGGCTCGAGACTAGTCATCTGTGCCCGTTGTGTCGATACCAAATGCCGTTTTGATTGAATCCGAATTTAAGATTAAGATTCTTTAAATCTGTTGGCCCTCAAGGCAGAATTGTGATGTCTGCAATTTCGGGGAAAGGTAAATTTCTTTTGTTTGGATGTTCTTGATTTCTCTAGGTTTCATCTTCGCCAAAATTATCGTACTTATTGATAAAATTTTTGTCTAATTTGGGTCTTAAAAAGTTTATGTTGCAATCAAACTCTTGTTCTTTAGCTTCTAGATCTTGTACAGTAAAGATTGATCTTTCTTGTTCTTATTTCAATATTATCATATTTTGTGTACAGATTAATTAGGTGATCGACATGGCTGATGCTGAAGATACTGTGAGATCAATGCAAGTCTGGACGACCAAGTGGTTACTTTCCACTAATCTTATGATATTCCTCAATGTTGGATCAGTGTTTCTGTAAAACTTGTGCTTTAAGAAGATGGTTTTGGTTTGATTAAGAGTTAATTACTTGCATTCACGCTGCCTTGTCTGACACGAAGAACACATGTCCCGTTTGGAATTAGTTGTGAGGGACATCAGGTATAATCAGAGGTGAGAATTACAATGCACTTTCATTAGGAGTTACTGCTGCATATAGTACAGTACACTTTCATCTCTGTAATCTGAATTTGACTTATGTTGATTAGTTTGTTGAAAATATGCCAAGCTCAATGACATTGTTATTGTTTTACCTGAAATTTGTGGTTTTTTTAGCATCTTTATTCTGTGTTTCTTTTGATGGCTAATTCGTGTATTTCTAGTGTTTATACGAGATCTATCTTACTGGAAATTCTAAGTTTAGAAATTATCTATATCCCCTCAACAATTTATGAATGCATCCAAAGGCTAAGATGCGCCATTAGGACATCAGTCCTGCTGATATGTGCGTAGGAATATACGATGCCTGCTTAACGGCCAGACAATGCTTTGCGTAGGATGATTCAGCGTATATGGCCTCTCTCTTTTTTTTGGCTAAACAGATCAAATTGTTCTCAGTCTATAGGAACTCATGCAATTCTTCCACAATGTAGTTCTGTAGTTTCTCAGTTTGCTGAATTTCTTGGCTCCTTTGAGTTTGTCATTGCTCCTTGATTAAAAACTGGATCCAATAGTGACATCTTATTGAATTCTGCATAACATGGTTCAATGTTTTCAGGCTTTAGTAAATTTTGATCCTACAAGTTCGTTTCTAAATTTGTTGCTCTCTGAAACACTTTAAAATTTGTGTTTCCTGCCACGGTGCCACCAGTTGAAAGTTGCATGCTTGGCTTTGTGTTTGTGTAGACGTTGGTGCATATCGAGCTCCTTGATCTCATGCTAGTTTTAATTTGATTAAAGGAGTTGCTACTTTACCCACCCATTGAAATGTACTAAATTCACGTTTCTCGTTACTTTTCTAAATTGTGCAGAACACTTGGTCTTTCATGCAGGCTACTGAGCTGTGCATTCAAAGGAGATGACGGGAGTATCCATGAGCTCTAATAGGCCAGAAAGAACATCTGTGACACAGTGATGAAGTTCTACAGGGAGTTGGAAGGTCAAGAAGGCTGGTAGTGTTAAATAAAGTAGGGCAGCGGGGCATACCAGTCGAGCAAAGGGTATGGTACACTATTACTGTGAATTAGTACTGGTTAGTTTTAGTATGTGGGTATAATTGGGTGTCGAGGTAGCCTACTATAAAGGGGAAATACTTGCTCAATTGTATACATCAGATTTCTCATAGTAAAAAAAACCATAGACTCCGTGGACGTAGGCACTCTTGCCGAACCACGTAAAACTCTTGTCTTGTTCTTCCTCTCCCTGTTTGATTGCTTTATCTGTGTTGTCGCTTCTCTGTGAGGCATTGTTTCAACGGGTAGGTCAAGCAAGCGAAGCTTGTTTACTGTGACTTTCAGCTGCAAAAGTCATTCAGACGGCCATGATGAGACAGTAAGAGATAGAAGCTGGTGTGGAGAACGGATCGATCAGTAGTAAACAAACGGATTCATGTAGTCCAATATCGCCAAGCTGTGAGCTACATAAACGGATAGCTGTGAGACCGAAAGTTGAATACAGGTTTTAAAGTGAGGATACCCATCAGTGCATTCACTTCAGCAATGCTACGAGCTCTGTGGATTGTGTTTTATTATTATCATTTATTGGAACTGTCAAAGACTTTATATCGCATATCGGATTAACATAATTCAACCGATTTTTTTATAAGCAAATGTCTTATTTTTATCATACAATAAACGCGTTTGTTGGGTTTAAAAATCAGTGACAATCATACATACAAGAAACATGTTAATTGTGAGTTTGGATTTCTAACAGGAATAATCATTTTTTAGTAGAATTATTTGGTTAATCCTCATTTATTAGAATATTAATTTCAATTTCATCCTAAAAATTAATTATGGAAATAAAAATACTGAGCATCGTTTTCATTCAAATGTTTTTTAGAGAATATTTGGGTCGCGACTAGAAATCTCCACTCTCCAGTAACAACCGCTTTACCGTCGCTTAAATTCACAAAGAAACAGAAAGCGCACTGGCAAAGAAAGAAAAACAGGGACGCGATGTTTTTCTTCTTCGTAGGAGGTCTAGAGCAGCAGGTCCGGCAGGTACTTAAATCTGGTACCGGCAGGTGCATCAGATGCGGCTCCCGTGCTGATCTCGTGGAATACGAGAAGGTATTGAAGCTCTTCTTCGTGCCTGTGTGGAGATGGCCAGGCAAAGAACCTTTACTGTACTGCGACAAATGCAAACTCTTCTTCCCTGAGTCATACTCTCTTCCTCCGTCACGGACCGATGACGTCTCACCAGCTGTTGTTCGGGATTTGAGGTGTCGTTACTGTAATCGGTTTGTGGAGCCTGAATTTAGCTATTGCCCCTTCTGTGGCGAAGCTCAGTAATTTTAGGGTTTTTGCTGTACATGAGATGGAGTTGCAAAGATTGTCCTTTTTTGTGTGCCTGTTACCTGTTCGAAGAAATGTGCCAATGAATAATGAAGTAATTGTATTCGTTCATCGGTTTTAGTGGTGGCGTATAAAGTGTTGTTTTGAGTAGTGTGCTTTATTCATTTTCCTGGTTTGGAAAACATGAACAAGCTTGAATTAATTCTTGAACAAAGGCCTTTCCGCATCAAATTTATGCTCCAGTCACCCATAAACAAGTTTTTCAATCATGCCAAAAGACGAACTGTACACACAAGGAAATAAGGTTAGTGTGCAGTTTCTCTGATCTTACAAGGGCTTCTATCTGGAGTCTATATCCTCTCTTGCCTCCGCTCAATTAACAGTTTCCGGCGAGTCTTAATCGGGTATCCTTGGCCAATGCTGCCGCATGACAATCATCAGCTGCTGGTCTGCAAGTTGAAGAGGGAAGCCCATTGTGGCAACGCATCAAAGAAGTTAAGTTCATCCAATTTTGTATTCTCTCTCCTTGCAACGGCATCTCTCCTTAATCTGTATCTTACTACTAGTTTATCATAGACCACTGGTCGATTCCATACATTTGCTCCGTTGATCATCGGTTCTTGCTGCCTAATTACAAGTCTTAGATCCTCGTTCAAGACCTGCATTGGTTCGTATGTCAATTAATATCAGGCAGGAACAAAGGAGTAGCCAAGCAAGATATCAATATTTTCGTTCACCATAGAAGAAATTGGCACAAACTGAGTTTCAATTAAGGAAATTGATTTATTGTATCTTTTAATCAAGTAAAGAGTAGTCAGGCTTTATTCCAATGGAAGGTATCATCATGCATTGTCCAGATAATCCCGCAGGACTAAGAGTGCTGACTACCAGTAAGGGTATCTCAGTTTGTTTCTTAGTAAATATTGTACCTGTTCAGCAAAATGCTTCCAAGACGTACTGCATGAATGGAATGTATTTCAGCACTGGGTGGGTGCACAAGTGTTCTGAACACATCCAGGCTTCCCATCTTTTCCACGAAAGACAACCCATGGTTCCTCAAAGCACTCCATTGGAATCTGTAACAGGAGAGCAGAAAGGCACTCAGAAGAACAAATCTGGGAGTCAAAGGGCCAAAAGTCAAGAATACTTCATGGATGGATTAGTCCTGTTTTGAAATATCGAATCCACAACATCAGAAACATAAAAAGATATCATCTTTGAGGCGTCAAATGATGTGATTTCTGCAGTAGTTTCTTTAGAAGACTAATATAAGCAATGAACAAATTTTTTAAAAAAAATAGTAAGACTACTAGCTTACCATAGTATCATGTTTCAGATCAGTCGAGAAAGCCACAGGGTACCAAAAATTCTTTAGGGGAGGATGGTAAGGTTGACCTCGTTCCGACACATTGAGGCTATTTGGAGGAAGCTTTTTATTCACAGCATCTAAAGATGTTGATGATGTGTTGGGAGAAGGATACGGTAGGCTGGCTTCTGCGGTGTTCTTGCCTTGTAAAAGCCTGTCATTAACCAATGCTTCCATGTGAGCTAGCTTATCTAAAGTAGTTTCCACCCTTGCTTCAGATACATGAACCTGGGTCAGATGCAAATTCCGCTTCCAGGTCAGAATCAAAGAGTTAGTGATCTAGTGCTCCGAATTATCAAAGTTCAGAAGGTATGGTGAAGAATTTATTCATGTATGAACCGCAGAAAGGCTGTGTCACACACCGGCACTCAATGGGTCTGAGTAAGTACTTGTACTAGACAGCTGATTTAATGGAAAGCATATTTATTTGTGTTCCACGTCCTCGTGTTAGCCTACTTTCATACCTTTCGTGTGAGCTTGTGCTAGTTCTTCTTGCAACCCCGCAAGCTCCTTCTTCAATGTCCCAATCGATTTGTACTCTCGAGCAAGGGGGTTTAGAACTTCAAAAACCTAAACGAACATCAATAAGCTGAGCCCTATCAGTATAACCCACCTTCCTCTCCAACTACAGCAAAACTCCCCAAACCCTCCTTTAATACCCTGAACCCACAAACGCACACAATCTTAGACAGAAATCAACACGTGTTTTTAAAATATTAGCAGGAATTACCAATAAAGTAATCTGATAAACAACCAAAAGATCAAAATCTTTAAAAGTCAGCACCATAATCTAAATCGAATCGCAAACACTAGATAAATATAATAGAAGATTGAATAATCTGAGCTTCAATGAAACAGGAAAATCAACTATCTAACCAAAATTTGCTCTTAAAATATCAAATACCCAGATAAATTCATCAGATGAATTAGACAAAAGGTACCTTTTTGGAGTTATATTTAGATGAATAAAAAAAAGAAATGGGTAGAGACATAGCTCCTCAGTGACGACAGTGGTCATTGCGTTTGAAAGCTACACAAACCAGTGGTGTACGGCTCCTTTTGGTGTGAGAGGAACTGAGGGAGTAATCTTGCGTGCGATGGGCCCTTAATATCGCCGTCACCAGCTCGGAATTCGGCTTACGTGGAAAGCCTTAAACAAACTGGGCTGACGATCTCTTTTCTCGTGATCAGAATCCAAACCCTAAACTAAGCTCGGCCCAAACAATAATAGCTCTTAATCTCTTATAAATGGCTTGATCCGGCCCATTATGGGGCCCAAATATTGTCGGTTGGTCGGTCCGCAATATCATTCCGGGTCGGGTAATTTAGCCTTGTTCACATAAAAACGGGTCACGGCTAACAAAAGTAAGTTCATGATTCTTTTTCTCTACAGTTCCAACCATAAAATTAAGTGACTCATGAAATCCTCTATAAATTTCTGTTTGTATGAAGAAGAAGAAGAAGAAGATGATAAGGGATTGACGAAAATATGGAAAGGCAAATCAACAATCGCAATGACACTACAAAGGCAGGTGCTTTTTTCTTGGCCACTCTGGTTTTGTGGTTTGTGTTAGTGTGGTTCGAGATAGTGTTTAACAATCGCAGGGAGTTGCTTAGCATCGTTGCTGGTGTTTTCTTTTATCAAACGGCTAATTGGGTCATTCGATTTTTCATCTCTCGTGATCCCCTCTTTGTTAACACCTCTATTTCACTACTCCACTCCACCATTACCTCCGCTTCAGGTACTTATCTTTTAAAATTTGTTACTTGCTTACTGAATGGTTCCTGTTTTTTTTTTTTCCTTAGATTGTTCTGTTCTCTTTCTAAATATGTACTCTTTGATTTCTATGGTTTCTTGGTTGGTTAATTGCCAGAGAAGATTCAAAAGGATGAAATTGATAATGTGGAATTTCGATATTTTAAAAAAGATTGGAGTAGTTGAGTGAAATTTTGTTCAATTGAAAGGGAAGGGAGTGAATGTAGTATGGGTGTTCTAATGACTTTGTCTTGGTTGTTTGATGTGAAGGAGATTCTCCATATAGAGCAGGATTTTTTCCGTTGTAACTATAATTACTGTGATTTTTTTATATCTAAAATACATGTTGGGAAAATTTATAGCTGAATGAAGTTGGCGTTTACTGGTTGCAGATGGTTATTAGTTACCCTAGTTTGGTTGATGTTGGTTCTTGAAGTTATGACTAAAAGTTCAAGCCTTCTATCTTCACATATAAAAATGAAACATATAGCAAAAGGATAAAAAGAGTTTCCCATATGTTAGAATTTAGATCCTTCATGTTATTGAATTATTCTACTAAAATGTTTTGGCAATCTTGAATTTAGGATTGGAATGGAATGAGAGATAAATCATTAAGAAGGTATGGTGCTTTCATGTATTGATTGGTTAAGGGTGGAGAAGGGATTTGTATAAACTAACGAAATTCAGAGGTTTTATATAATGTAGATGCATTAAATGAAGTGAATGACTAATTTTGATGGTGAATGTGAATGCGGACCAGATCTGCTGGAAATTCACCAAGGACAGTTTTTTTTGTAAGATCGTGTTACAATGATTTGATAGAACTACATATTCTGGCTTTCCAGGCTATATATATATATATATATATATATTATTTTCTGTTTTTGATTCTTCTTTCTTTCATTTGATGTATCTCTCGTGTATGCTTCTCATTTTGGCTTAGCACCTGCTTGCTGCCTGAACTCAGAAAAAAAATTATGCTTTAAAAAATTCTTGTATCATACCCTTATGCATTCTTTTCCCTTTTAATGAATTATTACTGACAAAGATTTAAGATGATAGTATATCTATGCCTTTCTTGTGGTAAATTTAGTTCGTGTGGACTTAGAAACATGTCAGGTGTAGACATATGCATGAAAGTTCAAAATTTTAACCCGATAACAGACCTGGCTTCAATCTAACATGCATGTTGATTTTCAGAAATGCAGAGTGCTTCAGATTTATGAGAAATGTGGGTTATCAAAAAGGAATTCAGTTTCAAACTACTGCAAAGTCCTTTTGTTCTTTTTTTTCTTCTTTTGTGTGTTGTTTACATATATGTATAGGAATTAGCATATCCATCACATATGTTGCACTTTGTTCAATTGTTCAATATCTTGTCTGATATGGTTACTTCATACTCTTGTCAATCTATGTTCTGTGTGCTATTAGTATAATTGTGAGTTGCATGAACTTGAAATACGAAAATGCCTATCGATTGTGATGAAACTGGGTCTTACATGCATGTGGAAAATCTTTGTGCCAGATGTGAAGAAATCTGATCTGCACAATCTACAGATGTCAAACTGAATCATATAGTTTTGGTGGTCAAGCGTATAAATGATAACACTGTCAAAATCAGTTACATCTTAAACAGTGTGTGGTTGGTTGTCTTTTGTTCTATGCAAACCATGTCACTTAGGATATTGGGTGGAAAAATGGAAGAGCAGTAAAACATATACTCAGTCCGTCCCTATTTGATAGGCTGCATTTCTATTTTGGTTTGTCCCAAATTATAGCTCACTTCCTTATTGAAAATAAGTAAAAATGACTAGTTTACTAATCTGCCCTCTTTTATTTTGCATCTTTATCAACAAATGACATTAAATTCTAACAATAATAAAGTGTGACTGGAGTGGTCTTAATGAATGGTATATTAGAAAGAAAACTAATTAAATTTTTTGTTTTAATCATGTTAATTGAGTTTTCTTAACGTGTGTGAAAAAGCAAACAAGTCTATCATATATGTAATTTTATAAAGAACCTTTGGATTTGAGGGAGAGAAAATAAATGATGCGCCCCGCCCTACATTATTTTGGAAGAAAAAAATACTAGGGGAAAAGTAATTGAGAAGTTTTATTATACCATGTGTAAGGAGAATTGTCAAAAGAATTAGGGAATAAACTGGTAAAAGTGCAATATTTCCTTTTTCTATCTTTTCTTTTAGAATGGAAAAAGAAACTGGGTCTGGATGGAAAGTTTCCCTTCCTATCTTTTTTTCTCATTTTGACTTTCCACCCCTACCACAACTGGAAAATGCAATTCACTGAGAAATTTCAATTCTCAATTTTCATATAAAGAAGTAATATGAATAGTTGCTTCATTTTGGACTTGTTAAACAAGTGTGTCCATTATAATCCTGTTTGTCTAGTTCCTATGATCTCTGATTGGCTGAGTTCACCTGACAACTTCTGATATTAATAAGTTGGTTTTTCTTTCAGTGGAATTTACTATTCACAAATGCGCTGTTGCTCTTTGTCATCCGTAAACAATGTCAAACTCATGTCTACTTTCTGCAGTGCTTTTTATCTTGGTCAATCGGTACGTAGAAATAGGCTCAAACACAATGTTCGAGCACTCAGAATTGTTTGGAGGAACTTGGCCTTGGGCATACCTGGCTTTGTGCTTTTCGTGTGGTTACTTTGCTTATGATCAGTTAGATATGCTGCGATACCAATTATACAGTGGTTTGATCCCTGCCATCTTGGTGCATCATCTGATACTCCTCGTTTGCTTTACTCTTGCTCTATATCGAAATGTCACAATCAACTACCTTATTCTGACTCTCATTTGTGAGGTATTGTTTTGTATCTTCAAAGTTTATTCCAGAATCATGTACCATAGAAATAGATACATGTTTTTATTGTAAGTTTACTCTATTGATGCGTGTCTCGTGTTTTTCATTCAACTGTAAAAGCAATCAAAGAACAGTGATTTTGATAAGCTGGGGAGTGGATGTAGAGTTATAACTGTTAATTGCATTAGTTGTTCACCTTGTGAAATGCAGATTGAATCTAGTATGATGAACTAGTTTGTCTAAAACAACTAAAAAAAATGGAATGGATATTTAATTTTGGAGAGAGGGAAAGAAAGATGCCTGCTCAATGGAAGTCCAAGTTTGGCCTTGGATAACAAATTTGAACTATGCATGGGAATTTTATCCGAACTTTCAACGTTAGTAAGTCGGGAAAAAAGAGTCATATATACGGTAACCCTCCTCTTGATTCCATGTTAGCAAAAAAAAAAAAAAAAATAGAACCTATAGTGTTCTCTTGTCTTATCGCTTTGTCTTATGGCCTACAGGCATAGTTTCTGTCAAGTCATTTGCATTTGTTTTAGCTATTTTGCTTTGGATGGCCTAGTCGTAAGCCTGACATTTCTGTGCTGGGAGCTTGATAACAATGCCGTCCTTTTTTTGGAACGCATACTATGATTTGTTCAAAACATTTCAATGTTTCTTTCTTGGTTGCATGTATGATATGCTTGATTACGAATGTCAAGTAACTATATGATATTGAGGGCGGGTGAAACTTGTCTTGATGTTGCAGCTGCATTCGATCTTTCTGCACGTGAGGAAAGTGCGACGGATGGTTGGTGTCCGTGATGCTAAGAGCATAATTGTAAGGATCGAATGGGTCCTCAACTGGATCACCTTCCTTTTCGCAAGGTGCGTGGCTCATGTTCTCATCACCATCAAGTTAATTGTAGATGCTCCCAAGTTTGTCAAGGGAGTGGAGTTGCCACTTGCTTTGTCTGGCATGTTTGGAATGAATTTGCTTAATGCTTTTCTAGGCATTGATTTGTTTACTGCGTTTGCAAGAGGGGAATTTCCAGCAAAATAATCAACACAGTGAATAGCGAAAGGAAGGCCTGGGGTTGAAAATTTGTAATAACTTGTGCTCTCACTTTATTATTATTGTTTTTCCTTTGGCTTTCTTGATTTTTCTTACAATGTTTCAGTTAGCACGATTGATTTAAATTATGA
Organism: Euonymus europaeus; assembly: GCA_963580455.1. Classification (NCBI taxonomy): domain Eukaryota; kingdom Viridiplantae; phylum Streptophyta; class Magnoliopsida; order Celastrales; family Celastraceae; genus Euonymus; species Euonymus europaeus. The sequence goes on from OY756961.1 coordinate 26,888,906, forward strand.
TCTTTCATAAATTAAATGGAAAGTATTGATTTTTTTATTTTTAAATACATATATATATATCTTATTATTTTATAGATGGGTCGAAGCTTGTCAAATTATGATAAGAAAAACTTAAAAGTCATCACTTTGTTTTTATTTTGCAGGAAATAAAACTAATTGGAGTTTTGTTTAACCACTGAAAACTGTAAATTAAAAATATTTCGATTTTGTTGTTTGAAGTTAAACCAACTAATGAATCTCAACTTATCTCTTTTATCTGGAATATATCATTGCACATTTCGAAACTTTTCTTCTCTTCCACATGATCAAATGACAGGTTTTTGGGATGGATGTAGTTAACCCAATTGCTTGTTTGATACTAACAACATATGTACTTTTGCTTGATTTGTAAACCTGAAGCCTTGGTATCATCCTTTTACTTGTTATCCATTTGTATGCAATAAATTCAATAGTTTTCTCTTGTTGAAGTCCAAAGAAGTTTCTCCACTAATGGAACTTACAGAGAGAGGCTATTATTCCTTCATTAAAGGACTTTAGAGAGTCATTGGAGGTACATGATGCTCATTTGATTTGAGTTATTTGGCAGCATTATTGTTCCTTGTATTTCATTAAGGTCTTCTAACAATGAAGATTCAACAAGGGAATAAGCGAGCTAGCTATGACACATCCTTTAGCATTGTGTTTGGACTTGGATTTCTAAGAAATCATCCATCCATTAACCTCACCTCAAGAACTTGTTTTAGCTCAAACAACTTAGCTTACTCTTTCCAGAGAAAAAAAAAAAGAGAGCTTGCGACAATCTTAATTAATGAGTCAAAACAGATCATTTGAGGAAGAGAAGGGCAGAGAAAAAGTACTGCTAAATGCAAAAACAATAGTGTGTTTTACAATTAAGCATGCCATCAACTACTCTTCTTCCTCGTCGGTGGTAAATTTACCAGTACCGGGATTCAATGCGGCAAAGAAGAAGAAGATAACATTGAACAACACAAGGGGTTCAATTTCATTGATGGGAATTCCAGTCTCGATGTTCAGCTGCGCTAGAGCTCCTTTTCCTGTTATAATCTCTCCAATCAATGAGAAAGCAATACCCAGTTGTGCCAATCTTCCCACAAATAGCTCATTTGCCTTGGTGAATCCAAACAGAGGACCTTGCACATGAAAAGAATAACAACTCCTCTTTAGTCTATATGTCATTCTAAATGAACTAATGTAATAACAAATAGGAACTGGTTCTTGTAATACATATATCATAGGATACATACGAGCTTAATTAACCGATAGAGTCTCTTAAACTCGGATTGGATTGCCCATTGTCACTTTTTTTAACAAGGATATCCGAGATTTTTCCCTAAAATTCCCGAGACACGGGCAATCCGCCCTCTGCATATGGCTATTTTCAGGAATTGAACATGTGACTTGCACCAATTAAATACTACCGCAAATACTACCGCTAGGCCACATTTTCGCATCTTCTTGAACTCATTGCATAGCACAAAATTAAGAACAAGGAATTCATAATCTATTGATTGCATGCAAACATTACCACTTTCTTTGAGGCCCAATGCGCCTCTGACTCCTTTGCCCGGAGGAAGGACAGCCTTGTCCAGTCCAGTTGGAGGGTCATCGACGAATTTACCACGGTCACCCAAAGCTCCAATGGCTCCAAGCAACGTGAAAAGAATGAAGAACAGAAGCAGTGGTTCAGCTTCATAAATGGGAATTCCAGTCTCAATATTCAATTGTGCTAGAATTCCCTTCCCTGTAATCGCTTCACCCAACAATGATGCCTACAAATAGATAATTTCCACACCAATACTTAAAAAAACACATTTGGAAATCATTGCCTGGTGTAAGCAAAATCAATAGGAAGTCTGAAGTACTTACTGCAAACCCAATCATGGCGACACGACCCACAAAGAGCTCGTTCTGCTTGGTGAAACCAATGCCACCAGAAGTACCAAATATACCATCTTCAACTTTGGGTTTTGGAGTTGAAGCCGCCTGTTATGCAAGAACACAGAAAATCATCTCAATCAACTCAACTCCTAATGATAAAATTGCATTAGAGTAATTACCTTCTTGGGAGGCGCTTTGGTCTTGGATTTGAAGAGAGCAATAGTGGTTAGTCCTTTATAGGAATTGGGTTTTGTAGGAAGCGAAGGGTTAAATAGGATTTTAGGCAATGGCGCTGGCCTTAATTTCTGAAGTTGGAAATGGAGTGAAGGATCTCTCTTCAGATCTGTAGAGACAGAAGTAGGCATCAACAACATGGTTTGAGCCATAGCTCTTCTTCTTTGTTCTTTCTCCTAAACAATTAAACTTCACTCACTCCGAGTGTGCAATGGCCATATATGTGAAATGTGGATATCCAGTGACAGGCAAATAGAGTGACACGTCTCTCTTTACACACTATACATTTTCTTTAGAGATAATGTATGAAGCCAGTGGTAAATTTCGAGTACCAGAGTTTTGTTTTAAGGTACATAATAATAATTACATAACCTTTATAATCGAACTTAGAAACCATAAAAGATCTTTCTTAGCATGTATTTGATAGAACGTTGGTACAGTTTATACTATGTTTCTGTTTTACAAGTCTATCTGTCTGAACGTATTACTTGTAATTCAGTTTTCCCTCAAAAGGAAAAAAAAAAAAAAAAAAACTAGCTAGAACCTATATTATTGATTCCTGGGTTCATCGTGTAATATTGGAGGACTGAATCTGTGGAGAAGATTCAAGATAAAAGGACACATGGGTCCGGATTTTTAAATTGAAGTGAGTGAGTCCACACAGTCTCTACCAATCTCAAAAAAAAAAAAAAAATCATGTTTTCATGAAAATATATAAACTTATGAGAATAAATAAATCAAATGTCAAATACAGTTTCTTATAAACTTTGTTTCATCTCGCAAAAAAAAAAAATCAATATAACAAAAAAAAATAAAGCCAGCCAAATGAAAAACAATAATAAAGTTAAAGAACAAGTTAATATAAATTTTCAACCCCAGGACTTCCTTTTGCTATTCACCGTGTTGATTATCTTGCTGGAAATTCCTCTCTCTTGCAAACGCAGTAAACAAATCAATGCCTAGAAAAGCATTAAGCAAATTCATTCCAAACATGCCAGACAAAGCAAGTGGCAACTCCACCCCCTTGTCAAACTTGGGAGCGTCTACAATTAACTTGATGGTGATGAGAACATGAGCAACGCTCCTTGCAAAAAGGAAGGTGATCCAGTTGAGAACCCATTCGATCCTTACAATGATGCTCTTAGCATCACGGACACCAATCATCCGTCGCACTTTTCTCACATGCAGAAAGATCGAATGCAGCTGCAACATCAAGATAAGTTTCACTCGCCCTCAGTATCGTATGGTTACTTGACATTCGTAATCAAGCAAATCATACATGCAACCGACAAAGAAACATTGAAGTTATGTTTTGAACAGATCATAATATGCGTTCCAAAAAAGGCTGGCATTGTTATCAATCTCCCAGCACAGAAATGTCAGGATTTCGACTAGGCCATCCAAAGTAAAATAGCTAAAACAAATGCAAATGACTCTTGAAAGAAACTGTGCCTGTAGGCCATAAGACAAAGCAGTAAGACGAGAGAACAATAATTATATGCATCATCTGTTCCCATCCTCTTCCACCATCATCAAACCATACAGATTCTATTTTTTTTGCTAACCATAGAATCAAGGGGAGGGTCAGGGTACCGTACATATGACATTTTTTCTTCTGTCTTACAAACGTTGAAATTTCGGATAAAAGTCTCATGTATAGTTCAAATTAGTTCTCCAAGACCAAACTTGGACTTCCATTGAGCAGCCATCTTTCTCTCCATCTCTCCAAAATTAAATATCCATTCCATTTTTTTTAGTTGTTTTAGACAAACCAGTTCATCATGCTAGATTCAATCTGCATTTCACAAGGTGAACAACTCATGCAATTAACAGTTTTAACTCTACATCCACTCCCCTGCTTATCAAAATCATTGTTCTTTGATTTTTTTTTTCTTCCAAGTTCAATGAAAAACACGAGACACACATCAATAGAGTAAACTAAAATAAAAACACGTATCTATTTCAATAGTACATGATTCTGGAATAAACTTTGAAGATAATAAACAATACCTCACAAATGAGAGTCAGAATAAGGTAGTTGATTGTGACATTTCGATATAGAGCAAGAGTAAAGCAAACAAGGAGTATCAGATGATGCACCAGGATGGCAGGGATCAAACCACTGTATAATTGGTATTGCAGCATATCTAACTGATCATACGCAAAGTAACCACATGAAAAGCACAAAGCAGGGTATGCCCAAGGCCAAGTTCCTCCAAACAATTCTGAGTGCTCGAACATTGTGTTTGAGCCTATTTCTACGTACTGATTGAGCAAGATAAAAACCACTGCAGAAAGTAGACATGAGTTAGACATTGTTTAACAGACGACAAAGAATAGCAGCGTATTTGTGAATAGTAACGTCCACTGAAAGAAAAATCAACTCATTCATCTCAGAAATTGTCGGGTGAGCTCAGCCAACCAAGAACTAGACAAACAAGATTTTCATGGACACACTAAACTTGTAATAAAAAGTCCAAAATGAAGCTAATTATTCGTATAACTTCTTTATATGAAAATTGAGAATTGAAATTTCTCAGTGAACTGCATTTTCCAGTTGTGGTTAGGGTTATTATGTTGTTCCCTTCTAACCATATTAGCCAGAATGCGATCAATTTCATCCTTCTGAATCTTCCAAGGCAATTAACCAACCAAGAAACCATATAAATCACAGAGTACATTTTCAAAAAGAGAACGGATCAATCTAAGAAAACAAAAGAAGAACCATTCAGTAAGCAAGTAACAAATTTTAAAAGATGAGTACCTGAAGCGGAGGTAATGGCGGAGTGGAGCAGTGAAACAGAGGTGTTAACAAAGAGGGGATCACGAGAGATGAAAAATCGAATGACCCAATTAGCCGTTTGATAAAAGAAAATACCAGCAACGATGCTAAGCAACTCCCTGCGATTGTTAAACAGTATCTCGAACCACACTGACACAAACCACAGAACCAGAGTGGCCAGGAAAAAAGCCCCTGCCTTAGTGGTGTCGTTACGATTGTTGCTTAGCCTTGCCATATTTTGGTCAATCCCTCATCTTCTTCTTCTTCTTCTTCTTCTTCTTCTTCAAACTTCATACAAACAGAAATTTATAGAGGATTTCATGACAGTCACTTAATTTTATGGTTGGCACTGGTACTTGGTAGAGAAAAAGAATCTTGAGCTTTTACTTTTGTTAGTCGTGACCCGTTTTTATATGAACTAGTGCTATTTTACCCGACCCGGAATGATATTGCGGACCGACCAACCGACAATATGCCACATTACGGGCCTGATCAAGCAATTTATAAGAGCTATAATTGACTGGGCCGGGCTTAGTTTAGGGTTTGGATTCCAATCACGAGAAAAGAGATCGTCAGCCCAGTTTGTTAAAGGTTTTCCACGTAAGCCGAATTCCGAGCACACGAGTCAGCACACAAATTTGTTTTTCTTGACCGTCGTCATTGATTCTTAACTAACGTGTTTATTATTATATGACCGTCATTGATTCTTAAACCCAACAAATGTGTTTATTGCATTAGAGATAGAAGACCTCTGTTATATAATAGTCGGTTCAATTACGTTAATTTGACATGGGATATAGTCTTGAGTCTTGACAGTTCCAATAATTGATCATAAAAAATAAGAATATGCAGAAAGTAAAGTGTATTATTGTTGAACAAGAGGAATTGTGAAGTGTTTGCATCTCCTCCTTCATTATCCTTGTAATTAATGAAGTGACAACAACTGGGAACTTTTTAACCAATAAACACGTTATGAGAGATGTTGAAGGGGGCTGGTTGCTCCGTTATATGCATGCTAATGGGGCAAGTATGTTTCTCATTGTGGTTCACCTTCATATTTTTCGTGGTCTATATCATGCGAGTTATAGCAGTCCTAGGCTGTTTGTGCATGCGCTCCATCACTGCATAACTGAGTAGAGTCTGGCAGCACAATACACAGAGCTTGTAGTATTGCTAAAGTGAATGCATTGATGGGTATCCTCACTTTAAAACTTGTATTCAACTTTCGGTCTCACAACTGTCCGTTTCTGTAGCTCATAGCTCGGTGATATTGGTCTACATGAATCCTTTGTTTACTACTATTGATCGATCCGTTCTCCACACCAGCTTCTATCTGTTACTGTCTCATCATGGCCATCTGAATTACTTTTGCAGCTGAAAGAAACAGTAAACCTGCTTCGCTTGCTTGACCTACCTGTTGAAACAATGCCTCAGAGACAAGAGACGACACAGATAATAGAGCAAACAATAAAGCAATCAAACAGAGAGATGAAGAACAACACGAGAGTTTTACGTGGTTCGGCAAAAGCGCCTACGTCCACGGAGTCTATGGTGTCTTTTACTATGAGAAATCCGATGTGTACAATTAAGCTAGTATTTGTCCTTTACTACCTGAGCACCCAATTATACCCCGTACTAAAACAAACCAGTGCAAATTCACAGTAATACTGTACCATACCCTTTGCTTGATTGGTACACCCCGCTGCCCTACTTTATTTTACACTACCAGCCTTATTGACCCTCCAAATCCCTGTAGAACTTCATCACTGTGTCACAGACGTTCTTTGTGGCCTATTAGAGCTCATGGATACTCCCGTCATCTCCTTTGAATGCACAGCTCCGTAGTCATGAAAGACCAAGTGTTCTGCACAACTTAGAAAACAGTAATGAGAAATGTGAATTTAGTACATTTTAATGGGGGTAAAGTAGCAACCCCTTTCATCAAATCAAAAACTAGCATGAGACCAAGGAGCTCGATATGCATGAACGTTTACACTAACACGAAGCCGAGCATGCAAATTTCAACTGGTGGCACCATGGCAGGAAACAAAAAAATTAAAATGTTTCAGAGAGCAACAAATTTAGAAACGAACCTTGTAGTATCAAAATTTAATAAAGCCTGAAAACATCGAACCATGTTATGCAGAATTCAATAAGATGTCACTATTGGATCCAGTTTTTAATCAAGGAGCAATGAAAAACTCAAAGAAGCCAAGAAATTCAGCAAACTGAAGAATTGCATGAGTTCCTATTAGACTACGAACGATTTGATCCGTTTAGCCAACAAAAAACAAGGCCATATAAGCTGAATCATCCTACGCAAAGCATTCTTTGACCGTTAAACAGGCATCATATATTCGTATGCGCATATCAGCAGGCCAGATGTCCCAATCGCACATATTAGCCTTTCGATGCATTCATAAATCGTTGAGAGGTTATATATAATTTCCAAACTTAAACTTCCAGTAAGATAGATCTGGTATAAGCACTAGAAATACACGAACTAGCCATCAAAAGAAACTCAGAATAAAGATGATAACAATGAAACCACAAACTTCAGATAAAACAATAACAATGTCACCTTGGCATATTTTCAAAAAGCTAATCAACATAAGTCAAATTCAGATTACAGAGATGAAAGTGTATTGTACTATCTACAGCAGTAACTCCTAAAGAAAGTGCATTGCAATTCTCACCTCTGATTATACCTGATGTCCGTCACAAGTCACAACTAATTCCAAACAGGACAATGTGTTCTTGGTGTCAGACAAGGCACACAATGCAAGTAATTAACTCTTAATCAAACCAAAACCATCCTCTTAAAGCACAAGTTTTACAGAAACACTGATCCAACATTGAGGAATATCATCAGATGAGTGGAAAGTAACCACTTGGTCGTCCTGACTTGCATTGATCTCACAGTATCTTCAGCATCAGCCATGTGGATCGCCCAATTAATCTGTACACAAAACAATATAATATTGAAATAAGAACAATAAAGATCAATCTTTACTGTACGAAATCAAGAAGCTAAAGAACAAGAATTTGATTGCAACATACACTTTTTAAGGCCCAAATTAGACAGAAATTTTATCAATAAGTACGATAATTTTGGGGAAGATGAAACCCAGATGAATGAAAAACATCCAAACACAAGAAATTTACCTTTCCCCGAAATTGCAGACGTCACAATTCTGCCTTGAAGGCCAACAGACTCAATCAAAACGGCATTTTGTATCGACACAACGGGCACAGATGACTAGTCTCGAGCCAGCGAACAATGCAATCACCATGAAACACATGACCGCAAGGCATTCTCGTCGTCTCTGTTCCAACCAGCAATTCCTCCAAACATATCACACATTCATTCACCCCACACGAATCTTCAATCCTCAACAAGCCCTCTATCGATTCCTTACTAGCCGGCCTAAACTTGACACTCTCCCTAACCGATTCCCCAATCGCGCGCTCAATTTCACCGTGTTCGTCGTACGGAGTCACAACAAGAACCGCAAGAACCATTGAAAGAACGCGTCGGTCCGCGTTGCATGCATCGTTCACGATCATCTCCAATGCAAAAGAGGAAATATCCGGCGCAGTCGCCCCCACGAAGTCCAGAGACAGGCCGGTGTCGGAGAGCAAGGTTTGAAAGAATCTTTGAGCGAGCTCAGGCGAGAGCAGGAGCTGGCGAGGAACGGTGTGCAATTGGTGGATTGTGCGGAGAGGTATGTGTAGGGTTTCCGGGTAGTAGAGTTCAAGAACGTGATCGAAATGTAAATTGATCGTGAAAATATTTTGTTCGTCGAGTTCTTCGCGATGTTCTTGTATCATGTGATAACGGTACACAGACGTCATTGTTAAAGCAAGTGAAGATGCAAAGCTCTCTCGTTCTTTTTCCTTGCTGTCAAATCGTTAATGATGTAGTTATCGATACATAATTGTTATTAACCTGACTTAATTAATAGGTTAGTTTTTTCCCCGAATTCAATTCATATTTGGGTTTGATTTTATTCTCACATGGCCACATCCACGTCCACCAATGGGCCGAATCTACAATGCACCTATTGGGCTCTAGAGATTAGGAAACTGATTGTTAAGCCCATTCGCAAACAACTCAAAATCGAGCGGGATAGGGGACATACGTATGCATATTTGTTTTGACTTTTAAGTTATACTCCTACAATTCGATAACTGAACTACATGCTCGCCTATTGAAAAATTCATCACACAACTATAAAATAATCAATCATTTCACCTGCCAGACTAGTTTATACATATTCCGACTCCATTATTCAAGGGTAAATCTAATTTAAAATTACCGTTCAGAACGTAAAAGATTGAAGATGTGAAATGTTTATGTAAGAGAGGGTAAACAAGTTTTTCACTCGATTCAAAAAAATACATATGGACTATTAGTGTAATGTACAAACAATTCTTAAAATTCAATTAACTATGGTTTGGAATGAAATTGAATTGGGAGGGGCCGTCATTAGTTTAGATGTAATTAGCCATAATTATCCTCTCAAATCACCTCCAAATCATTTTCTTAGGGTTTTTTTGTGTTATTAGTATATAGGGGTTAAAATTTAGGTTTAGAGTTTAGAATTTAGAGTTTAACATAGGATTTAGGGTTTAGAGCTTAAAATGTGGGATTTAAGGATTGGTTATAGAATTTAGGGTTTATAATTGTTATTTTTCAAGACCAATTTATATAATAACATTAAAATCACTAAAATACTCAAATGTATGAAAGAAAACTCAGAAAGACATTCATTTGAAGGGGTTTGGAGGGTAATTACTGCTAATTATAGCCTAAATTAACAACAGTGTTTCAAAAAGCAAGACCAAATTAAATCAAGATTAGAGGGATCATTTAATAGACATAGAATTAATAGAAAAATGATATTAGGGATACAATATTTTTTATAAAAAAAACTGAGAGAAGTAGAATAAAAAAAGGATCCACATGCTGCAATTTGCATTAATTATTGATGGCAAAACATTAACATATGCTTTGGAGGATGATGTGAAGCACCATTTTTTGGGATTAGCAATTGAATGTGCATCTGTCATATGATGTGGTCTCTCTCCAAAGCATAATGGAGAGGTAGAAAAATACATGAATTGTATATAAAATTAGTTTATTATATGATAGAAACCTTAAGTTTTACGAATCCAGTATCATGTTGTGTTTTAAAATATTTTAGTTAAGATTTTATCCCAGTAATTTCAATCTCATTTTTTATGAGACAGGAAATGAAAACTGTTAGCTCCACACGAGATCTGTGAATAAGTGATTGTGTTGCGTCGTATAGTTACTCATGTTATGGCTGGACCCTTTTATGATATATATTGATTAAGAAACTCCTTTCTTCTATTTTTTCAAAGAAAGAGAAACTAGTATATGATTTATTCGAGGCTGCCATTAGAATGAGAATGATGCATAATTCATAAAAATGCGTGAATTTTTGCAATTGTTTTTTAACTAGTGTTGCTCCATATCAAAACCTTATTACGTGAAGTTGTATTTAATCGTCCATGTTTGAGTAATTTTGATTGGTTAGAATTGAGCTCATATAATTGGATGTTTACATTGTTTGATTTGTTGTTCATTTTGTATATGAACTCACGAAGGGGGGAAAAACCGTAAGAGGTGAACTCATTTTGTTTTTTAATGGTGAAGTCTATGATTGATCTAATTATTATTAATCAGGGAATTTTGTGCTTTTAGATTTAATTAGGGGATTTTGTTTCTAAGATGATAACTCAGAGTTTTTGCGATATTAAAATACGATTCAAGAATCCATTAAAGATCGACTGCTTGGATAGAGATGAAAGTTTCGTCGTTAATTGAATCGAGATCAGACAAGATTATAGAGATGAAATAGTCTGAATTTGGAGTTAGATGTGTACTAATTTTTACTGTATAATCAAAATTTACAGATGATAATTATAAAAAATAAAAAAAAAAACATGCCGCTCAAAGTGGGGTATATAACTTGTTAGAATAGCAGAAATTAAATTCCAACTCCACGTTTGATTGAAAAGAATAAGATGTGAGCCAAAATAATGATCTTCCTCAAAATTCATTCCCTTGTTTGGCTCATATAAAACATGATCTATGAGCATGAGTCTTATTCTCCCCATAAAATTATAACATATTTTTAGACATCGAAGTTAACCTTCATTTTGAAGCTGTCAATTTATTATAAAAAAAATTAATATTTTTTAAATTTACATTACAATCCATTTAATTCAAAATCCATGTTCATTCTCACATTCAACCAAACATATAAAATTTTATATTTAAACTCATTCACTCCTCTCTATTATTCCTTCTCATACTCAACTTATCTTAAACTCATTCTCACCTTCGCCCTCAACCAAATATGGAGTAAATTATTGTTTCTTTGGCAGAGACTTGAGAAAGAGAATACCCGAGAGAACTGTACAATACCCTTAACAAACGGATATACGAAACTGTCTTGTATTTTATACAGTCTCTTCTAAAACAAAACGTATAATTTCAGGATTCGGTAGATAACAGCCTTGAAAACAAGCCAAGGCAGACGGGGTGACTAAAAACAACAATGCAATCTACCATTGACATATCAAAAATGACTTGAGGGGTAAAGAGAAGATTATCAAAACCGAAACTACTTTCAGAAAACAAAATCATTTATAGTAGAACCCTGCCCTGCTTAGAACAAGAGCAGAACTAATGAAAAACAAAAGAAATAACCTCCCCCGAGGTACTTCAGCAACAAGTGTTTAAAACTAATACAGAAAAAGTGACATTGTAAGTGAAACGCTGTTTAATGGGAAGAATTTTTATCGCTTACAGCTTGTCCTCAAACTCTGACAGAGGGGTCATCTGCTCCTTCAATCCTTTCCTCTTACGGATATCATGAACAAGAACTCCAGCCTGTGATGTGGGATCCATTGGATCTGACATCATCATATCCCAATGATCGAACACACTCTGAGGGAAAGCCTGACCAGAGGTTGCAGCCCTCAAATTGGCAGAGAAACCAAATGACTCTACGACTGGAAGGTAAGCCTTGATGTTATAGAGTGGGGTTCCAGGCCTCTGCATTTCTTCAAAGACGTGACCACGTTTCTGGTTAAGAACGCTATAAATACCACCAAGAGCCTGCTCCGGGGCCTGGATCTCAACCATATACACAGGCTCAAGCAGCCTGGGCTTGGCAGTAAGCTGTGAAGCATAAATAACCCTCCTGGCAGTTGGAATGACCTGACCACCACCTCTGTGAATGGCATCAGCGTGAAGAACAACATCACAGACTTCAAAACAGATACCCCTCATATTCTCTTCAGCCAATGCACCTTCCTTAGATGCCCACTGGAAACCAGCAACCACAGAGTCCTTAATTTCATTAAGGTACTGAACCCCTTTACACATGTCAACCACCATATTAGGGCCAGTTGTCTCAGGCCCAAAACACCAAATTTTCTTGGCAAGATCCTTGTCCCACCCAAACTCCTCAGACAATATCTTTGATCGAACCTTGGGGTCATCACGAGGACCAATACGGCCGTCGTCAATTGCCTCAGCAAGGCCCTCCTCCAAGGGACGAGCTTCCATGTAGAGACGATTGTGCTTGTTGGGGGACTTGCTCATCACAGTGCGGCTGGACTTCTCGAGCACTGTTTCGCGGAATGACACAACGGGATCAGACTTTATGATCTCAGCACCACCCATGAAATCGTCCTGCAGATCCTTCAAACAGATTTCAAGATGGAGCTCTCCTGCACCAGCAATAATGTGCTCCCCAGACTCTTCAATGCTACAAACGACCATAGGATCTGACTTAGACAAACGTTTCAAACCTTCAACAAGCTTGGGCAGGTCAGAAGCAACCTTGCACTGGACAGCCACACGAACAACAGGTGAAACAGAGAACTTCATGGCACGGATTGGGTGAGCGTCAACTTCCTTTTCATTTGTCAAGGTAGCATTCTTGGTAATAAACTGATCCAAGCCAACCAATGCCACTGTGTTACCACAAGGAACATCTTCAACAGTTTCTTGTTTCTTGCCCATCCAGATAACAGTTCTCTGCACATTCTTAACATACAAATCTTTCTTCTCACCAGGGACATAATTCGGACCCATGATCCGGACTTTTACACCTGTTGAAACCTTTCCAGAGAATACACGACCAAAAGCAAAGAATCTACCTTTGTCAGAAGCAGGAATCATCTTTGATACATAAAGCATGAGAGGACCCTCGGGATCGCAGTTCCTTATAGCATTAGCATACTGATCATCCATGGGACCCTCATACAAGTTTTCAACACGATACCTTTGAGCCATGGAAGGAGAGGGAAGGTGAAAGATCATCATCTCCAGTAGAGCTCTACTTGCCGGGAGCCAGGTCTGCATGACACGCTTCATCAGTGGCTTCCCCATCAATTCTTTCTCATCAGACTTCATGGTAACGCCAAGCTTCTGCAACATAGGCCAAAGTTTATCTTTCTGGTCATTCATGCAAGTGTTAATAATCTGCTTAATGGGTTCATAGCAGAACTGAACAAAACCACGCTTGCAAGAAGGAGTGCCAGTGTTCTTGGTGGTCCATTTTTTTGTTGCTGGGTCAAAGTAGTTCTCACCCCAGAGCCTTTCCATCATCTTCGCCTCATCAACTCCAAATTTGGATGCATACATCTTGGCAAAATTAGTTAGAGTAAAAGCCCAACCATGCAATCCAGCAGAGAAAGCAACAGTTCCTTTCTCAGGATAGACCTGAACATCACCAAGGAGTGGATCTTCATAAGTAGCCATGATGACATTAGCATTCTCAATTACCCTCTGGAAAGTTTGGTAAGCCTCCTCTCCATCAACCTGCAGCTCGAGAAAACACCTGTCCATCTTGTTTACTGTCAAAACAGGCCTGATTCTTTCACCAAGTGCCTGCCTGAGAACAGTTTCTGTCTGGACACAAACCCCCTCAATACAATCAACCACAACGAGGGCACCATCAGTGATACGAAGCGCGGCCGTGACTTCAGATGAAAAGTCAACGTGCCCAGGAGAATCAATGAGATTGATGAGGTACTCATTCCCCATTCTTTCACCCTTGTAGCTCATCAAAGATTCATCACTCATCTCATAGTAAAGAGATATGCCAGTTGACTTAATCGTAATGCCACGCTCAGCCTCATCCGCTCGGGTGTCAGTCATACGTACATCACCAGCAACTTCTTGAGCAATGATACCAGCAGCAGCCACAAGAGAATCAGTAAGTGTAGACTTCCCTGCAAGAGAGAGAGAACAAAAAAGTGGACCGTGATGTGAGGTGCCCAATGACGCAAAAGTGCTTCAGAAAAATAAAAAATAGTCAAGTAACAATTTTACAGAACAAGAAAAACAATTGTATAGGAAGAAACAAGTCATAGTGGCGATATAATAGGTAAAGGAAAAGGTTGGCACTTGATACCCAGCACCAATGAAAAGTCATTTCAAAATGGAAGATGACATTTCTTATCATATTAAAGCCAATATGCACGCACACAACGCACTTAGAAGGTAGCCATTAAAACTTATCTCGATATTACACCCTTGATAGTAAACAGACGAAAGCACAAACAAAAATTCGTACCATGATCAACATGAGCAATAACAGACATATTACGAATATTATGCTTGAGGTCCATAATCCTGCGAAGCCCATCAGCAGTGAACTTCACCTGCATATTTTACAAGTTTAACTTGCTTAGAACAAAGAAGAACAAGAAATAAAAGAAAACAGAGCTTTAAACCAGTAAAATAAAGTGAAAAAAGTACTCACCATCTTCGCTGCTCGTTAAATTTCGCAACTAACTTTGTAAAACGAACCTGCCCAAAAATACAGTAGACATCTAAATAATTTCCACTTGCTACAAGAAGTTAATCGGAAAACCAGTACATATGTGAGAGAGATGGAAAAGGAGCAATTAAGTACAACAATTATCGTTTAATCTTTCGTTAATTCAAACACAGTTATTTCACCCCACATACAAATAAATTAATCCAAATTTTAAGTTAACAACTAAAACAATTGCAATCAAAGTCTCTACACACATCGATTTCTCATTAATAAAACACTTAACAGATCTGCGAGAGCAAATCAGACACAATAACACAAAAGTGAAAAAGAAGACCATAGATAAGACGAAAATACAGCAATTCATAAGAATAAACGAATCTCATACCAATAAATTAATCGAAAACTAATTTACATACAGATGAATAATTCAAAGTTGCTAGCACCAAAAGCGATAACAGAGACAAGGAGATACAAACACAATACAATATCCGTTGTTTCCGATTTAAACAGAGAGATTAAGGAACTTACCGACACGTCGTTCAGATTTAGAAAGAGACAGCAGAGAGGCTTTGGGCGTCACGGCTCTCTCCAGTCTTCAAAGGCGAGGCTGCATATATTTGTGGTGAAGTGTTGAGATCCAAGCTAGGGTTTCCGTGTAATGGGCCGGGCCTGATAATTAAATTTGGGCTTAATTGATGCATGCTGTGCCGGATACAGTCGGGCCCATCCGGGGAACAAGGTTTTAAAAAAAATGCAGACTCACTGCCCGACATTTAAACAAAAATTAATAATTAATCAAAAAGACGATTTGATACAACTTATTAGAGCAACTCCAATGGTGGAGGCTCCAAATTTTCCAGCGTGGTTCCACTTCTATTACAGCAAAACACGACTCTTAATACAGTCAAATCAATAAAACACATATTTCAATACAATTTTTTTCAATTTTCATTCACACACACTCTAAATATCAAGCATCAACACCATTTCTCTCATACTTTTCTATCATTTTACACTTTTTTCAATACAATTTTTTCAAATCACTCTCTCTATACACTCCGAAATTTTCAGCTTCATTTTCAATACTCCCATTGGAGTTGCTCTTAACTTAATAAAAATACACGTCGAAGTTAATTATTAATAAGAACGTGAGGTAATAAATTATCTATGTACCCCTACAAATTTCACAAAATTACACATACTAGCTTTTTTATTACGAAATAACACCAGTAGACAATCTCTGTAGGTTGAGTTGAATGACTATAACTACAACATCTGCCACTTCTTTGATGGAGAAGAAAATGAAGTGGCATGTTCAACTAATTAAACCCTTCGTAGAGCCTGATGATGAACAATATCAAGAAATATTACCACAGCCAATTTATGACGATTATCATGACAAATAGTATCTTTTTATGCAAGAATATATTAAGGATTACATAATAGAGGAGAAATCTTCAAGTGGCGAATCAGGCATTAGTAAAATAGTAAATCATGATGTGCCCATAGAATCCGTAAATTTGGTCATTTCAAGATGATTTAGCAGAGTAGAAAATCCTTTATTTTCTTTGATTATTGAACTTGAGAGCTGAAGGTGACATTCGTGAGTGAATTCATGTAGATCTCCTCATTAAACCATTAAATAAAACAGTGATGCAGGTCTGTTAGCAAGTCCAAGGATAAGAACTCCGCACGCCCCTGACCACAGCAAGACTCAAGTCCGACTCATAAAGCATATCTAACTCTACACTACAAAACTCAGGTCGACTAGTGGAAGGATTGCCCACCTTATAAGCTATCTTGACCGCTCATATTTGTCCGATGTGAGGGGCAACCACAGTGGTTGCAAAGTTAATGGCCCAAAAATTTTATTTTTGGGTCCCACATCTATCTCATAAAAACACAACTCTCAATACCATCAAATCAGCATAACACATATTTCAATACTGTCACATCAGCAAAACACATCTTTCAATACAAAACTATTATCCAACCCAACTACTTTCTTATCCTTCATACTATCCCTATCAAATTTACACAAAAATTAAGGCTGGGTCCCACATTTATTACAAAAAGTCAAGCCACATCATCATCCACATCACCAAAATACATATCTCAATATAACCACATCAACAAAACATATATTTCAATACAGCGACATCAGCAAAACACATATTCCAATACACATTTGTTGACCCATTAAATTTATAACATTGCAATTGCCTTTTTTAGTCACCCCACACCTGGGACAACTCAGACTTGTTCGATGTGGGATGTTAGTCACCCCATGCTCATACATCACATCCTCTCACTCAAGAAGTTTTTAGGTAAATGCCACAAGGGGCCACACGACACAGGCCCTACGAGAGGTGCATCACCACATGGACCTACATGGCAACCAATTGATGCAGGCCCGTTAGCCAGTCCAAGGATAAGGACTCCGTGCCCTTGATCACAGCAAAGCATAAGCCCAACCCATAAAGCAATTCTAACTCAACACTAGAAAATTCAAGTTGACTAGTGGGAGGATTCCCCACGTTATATATAGCTCATACTTGTTCGATGTGAAATCTTAGTCACACCACACTTGAGATACTCCTGCATCAAATAAGTATATATGCAACAAAAATAATAATTTTTTTTTTAGGCAAAGTGAAATCATATCAGATATTAATATCCACAGCAATTTTTTGACAGAAATTTGGATAAAAAGCTAATAGAACCCATTATCCAAAATAGAAGGATTTGAACAGGTCAAAAAAAAAGTCTTAAAAGGCTCAGTCGACCCTTTTCCTAAAGTACAGAGATTTCTACAATACTTCTCCCTATCTAAAATAACGTCGCTCGTCGTCCACAATCTCATGAGTAAATGATCATGCTAGATACTTTACAATGTGCAGAAGTACTCTGAACAAAATTTAGCATTTTCTAGTGGGTCATTAGGGATTAAGAGAACCAAAGAACAAGTGAAGAAAACATGAATTTTTATGTATTAGCTACAAGCGAAAGAATTAAAATGTAATTAAGATCAATTCACGGCTGGATACATCCATTTTTTCCTTGATACATGGTTTATCAAGATTATTAAAGAACTAAACAAGAAATGCCTAAAAGAATCTTAACAAAACAAAACCTCACTGTCCAAAATCATCAAGTCTGGCTCTCTCTTCTTGTATCAATTAACTCCTGTGAGAGACAAGCGTGCAACAGCAGTCCTAAGCTCATTCTTTGTGACATGTTCTATAGATTGTGTTGCATCCTTCAATGTCGATTCCCCACTGCACAGTAAATTCATCCACGATCATGAGTAGTTGATGATCAGAAAAAACACTAGTACTCTCTCTCTCTCTCTCTCTCTCTATATATATATATATATATATATATATATATATATATATTCATACATACCTCGACTCACAAGCGTCCTTAGATCCAATATAAGATTGTCTGTCATCAGCGATTGCACCGAACGGTATATCATCGTAATCATGAGAAATCTCCATCAAGTGAGATTGAATTGGCATCGAATTGTTATAATAACCGTGTTTCATCATGTCATGATCATTTGATTCAACAAACCAACCACCAACACCATTGTTTCCGTTCACCATGAAGTCATTAGGAGGCAGAGGAGCCACCGTAGCCACTCCCGGATGATGATGATGATTCTGGCCATAAATCGAAACTATTTCCGAAGGAGGAGGCATTTGGTAATAACATTGATCCTTACATATGGGGAGCTGGGCTGTAACATATTGAAGTTCTTCCAATGCTTGATTATATTGTCTCTCGAGCTCACCTATAACCAACAAACAACCGTACACAGGAAATCTGGCTCGCATATTAGATTCATATTTAATCGACCTCATCGCCTCATCTTTTTGATTCGGATGCACTTTTTTAAGTACCCTCAAAATGTTGCTGACACCGTACAACCGATGAGCGTTCTGAAACATCTTGGGCTGATCGGCGGGGAAATAGGGAGCGAGAACACAGTCCTTGGAGCATCTCCTCCTTTGGTGCTTACAAGCTGCACATGCCTGGCTTGTGCCTCCTTTTATGATCATTATGGGACAAGTAAATAGACAAGGAAAATCAAGAAGAAGATTGATGATTAGTGAGATGATACATGAAATACTGATGAATAATGAATAAATAGATGACAAGTATAAATGTGAGCTGGAATCACAAAGACCAAGTAAAATTTTGAATCTCCTATTCAAACGGTCTAGTTGTTGTTGCAAAGTATCACAGTTATATTCATGTGAGATCTTGTTCTGATATTGTAGAGGTTTGGTTTGTATATATATTTGGGAAAATTTGACTAGTGAAACTAACTCTGTTTTTTCGTTGTGGCAGAGTAACTAAGTGACGAGTTAAGTGTTTGACTTCTTCAAAACAACAACAACAACAGTTTTCTACTTTCTTTTTCGAGTAAAATAAAATTTCCATTGATAAAACAATGCTACAATCCCCAGGCTCATGTAACCAAACACTTCAACCACGTAAGTTCTTTGATAAACGGACGA
Organism: Euonymus europaeus; assembly: GCA_963580455.1. Lineage (NCBI taxonomy): Eukaryota > Viridiplantae > Streptophyta > Magnoliopsida > Celastrales > Celastraceae > Euonymus > Euonymus europaeus. The sequence continues at coordinate 26,908,180 of OY756961.1, forward strand.
ATTTAAATTAACTTTATATTTTCTCTCATTCCTCACATATTCTCTTTTTTCAAAAGAATATCCATGCTAGTGATCTCAACATAACAGAGCTCCAAGAATCTGAACTCGAAAAATCGAAAAGAAAAAAATAAGAACCCTTTCTGCTATCCATATCAAGCTTTTAATGAATTGAATGCAAGAACAACAGCTCTAGCGTGGCCTGTATATGAGCTATAAGCGGATGCGATACATCCCCTGAAAGAAACTGACTCACCATCCCATCAACCTCTATCATACTGCATCCTGGGGTTTTCTTTATCCCTCTGTCATCTATCATCCTCCGGACCCGACAAGCATCTTCATTCTTCTGTGCACTAAAGTAAACATTTGACAACTGAACATATGCTGCATCTTCTTCCGCAACATCAGCACTATCTAGCTCTAGCAGCTCTTTCGCAGCAAGCACCGCAAGCTTGACATTCTTATGAGTTTGACAACTACTCAGTAAAGCACCCCAAACCGAAGCAAGTGGCTTCATTGGCATTCTCCTTATGAGATGAAGTGCTTCATCCAATTGACCTTTCCTACAAAGCAAGTCTACCACACAACTGTAGTGCTCATGCTTAGGAACAATCCCATATCGAGCTTCCATACTCTCCAGCAATGATTGTGCTTCCATTTGCAGTCCTGTATGGGTACAAGCCATTAAAACCCCAAGAATGACAACCCCATCAGGCTTAATATTATCTTCCATCTCCATCTTTTCTAAACAATCAATTGCTTTCCTTGCATAACCATGCACTGCAAAGCCGCCAATCATGGCAGACCAGGTGAACACATTCCTCTTAGTCATCCCCTCAAAGACTTCCACAGCCAGGTCTATGCTTCCACATTTGGCATACATGTCTACAAGAGCTGTGCCAGAAAACACATCTAGATCAAATCCTTGCCTCTTCATATACTCATGAATCCACTTACCTAGACAAAAAGCCCCAGATTGCGCACATGCAGTCAACGCAGTAGTGCAGCAATGGTCATCTGGCTCGGTCCCCTGTACCAGCATAACTTGAAAAACCCTCAAAGACTCAGTAGCTGAATCACAACGAATGTATCCATTCATAAGCGCATTCCACTGTATCATATCTGGAAGAGGAATTTCACCAAACACCTTCTGTGCGTCACTCATAACTCCACACCCACCATACAACCTCACAAGTGATGTCTGCACATGACTATCCAATGAAACAACGCCAATTTTAACTACCCAGTTGTGAATTTGCCGACCCAAAATCATCCAATTAGCTTTTGCACACCCCAAGATAGCAAAGTGAAATGTGTGATTATCAGGGACGACATTAACATCGCATAACATGAGATGAAAGTAATGAAGCGCCAAAGGAGGCTGCAAACTACGAGAGTATGCTCTAATAAGAGTGTTGTAGATAAATGAATTGGGTTTCTCGATAGAGCTAAATAGAAGTGACGCGTAGGAGAGGCTACCGGAGTTGGAGAGAGCGCAAAAAGCAATGAGCTTGCTGATGGCATAGTTGTTGTGGTGGAGGCCGTGGGCGAGGAAGACAGCTTGGGTGGCCTTGACTTGCCGCATTGTTCGGCAGTTTTGAGCTACGAACATCAAGTGCTTCCATGCTTGGATGGTGAGGTTGGAGATGCGTACGAGTTGGGTCATTCATGCCTCCACAAAGAAAACAAATTTTTTGAAAATTCGAACCTCGCTAAAATCATTATTGTAAAATTTATACCAGACCGCCCGGTTGGAGCGGGAGCTGAGCGCAAATCTTGTCCAAAGCTGGTAAAAAAAATTAGAAATCTGAGTTCAGATTATTTTAATCATACTTTAATGTATTTGGAATAATTAATACATAAATACTTAAATGTATTTAAATATCATTAATTTCGAATTTAGAAATCAAAATTATTGTCACTAACATCATTAATATGCAATTATTGAAAATCGTAGTGCAGTTAATGTCAGGATCATAAATATAAATTTCTAAGAGTGATATCATTAAAATTTAATTAATAAATAATTAAGGTCATTAATTGACCCCACCGGCCTGGCCGGCCGATGATCTGGGACCGGCCACTTCTGGATCGTAACGTGGATACTTCCATGCTTCATGCTTGGTTTCGTCTTCCAAGGAACTCAGATAGTTTTATTGCCGAGCACTCCCTCATCATGGGCAACTCCAATCTAGTCTTCTTGTTCTGAATCATAAACCCGAACCCGGCAATGCAAAGTACTGTCCCTCCTTGCTCTCTCCCTGCAGTCTGTTTGTAGAAGACTTGATAATATTAAGGTTATGAAGGTGCCTGATGGAACCACTTCTATTATTCCTCTTTTACGTAAAATGATGAAGCGAAGTGAGATATAATTAATTGATGAGGGAACTATTTCTATCGCAATCCCAGTTAAAAATGTTTTTTTAACATACAAATATTCATTGCAACTCCCTCCTGAAACTTTTTCATGCCAGAGCCGCCATCAAGGAAGAGCTTTCCGTAGGCTTTTTAATTACAAATGCTTTTTGGAAGATTCTTAAGCCTCACGCAGTAAAAGAGATCCTATGTATCAAGTGATGGGAGATACTGGATTGATGAGAGAAATTCTTCTACTGGAGTATCCCTTATTCGTTGGCATCTCCAGAAATTTTTTGATGTTGGAGCAGCCACTAAGAGATTCCCAAGCCTGAAACAGCCATTAAGACGAAGATCTTTGAGCTTGTGGAGATGCAGAAAATATGATGGAAGTTCAATCGAATTTCATAACCACCAAAACTCACGGTTTCAGGACTTGTAGCTAATGAGAGGCCTGCATTCTGATCAATTTTGCTACACCAACCCAAATCAAGCCTTTTCAAGTTGGTAAGATTCTATGCCAGGGAAGAAAAAACCATTATGGAAGTTCTTATCTTCCCCTCCATTTATGGCTAAGGATCCAAACTAGGTCAGAAAAGTTCAGACCCCAAGAAAAAAATAAATTTTCAGAGGAGATGGTGAAAGATTAATTACCTTATGACTTGTGATTCCCATTCCGATAAATTAGCTGTAGCAATGCATCTCTCTGCTGCTACATCCTAAATGTTTAACAAATGCTTCTGCAAAACTCCCTGTCTGATTTAGTACATCTGTGGATTCACTTGACAGAAGACTGGTATAACAATCTGTCCATTCCTTCTTTTGCATTCGAGCATTTTCACAAGTTCATCAAAGCACCATCTTGAGGAAGCATAGTTCCTGGAGAATATGATTACGGAGTCTCTTGATTCCACAATCCTTCTCAGAAGCACCCCTGAGATTTCATCTCCTCTCCTGAGATTGTTATCAATGAAAGTTAACAAAAAAATTCTCTCCACAAAGCAGCATAGAGATGACCGATAATTTTATAACAAATGCCAGCGCTCTAAAACAAATGAAAATATCATGCTTTTCTTGAAAAGAAGCTACGGAAGCAGGAGGAGCAATATAGCAAATCACAGAGCAATTGGCAGGATCAGATGATGAAAGGCATTTTAGAAAACATGTAAGATTCGTGGAAATTATAAAACATGTTAGCTGATTGTAGAGAAAGTCATTGGATATATCAACCATCAATAACAGTTTGGTAATTTTATACGATTAGCAAACAGTCAAATTAGTTTATTGCTTTCTCAGAAAAGAATAAATTTCAGTCGATTTTCCTAGAAGGTTATACTTGGTACTTGGATAAGAATGCCTTGAATCCATCATCAATAAAAACAAATACCAGTTTCTCTAATAGTTAAACTGTTCTCGATCATAAATAAGAGTATATGGTTTTTTCACTTCAACTATAATAAGGGAAGACGTGAAGTGGGTAGTTTCAATGAACCCCAGTAGCCATTAATTTATTTACACATAAAATTGGTGCTCTGAGTAAGGCAAATTTTTTAGAAACACCGCATCAGTAATTCAGTACACAATACAAGGAATTTCCACAAGCGGCAGCACACCCAAATTAACGAAGTTTCCCTTAGTTATGGTGCACGGGTTCAATTTCTTGATGCACGAGGGAAAGGGTCAACAGTTAAAAGGCAGGCCTTAACACTAGTAACAAATCTATAGTTTTAAGTCCGATTACGCACCTGAGTGAGTGGACCAGTGGTCACCGAGATCCGAGATCTCCGAGTGGGACCAAAATCTCTTCCGAATTCCATTACCGGGAGGACCCCTCCTTCACCGTGCCGCCCTTCCAGAAGGTGGAGATTGACGGCTCCGATCTATTCGCTCTCCAAGACCTATCGGGGGTCGGGCACATATTTTCTCACGGGCAAGGGCATCTGACATGTTCGTCGCCACAGATCTGCAAATCGTTTAGCAAGAACAGATCGGTTGATCATTCTTGTGATTTTGCCACTGATGAGATATGGATTCATCGGATGAATTAGATTCCATGAATTCTTCATATCCAAGCGCATCGAGGGATTACGGGAATGAATCTCTCGATGTATGATGAATTAATTGGATCTCAAAAACTAAAAGACATAAATTGATCCACAGACTTGAAAGAAGACGACAACAAGAGAGTAGATGAAGTATCAAAGGAGCTTTTGAGAACGATTTCGGAATCAAAAGTCTCCATAATGACTTTCTACAAAAACTACGCTTCTTCAAGATGGTGCTTAGATGAACTTATGAACGCAGCAAAAGAAAATGGCACAGATTGTTATACTCTTCAGGGTAGAACCGTAGAAGGAGTTTTGCAGAAGACAGTTGCGTCGCAGAGCCACAAGTGCCTATAAATAGGGACTTGCTTTTTGTTATTTATTTAAATTATATATTCCTTTCATACCTAAACATAGTTATACTTAATTATTTTTATTATTTATTTCTCTCAAATTATAATTTAGTTTCATTTTTAAAATATACTTAATTAATTAATTAATTTCTTAAAAAATTTATATTTGATGTGTTTCGTTATTTTATAAATATTTCAATCTTTTATAGAAGGTAAACAAAATATATTCACTAATTAAGAGTATATTAAAAAATATAAAAATAAAATTTAATGTTCTCATTATATTAATTAAATTTTCTTAATCTACGTAAAAAAAATGTATGACTATCTTTATAGGACGAAAATATTATATATATATATATTAATACATCAATTTTCTATTTTCACTATTAACATCTATAATTGTTGCAATTGATGGTATGACAATTGACGATACAGTCCATGTAGGGCAATAATTAGATTTGTATGTCAGATATTTTTATCTCTTAATAATATTTGTCTTTCTTGCCTCGATGTTCAATATCTTAATACCTCAACTGAAACATGAACACGTTATTCTGTCGATAAGATTTGTGAATAACAATCATTTTGTGCAGTTCACTTTGACTGAGGGTTATCCGATGCCTCCAGTATACATGCAATGGTTTAGATACATATATGCATGTGCATTTAATTGGATCAAGCTCTATAATGAACAGCTTGCAAGATATTTTCATCTTTTATAAAAAATAAACAAAATATATTCATTAATTAAGGGTAATTAGATAGTATACAAAAAAAAATTAATGTTCTCATTATATTAATTAAATTTTCTTAATCCGTGTGAAAAAATGTATAACTATCTTTATGAGACGAAAATAGTATCTATATATATATTAATACATCAGTTTTTTGTTTTCACAATTAACATCCACAATTGTTGCAACTGATGGTACGACAAGTGACGATACAGTCCATGTAGGCCACCCCTTTGATAATTAGATTTGTGTGTTAGATATTAGTAACTTGATTACTAATACGTATAATGTCATATTACATATTTTTATCTCTTAACAATATTTGTCTTTCTTGCCTCAACGTTCAATATCTTAATACCTCCACTAAAACATAAACACGTTATTTGTCGATGAAATTTGTGAATAACAATCATTTTGTGCAGTTCACTTTGACTGAGAGTTATCTGATCCCTCCAATATACATGTAATGATTTATATACATATATGCATGTGCATTTGATTGGATCATGCTCTATAATGAACAACTTGCAAGATACATCTAATGTAATCGTTCAACGCAATCATCTGAATATATTATGTTATGAATATAAAAAAATTTAATTTTAGAATTAGATGTTTATTTATATCAAACGTAACAAATGTACTCGCAATATTGTGATGGAGCAAATAATTGGCCTATGTTGTTGGAGCAATTTAAGTATTTATAATTTTATATAATTACTTCTTAAAAATACACTTTCCCATACACAAGTGGACCATTGCAGTGAAGCGAGACTAGTACCCCTTTCAAGTCAACAAATCACAACATCATGTCATCCTTACATCCACAAATTCATGGAAGATCACAATTCACAGTAAAACATCAGACAATAGTAAGTAATTTTAAATATTCGGAAGGAAAAAAACCCATATATAGAAAGATTTCTAGGACCGGAGGCGTTTATCGTAAGCATGATGACACATAGATGCAATGAGAAAGCAAAAAAAAAAGAGTGGGAGAGATGGGACTGTACCGTCAATTCTAACAATTATGAGGGTTAATTGTGGAAATAAAAAAATTAATGTATAAATATACAATTTAAAAATGAAATGCACACAAATGAATTGGAGGAGCTCTAAATGCTAAAAAGTAATGTCCAGATACTCATCCCCTGTAAATAAAGGCATTTTTAACGGGAAAGGTCCACTTTGTTACGGGTGTAAATGAGCTCCGCTCGGTTTAAAAAAAAACTCATTCGTGTTCAATTTGATTCGATTTAGAAATGAGCCGAGCTTGAGCATCATAAAGTTTCGCTCATTAAGACTTGTGAGTTAGCTCAGTGGCTCGGCTCGATCATATTATATTTTTATACATATATATAGTTATATATATGTGTAATAGTTGATTTGATTTTCAATTTAACATTATTAATATGTTTAAATGTAATAAACTATTCATTTGATTAATGTATCATTAGCTCATTAAATATAATAATTATTATTAATATATTACATGAGTACTGAAAATTAACATGTATTTATAAATTAAGATAATTAGTTATTAACGAGCTAAACTCGAGCTCAACTCATCTAGAGATTTCTCGAGCATTTAAGAAGTCGAGCTCGAGTTCTCTAAAACACTAATCCTGCCAAGCCCGAACGTAAATTTTAGCTTGAGCTTATCACATTCGAATTGAGCCGAGCTCGAGCACCTCAAAGCTGGGCCCGACTTGGTTCGTTTACACTCCTACACTTCGCAGTTTATTTTTGGTAAAGGAAAAATAGCGAGTTGTAAAGGATAACTAGAAAATTAGTTTAGAAATAAGAATAAAAATTATAAAATACTTTTATTGGTAAAAAAAAATATTATGCCGATATTTTTTTTCCTCCATTTCCTTCCTACTTCTTCTTCTTCACTAATCTTTTTTGTCAATATTTTTATCTGTTATTTATCTTCTTCTTTTTTTTATTCTTCTTCCTAAACCGATCTCTAGTAATATTTTTATTAATTTTCAATAACTTTTTTTCTTCGGGAAAAATTTATTGAGTTGTTTTTTTTTTCCCTTATCTAAACAATTATAACAAAGGTGGTGGAAAGGAACACAATCTCTCACATTTTAGCTGTGTTTTCTTTTAGTCTTGTTAGTGTCAAATTGGCGACCTGCGGCTCCCCTACAACCGTGTCCTTTTAATGTAAGGGTCAAATTGAGACACGGTCGCAGAGGAGCCGTAGGTTGCCAATTTGGCACTAACACCCACACGTGTGCCTGGGGCGACACGTTTGTCGAGTGGGCTGGACCCAGCACGAGGAGGTATTGTTCCGCCTGGGGTTAGGCCCAGTGGATTTTAATACACCTCCGTGGCTGCTTGAACCCTTGACCTAGAGGTTTTGGGAGAGAGCCACTCGACACACGTGTCGCCCCAGACACACGTTCGGGTGTTAGTGTTAAATTGGCGACCTGCGGCTCCTCTGCGACCGTGTCCCAATTTGACCCTAACAAGTCTCTCACATTCTGTGAATTCGATTCAGGCCTTGAGCATTGGCATCAATGGCTTATCCTCACAAATCTAACCTACCATTTCTTCCAAAATCAGACATCCACCACTTTCCCATATGCCAAAACCACCCACCCCATTGGCAAAACAAAAGGGTGATAGCTTCCTATATATGAATTATCAAGATAGCAGAGTTTCCAATGATCAAGACATGTTTGTTCAACATCTCATTGCCACTATATGTAACTAAGTATCATCACAACCTCATGTTATTGAAATATCATCACAACCATTATCTTTATTTGTATTGGCCAGACTTGTAGGGTGATCTACTTGGTATATATGTATCTATATATCTCAATCCTAAGCATGTCAAATTTTCAAGTAATGAATAAATTCTTCTTAAATTGAAAGTGGGGACTTTCTGTCCTTGGAAATGGAATCCCACTTTTTAGGAGGTTCTCTCTCTTTTTATTTTCAAATATAATAAAGCTTGATCTTCCATTTTCAGCTTGGTCTTGATGTTGATCTGTTTTTGTTGGCCATTTTATAGATGTGGTTTGACGTTTTTTATAAAATTATTCTATTGATAATTTAGTGGTGAATATTTCTAAAATTAAATCGTAAATATTCAAAAAGTCGTGAATTCAATTATCATTACAAGCAATATATTTGTGTCCATGCGCTGAATTTTAATCAAACTTATATTTTTTGTCGGATATAAAATTTTATGTTCATAGATTTAATGGCTCAAATTTTGACTCGTAATAAATATTTAAAAAAGAAATTTATATGAGATCATCCTGACAAACAAGGAAAAAAAAATTGAGTTGCCCTCATCACAAATAACAATAATTGTTTATTGGTTTTGTCAAAATGTTCTTGCTTCTTTGTTTTGTGTTTGACTGTTCGACCAACCCCGTGTATAAAAATTGGAAAATTCAAATATCATCACCACTACAAACAAAAAATGACAAAAACACCTCACTCACTCCAATGACTTTCGTGGCGTTCTTTGTTGGAATTCAAAGAGCTCTTCTTCTTCCTCCACCTGTCACTTTTTTGCTACACTCAATAAGTCCAAAATCTATAATTTTTAATATCTGGAACAAAATTGAAAATTACCATTATCTACAAGTAATTAAACAACTAAGTGACCAAAACAAATTAAATAAAATTGAATCCAAGTAAATTAACCGTTTGGATCAGAATATAGGAGCTTATAAACTAGTTTATATTTATATGCTAATTTATAAATTATAAATTTAATTTCATTGATCAATAATCACATCTATTACATATCAAAAATTATCTTAATTTTTGTTATTGATCTCGTTCCCTCACACATTTGTCATTTTTTATCTCTTAAAATATATGTTAGATTTTGAAAAAAATTACATATTCGAACTCAAAGCGTAAAATTCTTTTCAACAAGATTCATATTCAATAACTTTTATTTCATTATTAAATTAATTTACATACCCTTCATAGTAAATTGACAGTTTATACGTCATTAAAACTTACGCTTTATCAAACAATATATAACTTATTATTTGATAACTTATATGTTACACAATTTATCCGACAACTTATATTCTGTTTATAATTTAATTTTTGTGACGAAAAGCACTCTGGTACGACAAATACAGGTGCTTATTCATCTCCAGGAACATTATTTTTAATCTTAAACATAATTACTAAAGAAAATTTGACACCACAAAACAAAATACATAGAAGGGTATTTTCGTCCAAAGAGTTCTGTCAGAGGAGAGTGCCACGCCCGTATCAAAGCTACCAACCTGGTGAGGTATCAATGTCGAAAAAAAGGAATAAACAAAGAACAGTAGATAACGTGGAGAAGATGTATAATAGAACCAATGATGTTGGTACCTGTCAAGTACGCATGATCGTGGACTAGTAAAGCTGCCACTTAAAAGGATTCTAGAGAGGGCGTGGGCATCAACTTTCTACTTGCGTACAAGACAGAAGAAGTAGAAAGACAAAGCTGACGGAGGTGAAACAGAGTCCTCTGTTTTATCTCTTGATTTCTGATTATTCTCTTCTGCTTCTCTCGTTTTCTCTGGTTGATGTTGTGAAAAAAATCTTCTTGGGTTTTTTTTGTTTTTTTGTGTGTGGAGGTCAGGGAAGATTAGTCGATAAAGATGGATACCAACAAGGCAGAAACTGAAACTATGGAGGCGGTGTTGAAGGAAGTTGTGGATTTGGTACTGAAAAAACAGAGAAACGCCAACCCTTCTGTTTATAAAATCTGATGATAAATTCTTCATTTTTTGATTTTTTTACTTGCTTTTTTAGTTTCTGGATTTCTATTTTGAGTACAGCTTGTGATGAATTTGGGATTTTGAGTGCAGGAGAACGTCCCCATGGAAGAGGTTTTCCAAACTTTGAGGTGTGAAGCAAATGGGCTCACTACTAAGTCTGCTGAAGAGAGGCTTACCATTTTTGGGTACAACAAGCTTGAGGAGAAGCAGGTGCTATTTTGCTTCCCTTTTATTTCTTTATTTATTTCCATGGACCTTTCGAAGATGAATTATTTGATGAAAGTAAATAGAGTATGTAGGATACATATATCTGCAAATTTTTGTAGGTTACTGTTATTATATTTATTTTATTGAACTGCTTATAAGTGGTCTATGCTTATTTTATTGTGTTTTTGTAATAAACGGCAACAACTGTATATACTTTGGATTGGATGTGACTTGTGAGTCTGGGATTTGCAGGAGAGTAAGCTTTTGAAGTTCTTGGGGTTCATGTGGAACCCTCTATCTTGGGTCATGGAAGCTGCTGCTATCATGGCCATTGCGCTTGCCAATGGAGGAGTGAGTCTTATTTTTATTTCGCTTTTGTAGGAAAAATTTTGGAGTACGATAACTACCCGTTTCCTCCTTTTCTTTTCATTCTTTATGCTGTTTGATTTTGTTCTTTCAATCTGTTGAAAGCTTGCACGAAGTCTGACTGTATTATTATCTAGAATTTCATTTAGGCTCTTTTAAGTCCCTTGATACTATGAATTGGAAAATCAAAAAGAGTAAATGTATAGACCTTTCCTTTGTGTTCTGCACAAGAACATGAAACTCTTTCTGAACATTGCTTTCGGCTCATGAATTTGTTTACTTGATAACTTCGGTCGTCTTTTTTAGGGGAAACCTCCTGACTGGCAAGACTTCGTTGGTATTATTACCCTGCTTCTGATTAACTCAACAATAAGCTTTATCGAGGAGAACAATGCAGGTAATGCTGCTGCTGCTCTCATGGCTCATCTTGCACCTAAAGCTAAGGTATGATTTAATGAAGCTTATTCTTCTTGAAGTTAGGTATTGTCTTCCCATTGTGTTTTGCCTTGTGTTGTTTGCATATTCTATTATTAATCTTAAGTATGCTGTTTTGAATCTTTCTCCGTATACTACCATCAATATATTGTTAGATGATGCTTTTCCGGTTATATATGTTCATGTTATATTTAAATACAATCAAATTAGGTTCTCCGAGATGGAAAGTGGACTGAGGAGGATGCATCCATTCTTGTCCCTGGTGATATTATTAGTGTTAAACTGGGAGACATCATTCCTGCAGATGCTCGTCTACTTGAAGGTGACCCATTGAAAATTGATCAGGTGCTTTGGCATTCTTCAGTCTTCTGTAGGCTTAATTTGGATGGATAAAGAATATTTGCCTTATGTCTTGATTATTTGGATGTCGCAGTCTGCACTTACAGGCGAGTCTCTTCCTGTGACTAAAGGCCCTGGAGATAGTGTTTATTCAGGTTCTACTTGCAAGCAGGGAGAAGTTGAAGCAGTTGTCATTGCCACGGGTGTCCATACCTTCTTTGGAAAGGCTGCTCACCTTGTGGATTCCACAAATCAAGTTGGGCATTTTCAAAAGGTAAGGAGATGTTTAGGGACATTTGTATATGCATTACTTATTACACACATATAGATAGAAATTTGCCAATGTATGGAGATCACGTGATAAATAGGCAAGAAGAAAGAATATACACACTGTGCTGGAGCCTTGTGCGCTAGTACCTCCTTTTTCTAAATTGTTTCTTTCTGCCTCTTATGCTGTGAATTGTTCACAAAATACTTGATACATATTTTCCACCTGTTTGATCATTATTTTCCTTTTTGTTTACTCATATATTTTACACATTCATTAAAATTCCTTTTGCACTAAACAGGTCTTGACTGCCATAGGGAATTTCTGTATATGTTCAATAGCCATTGGGATGATAATAGAGATCATTGTCATGTACCCAATTCAGCACCGGGAATACCGGCCAGGAATTGACAATTTGCTGGTACTTCTTATTGGAGGAATTCCAATTGCAATGCCCACAGTTTTATCTGTGACGATGGCAATAGGTTCTCATCGCTTAGCCCAGCAGGTTGATAATATTTGCTATTACAGTGGTGTAAATTTAAGTGATCATAGTTTTGTGGCTGTGAGTTTATTTGTAACCAATTTTCATTTATTAAAACAGGGTGCTATCACCAAAAGAATGACAGCAATCGAAGAAATGGCAGGCATGGATGTGCTTTGCAGTGACAAAACTGGAACTCTGACCTTGAACAAACTTAGTGTTGACAGAAATATTATTGAGGTTGTTATTAGTTTACCTCCTTTTGGCTCTATTTGCATATATTTTCATCTATTCTAACTTATTGCATTGCTGTTTCTTCTGCATAGATATTTGCCAAGGGACTGGATGCAGATACTGTTGTTCTCATGGCAGCTCGAGCCTCCCGGGTGGAAAACCAGGATGCAATAGATGCTGCAATAGTGGGGACGTTGGCTGATCCAAAGGAGGTGAATTGATTGATATGAATTCTATTTAATCTAGCCTACGAAACAAAGCTGGATTGATCATTCACACTAAAAATAGGAAGAATTTTCCTACAATATTATGTCACTTTAAATTTCTTCACTAATCTGTGTTTCTGTGTTTTTGCTTTGGACAATCAAACAAGGCGCGGGCTGGAATTCAAGAAGTTCACTTCCTGCCTTTTAACCCAACTGACAAGCGAACAGCTCTGACCTATATTGACCTTGAAGGCAAAATGCATCGCGTCAGTAAAGGTGCTCCAGAGCAGGTAAGATGTCAGCAAGTAATAGCATTTTTCAAATGGCTTAAAGATGACTTTTCCCAGTGATTAATATATGTGGTTTTATTATCAGATTTTGAATCTTTTACACAATAAGTCAGAATTAGAACGTAGAGTTCATGCGGTTATTGATAAGTTTGCAGAACGGGGATTACGTTCTCTTGCAGTAGCATACCAGGTAGGGTATCAACTCTTCCTTTTGGCTCCTATTGTCGCCTGTGTGGATGCATTCTGTCTGTTTCCTGGTTAATTTTTCTGTTGGGAACTAATATTGTCAACTTACACACAGGAAGTTCCTGATGGAAGGAAGGAGAGCCCAGGAGGTAGGTGGGAATTTATTGGCCTACTACCATTGTTTGACCCACCTAGACATGATAGTGCAGATACCATACGAAGGGCATTGAATCTTGGGGTAAATGTGAAAATGATCACAGGTGGGTATCTTTTTCAGAGTCGTGCATGTATTTGGTTTTCATTTCAGAACCAATGTTCTTATCAAAATGATCCATGTCTTTTGAGTTTGTGAATAATCTTCAAGATATTTCACATTCTCCTGTGGCATCTGCAATATTTAGGGATTTGATTTCGCATTTTTCATTTCCTCTTATTCACGGTTTATGGACTGATCTTCATTTGCTTCTACCCTTACTCTTTTCCAATTCAAATCTTCTTTAGGTGATCAACTAGCAATAGGGAAGGAGACAGGACGTCGACTGGGAATGGGAACCAACATGTATCCTTCTTCGGCATTGCTTGGACAGCACAAGGATGAGTCCATTGTCGCTTTACCTGTTGATGAACTCATTGAAAAGGCTGATGGTTTTGCTGGAGTTTTCCCTGGTAACCTTTTTTTGCCCTTTTCTATTTGAGACCGATATTAGTAGGTTGGATAACCTTTGTTAACCTTCGTCTAAGTCCTGTTGCACCCGGTTACTAGTGACTGTTATTCGGGAGCCTTGTATCTTGCGGGAGAGGTCACTGACTAGTACCTTGCGTTCGAGTTAATGAATGCACAAGTAGATTACCAGGCGTTATTTTTGTTAAAGATCAGATCGTGCTGCTTTTTACATACTTGCTTATTTGACATTTCTTTTTGTTGGGGATAGAGCATAAATATGAGATAGTGAAACGGCTGCAAGCCAGGAAACATATATGTGGAATGACTGGTGATGGAGTTAATGATGCCCCTGCTCTTAAGAAAGCTGACATTGGCATTGCTGTTGCTGATGCAACTGATGCAGCTCGCAGCGCTTCTGACATTGTCCTTACAGAACCTGGTCTTAGCGTTATCATTAGTGCTGTGCTAACTAGTCGGGCAATATTCCAGAGGATGAAAAACTATACGGTAACCCTAGTTTCTGTACTTTCATTGACAATTGCAGTTCCGGTTGCTAATTCTTCAACAATCTAGGTTTGTGAGTGGCTTTTTAATTACAACAACATTGTTCACTTACCAATGTTTTTCGTCGGGTTGCAGATTTACGCTGTCTCGATTACAGTACGTATTGTGGTGAGTTTGGTGTTGGCTTTGGGATACTGTGTCTGAGTAGCATTGCTTATTTTGGTTGTATATAGATGCAACTTTTCTCTTAATATTGCTTTATTGGTGAATCTTAGTTTTTGCCTCCTTTTATGACAGCTTGGCTTCATGTTACTGGCCCTCATCTGGAAGTTTGACTTTCCACCCTTCATGGTCTTGATCATTGCCATTCTTAATGATGGTTTGTATTTTAAGCTTTCTACCCTTTACTTCTTCTTATTACTCTTTTTTTTTGGCTGTTACATTAAAATGGTCTATATTGTTCCAGGTACCATCATGACAATATCAAAGGACAGGGTGAAACCTTCTCCTCTGCCGGATAGCTGGAAGTTGGCAGAGATTTTCACAACGGGGATCATTCTCGGTGGCTACTTGGCAATGATGACGGTGATTTTCTTTTGGGCAGCGTATGAGACCAATTTTTTCCCTGTAAGACTAAGTGATCTTTTGGAAATCCATCATATTTATCTGGTTGGTTGCATTCGTTTTTTTTTTCAACTATTGATCATGCGCTGAAAACTTATCGGTGATTTGGATTCGATGTTTAGCTGTCTTTTTTTTTTCTTCTTTTTCAAATGATCTATTTGCTGGTTTCTCCACCTTTTATTCAGTTCCTGAATAATCTTATTTTCAGCGTACCTTTGGGGTTTCTAGTCTACAACAAAAGGGTGAAGATGACTTTAGAAAGCTTGCATCGGCAATATACCTGCAAGTGAGCACTATCAGTCAAGCCCTCATATTCGTGACACGCTCTAGGAGTTGGTCTTTTGTCGAGCGACCTGGCCTCTTGCTTGTAACTGCTTTTGTGATTGCACAGCTGGTGAGTGAACTCGTCCTCCATTTCTTTGCATGCTCTTAGCATTAAAGTTGGAATTGTTTTGATTGTTGATTTCTTCTGCAAGCAGATAGCTACGCTGATTGCTGTTTATGCAAGCTGGAGTTTTGCTGCAATAGACGGGATTGGATGGGGTTGGGCTGGTGTAGTTTGGCTTTACAACCTCATTTTCTACTTCCCACTTGACCCTATAAAGTTTTCCACTCGATATGCCCTAAGCGGAAGGGCCTGGGATCTTGTTATTGAGCAAAGGGTATGGAAATCACACTGCTTTATAATAGTAATTTTGATGGGTGGAGCCCTTGCTTACCACTTACTGACGTAATTTCTGTTTTCCAGATTGCCTTTACTAGGAAGAAAGATTTCGGGAAGGAAGAGCGGGAGCTTAGATGGGCGCACGCACAGAGAACGCTCCATGGATTGCATCCACCCGACACCAAGATGTTCACTGAACGCAACAGTTTCACTGAAATGAACCAGATGGCGGAAGAGGCAAAAAGACGAGCAGAGATTGCGAGGTACGAGTTTCAACCAGAACTGAGAGTGATTTCAGTGCTCCCTTTCTCAACCTCACATAAGCATACCTTATCCTCTTTATTTGTCTAGTAAGCTAATATGTTTGGCGGATATTATGGTCATCTACTGTCTAATCTCACAATCACTGTGGGGATAGCTTATAAAATGACTAAAATTTGATGTTCTTGCAAATGAGCTTTAACAGAAAGATGAATGTAGCCTTTTAATGTGAAATCCTATGCTGGAGGTTGTTGATTCCCAGACTTACAAGCCCCTTGTTTGCTGCAGGCTGAGAGAACACACCACACTCAAAGGGCATGTAGAGTCAGTGGTGAGAATGAAGGGTCTTGACATAGACACAATTCAGCAATCCTACACTGTCTGAGAAGAAAGCATCCATTTTGCGTCCTTAATATTGTGTCTAAGTAAGTGGGTGGGTGTGTGTATATTACATAAAAACCCCTACTAGCCTTGAGAATGAAGCATTGTCACCTACTTTTCTAATGTAGAAACCAGAAACTATGATTAGACATTAGTTTTTTCTTGAATAGTCGAACAGAAATATAGGAAAGGAGGATCACAAACACAGTTTATAGACAAGAAAGAGAATTCAAACCCAGTTTTACTTGATGAACTACTCTTGTAATTCTGCACCTACAGCCATCCCCACTCACTAGTATTTATAGTATGTTGAAAGATATGCAACCATGACTAATTTACTGAAGTACCAATTATGTCCAAGTTTTTCTAACCTCGTGTGACTCCAAAATGACAATTATTGAAGAATGGGAAACAGATTCAACTAAGTTTCATTATTTCTGGTCTAAATGATTCTTGAAAACTTGAGATAACTAATATGAAGACAAAACAAATAAGGAGAGAGTGTATGTGTATCAAACTTCACTTTTCACTTCAATAGAAGTTTCAAGCTAAGCAGCAGCTTGAAAATCCCTGTGCTTTTCAATCTTCTTCTCAAGCTCATCCTTTTCAGCCCCAACCACCCTATCCAGTTCCTTCCCTTTCTTCACTAGCACAAACGTAGGCACAGCCTGCACGTTGAATTCTTTCGCCACATCCTATCACATAACACAAAAAAGGTATCGATCAGTAATAATCGTCAATGGGGAAAGGGAATTTGATAGAGAAAATAGAGAGGGGAGTTACATGCAACTCTACGACGTCGATTTTGACGAACTGGACGTCGGTGAACCGGGAAGCCATGGCTTTGATTGCGGGCTCGAAGAACTTACAAGGACTACACCAAGTTGACGAGAAATCTATGACCATCTTTCAATCAAACAACATAAGAAGTCTATTCAGATTCAATGTATAATCAGTCGCACAATTGAACAGATATAATATTTAGTCAGAGAGATTGATACCAGCTGGGGAGATTCCTTTGCTTCGTTGAAGTAGAGCTGCCACCGAGCGTAGGAGTGGAATGACGAAAGGGAAGAAGGCTCGGCGGCGGCGACGGAGGCTGGGCCTCCGAATAAGAAAGACAGTACAGATCTCATTCTGCGTTGGCGCGCGGGACCGTTTGAGGTTAGTTCAGCTGCACAGCGTCAAGGATTTCTAGTTTTTTTAAAAAATATTGTGGGTTGGGCTTGGCTAGGTCTTGGGTCCGAAATGTCAAGCACACTTGGGCCCCGCATGGGCCATTAAAAGACTCGAAGCTTCGGTGGGCAACTATTGAGCTCTGCACTCAGCTAGGGCACCTAGAGAATTTAATAAAATTCTTTATAAATTGTATTTTCAGTAAAATTCAATAAAATACAAAAAAAAAAAAAAACTTATTTGATCACATCATGAACTGCAACTATGTTCTTAAATAAACAATTCATACAAAATGTCACAATAACATGGAGTTCATTCAAATGGAACAGGAACACCTTGGCTTTTGTTGACAATGGTCATTGCCAGATATCTGGTACCCATCCCAATGGGTACCTGCTCATCAGGGCCCTCCCAGAAGGGGGCTTCACCTTCTCCTACCAGACGCCAATAACCGGTCCTAAGAGAATCAGCTTGTTCTTCTGTGCAGTTCTGAAGCAATGCATCAACTCGGAAATTTATTCCAAGTGAACCGAGAAACTGAGACTGCGTAATCGGACCATGTACAGAGACATTTTCTGGAAACATATTTCAAAGTATATCATAGCATTAATCTTCATTTTATATTTAATACTTTAAAAAAAAACTACTTTATTTTATTTTTAAATCAACACTAGGCAACAAGACAAGCACCTGAAGCTTCCTCAGCAGACTTCCTGATGGAGGCAAAATCAACATATGCGCTGAGATCGGCAGTTCCAGGATCATCAATTATGTCGACAAACTTGTGTTTCCGGATCGCCTGGAAACCCATTAGCTTGAGAGAAATTAGTGTGGGGGAAGAAGCATAAAATACCGAATACAGGAGTCACCTGAAACTAGATTGACATAGATTCTTAATTTTTTTTCTTTTTACAACAGGAAACCTTAATCCCTTTATCAATTCTCTCGCATGCACGTTAACCCTTATTACGACATCCATATCTATTTACAGTCTTCAGTTCTCATCATGTCTTTCTTATGTTTGTCACGGATCCCCATATGTACACCCCACACACACAAAAATGAAATATAAACCAATGCCTTGCTGCAGAAACAATCACAATCAAATAATACCCAAACATTTGCAATTGCAATCTTTAATCTATGGTAAAACCAAAGAGAAAGTGTGATGGAATAAATAGACGGACGTACAAATCATAAGTAACAAGCAATCACATAGTTTCCAAAATATAAAAGGCAGAGGAAAAACTAGGAGATATCCCACGAGAACTACCAACCACCCAATTGTCAAATTATACAGAAACAAACAACTAAGTTAATTGAACGAATGGAATGGCCATCTAAATGATAGGGGAAGTACAAAGATTGAATAAAATTAGAAAACCGAAGTATCATACCTGTAAACTATCTGAAACTACTCCATTTAGGCCATAGTCAATTATAAGAGCACCGCCTCCATCGGAACTTATTCTTTTGGCAATTGCACGAGTCAAATCCATAGCGTTAGGGCAAATCTCAATGTGATTAAGCTTTTCTATTTCTTTAGATAAAGCCCACTTGCAGCGCTTCATCAGATAGAGTGTTGCAGGGGTAGGCCGTGGAGATAGAACAAACCGAAACCTAACCAATATATGAACAAGAGAAATAAAGTTAATCAGATCACCCGAATCCTAGCAGCAAAAGTATCCTAAACAAATCAACTCCTTACGATGAATCATCGGCTACATCAATCATTTTCTCACACCAGCCATGAGAAGATCTCTGCATATAAATTCTTGATATCAGAATTCAGAACGATGCATAGAGAAAGAGAGAATAGTATGACTGTCACAGTGACGTAGGGAAAATATGTAGTTAGTCCACAATAAAAAGGACCAGAACAGGTAAGAAGAAGACATGCTCCTAAATTACTGTCTCCATCATTGTTGTTAGGCAAATCATGAGGGATATGCTATAGAATTCATGGGCATGTCATGGGTATTGTAGTTGCATCTTTGAGGAGTTAAATGCTTGGTCTCCCATGAATGAAGGAAAGCCAAAAGCTCTCTAGTCTAGAAGCAAATAAATCGATATAGATATTCCAAAATGTCCCTAAATTTCAAGTTCATGCAAAGAACTTAGAAGAGACTAAATTCATGGCTTCAATGTATAAGAGAAATAATTGCAAGAATCATACAGAGCTATGCAACGGAAACCACCATACAAACCTGAAATTGATGAACTGGTAGAGCATCATAAAACTCATGTGCAATGACGATTGTTGGGACTGGCATGTAAGAACAAGCATCATAAGGAGGTAAGAAAAAAAAAGGTTGTCACGTTTTGTCTTTTGTATAGATAGAACTTCATGAAAATGGAAATATAATTTCACTTTTTTATACAAGACAAACAATATAATGTCCCGTCTTTAAAAGGTTAACCCCATACATCCTGATGGAACCTGATCTAGAGAAGCATGCCATGATATTGGTGCTCCCGAAAACATGCTGATCGTTCTTTTCATGCCATTTTCACTGGTACTATCTTCATCCATACACTTCAAGTTGCTATATTGCAGCTTTTGTAGTGTTGGACTACATTCTACCATGTGTATGTTCAGTGAGTCTGTGAAGTTCTTAAACTTCGACGCACCCTGCAAAATAAGGCACAGTTGTTCATTAAAAGCATAAACCAACACCTGTTACAAACAAATGGAAGACCTGAAGATGAAGAGACAAATATCATTCTCTTTCATCAGTAACCAGAACTTGACAAATACGTGATGAAATTTACAAGTCATACTCGAAGAAGATCAGCCATGAGTGTTCCTCGCCCTGGGCCCAGCTCAACCAGATTCACTTTGTTTGGCTGACCCATTTGCTCCCACAAACACATAGTCCAAACACCGATCATCTAAGTAAGATAACATAAAAAAATAAATCACTTTCATTTTACATGATAATTCAGGAGATTAGAAGCCAAGTAACATTTCTATGATAATTCAGGACATTAGAAGCGAAGTAACATTTCTGATTCACCAAATAATGCTCTTCAGATGAAGGACTACATGAATTTCATAGAGGAGGCATGATCAGCTCAAAACTAAAGAGCCCATACCTCTCCAAACATCTGGCTTACTTCAGGAGAGGTTATGAAATCACCTTCTGCACCAAACACATCCCTATTAATATAGAACCCAGCTTTAGGGTTTGTCAAAACTTCCTCCATATACTCTGCAACTGAAATTGGTCCACCACGGAACTGAAAAAACAGAGACCAACAAATGTCAGCTTCAACATGGTGAAATCTGTTATATTTTCATGTTAGTTAATTAGTTAAATAATTGGCCAAGAAACATTCACATTGTATTTGTTCATAAAGAGAAGAACTTGTGGGCTTGTAACATTGTTCAGACTTCAGAGATGAAATGTCCATAGAAATTACACAAACCATAAAGAGTCCGAAGTGGCAAACCATAAATTTGCCAGCATGATTAAATCAAACACAACAACGAGCGCCAACAACAAAAATTCAATCGTAATTAACCAAATGAAAAGATATTAACCTTGATGACGCTCCTTAGGTGCTTGACAAGCTCAGATTCCGAAGTAGGCTCATGAGAAAGCTCTGCAATTCAACACCAAAAGAGAGAAAAAGAGAGGTTGTTATAATGAGCTTAACTATTGATATATATACATCAACGCAAAATAGTATATCAGAGAGGGAGAAGTAAAATCGCACCCGTAGGGTTATAGAGGCCGGAGCGGTCGATGGAGATGTTGACGGGCGCCGGAGGTGAGTCCTGGTCGTTCTCTGAGAGTTCGATGAATGTCGTGCCTTGGTCCTGTGATTGCGAAGTAAAAGTTGCACATTTGCATAACAAAGGAGCCTGAGCTGACCTTTCAGAAAGGCAACGACGAGAGGCGGAGAGAGCTTGTCGCAGAACTACTCTCCCCAACATTTTCTTCCCAGACCGACGGTACCATCCGGAAGAAAACAGTGTCCAGTTAAGAAGGGTGGATCGACATGGTCTTCATGGATATGTATAGATAATTATTCTATAGGTATTACGTTCTGACACTTCCAAAAACGGGGATGTAGCTCAGATGGTAGAGCGCTCGCTTAGCATGCGAGAGGTACGGGGATCGATACCCCGCATCTCCATCCATTTTTTATAATTTCCAAATTGATCGATTATATTTTTGTTTAATTTTTTGCAAATTTATCCTTTTTTATTTTGTTCGATCCGGGTGACGATTTGTCGAAATAAATTATTATCCAAACCTAGAATAAATTATTATCTGATTTACTCGTTCAAATTTTAAACAATTTAAATATGTTCAATTAAATACATTTAAAAACTCAAATCAATTCAGGCTTAAATATGCAAATATATTATAAACAGCCTATGTGTACGACCAGATAGACCGGAATTTTGGCCACTCTTACATAAACTATCACAACCACTCTGATCATGTATCCTAGCAACTGTCCGTAAATATACATATAATCATTGGACATCAACTTCTTTGAATCTAAATACCGAACTTTCTCACAGCTTGGTCTCTTGTCCTCGCCTATGAATGAAGTTATATAACCTTCTTTTGGCCATTTCATAGAAAAGGCCTATCCCATGCAACATCTTGGATTATGTTTGAAGAGAAGACCTAGTGCCATTGACATTGTTACTTCAGCGGAACACCAACTGAAACTTGTCCTAATCCATCACCGTAATCCTAGCTCGTAACACAATGAACACTGAAATCAGTATTTGCATCTCAACACTTTTCATTTCTAAAACCGGAAGAAATGCCAAAAACTAACGTGGGTTATCCCATTAGTGAAAAGTGATATATGCCATGTTCATAGCTGTTCAAGACTTCAAGTATTATGTTGATTGGTTTTCTCTCCATCAACTGCTATATCTTAAGTCGTCGGATACAAGGTAAGCCGAACTTGAAAACAAAACTGAAATGAATTGAAAAATCTATCCCATTCACGTCAGAAATTTCAGTTTACCGGTAGCCATCCCTCCTGTCTTGTTCTTCAGCTTCCTTGTTAGCAGCTTGAACCGATTTAAACCACAAAAATGCCTGTACCCAAAGTCTGGTTAGATGCTATCATCAAAATTCAATTTGCAGAGGTTAAGAAGCACTAAAATCTTACAGAAGTAGGGATGCCAGTAACTACAAAGAATCCAAGTAATGGAGCATAAAAAACGTTGTCTGAGCTCAAGACTCCAAACACAGGCTTTTGATTCACATACTCAAAAGCAGAACCTATCTGCAATATCAGCATTGAAAACACTCAGCATTTAATGACTGGGCTGGGAGTGAAAAACAGTGGAGGAGGAAACTCACCGCAGCAATGGCAGTAATCGCAGAGGCGAGCAAATAAACGTAGAAGGGAATCTCAAGGGTCGGCTTCGATGTAGTGTTATGTAGACCATCGTCCAGAGCCCAGGGAGGGGGCTTTTCTGCGTCTGGTTGAGCCCAAGATGGGATATTTTCGTCGGATTTGCTCGATTTTCTCGACCCTTCCGTTGCAGCAACCACAGAGAGCCTTGATGATGGATTTCTTCTATTTTGATGAAATTCATTGCTCCCGTTATTAGTTGGACACAGGACCCTTCTTCCAGCTCCTAAAACAAATGTTTGAGATGGTGGGTTTCCTTTTGCAGAACAACAAGACAGCAAGATTGCAGCCATAATTTCTTTATCTTTCTCTTTCTCCGCTCCTTGATTCCTGCCTGTGTAGATGAAGCAGCTTTGAAACACCAAGACACCCGTACTCGCTCAACAGGGTTCAAACTTCAACCACACAACTGGATCTTTTTCGTCACCCTCCTACTTCCCCTATCTCTTTTAGTTTCAATTTTTACCCTAAACAAAAAAATATTTACATATTCTCTACCCTTCAAGTTTGTGGGTGTGCCCATCATTTTTAATTTTAATTTTGTGCGATTTTTTTTTCTTGTTGAATTTGTACATTATTCTATGTCCTCTTTTATAATTACAAATAAATATACAAAAATGATAAGTTTGTTGTAAATCACTTACTATAACAGAATACGAAAAGGGAAGATAGAAATTAAAGAACTGAGAGAAATGTTTTTCTCTTTTTGGTGTGTTTAGTTTACTACTAATCCATACTTTATGAATTTAGGAGTGAGGTCTGATCTGGTTTTGGTCTTGTGTTCCTCTGTTGCAATGAAACTCAAAATCACATGTTCTTAGCAATCACAATGGTTGCTATTGTTGGGGCATGTAAAATATATATATATATATATATATATATATTTAAGTGACTGAGAATATAAATAATATGATTTTTATATTGATACAATTGTGTAAATTTGTTGGCTTGACTTTTTATTTTTGTGTAATAAAAGCGAGACTCAATCCAATAAATATATATAAATATGTATCTATCATTTGAGATCCACCTGATAGTCATTTGCAAAGCCGGCCAACCTTCATGGTTACATGGTTGCCAAAATGCACCATTGATTGTACATCTTTTTCTTTCTTCCATGGACCATTGCTTGAGACAATAAAATGCCTCCATGGGACAATAAAAATGTATTGTTGTGGATCTTCTTATCTGTCTATCCACCTCCTAATCTAAAGAAGGTCAATACAAGTTGAGGGCTTTTTTCCAAACTCCATTTTTGGAGTCTTTTGTCAACCATAGCGTGACTTTTTCCGAGGAAAGTGTAGTAGCTATGCATTCTCTCAATTTGCATTTCACGGGTGTGTTCTGTTGACATCCATCCACCAACTTATCAACAATCCAAATCCAGTGAAGTTAATGAAGTTGCCGTCCCTTGATTAGAGAGATTAGATCATGACATAGATTTTCTCGTTATAATCATCCAATTCTTTATCCAAAAGTTTAGGATCAATTTTTTTTTTTGATAAACAAGAAAGTTTATAATTTAAATATTTTATATGAGCTTAAATTCATAACAGAAGCAACTACATTTTTCTAGCAAATGAGAAAGCTTGTCTTTTAGACATTTTATATATGAGCTTGAATTTGAGCCGCTAGACCCGGGCTCACATACGTTTCTTATATTGTGACAAAATAAGTTAGGCAAAGACCCGACTCATGGCGACAAAGTTACTGTTTCGAGTGATAATTGAACTTTGTACTTTCCGAGTCTACACCGTTTGTCTTGAAAAAAAAATTATCAATTGACTAAGACTAAAATGATTATAAATCCGCTACATAAATTTATGAGAAAAATTAAATGAAACTACCGCATGTAAAATTAAAATTATGAACAAAATTGCAGATGAGCTAAGGTTTTTTTTTTTTTTTGTCCATTAAAGTGTTTTACTTTTTTGTTTCTTCACATTGGGATGATCCAATCATCGGAAACAGAATATTTTTAATTTTAAATTCATTAAAAACTTTTTTGATTGAATAAGACAAAAAGCCATCTGCGTCCACAAAAAGAGTAAGAGCATCATCCGTGGTACTAATGCTAGTCTACTTTATTCGCTGTCAACTCGAGTGCGAAAGACCAGTAAATTTTCTATTTTTTCCCCCTAAGTCTAACAATACAAAAAGATAAATCATATAAATATTTATATTATTAAAATACGTCTTTCCATACAGACACATGTGCAAAATACAAATTCTTAGGGTTAATATCACTTTTAGTCACCGAAAGATAGCCCATGTTTCATTTTGGTCACCAAAAGATAAAACGTTTCAACTTGGTAACTTAACTTTTCATTTTGTTCCAGTCAAGTCACTCGGTCAGGATTTTCCAAATCCGGGCAGCCAAAAAGCTGACGTGGCAGTTTGACTTGTTTCGATTGGTCCACGTAGAAAATGGTCGCCACGTGGTTAATACTACTTTAAGTCACTAAAAGATAGTTCATGTGTCATTTTGGTCACTGAAAGATAAAATGTTTCAACTTCGTCATTAAACTTTTCATTTTGTTACAGTCAAGCCATGATTTCTCAAATCCGAGCAGCGAAAAGGGTGACGTGATAGTTTGATTTGCTTTTGATTGGTACACGAGGAAAATGGTCACCACGTGAAAATATTTTGCAATTTTTTAAATTTAGAGCAAACATGAGAAGTGAAGGTCCACTTGCGAGAACAATATGAATTAGTAGAATTTTTTATGCTTAGATTGTTATGCTATAGTGACGAAACACCAATGGAGGCGAATTGATTCGAAGCAGGAGGCCTAGAGTATGAATGATGTTGTAGGGTTTGATCTCTGAAACCTAATTTTTGCTTCTTAGTTTGACTGCGGGATTAGTCGTGTCACTGAATGATGATTGTGTTTAGAGGCCGCACGAGAGCATTTCGACAATGACACTCGGTGGCCAGTTTGACCGAGTGGTTTTACTGGAACAAAATGAAAAGCTAAATGACTAAATTGAAACGTTTTATCTTTTAGTGGCCAAAATGAAACATGAGCAATTTTTCAGTAACTAAAAGTAGTATTAACTTATGCTAAATATTTCCACGTGGCGACTATTTTCCACGTGGACCAATCAAAAGAAGTCAAACTGCCACGTCAGCATTTTTGCTGCCCGGATTTGAGAAATCCTGACCGGGTGGCTTGACTGAAACAAAATAAAAAGTTAAGTTACCAAGTTGAAACGTTTTATCTTTCGGTGACTAAAATGAAACATGAGCTATTTTTCGGTGCTAAAAGTGATATTAACCCCAAATTCTTATATATAACCTTCAAATCTCAAGTGTATCTTATCAATTTTTCAACTAAATTATATCAAAATTAATATTGAGTCTCATTTATTTTAAAAAAAAAAGTTATATAGCCATCAACATCACAAAAATATATCTCATAATATAGTCATATCAATAAAATCACATATTCTCATACATTATCAAGAATCCATGGTAATTTTTGCTGCAAAACTGCTTTTTATTTTTTTAAAATATTGGGAAAATCAAAATTTGACTAAAAATTCAAAATTTATATTATTAACAGTTTTAAATTAACGATTATCATCAATTAGGATATTTTAGTACAAGTAGCTGTCGCTTTAATAGTTTAATCAGCCTAGCAAACTTATTTAATCATTGATAGGCACCACTGAAAGTCTGGTTATATTATTGGGAAATTATATACATTCGAATTTCAACATTATTAATAATTATCAGTTTTTTTCTATTTGGGAAAATATTAATATAATTTTCAGTAAAAGAGTCAAATTTGACATAAAATGTTGTTTCACTAATTTGTCCTTTCACTGAAGTACCTAGTGATGGCAGTCGATTGGTTCATGAATTGACCAAATGAGGCGAGCTAGAAGGATAATAGGGTGTAATAGTTATAAGAATAATTAAATTTTAATTTTACGTATATTTGTTATATTAATATATATTTTACCATTGTAATAAATTATAGTAATTAAGTCTTATATTTTATATGCAAAATTTATTAGTGAAGAGACATAGATAATAGAAAATAATAGAATTTTATTCCTATTTTAGTTTGGGATTTGAAGGGAACAATGTGACCCAGGCCGATTCTCAGACCCCTAGATGACCCAAGCCCGATCTCGGATCACGGCCTAATCGGGACCCGGAATGATCTGGGCCCAAATGTCTTGGTCTCCATAGCAAACACTGGATGGCCCAAGCCCAATCCCAAACACGGGATGATCAGGGCTCGATCTCGAATCCCGACATGACATGGGTCCATTACAGGACTCTGAACTGTCCCAACCCGATCTAGGACCCCGAAAAGGCTCGAACCCGATCTCGATCTCCTACATGACCCAGGACCAATCCAAGAGCTGAACTTGTCTCGGGTTCGATCTCAGACCCTGAGAAGACTTGGGCTTGATCTCGGACCCTGAAAAGACCCTAACCCAATCTTGAATCCCAGATGATCTGAGTCGATCGTGAACCTAACCTTTCCTGGGCCCAATTCTAGACCTCGACCTGTCCAGGGCTCAATCTCCGACCCCGATAAGACTCTGGCTCAATCTCGGACCCCGATAAGACTCTAGCCTAATCTCGGACCCAAATAAGGCTTTGGCTCGATCCAGAACCCCGACATGACTTAGGCCCGATCGCGGACATAAGAATCGGCCCGATCCCATACCTTGACCTGTCACGGGCTCGATCCCCGACCCCGACAAGACTTGGGCCTAATCCCGGACCTTGATATGTCGCGGGCCTTGAGAAAACCTTGGCCCGATCCTTGACCCTGACCTGGCCCCGGCCTATCCAGATCCCTATACCTCGAAAAGACGTGGGCTCAATCCCTGAACTTGGCAAGACTTGGACCTAATCTCGGACCCCTACATGACTTGGACTCGATCCTTGACCTGTCCTGGGTTTAGTCTCGAACCGCAAGAAGACCCGAGCCCGATCATGGAGCCCCACATGACCTTGACCCGATCCTGAACCCTGGCCTGTCAAGATCGATCCCTAACCCCGATGAGACCCGAGCCCGAGCCCGATCCCCTATATGACCCGGACCAGATCCTGGACCTCGACCTTACCCAGGGTAATGATATTAGACCAGTAATGCATAGTCATAACAAACATCAATAATTAATACTCGAGTAAATTTTATCCTTATTTATCCAACAAGAGGAACAATAATTCTCCATATTCATTATCACATTTGTAATATATTATATAAATAACAAATTACACTCATAAATTCTTGGCCTCATACCAAACGCACCCTAAAATACTTGATTTTCTGTTTGAAATATGCAGAGGTGTTACCAATACCTCTCTCTCTCTCTTGCCCATCTTGCCCGTCATTTTTGTTTCTAACTGCCCGTAGCAGAACACTTTCCCTCTTTCTCAAGCACTCGCTTCTCTCTCTCTAGGCCTTTTGACCAAAATTTCACAAACTGCTGGCTCTCATTCGTATCCCTTTTGTGTTTGATTGGTTTTCATCAATTCAGATTGAGACTTTTTGAATGGGTTCCCTCTGCCATCACTAAAATTTTGAGCTTTTGACTTAAATTTTCAACCGGGTCTTAGTGGCTTTAATTCCAGTTTGTTTGGGGTTTTGATGGGTGTGGAAATGGGTTCTCTTTGTTATGAATGAAGTTTGAGCTTTTATTGATAGTTTTGAGAGAAGAAGATGGGTATAGGTCCTGATTCTATGAAGGTGGAGAAGTGGGTTGTGGATAAATCAAAGGGGAAGGAGAAGGCGAAAAACTATGCGGCATCTGGAGAGGAAAAGACTGGGTGTTGGGCCAAATTGAGGATTATGGGAAGCTGCATGCCTTCAAGATCAAAAGTTGATAGTTCCATGAGTGGTATTAGTATCCAATATGGTAAGTTTTCTCTTCTCGATCTTTCCCTTTGTTTCTTTTCGTGGTCAGATTATTTTCCCTGAAAGGCGATAATTTTAAGTTTTAAGTAATGGTTTTAAGAATTGATTTTATTCCTTGTACGGGTCTGGCTAAATCGAGTAAAGTTATGTGATGAGTTTTTTTTTGAGATCATCACAAAGTTATTGCGAGAATTGATTCTTTTAGTATGGGACCACTTCTACTGGAATCACCTTGCTGTAAATTACAGTCAGATTGTTTGATGGAAACTATTTTGAAGACCGAAGGAGAAGGGAGGAGTACCAAACTTTTTTCCCTAGTGTTTAGATGTTGTTTTCTTCAATTGGTATAGGTCGCTGAAATGGTACATTGGAACTGACCAAACAAGCTGCGGGTTTTCTTTTAGTTCAAATTTAATTCTAGAGGTGCATTGAATGGAAATAAATTGAGGTTTGCAAATACTTGCTAGAGTGGATACAAACAGGGTATATTCATTTTATTGTATTGTATTTGTGTGTATCAGTAGAGAACAATCCTGCAAACGAGAAAAGAAGAGGTCCGCCTGTTGTTCCAAATATGTCCTCTACAACCACCAGTAATGCTGAAAGCGCTTCGTCAACACCAAAGTTCAGTGAGGAACTGAAGATAGCTTCTCATCTTCGGAAGTTTACATTTAATGAGCTCAAATTAGCAACTAGGAACTTCAGACCTGAGAGTCTTCTTGGCGAGGGTGGTTTTGGTTGTGTTTTCAAAGGTTGGATAGAAGAAAATGGAACTGCTCCTGTGAAACCCGGAACTGGACTAACTGTTGCTGTTAAAACCCTCAACCATGATGGACTTCAGGGCCACAAAGAGTGGCTGGTATGCCCTTTTTTTTTCCTCCGTGTATATCTATTGCTCTCATTTTAATTTGTTTCTGATTAAAATTTAACTATTTTTTTGTTTTATGTCAGGCTGAAGTTAATTTCCTTGGCAACCTTCGCCATCCCAATTTGGTTAAATTGATTGGTTATTGCATTGAAGATGATCATAGGCTGCTGGCATATGAGTTTATGCCACGGGGAAGTTTGGAGAACCATCTCTTTAGAAGTATGTGATTGACCATTTTATAGATATATATATATATATATTTTTTTTTGTCTTTGATAATATATCCTTACATATTGATATTGACTAGGACCTCTAGGTTAAGTTGAGTTATTTTGACTGTTGTGGTGTGATTGGTGACCTGTGGGCATGACACAGTTTTCCTTTCATGTGAATCCAGTGTCTTATGTTTGAATTTAAAAGTCATAACTGAATTCAGAGAGTGGATTTTAGGTTTCATACATAACTTAAATGTGTGTGCTCACATCTTAAATTAACTATTGATTTCCTAAAGATCATGTCTATCTTTACCATTTTTATATGGTAGGAAACTATTTATCTGAAATGAAGAAAAATGCAAAAAATCAGTGCATAAGAAATAATTCACGAACTGACGCAGTGCATAAATGTCTTAGCTGTGTTATTGATTGACATTACTTGATTCGGCAGGATGCTGGCTAGGGCTCCAGGTGGGTGAACACGTACTTTAAGTTGCTTCCCTGGCAACACTTGTGAAACAGTGTAATATTATTTGTATTTATCCAGTCATGTTCAAAGAAAAATGTTGGTTTGCGTTTATAATCCAGCAAAAGTTGAAGGTCCTGAACTTGTGGTTTGGGTTGAATATCTGCTATGGTGCTCATCAGCTAATATCATGACATGTATTCAGTTGTTTTGTCCATGGATAGAAGCAAGTTTTGCTATGTTGACTACGTATTAACATGACAATTACAAATTGGACTTCTCGATCGTGACAATTACAAATTTGAGGTACCTAATTGAGTTTCAAGCTTAGTCTGAATTCAGAAGAGGCCAACTACAGTCTTGGATATTGTAATAACCTTTGTTTCAAGTCATGCGGTAACTTGGTTATGATACATTTAGGTTTCTCAAGTAGCAAGTACCGGTAAATGTTTCTGGCTATTGTCCATGAACTTAGCTTAAGCTCAAATATCCAAATTTTTGGTCGTGTTCTACCATCTTGTCCATTATCTAAATGACTAAATCCTGCTGTGATACTTTAGACATTCACAACTATATGGTCCATGTTTAATGTTTTCTGGTAACAACCATTTATATGCAGAAGGGTCCTTGCCTCTTCCATGGGGGATCAGGATGAAGATTGCACTTGGCGCTGCGAAGGGTCTTGCATTTCTTCATGAAGAGGCTGAAAGGACAGTGATATACCGGGACTTTAAGACGTCTAATATTTTATTAGACGCGGTAAGTGATTGACTTATTAAACAATACAAAATTCAATCCTAAAAAATTACTCCCTTAACTCATACATAATAAAAATATTTGCCTTTGTAGGATTATAATGCCAAACTCTCTGATTTTGGACTTGCTAAAGATGGTCCTGAGGGAGATAAAACTCATGTATCTACTCGGGTTATGGGAACTTATGGCTATGCTGCCCCTGAATATGTAATGACCGGTGAGTATTCTAACATTGATATTAGGGTGCGCAAATTAACTTTTGTTTTCCTTGCAACCCTGGTATGGAGAAGCACGAGTCCATCTCGATAAATTGTTAGAATTCTGTTTATAGTTACAGTAAATGCAGCTGCCTTATTCTGCTTTTTTCTATCCCAATCGTTTGGTGAGCACCCCATGCATTTTATAATTTGCATGCTCAACTGTTTGTATACAATTCTGTTTACATCCTGTGACTTTTGGGTAATGGAAGTACTGGCTATTACATTTGATTCGATACAAAACTAATACTGTTCTTGTGGGATTTAGGACATTTGACGTCCAAGAGTGATGTCTATAGCTTTGGAGTAGTCCTACTGGAAATGATGACGGGCCGTCGATCTATGGACAAAAACCGGCCAAATGGGGAGCACAACCTTGTCCAATGGGCGAGGCCACATCTTGAAGACAGGAGAAAGTTCTATCGATTATTAGACCCTCGTCTTGAAGGACATTTCTCCATGAAAGGTTCTCAGAAAGCAGCCCAGCTTGCTGCACAATGTCTTAGCCGTGACCCCAAAGCCCGACCTCGGATGAGCGAAGTTGTTGACATCCTGAAACCTTTGCCAAACCTCAAGGATATGGCCAGCTCTTCGCATTACTTCCAAACAATGCATGTAGATCGTTCCAGGATGAACTTGAATGCCAAAAGTGGCAGTAAACGTCAGGGCGGATTCGTAACAAGGAATGGACAACCGGTTAGGAGCTTATCCAGTCTCAATGTTCCTCATGCTTCTCCTTACCGACATTCTAGTCTGTCGCCAAGACCTGATGTGAAAGAGTCGTAACTGGCAGCTTGTACACTTGTATCATGAGTCATGATTTTAACTCTGCTTCACCTTCTCCAGATCAAGTTATTGAATATAGCACAAATGGTGGTTCTGAGTCATCTCTCCAAAGTCCAAACAACATTGATCTTTGGTTGTACTCTATCTCCCTCTTATCATTGAAAGTTGCTAATTCTACAGCTAGATTTGTATGTTACCTTGTAGTGTCAATTTCAGACAAGTTCAAATCCACTAGCTCCACCTGTAATTACTCTCTGTACTGCATTTTCTTATTGAAACAATGAAGTCCGTACTGGAGACTATCTATCAAGTCCTGAACTTTGGGCCTTAAAGGGGCAGATTGGCCCAAATCATAACTTCTTAACAAATTAATCAACCCATTTAGAACATCATGATCATCTTGTACCTCCTTCATCTCTGACATCAACATATGCCCCTAGCGCATATGAGTTAACGGAAATCAAGGTGAGCTCATACTCATCAAAAGTAGAGAGGTTACAAGTTCGATGTATGTCGAAAGTGATGTTCATGAAATTTACGTCACTTCTGAACATCCCCGTCACTTATTGTTGGATCGCATAACCTGCGGCTAACATTCTATCGACATTGCGAGGGCACGAGCTGATAGACGAGTCATTTGGTCCCCAACGAAACATGTAACCTTCAGAGTGGCCAACCATTTACGTAAAAAACTGCAAAGCAGTACATTGTTTACTAGGAAGGACAGCATACACAAAAAAAAGATATTTGAATACAAAAATAAGTGCAAGGCTGGCAATAAAATCCCCACTTTATTTATAGGGCAATATCCTCTTCAGGTTACCTTACTTGAAGAGGAATGAGTCCTCCATTTCAGGTTAATATTGGGACCAAATAGTATTATTGTTCATTGAATGGGTGAGTTGGTGACCACAGGAACCTCTTCTTGATTAAAAGCTTTTGTTTCATGTCATTGTCCTAATGATGCCCACTTACATTAATCAAACAACCTCGTTACCTCCACTGCAAAGTGCAGACACAAATGAAAATTTTGGATCCAATTGTCAGCGACCGATTTGCCACTTAAAAGCATATGGGCTTCTTGTAAAATAGCTAATAGACGAGCTGAGTTACAACTTAGGTTCAAACTCATTCAATACATAGAAGTTTGCGAGCGGTGCTAAAACAATTTCGAGTAATGTGGTTGGTTGAGTAAACGAGCCGAAAATGATAAAAATGTGAGTAATTTGGAATCTCAGTTATCTCAATTGTTGAATTATACACACAAGATTCAATTAAATGCATAGACTCCACATGATGTATAAAGTTAGGAAACCAAATAAGCTCCAGTTTGCGAGCAGTGCTAAAACAATTTCGAGTAATGTGGTTGGTTGGGTAAACGAGCTAAAAATGATAAAGATATGAGTAATTTGGAATCTCAATTATCCTAATTGTTGAATTATACGCACAAGATTCAATTAAATGCATAGACTCCACATGATGTATAAAGTTAGGATACCAAATAAGCTCTATTTTGGAGCTCATTTCGAGACTTTCAACTCAGTTTGTTTATAGTTTATACTCTGATCCACAAACTAATCTCTTTTCCTTTTAAAAGCAGAGGCATTTAACACTCCCAAAATTTAATAACAATTCAATCCAATCAAGTTCTAACCATAAATAATAATAAAAAGAAAAAGGAAATATCCAGGGGACGGTGGAAATACACCATGCAAAATCTGGTTTGCACCCTCCCGGTCCCACAATATCAATATATTATTGTTTCTTTCAATTTTATAAGTTAATTTGCGTGAAGATCAGCTTTCTGTAATGATCCAGCATTAAAAACTGGTTTAGACCCAAAAAGTGGGGGAATGGACCCTTATTAAACTTGATTTTCCGTGTAATAATTATTTAATTATTATCTATTTTTTCTATGCATGGTCCCAAACTCCTTTACTAGCCAGCTTAATATATCTTTTTTGACTACATTTTTCACAAAATTAAATGATTTGAGTATTAAAAGCAATAGATCTAACCGCTTATATATTCTTGGCTAGCTACTAACTCAGCAGAAAAGAATAGTATTGTTCTTCGGATATGCGTTTTTAATTTGCATGGAAAAGGCCTGAACTCTTTATCATTTTAATTTTTTAACTATAAAAATGATATGTAGCTAAGGCATTAACAACTGTACGTTCACGGATGTGAGTTAAATAAGTGTATGTGGATGTATTATTGCACAACTACTCCTTTTGCAGTTGCTCGCCCATTGATAAATGGATTTTTTTTCTTATTTACCATGTCAGTAAACATTATTTCCCATTCTAGCATTGGTTTGCCATGTAGGATGTGAATGGTAGATTGGGAAATAATTAGGTTTCAATGCCAGAATGAGAAATAATGTTTACTGACATGGTAAATAGGAAAAAAAATCCGATTATTGCGACAATTAAATGATTTTACTTCACAGTAAAAGCTCACTGCCCAATGAGATTTGCCCAGCAATTCACCTTTGCGATCGGGTTGAGCAAAAGTTGATGTTTCTATTTTGGTTGTTAAACATGCTTTTAAAAAATAAATTTAAATTATTACAAATACATTAATAATATCAATTAATATTATAAATACATTAAACAACACAATATGCATGCAACCTTATTACAACTTCATAGCATAGTATACTCAGGCTGCGTGGACCTAGTAGATTTGACAAACATTGCAAGCCGGTCATTGTATGGTGTGATCCATTCAGATGCACATTCATATCTATACCTAAATCATTGAACCATTATTGGAGACATCGGGTATCCATTGGTTAAAGTTAGTTGCACAAAGTGCTTGTCATTAACAAACCCAATTGACAGTACAATGTGTTCATGTTGAGGTGATGATATCAATCGTAACGGCAAGAAAGTCATGCAATAATCAGAGATGAGGAGATGTAAGATAACATTATACTTACTAGCAAAATATGTATTAAGCTGGCTAGTAAAGGAGTTTGGGACCATGCATAGAAAAAGTAGATAACAATTAAATAATTATTACACGAAAAATCAAGTTAATAAGGGTGCATTTCCCCACTTTTTGAGTCTAAATCAGTTTTTAATGCTTAATCATTACAAAAAACTGATCTTCACACAAATTAACATACAGAATTTTAAAAAAAAATAAATATTAATATAATGGGACCGAGAGGATGCAAACCAGATTTTGCATGGTCTATTTCCGCCCTCCCAATATCCTGCAGTATTTGGCGGCATCACAAGTTTGTAACCCACTATGTATTTTATGTGAACTTACTCGACTACTGTAAAATTTCAACCACGTATGGTGTCCCGAGTGCCGTTCTAATGCCTCTGGTTATTTTTCCGGTGGTGAGAATTTGAATAATATGCAGGCCAGATGACCTTCCAAAAAAAAAAAAAAAGTTCATTACTCAAAGAACAAAAACACTCTCCTCTTGGATAAAAAAAAAAGAAAAAAGCCTCCCTTGTCTCGAATTCTAGATGCCATAACCATTATCTTCTCTGCTCTTGGATAGGCATGGCCAAGGATTTTATAAAATACAAAGTAAGAGAAAGTTGATATTTTCTATGACAAAAAAGTTGATAACAACAAAGAAGGGCAATTTCGTCTTATCTCATTACAAACCTGCGAACGAACAGGACAGATGAGGGCGCTTCGGCTGTGCTGTGCTGTATATATTTGTCAGTGCTCTCATTGTTTCGTGTAAGCTGAGAAAAAAGAGCAAAACCCCTCTACGGTATCTTGTGTGTAGTCTCCAACTATTATCGGTACCGATATTTGTCATTATTGTTTGATTCTCTGCTTGGTTGTCGAGAAACCGTAGGAAAACTGGAGACGGCCACTTCTGAGAACAATAGTGTTATACAACCCAGGCTGCAGTCACAGAACACTACAAGAACTCTGATAGCAAAAGACAGTAGCTGTATTAATCCAAGCAAGACAAGATTACAAGAACTGGAAAGCACTCGAAGTACAATGAGATAAGCCCGTTCGAGACGGCGACTCTCCAGAACTTAATTCCAAAAGGCATACATCCAAGACAAGAGAACCCTAACATTGACCAAACCATAAATACTACTTAAAAGTTGACCCAGCCACACAAACCAAAAGCATCCAACGGCACACAACTACACGCACAAAAAACAACAAACAACTACATAACAAACAGGACTATAACAAATAGATCGTGTTTTTTTGGGTAAATTTTAAGGATTTTTGCTATTGCTTGCAGAGCATGGAAAGGTGTTTTGAAATTGACAATTCGTTTGGGGTTATATTTTAATGGGAAGTACGAAACTTTGGTACTCTTTAATTGGGATAAGATTTTGCGTTGTTGATTTTATGTCTACTTGATTGGGGTCCTCTGTTGTTTGGTTGCTGAGAAACAGAGGTCGAAATATAAAAAAGACGATTTTATTTTAGTGTTTTCATTGAAGTTTGGGTTGAAATTTGATTTGTTCTTAATTCTTCTTCCTTTGTCTTATAACTGTCTTTTTTCCTTGTCTTAGATTTTTCATTCCTGAACACATGCTTTTTTAGTAATCATCTTCTGTTATTTAGGGACGCAAATGGGATTAGTGTTAATCTTCATCTGTGGACAAACTTTACCTGAACAGCTTGCTTATGGACTTCACTCTTTCATCTCTTTGTTTAATCTTTCTTGATCAGGATATAAATCATAAAATAGTTCGTAATGGACTTGTTACAGGTCTAGTAATTATATAGGGTGCTTTGGCTAATTTCTCATTAGTTTCTTATTTAAGAGTGTTATTGATCATCCTGCAGAAGAACTGAGATATGGGTCAAACACTTGGATGCATTCAGGTGGAGCAATCAAAAGTTTGTGTCAGCGAACAATTTGGTAAGTTCAGTGGAACGCTGGAGCCTGGTTGCCATTGCTTGCCATGGTGTTTGGGGTACCAATTAGCTGGTACCCTATCACTGAGAGTTCAACAACTTGATGTTCGATGTGAAACAAAAACTAAGGTTTGAGTTTACTATGATCTTAATTTCCGTTACATGATATGGACTAATTAGCTGGTCTCAAGATTTTGCGTACCGCGAAAGAACTAGCATATACACATTATTGCAAAGAAATCCACACCCACAAAGAAACATTTATTTCTTGGTTCTTGAGTTTTGATCTTGCACTATTATCTATTAAGGAAATTTTAGGAATTTAATATTACAGTTCAAGATGGGAAGGTTTGTGCTCTAAACTTCACCATCCAATTCAGTTCTTCATTAATTCTTTTATAGAAGAGTGGGAGACCCATTTTTTTTCCTTTCCTGTCAGCTCTTTCCCTTCTGAAAAAGATAATGTAGAGGAAAGAAAGAAAATAAAGGCTAGAGTTTTTCTTATATAGATATGAATTTGCTTTTCTCCATTAACGAGGTTGTTAATTTTGTCAATTCAGGATAATGTTTTCGTCACTGTTGTAGCATCTGTTCAATATCGAGCTTTGGCAGAAAAGGCAGCTGATGCCTTCTACCAGCTCACTAACACGAAAGGGCAAATCCAAGCCTATGTTTTTGATGGTATTCATGGCTCGAGGACAAACTAGATTTGTTGAATGATTTTAGAGACTGAGGAATTTTCATGTTAAATTGCTAACGTTTGCATTCTTTGTAGTCATCAGGGCAAGTCTACCTTAAGTTGAACTTGGATGCTGCCTTTGAACAGAAAAATGACATTGCAAAAGCTGTTGAAGAGGAGCTTGAAAAGGTAACATTGCTTTTTTACTGCTGGAAAGGTGTATGCGTGGGATGATCTGATTCACTTTATTGTTTCGAACTTATATCTTAAACCATTTGCATTCTTCTGTAATAGGCTATGTCTGCGTATGGGTATGAAATAGTGCAGACTCTTATTGTGGATATCGAACCAGATGTTCATTTGAAGAGGGCCATGAATGAGATAAATGGAGGTAACACTTGACATCCGTATAAATGGTGCAAGTTATTATTTGTTTATGTTCATTAATGCAGACTTTTCAGGCTGATGCATGGGCAGACTTTTATACAATCAGGTTTAACAATCAATCTTGGTCTTTCGAGACAACTGACAAACCGTGTTTATCGCTTAGACTTTATGGCTCAGGCCTGTAATATTGCGAGTATATTTGCTTGAACTCTAATTAACATTCTACTGCCATTTCATTCGTGCAAAAGTCACCATTTTATCGGGCTGGTTTCAACCTGAAAATTTTAGTATGAGTTTATTATCATTCGTGCAAAAGTCACCATTTTCTTTTGATGACTTAGGGAAAAACTTCACTCAAGTTTTTTTTTCATATCCCTTGTTTTTCCACATTTTTTCGACAGCTGCCAGAATGAGGATCGCAGCAAATGAGAAGGCTGAAGCAGAGAAAATATTGCAGATCAAACGATGTTATAATTCTGGGCCTCCCTTAAGCCCCCCTAAAAGGACCTATTAGGGGGGAGAGAAGCTTGCTATTA
Organism: Euonymus europaeus; assembly: GCA_963580455.1. Taxonomy (NCBI): domain Eukaryota; kingdom Viridiplantae; phylum Streptophyta; class Magnoliopsida; order Celastrales; family Celastraceae; genus Euonymus; species Euonymus europaeus. The sequence continues at coordinate 26,946,811 of OY756961.1, forward strand.
TATACAAGACACCAAGGAGCTTGCTATTATATACAAGACACCAAGGTCTTGCCCAGCCGATGTGGGATTCCCAACACGCCCCCACACACATGGGCTGGGCACTCCAGTCCCCCAATTTTCTTGGGCTTTTTCCATGCGGGGATGATACGTGCGCTGAACCTCGCTCTGATATCATGTTAAGAACAACTGGGCCAACACATCCCTTAAAAGGCCTCATAAGGGAGGGAGGTTGCCAGCGTTAATAAACACTTCACTTACACGGTGCCCAGGCGATGTGGGACTTTTCAACAGAGCTGAAGGAGAGGCAGAGTCGAAGTACCTCTCAGGGCTTGGCATTGCGCGTCAGCGCCAGGCCATTGTTGATGGGTTGAGGGATAGTGTGCTTGCCTTCTCTGAGAATGTTCCCGGTACAACTTCCAAGGATGTCATGGATATGGTTCTGGTGACACAATACTTCGACACCATGAAAGATATTGGTGCGTCCTCAAAGGCCACTTCTGTTTTCGTCCCTCATGGCCCTGGAGCAGTGAAGGATGTTGCCTCACAGATCCGGGATGGACTCCTTCAAGGCAGTCATGCTGTTGATCATTAGTCTAATATAATGAGCTATAGATGGATTAGCATGTTGGATGTTAGCTCTTTAGTTTTATGTTTGGTGTTTCTTAGCAAATCGATAAATTTACTACTCTACTAATATGTGGGTATTATGTGTCTTGTGATGAACTAGTTCACATTGCCTGTTAATGGTTTGAATAGCAGATATGTGTCCGATGTCATTAAAAAAGTGGCAGTAGTTATTTACTGACCGTTTACCAGTTATATCACCTGATGCTTGTTCAATTTTTTGTGAAAACTGCCCATAAGTGCAGGATTGAAAGAAACCTTTTCTTTGTTGGTCATACAGTTGGAATCATGGAAGTCCCTAATTGAGTGCGATTATTGATCACCAAAGCCCTCAAGACAGATGAGTTTTACTTCATTTTCAGAGCTCAGTTCAAGGCTGCCTGTTATCAAGACCACTTGTTTATAGAAATAACACTTAACAATCAACAAGACCTATGGTATACTTTCCAGAGGATAAAGTAGATCTCCAAGCATTAGTCTCAGTAATATCAGTATTAGAACAAACCAGCTTCCACTTTCATATGAGATTTCTGACAAGATAGAGCACATCAAAATCAGTCAGGCATTAACATGACCACAAAACCTGCATCTAACGTAATGTGCAGCAGTAACAAAATGGAAATGAAGAAGAAACTGGAACAAAATACTCAAGTCGAGTTCTCAAAATACCGTGAACCTCAGTTTAAGAAGAGGTGACTAGATATCCTGGGGAGCTAAAAAAAGTAAACAAGTGTATCCCCAGAAAATTTTATTTTTACAGCGGCAAAAACCACTAAAAATGAAAATATTTCAAAGTGCCATCTACCTTGCCAAAAGGTAACTACCAACATTATGATAAGAAAGTTGAATAGAAAAACATATTGCGATCCCAAGCTGTCCAATACAGCTCTCCACCAAAATTAATAAGAACTCATGGCTTAAGAGCCAGAGCCAATCCAACCTTGGCACTCTTCTCAATAGCCTTTGTGTCTACCTCTCCAGATAAAGTGAACAACGATTTTGGTCGCCATTCATGCTGGATGAGAGCACTCGCCTTGCCAAAACTGTTAACACGTGCCTTCACAGTGGTCAATGGATCCAAAGCATGTTGAGTGCCAAGAGTGATAGCATTCTCATTGGTTGAGAAACTATGGGAAATCTCAGCACCAACAGCCGTACTAGTCAATGGGTTCACAATATGGTAGTAAGAGGCATTAATTGAGTCACCCTTGTCATTCCTGTATCACATATACAAATCATTTGATAAGCTAGGGAACTTCCATAAATTTATCCAGAACAATCAGCAGTCACGCCAGCAACTATTCTATGAAGAACTTTCATCCATCAATTCTAAATCAAGGCGTAGACATGATATGATACAACAATACATTCTAGAAGAGAAGCAGAAGCCAGTATAAAGCCAAAGTGCCAAACTTAACATTCAAGATTCAACTATAGAGATTCCAGTCATTTTCTTTTCCACGGTATAATCATCAGTCAAAATACAATGCTCCAAAAGGAAACAATCATCATTTAAACCAGAAATCACAATGAACTCAGCACGGAAATGCACACTCCATAAGCAAGAGGTTTAAGTAAAGAAGACGTGAGTCTAAAGCTTGTACTCAATGAGCCAAAAAATTCAGTCACTATACACAAGCTATATCATATTAAAACCATTATGCTTTCTTGAATTAAAAAATAAAAAAGGAAGAAGCTGGTCAAAGTCATCGTGGATATAGAGTGACATATACCTCCCAATCACCAACAAGAAATTTAAAACCAGAGAAAGTGCATAAATTAGTCAATATCTTACACCACCTATCTGCACTACGATTCGCAGCAGAGTTTAGACGAAGAAATTCAAAGAAATAATAATGATGATGACATGTCAAAAAAAATGATAAAAGCGAGGAGACTCCATTAAGAAGAGAATATATGCATGTTCAGTAAAAAAAGAGGTTTATGTACTTCAGAGCCCTCACACACACATATAATATATATGCGTCAACTGAACAAATATTCCAGGATCGTCAAACAGAAGAAAATTAACCACTCACAGAGACAACGAAGCAATCAGATCTTCATTTGAAAAGCTCAAAGCAGCATTGCATTTGGTGAAATTGCCAGTTTTGGTGTCAAATGAGAGATCAGTACCAAGTCCAACAACATCGGTACCGATTACACCAGAGAAATTGACTAGAGGGTTTGCTGTCAACCCAATGCTTGAGCTTATCCCCACGTAGTCATGCAGATATCGAAGTTCCACCTGTCAAAAAATGATGGACAATTAGATGTCCTTCACACTTGCCTTTCCAGGAGCAAATGAAAATTTTCAAGCACAAAAATGAAGATCATCCTTGTCTCAATCACAAAAGAACAGCAATTTTTTAAAACTAACCCAGTTCAATTAAATTTCAAACCTTATATTAAATTACTTACCTTTCCTGATCTTTGATCAGGAATTTTGAAAGAAAAAATTGTCTTCAGCCCAGGAGCAGGTTCATCAACTGTGATGGTTGTAAGCAACTGACAACCACGCAGATACAAAATATAGCGGTCAAAGTCAGAAAATAATATTGAAAGACAGAGAAGGATGTAAAGAACACTGCTGAATCTCTAATTAAAAGGTAAAGAAACAAATGAAAAAATTAAACCCAAAATGAAAAGACACATGCTAGGGCATCACTTAAAGATAATCCACAAAGCATGCTTATACTTCTCATGATTGTAACATTTACAGTTCCTAACAATGTACTGCAAAGTGGAGAAAGGTTAAAACGAAACCAAATCAAACAACCCATTCATATCATATGACGTGTAAATGTCTATGAGAGGGAATTCAGTATTGATACTAAGCTTAAAATGTTTTTTAATCACTACAATTCCTTGTACATATGAATTATGAACCAAAAAAAAACTCAGTAATAAAGTATTGTGATGCTGGTATTGCATTTATGGGATCAAAACTCACAAGCATGCATGTTTCATAAAAATACTGTCTTGAATGCCTCCAATACAAATACAGTGGAGATAGTTCAGGCAAATACTACACTTAATAAATGTGCTCCAACACCAAACTGATCCTCACAAAAGAAAATAAATCAGTGTAAAAAGTCACAACAACGTTACAACTGCCACATAGGTGGTCGTTTCTACGAAGGTATGTGCATAGCATTACCCAACATTTAAAGTTGTAAGTTTATGGTTTAAACTGACACGTCGGAGAAGCAATGGAGCAGTTATTGCTGAGCATTCGAAGCCAACGGATGCAAGGTTTAGGAAATATAAACATGAGTATCCTTATCCCCTCTATGTCAGAGACGTCTCTATAGTCCAAATCTATGGCTATTAGATTGCAAAACCACTGTACTAAAATCAAAGTATGCCAAACAAAAAACTATCGAGTTTCATTAAAGAGCATAATGGTGACTGAAATCTTTAAGACAGAGAATATAAAGTTGTGTGGAGTGCAAGGAAAAATAAATATTGATAAATGAGCACATGAATAACCCACTCTATCAGGTTTTATGTATTGATGTATTTATCTATAGAAGACAAATCAAGAGGAAAAATAGGATGCAAACGAGTAGGAACGTATAAGGCACTCACATTGGAGCTCGTGTCCACTTTAATATCAGTGGTTACATTCTTGTTCTTCAGTTGTGTATTGATGTCAGCAACAAACAGCTCTCCTTTCTTTACTCCTGATGAAGTTATAGCCTGCAGTAATGAAAAACAGAGTCGATGTCCAGTTACTCATTAGTGATGAGTTGGGTTTTTTTGGGTGGAGGTAGGTCAAATCGTAGAAAAAAAGGCTTAATGTGGCTTAAACCAATACGATGAAACTCTAATCATAAATTCCCAAAGACAAACCAGGCTTAGATTGTGGCTGCAAACATTGTAGTAATAGTATTCATATCTTTAATTATTTTACATCTGAAAAACAAATATTTGCAGACAGTAGAAGCATTTGAAAAAAGAATTTAGAGTAAATCAATTGAAATGCTGCAGCAAAAAAAGTCGAAGAGAATGCAAACAATATCATAAGAAGTCCACAATTCCCGAAAATGACACAATGAGTCCATGAGCATGCAAAAAATATATATATAAGACGAACTACCTAAGAAGAAAACATATAGATTAGATAGGAGTTGATGAAAATATGATCCTAAGTAGAAATGAATGGTGCAAACAAATATATGTAGTAGATTTCCGTTGATTTATAATACTCTCTTCTAACCGACCCAAAAATGTTGGGATAGAGGCTGGGCGCCTGGGATGATGATGATAATGAAAGCTAGTAAACTACTGCAACCACAAATTATAATAAACTTGCATTAAATCAAATGAAAAAGAAAACCCTAGACTCTCGGTTAGAAGACTGTAATAGATAGAGACCTCCCTTGCATGCAGCAATTCCATTATCAGTATCCAAACATCAACAAAATAAACAGAGACAGAAATCCTGATAAACCATAGCACACACAAAAAAAAGCACAAAGATCCAGCAAGAACGAATCCGAAAGTTGAAAAAACTTACAACTCCAGTGGGAGAGTAGGTGGTGAGAGTGAACTTGTGGTCTGTCTGATAGTCCTTGTAGAGAAGATCTATCCCACACACACACAAAAAACAGCAAATAATTTCACAAAAACAAGTCCAAAAATCAGAATAACCACTCAATCTCGTCTACATCAAAGAATTTAGAAGAAAAAGAGGCACAAACCCCTGGCTTTCTTGCCGATGTCAGAGTAGAGACCGGGACCATTCGGCATGATTACTCGCAAGAACGTAGATCCAAACAAGAAGAGCGGCCGAGCGGTGAAATGCTACTCTGGAGTCTGGACCTTGAAATTAGAGTTTTGAGAGGTTTATATATTAATTAAATAAACGATTTATTGGCCTTTACTTGTATGCGCAAGGCCTTCCCATTCTTGGCCGTCAGCTGTTGGACTGGACACCACTCGACGTTCTCTTTGCGTAAGGAAGGGAGGCTAGGGCTTGGACTACCATTGGGCCTGATTTGGTCATGGGGCTAGGGTTTTTTTATTACTAGTGGGCTTAATATGGGCTTTGCGGCCCAAACCTGCAATTAACCCGCTTAGTCGCATTAATTATTAATTAAGCTCCTTAACATGAGGAATCAGAATATGAGATCCATCAATTAACAATTAACGCTTCCATCCAAAAAAAAAAAAAAACTGAAAGTTCAAAACACCCAACTATTATCAATCTAAACGTGCGAGAAACTCTACTTCCCTCTTACCTCACTCCGCCTCCCTCCCTCCCTCTCCCTTTCTCCCTCTCTTGCGCGATCAATCCATGGTTCTTTACTCACAGTCTTTCTATAGTTGTTTCCATCAAACCAATTTGGGATCTAGTGATGGCAGAGGAGCAAGACCCACACTAGCAGAGGCGTCGGTGGATTTGGGTTTTTTGCTCCATCTCGCTGGATATTGGTTTCTTGCTCCATTTCGTCATCTCGAGGTGCTTGGATAAACTAACCTTTGAAAGGATAAGACATGCTGATAAAAAACTAAGCTTTGAAAGAATTTCATTTTCAGGTTCAAAAACTGAGCTTTGAATTAGGACCCTCTCGTCATCTCAGAGAAAGAGATTCAAAGGGTCTTGATAGAGAAAGAAGAAGATGTAGAAAAGATGGCAACTTGAGAGGGTCTTGGTGGAGGAAGAAGATGCAGAAAATATGGGAAGGAGATGGAGAAAGTGAAGACACTGAAAAAATGGAGGAAGTGAATAAATGAGTTGTCTTTAGATTTTGTCTATTTTTAATTGGGATTTTGTTAGTAATAAGGTGAGACCGATAATTATTGAGGTGAAATTAGCCCCATTCGATGTGGTATTATGTGTTATGCATATATGAAAATTTTATACTATGACATGATCAAAAATTGTGTAATTCTTGATGTATCAAAAAGTACTCACATGTGGACGTCTACTATTTTTTATATATTACTAAATTGTAAATTGGTATGGGTTCTCTTTCACTTTTGGACAAAAACAAAAAGTGGATGTCCATAAATTTAAAGACTAATAAAATCAACGCACAAGACTTTTTAGTGAACGAGATAAATGACATGTAAATCTTATATCCACATAATATATAGAGAGATTATATTTGGGTCTAAATTTTCAACTTTTTTCATTTTTTTTGGTTATGAACAAAACATATTTATAAATAGATCCTTAAAAAATGAAATAGAGTTTGTTTTAGATCTCAATAACTAAACTTGAAGCAGCAAGAACAAAAGCCATTATTGAAATGGCAATGCAACAAACAAGGAACCTCCTATTAATATGATTGTATGTGCTTCAATGTTGTTTTATATGTATACCCAAAAAAAAACTTAAAACAGAATTCATGGTGGTTTCTACCTTAAATAGACCATTTCTTTGACTATTTCTTATGAACCAATTTTGTTGTCAAACTAAGAGAGTGGCAATCCTCTTTCTATGCTTACTAATTTTAGTGAAATCTCTTGCAGCCTAAGATTATTTAAGCACACCCCAGAACCTCTTTCATTCTATTAATCAGAACTAAGGCGTAGCAGGAAATGCGGATAGTTTAGCTACTTAATGACCTTCCTTTCTATCATTCTCTCATCTCTTTTATCGGTCTAATTGGGTCTGAACCCATAGAACACAAGTTCAACCCTAGGTAGACCGTATACATTACCACAAATATTGAGAATTTTCAACTGAGATTTGGAAAAAGGAAGAAATGGAGTTTTCTAATAAGCCGAGGTTGATATTTTTCTTCTTGCTTGCCACTCTCATTCCAACCCTTTTGGCTGACATTGCTGAATTTGATGAGGTTTGGAAGGAAAGAGCCGAGCAGGCTAAGAAGAAGGCCCTCGAGGCCTATCAACCTGACCCGGAATCAGTCACATATGACTTCAATTTTGAAGTTAACAAGTGATTCCTCAATCCATTTTTCATGTTTTTTTTTCACTCTTACATGTTATATGATATAATATATATCAATATGTTATACACTTGTGGTTGTTTTAGGGAAACGGATCCATCATACAACAGTACTACTAGAAGAAACCTTATGCATATCAGAAAATACAGAGGACCATGCAAGGCAACCAACCCAATTGATAGGTGCTGGAGGTGCAGGAAAAACTGGGCGAATAATCGGAAGAGGCTAGCCAGGTGTGTGCTTGGTTTTGGCCGCAAAACCACCGGAGGATTGCTTGGTAGGTACTATATAGTAACCGATAGTTCAGACGACGATGTCATGAACCCGAAATCGGGAACTTTACGCCATGCTGTGATCCAGAAGCAGCCGTTATGGATCATATTTGCGCGTAGCATGATCATCAAGTTGTCCAAGGAATTGATCATCACAAGCGATAAGACCATCGACGGTCGTGGAGCTAATGTTCAAATTGCCTTTGGGTCTGGCCTTACAATTCAATATGTCCACAATGTGATTATTCATAACCTTAAGATTCACCATGTTGTTCAGAAGGAAGGTGGCATGATTAGGGACTCCGTAGACCATATGGGGCTTCGAACATTCAGCGACGGAGATGGTATTTCAATATTTGGCTCAACCAATATTTGGATTGACCATGTTTCCATGTCAAATTGTCAGGATGGTCTCATCGATGTAGTCGCCGGATCCACTGCCATCACCATTTCAAACAGCCACTTCACTCATCATAATGATGTAACCAACTCAACCTCTAACATCACATTGATTTGTCTCTCTTACACACACTCTCTCTCTCTCTCTATATATATATATATCATCATCATTCATATGTAAATGAGGATTTTTGTACAGGTTATGTTGTTGGGTGCAAGTGATGGGTACGAAGGAGACAAAATAATGCAAGTCACAGTTGCATTCAACCATTTTGGTCAGGGACTAATACAGAGAATGCCAAGATGTAGATGGGGTTTCTTCCATGTTGTAAACAATGACTACACTCACTGGAGAATGTATGCCATTGGTGGTAGCAAACATCCAACCATTATCAGCCAGGGCAACCGATTCATCGCTCCCGATGAGGCCTACCTCAAAAAGGTAAAACCTATAGTCACATTTCCACTTGAAAGTTACAGATCAAGAGTTATAGATTGATATAAAGAGTGGTTTGATGTGGGTTTTTTGTAGGTGACCCATAGGGACTATGCCGCAGAGTCTGAGTGGATGCAATGGACATGGAGATCGGACGGAGATCTATTGATGAATGGAGCCGTCTTTGAACAATCTGGTGCCCCACTGCAGAACAAACCATACAGTAGACTGGACATGATCAAAGCAAAGCCTGGAACATTTGTCTCAAGGCTCACACGCTTTTCTGGCACACTCAAGTGCAAGGTTGGAAAGAGATGTTAAGGGAATCAGCTTCTCTTGCACCATTGTTCATGGGGGATTGGATTGACTTGTCCAAATGAAAAGCAGAGGAGATCAAAGGTTTTCTGGAGAGAAATGTGAAGGGATGGCAAAAATAAATGTAAAAATAAATAATTGAGTTATTCATTTTTTATTTTGTTAAAAATGTGTATTTAAATGTTGAATACAAGCTTTCACTGTAAGTATTGTCACATTACCTTGTTCATGGTGGAAAAATAAGGGGAAAAAATTGAAGGCAAGTTTGAAAGCTTCATGGTTGCACCCATAGCCTGTAGGTAATTGTTTCGGATTTTCATTGTAGTTACAGTACTCATCAAAGCATATTCGACGACTAAAATCAATATCCCACTTTACCTACTAATTCAAGAGTTACAAGGGAAGAGAAAAATTGAACACCATATGTACACTGATGGTTACAAGCAACACTAAAGAACAGACGCCTTGTATTTATGAAAAGGTGTCTTTTTAAGGCGGCAGCAGCACATGTACAATGGAACCTATGAGAATGCAAAGCATTGGCAGGCCTGGCCTGGGAACTGGTAGAACAAGAGATCAGACTACCCAATAACCAAGGTGGCCAACTGAAGCAAATAACTGAAAAGTGAAAAGAACAATGCTACCGACCCCTAATTTACCATAAAATATGTGGCATATGAAATATCCAACATACAAGTCAGGTTAATAAAATCAGGCACAACTCCGTCGTCGTGTTCTCTAACTACATATCCTCAATGGCAAAAGTGCAAATAAGGTACCATTCGTCAGTTCAATGATATGACACCCACGACTAGAGGGTTAAAGTTAACATGGAGGTAAATTTATATCAGAGAAGATCCTACAAATAGGGGAAATCAAATGTTACAAAAGTAAACTAACAGCTCATATTCCACAATCTATGCACTGCCAAATTCCCCCAGTTCCTAAATTGAGAGTGCCGTGCTTCTCTTTTAATCATTCATTCTATGTACTGTCAGACTCATTCCCTGAGTCAATGTCCATTGGTTGTGGATTCTTGTAGCCGCTGATTTCATCTCTGTAACGTTTTTTATCTTCACGAGCCTTTCCTTCATAAGGTTCCTTTTCCTCCGCTGAACCATCACAAGAATGCAAGAAATAACAAAATATTATTTGACGACTCTGGAATATATAAATGATAAGATGACAAATCTTCTAAAAGAAAGCTGAAGCAAGATGGTGCATAATTCATTCAAAAGGCCGTTTCATACCTGACATTCCTTTCCACTTTTCTGCATTTATTTTACTGATATCTGTGAATCCCAGTCCAGGGGTAACTTTCTTTATGTTCTATTATGAGCATAACAAGATTGAAATTGTTAAAATCCAAAAAAACAGCGAACTCATAGAATGAACGTAACCTACAAACTGATTGAAGACCAATTTACTAAATTGAAAGAACATTCTCAAACATGGGTGCACCTAATAAGTTTATAGGTAGATACTTTAAAAAAATACAACAGGCATTATTTCCTAATATCTCAACTTGCCAAACTGTCAGGCATGTAGCATCGCTTAAGAAATTTTAGTTGTATAAAAGTTTGGCAAACAGCACCCAGTAGCCCTGGCCCTTCATTTTGAAAGCTTTAATATTTCCAAGTAATGTATCAAACTACTGTGCTAGGAATTTAAAAAAAGGTCAAAGGATGAGTACAAACCTCTGTCTCTACCCTTGTAAAGAAATTGTAAGCAGACAGAGCTTTTTTAGGTGCATTTTTATCCTTTTTCTTTTTCTGTTTTTTCTTCTTTGAACCGTCTTCATCTACACCTTTGGCCTTCTTCTTTGATGAAGATGCCTTAGACGCTGAAGGCTCCCTTTTGTATTCTCTTTTGGCAGGCTTCTGAAATTGGAAGATCATTAGACGCGAAACAAAAAGGTAACTTTTCAATGCTGTAGACATATTGGGAAATGAAAATGGCTTGCCTCTTTTACATCAGCACTTTCACTAGCATCAGATCCGTCCTCTCCAGAATCATCAGTCGGCGAGCCTTCATCATCCATTTCAGCAACAAAATCTTCATCCTGCAGACATTATCGTTAGTAGATACTAACATGTGCCAACCGAGGTGGACAGTTTCAAACAAACCTTCAGCAAACAAATTATTCTAATAGAGGAAGATATTACATCAATGTACCCAAACACCTGCACAAACATCATTCAGACGCTGGACAGGAGAACATGAAGAGCACACAAACTCTAAACTAAACAGAAATCTATTTTGTCAGTGAGTACTGTTGCTACCAACCAAAACATTATATGCACCTTGCAATGCAGATTGTAGGACACAAAGTATTGCAGAATGTTGCATCCTAATATATAAATGAAATGGAACCCCACCAAATCAAAGGCCCCACAGAGATTTTTTTTATGGCTAACCTCTTCATCACTTTCATCTCCACCAGCTTCGTTCTTAATACGCTCAAGATGAGGGTCAACAGCATCATCATCTTGATTCTGAAGAACACTAGCCACTCCATCTGCGATAAGCTCACTACCTATTCCCAAAATTTTCAAACCCTTCGAGCTGCGTGAGTAGAGATATGATTAAACTCTACAAAATGACAACAGATAAAATTCTACACATGCACTTACTCAACTTACCGGATGAACTCAAATAGATTGTGGTATTCATTCCTTTGGATGTTTCGAAACAGATGTTCTTGCTCACTTTTTAGTCTAACGAGAAGATCAAAATAATGCATATTTGAGCCTCCTGCGGCGTGTCTCTCGAACTCCACATAATCAATCTACATGAAAAGGACAAGTAGAAAAATAAGTAAATTAACTGCACGAGGCAATAAATCAGCCAGCCATTTGGAGTACAAAACCAGATGCACCATATAATTTTTTATTTTGAACAGTCTCCATATGAACACAAACAGAGTCTAAAATTCATACCTCCTCGTAAAGAATAAGAGTTGGCGGTTTAGGTAAAAAGAAGAAATTTTTCTCAAGTGGATACAAGACACCGTCTTCAGCTTTCAATGATGACTTAACCGCATAACCATCTTGGCAGCTACGGAACTTTCCTGGTTTCGTTACTTTGGCACCAGACAAGCCACGCAGTATTGTGGTGAACACTTCATGAATAAGTCCCTATTTTATCGAAAGCAAAATCCCCCAAGGGAATATGTAATGTAAGTTAAATGCACTAAATTTTAGAAGTTTAGCCAAAAGCGCTCCAGATTCATGAACTTTCCCACATGCCAAAGCAGACTCTGTATGGAGTCAAGCAAATGAAAGAATTTTAGGTTTGTGTTGTACTAAAGACTACATAATAAAGCAAGTTTACCTTATAAGAAGGTTCTAACTTGTCCTTGTACTTGGCACTTAATATATCTTCATTTATCGACAGAATGCTTTCAACCACTGTGTCTGTTTCAAACTGTCCGAAATGGGATAGCAGATGTTAAGTACAGAAAAGCTTAACAATGATGAGCCACCCAGACTCAGACTGGTGGATGATGATGCAAGGAAACAAACAAAAACCTGCAAAACGATGTGCGGATACAAAGTTTGGCCTTTACGGATCGGTGGATCAAGAGTAACAACAACAAAAGTATGTGGCTGATTTGACTGCAAAAAGAGAATGAGTTTAACACTTCAAAGAAAAAAATGCTATTAAATTTAAAATAATCAAACAGTACATGAATCCCAAGACCAGTTATGAAACAAGCAGGATAGCATCAATCGAGCAACTGGAATACTGCGTCAACACTCCAATACTTGTGACTTGTGAGGCTAAAATATTAGATTCTAAAAAGGAGAAGGGGTAAACCTTTGGAAGCAAAAATAGCCGGACCACACTACTGTACTGAATTTTGAAATCATTTGCCTGCCCTTGGAGGCGCAGGAATGAGAGATGAAGTTCAACAGTATACCGACCCCTACATCACAAAGAACTTCACAAGTCATGATAAGTGTAGAATAAAGCTAAGAAGCTAGCACTTGAAATGAATTTGATCACAAGAGAGAAGAATATGTATGCTTGTGCATGCATGCATATGCGGATATGCCAATCTTTCAGAAGTTCTACCTTGGAGTAAGTATTGCAATACCCTCAAATGTTGTTACGGCTTCTTCGCCTCCAGCACCAACATCCGCCATTGACATAATTTTTTCACGGAAAACCTGATAAAGATTTACTCACAAGATATAAGCAGGCGCTCACATGTTGTAAATTTAACAACTTTAAAATCAAAGAAAAAAACAACACACTCACTTGAGCGGAGGGACGGTTTTCATCACCAACAAACTGAGTGTTGGAGTTAGGAATATGAAAACTTACTTCCATCAAAGAATCTTTCTGAGATCATACAAAAACATATCCACAAATCAATATCATCATTAATTAAACCAACCTACAAATGGATGAATTAGTAGCAAATTACCACAGATTGCATTAATCTTATACAAATTCTAGGACAATAAGAGGGTTTAACTGTAGGCCCATATGTACATAATGAGCCTGCTTAATAATTGAGAATACAGAATGATCAAAGGACCTCATTAGCTCCTGTTGTATCATCTACGTGGAACTCCAAGATGACATCATTTTTCCCCTGAAGTTGTGTTTGTGATACGTCTGCCAAAGATACTTCAAATGCTTGCTTCTGACTAACCATAAATGTGAGCATATTCCCTGTAAATAGCAGTAGGGGCCATCAAGACCACCAAAATGACAAATAGCCAACAATGCACATGAAAATAAAATTCACACAAGAAAACAAATTGAAAGAAGTTACCAGGGTTGTGAAAGCGAAATAAATAAATAAATAAAATATATATATATATGCACACAAAATGAACAGGTTAAGATTTACTAACATGTAATATACATCAACCAAAAAAAGATCTTTGAATAGTTATATCATACATTCCTTTCTCATCAAGTCATCATTTTTGAATGAGCATATTGTTTTCTTATTGGACTCACAAAATTACAGTTAGTGAAAACTCAATACATTTCTACTGACAACATAATGCATATTTTCAAGGAAAATATTATCAGCAACTCAAAGAAACTGGAAACATCACAGACCTACATGTCAGATAAAAGGTCTATAATACAATCATTTAGCTGTTGAAACTTGAAAACATCAAAGCATAATAATGCAGTAAACTAAAAGCCCTGCTGCTGTTTAAGTCCATGGAACAACAAAGAACTGCACGCTAATAATTGATTATTTTCATTCAGCATTTGGTGAGTCCTTGAGCTTAGTTTCCTGGAGGCATAACAAAACTAAACATCCATAAGGTAATAGTTTCTTGCACTCGCCATTTAACATGATTCCCCAACCAAAGGAGTATGGACCAATGCTTGCTGGTACAAGAATGAGCTTACTAGCTAGATCAGAAGCTATGAACCACTTAATAATTTAAGAGAACGTTAGGGAAATCACACCCCCAGGACCGATAAACTAATCAACCAATTAAAGGCTTAGGGAGAATCACTAACCATTTAAATCAACCTCTCCCCAGTTACGGCCACTGACAGAAAGCTGCTTCTCTTCAGGTGTTATTTCACACGTATTTTGGAAAAAATTTGTCAAACTGGTTACATCCTGCAAGAAAAAAGAGGACAAGAATATGAGAAATGAAAATCACTTGCACACAATTATTATGCAAAGAGAAGCTGACAGGTTCCATGTCATTATTAATCGAATGCAATAGACAAGCACCAGAGGTATGACTTATGAGAATCAAGAAATGAAAACCACTAGAAAAGCCCTGAAATCATGATAATAGAATCCAGAAATTGTGGGCCTGAATCACATTCACTCACATGCAAGTATGCGACTGTAATATGTATTATGTTAGTGTAAGACCAAAACTAGAAATTTTGAACTCAGAATAAACAATAAGGGGGAAATTGTGATAAAAAAAATTAAAACTTAATACAGCATATGTGAGAAAGAGAGAACCTGGTCCCGGAATCCTGTGAACTTGTAGTACAACCCATCTTTGATTCGAATACCAAGTTGATTTGTCCTCGGGACTTTCATCCACGTGACACTCACAATATCGTCTTTATCAACATCTACAGCTTTACCGCCGCCTTGTTTCTTCCACAAAATACCACCTGAATATATTTTGAGCTGTCCGGGATTCTGCAATTCGTAATATCAAGAGTAAGGTCTTACAGTTATGAAATCCTGATTTGAGATGTCTATACAATCTCCACCAAAAAAAAAAGGCGGCTGTAAGACCATCCAAACAGATATGAAGCTCATTGAATTAGGGATTCAGAAAAAATAATAAAGAGGAGTTGGCATAAAAAATACTCTAATCCATTTTTTAGAAATTTCTCAGGAAAGAGTAAACTTTGAGAACAAAATCGAAGGAGAACAAGTGGAATATAATAAATTATAATATCTTCATTCTAAACGAAAGGGGGGAAAAACTTCTAGCTTATCATTCCAACCCTACCCTGTTAAAAGTGATCAAAAAGACCAATCCCAGGATTGCAGTAGTCTCACAACCACTAAAGTAGGGTTCCAACTAATCAAAATGCAACAATGTTTACCTTCTCTTGACCTATCATTTTCAAGATTTAGAAAAAGGAAGGAATCAAGAAATGCCAAAAAAAAAGAGCTTGATAAAATCTTAATTTCAATATATACATTCAAAATTAAGTAAAGCTGATCCATAAAATAATAAAATGATCTAAGATTCTAAGCATTGATTGAGCCCAACCCATTTTTTTAAGGTGTAGTTCCACAGTGTCATCCTTACTTCACCAACATGTTCAATTGAGCCCTCTTATTTATATTATAGCCTCCCAACTTAGCAGACAAAATTATCTTTTCAATCCAAGAAAGCCCTGATTTGGAGGGACGATTAGAAGAGTCTTACCGTTAGTGAAGTGTCACATGCATTAAACATGCGACAAAAAGTCATAATTACACTAAACAAAAAAAGTCATGGCGTCAATAGAGAGGCTCTTTTAAGTTGTAAAGATGGGATATAGAGGTTCCAATCAGGCAGGAAAAGAGACTAATCAATTCAGTATTAAGGACAATTACAGGAGATCTAAGTGAAACTCTCCCATTTAATCTAAAGAAACCTCATGAAAATGAAAGCTGTTAAATTTCAAAGTTTTTGGTAAATATCAAAACTTCCCATGGCTTTTCAAATTCAATATGCAAGTTATTTGTCTTAGATTTCAGAGCAGTCAACACAACTTGATTCAATAATCATTCAAAAATTTTGAATTGACTATATGAAATGCAAAACTTAGGGTTCTGATGAACAAATAATCGTCAGAAATCACAACTTATCATTCTTTAAGTACGATCTCAAACACTAAACTAAAAACGGAATCAAAACAACACCATGACAGTCGCTTATTTCTATGGATCCCGATGAATCAGGTACCAAAGTAATTTTAAAAAGGAACTCTTAACACCACTGTTGTTTAGTTTTCTTTTCCATGTGCTCTCTGCACGAAAGCAAGCAAAGCTTAAAA
This sequence comes from Euonymus europaeus, assembly GCA_963580455.1. Lineage (NCBI taxonomy): Eukaryota > Viridiplantae > Streptophyta > Magnoliopsida > Celastrales > Celastraceae > Euonymus > Euonymus europaeus. Next base: position 26,963,289 of record OY756961.1, read on the forward strand.
GAATTTTTCGCCAAAATAACAAAAATACTTTAACAAGCGAGCACCACATTCTCTTGTTCTGAGCATTACAGAAGTAAAAGACTAGGGTTTACAATATACAAAAATACTTTGCCTAACATTCAGGAACCAACCCGACCTAACATATTTCCGACGCATGAAGATTAGAGCTTCGAAGAAAATTAGGGTTTCAGACAAGCGAACATAAGGGGACAAAAACACACAAAATCGAGCCTCTATAACCATTAATCCAAAAAAATTGAGAAAAATAGTAACAGGCAGGAAGAACGTACGGTGCCTCCTCGGCCGCCGAGAGAGATGTTATTGAAGAGGTGACCGTCGGTCATCGCTGCGAAATCCAAAGTGAAGCACTGAGGTGACAAAAAGAACAGAAAATCAAAATGAAGCCAGAGGACACATTATAGATTGGTAAGACTTAAGACGGTGCGTATTGGACATCGCATTGTGGCGCGAAAATGGTTATCATACGCCGATGTGTTTACGTGAGCGCTTGAGTTGTCATCGTTTCATAAAATGAAGCCCAATAATTAATTCCATTATGTTTAGTACGCACGAATCATTTTTGAAAACGTGCGAGAGTTTAGAGGCTCCTTCGTGCATTGAGTTTCGGCTCACGACTAAATTGATGGTTCGTTGTGCTCACATTATGGATGTTTCACATTTGGATATAATTCGGATGTCACAAAATCACGAGAAAGGATTTTCGTCACATGTGTTCTTAATTTTAGCAAAAATATTATAAAACCCAATTTTTATTAGCTCGATTCAACTCAAGTCTATATGGGCACTCCATGTTGATTTGCCTTGTTGGGCTTTTTAAAAAATTAATTTTTTTTTTCATAAACGAAACTTTAAAACGTTTTATCTCTCGAAATACATGTTAGATTTCGAAAAAAATTACATATTCGAATTTAGCGAATAAAAATATTTCTAATAAGACATATTGTCGATAGTTTTTATTGCGTTTTTTCAATTACATTGTTTTTAAAAATAATGTAATTCATATATATGATGTGTAAAATGTTTATTCGAGCTGAAATTTTATTACATTATGATAGCAAAATAAATATTCATTGTTTTTTTGCATTTTTGTTGAAATTACGTTGAGTATCCAGACCTGTTAGAGTATAATAGTTAGGACCCTAAGGTTTAGCACTTGAGACATTTAGAATTTTGTAGCAAATCCTTTGAGGTTTAGCGAATCTGAGTCTTTTAGGTTACAAAATGGAAATCCGATACACGTCAGGGTTTAGCGAATCTGTTCCCTTTGGGGTTTATAACACTTATTGTTTAGGTTACAACATGAAAATCCAATGCACAAGCTCATTAGGGTTTAGCAAATATATTCCCCTTAGGGTTTAATACCTATTATTTAGGTTACAGTATGAAAATTCGATATACGAGCTCATATCGGTACCCATAAATAAACACGAGAACCTACGTAACTCACATATTAGTACAAAAAAAAACAATGTAATTAAGAATGAGTGATTAAAACCAATCGATGATAGATCTTGTTGGATATATTTTTACTTGTTGATTATGGATACGTAATTTTTTCCGAAATTTAATATGTATTTTAAGAGATAAAGTGTTTTAAAATTTTGTTTAAGAAAATAAAAATAAAAATGTGTTGTAAGTTTTTTAAAAAATATTTTATTTTTTAAAATTTTATTTTTTCATGTCATTTGCTTACAAAGCATGTCATGTAGACTTGGGTAGTTGGGTTAATATTGAGCTGCATAAACTTGGACTATTTAGCACAACTCTAATTTTAATTAGAAAACTTTGACCTTAAACATCGGTAGTATTTCATCAAAATGAAGCCTATAAACTCTCTTTCTATAAATGCATATTAATTATTCAACATCTCTAACGTAACCAATATGAAGTTTAATCACATGCTTAATTAAAGCATTAACTTCTGGAAGTTATTGCATTGGTATTCCAGTCGTTCAACCGTCGTATTTAACCTTTTCTAAGTTTTCTTTACTTTCCAATCAGCCGAACACTTTTGCATGTGCTTTTAATTAATTTTTATAATAAACAGAAAATTATGACAGCAAATTCAGCCCAAACTGAGCATGATTTAGGCTTTGTTTGGCACATTAGGTGCTGCAGCTGTATTAGTAAAATAACAGACAGTTAGAATATAGATACAGGGTTGTGGAGGCATATTACATATATATGAATTGATTCTCATAGCAAAGATCGTCACAGAGTCCTTACGGAGCACAAACTCTAATTCATTTCCTCTAACAACAATTTTTGCGAGACTATATATGGAATCTCTTATCAATCCATCCAAAAACATCAAAACAGCCTCAACTAGCCATTCGAGGAATCCAATGAATTATGCAGATGATGTGACAACCTATCGTTGTCGTGTAACTGTAGATTGATTCTGACAAAAAAAAAAGGTGGTGAAACATTCTCTGGCTAAAATACAAGGAATATGCAGCTCATAGGCTAACTATTGCTAGTCTTTACAGAGCTTGTGATGTAAATCAATGGATTCTATCATTTAAAATTTTCTTACTGGTATTGATAGCGTTTTTAGGAAAACTGTAATTTGAACCTGTGACGTCCAGGTTGTACTGCATTAACTTTGCGCGTATGATGTTAACTCATCGGTTTTCTCGAGAGCTTAAGCTAATGCAGGGAATAACTGAAATATGGGCTAATGCTGATCGGCTAGAGGAGTCCGGAAATTGGTTCTTCCAGCCAATTAACCTCTAATGGCAGAACCTGTATTCTAGCATAACATAGTGAGACAAGCCAGCCAAAACCTAATAAACTATGTGCTTTTGGATATGTGGGCACAAACGTCATATGAAAATCAATGTTTGTTTTTGTATTGTCTCGAATTCATCTACTACTTTGTCGATGAATGAGGCGTAGTTTGAAAGCAAACAAACAGGACAGAATAAGACCAAAATGGCTTCAGCTGTTATATATAGTTATATACTGAACATTGTTGTTACCTCTCTTCAGCTGTCAAGTACCACAGAAAGGAAGAACGCACAAGAAAGGGAAAAAAAACCAATCAGAGCAACAAGAAGAGATGCAGATGATAATTGGGAACAAGGAGGAAAATCCGGGAAGGCGCAAGGTGTGCATGGCAGCAAATAGTGAGTCACAAGAATCATGGTTAGTGAAAAGGCGTCGACGCGAGCCTTCTGTAGTTCCTACCTATGATGATAATAAAAGTCAGCCACAACTTGATCAAGCTACAGCTACCACTGTTAAGAGGAGCTCGAAATATCGTGGCGTTAGCAGGTCTTATAGAATAACAGCTTTACAAACTTCTTTACTTGACTTTGTTTATCATTTTTGCTAACTTTAATGAACATATAAATATGGGACAGACATCGATGGACTGGCCGGTATGAGGCTCACTTGTGGGATAAGCTCTCTTGGAATGTAACACAGAAGAAGAAAGGCAAACAAGGTAGACAAATGTTCAGTTTTTCTTCACTTCTTCATTTGACAGATCATTCATGTCCAAATCCTTACAAAATTTTATGTTCTTGTATTGGACTCGCCATTTGGATTCGATCTTCTGGACCTAACAGTTTATCTTGGTGAGTTATTTAAAGTTTCAACTATCAAGTCAAGATTTGATACTTTCACACGGTTGTTAATTAGTCTAAAATAAATTTGACACTTCTTTTGTGATGTTTCAGGAGCTTATGATGATGAAGAAGCTGCTGCTAGAGCTTATGATTTGGCTGCACTCAAGTACTGGGGAACAACAACTTTCACCAATTTTCCGGTATGGATGGATTTCATGTAGAAGTGAATTTATTCTAATAATAATCTGCAAAATAACATACTTTCAATACAGATATCAGATTATGAGAAAGAAATTGAGATTATGCAAACAGTAAGGAAAGAGGAGTACCTTGCCACTTTAAGAAGGTAAACATCAAGTGTATTCAATCTTAAAACTCTCTATGCCTAGTTTTTCCAGACTTCTCTTAATTATTTCTGTTTTTTTTGTAACAGAAAGAGCAGTGGCTTTTCAAGAGGTGTATCCAAGTACAGAGGAGTTGCTAGGTAAAATTACTGCTTTTATGGTATTAATTAATTCGACGAAAAACGAGCATCAATAATCGTTACGGGGCATAATATGCAGGCACCACCACAATGGAAGATGGGAAGCTAGGATAGGCCGTGTTTTCGGAAACAAATACCTTTATCTTGGCACTTACAGTAAGTTATATATGCCTGCTTAAACTTTTTGAGATTATGATGATGTTAATTACAACAAGAAGTAGTAGTAATGTTAACTGTGAAATCATTTCATCTAAGGTACACAAGAAGAGGCTGCTCGTGCTTATGACATCGCAGCGATTGAGTACAGAGGGATCAATGCTGTGACTAATTTTGACTTGAGTACATACATCAGATGGCTAAAACCAGGAGCAGCTGCACAAATTGCAGCTCATGAACCACAAGCAGTGAAGGAGCCTCAAATCGCGCCATTGACGACAAACTACCTTCAAGGAGAAGAATCCCAGTCCTCAGTCTTCAACACACGTCCTTACACTGCAGATTACTTGAACTGCCTGCAAAAGCAAGAAGTTGTACAAAGCAAAGCCCCTGCTGTCAACTCTTGCAACAACAACAAGTCGTCTTCATCATCAACACCAACTGCACTAGGCCTCCTTTTTCGATCTTCGATATTTAGAGAACTCGTCGAGAAGAATTCGAATACCTCAGAGGATGAATCTGCTATGGATGACACAAAGAACCATAAACATATTGGTGGTGACGAGGAAGAGTACGGTGGGATCTTTTACGACAGCATGAATGCATACGTTTCTGCATCGAGTGGAGAGAGTATTGATTTGCATGAAAGGGAGTTCCAGTTCATGTTCTGATCTAAAAGTAAAAAGTCCATGAAAACTGATATATACATGAACTGGATCTAAAAGTCCATGAAAACTGATATATACATGGTTCCTGTAAAGTAATTTGCAGTGTAATGTGTGTATATATGTGTTTGATAAGATGGTCTTCATTTTGTTTCTTTTAAGTTTTTGGGGAAATGAAAGGCAGGTTGGGGATTTGGGTCGGGTAACAAACGGGTTTTATGCAGCCCTAATAGTTGTTTTTCACGTCAATTCGGCATAGTCTACATAGGCAACCAAGGTGACTGTTGACCAATTTCTCTCTTCTTTTTTCCCCCTAATTTATGGTAAAAACTAAAAACAACTCCACTGTTTTAATCTCATTTGTAAAAAATAAAAATATTAAAAAAGGAAAATTGGGTTATTCTCATCATCATTTCCAATCCATGAGGCCATGCTTGTTTACACAATAATACGAACACCACATTCAGCAATCTGAGCCATCGGAGTCGCTGTAAGATTTTGTATTCCAAAACTTGGAATCATGCTCATCTTCAAAGCTTAAAACAGGATTACTAGCATTGGAGAAATCTCTGTAGCGTAAGACTCCATCGTCGTCTACAGTGCTTGAGCTAGCAGTCACAATTCTACTTCCACTTACAGCCATCGAGTCACAACCACCACCACCAATTGATTCCCCCGGAAAACAGCAAAGAAAGGAGTTCGTCAGTCTACCAGTGTCAGCCTCCCAAACATAAGTAGAAACATCATCTGGACCACCAGTTACTATTTTGTGAAGATCCATGTGCAATAGCGTCACAGGCGCTGTATGTCCATCCAGCTCGGCTACTGGTTCTGGTTTCAGTTTATCTTGGTTTTTCCGAATATCCCAAAGCATGGCCCTGCAGTAATAACAGACATTTTAGCGCACCTTTGAATGTGGTTTCAGATCTAAACAGGAAAGCCAGCATAATGAGGAAGGTTAAGCAGTGCTAGATGTGCTAATAATGTGATTTGAGAACAGTTTTCTGAGAACTCTGAAAAAAACACCTCAGAAAATCAAGAGATAATAATCTGTTTGAAAGCTTGTACTAAAAAGGCAAATGAGAACTAATTCTTTGTTTAAAGTTAAAAAAAAGGTGTTCTCAACGAGATAAAAACCAGATGAGTTGCAAAACAGAGCCTCTAATTTTGGTGAATCTAGGTATGGTAAATAACCGATTATATAACTTGGCATTTTGCACATGACAAAAATAATCCAACAATGCAGATGCTATATCAAAATCTATGTAATACTCAAGGTAGTCCCACATTGTAATTATGTGTCACATTGAAGAAAAAATGTGTGGGCTTTCCAGAAAATGTCTCACTTGCTATTTCCACCAGTGCAGATCAAGTATTTTGAGGGCATAATTGCAAAAGAGCACAACTTGGGTTGATTGACTGCTGCAGTAATAACTTTCTGCATTGTCCTCAAGTCAATGGTCACAACTGATGAACCAGCAGCAACATAAAGCAATGACTCATGGCACTTTATGTCCAACGGTGCACCAGCCACAGATGTCATCCCCACACAGCATGAAGAACGAACAGCAGATGAGGTACTTGTATCCCAAACCTTAACCTATTCAAATACCAGGCAATGATTCAATGCTAAAGCACTATTGATGATTAAATTAACATCAGGAAAGCAAAGGATTAAAGAAGAAAAAAGATGGATATACCTTAGAATCTTTTGAAATGGTCACCAGAAGGGAAGTTTTGTGTCTGGAAACATCAAGAAAGAAAAAGGGGGCCGGGGGGAGAGGGGAATTGATCAATAAATCACAGTAGAGAGCAGCTAGTTGCTACAAATCAGAGAATCTTGATCTGTCGAATGCAAAAATGCTGTTACAAGTCATGAAGTGGGCCTTTTCTTGGAAATGCTAAAGGTTGCAAGATTTGGTTTAAAAGTTATAACAGGGTGAACTGAATCTTGTATTGGATAAAGGGATCCAGTCTGGTAATATATTTGGTAATATTTACATAATTACATATGAAGCAGTATTATGCAAGACTGACAAAAGAACTAGCCATATCATGGCTTACTCGCTATTTTCAAATTAAGGTGTCAAATACTTGCAGAGTAAGACTGTACAAAGATGGGGTGCAGAATATTAGAATAAGATTATTTGTTTCAAAAGATGGAGCAATAAACTTATTCAAGGTGTTCATACCCGGCAACCGACATCAGTTTGACAGGTTTCTCATGTCCAAAGAAAGTAGCCTTCAAAGCATGTCGGCCACGTTTTCCACCTGATCCAAGTGACCAAAGGCGAACAGTACCATCTTCACCACCACTACCCAAAACCTTGTTACTATCCTGACCTAACAACTTATCTGACAAGGCAGTCACTGGGCCATTATGACCTCTAAAACATCGTAAGCATAAACCCTACAGTGGAACGATAAAAAGTGACGGAACAATCATCTGAGAGAATGGCTGAAAGGAGAAAAAGTCACATTTTGCTGAAATAGTCAGGCAAAAAGAAAAATCACACTTCATGCAATACCTTCAACCATAAACGAATAGAGTGATCGCAGCTTGAGGTCACTAAAACATTCTCTATTTGTTGTGCCTCACCTCGAAATAAAGAAGTTTCTTTAAGCGGGAACAATCTGCAATTTAATACAGTATAACTGATACTTTGTGACGTGCTACAGAGAGCTATATGTATCATAAACTTATATTCTAGTAATCTAGTCTAGAACTGAGACAAAACTTGCAAATTTATGTTCCGAACTGACTCCAAGACTCAACTATTCAATGAACTTGCCATGTTTGACTAAATAACATTAATTGTGGTAAATTTTATATATAAATTCACCTGTAAAATTGCAAATTCAAATAAGTCATTAATTATTAGTTTCAAACATCTTTTTAGTCATCACACAGATAGAAAGTATCACATAGAGACATATATTTATATGACCTACGATATAAATATGCTTAAACATAAATGAAATCCAGGTCTACTGCCACCAGACCATCAAAGACAGGGCTGGGCTGAAACAGCCAACTCCAATTCCTCCTACCAATTTCTAATTACAATTTTAGGTGCACATTCAGACCATGTTACAGAAGCAACAAGCATATAAAATTCAAATATTCTACTTTATCCCCGTCACCAAAAAGAAAAAATATTTTCAATTTGCCTGATCCATAAAAGTTAAAATGCATAAATAAAAAAAACATTGTGCTTCTCTTTGCTTTGTTGAGTTTGGACATTGAGATTTTTTGTATTACGAATGCTGAACTTATTTGGATGCAGTATGCAAAGATACATGAGTTAACTATGGGGAAATAAAATCCATCAGAAATTCTCACCTCATGCTAGTAATTCTTGCTTTATGATCACGCAGCGTGACAAACGTATCATTTCCACCTAAAAATCTGTCAATGTTCGCCATATGCACAAAGGGACCCTGTTTGAAATATATAAGAAAGCTGTCACTTATCCCATGTTTCCGGCATGAAATATATAGGGACAGGCAGATAATAACAAAAAAGCTTCTGAATAAGAATGAAAAAGAAAACGTTGAGACAATTTTACGGTATTTGACATTTAGGAACAATAACTATCCATGCATAGGGAATCCGGACAAGAGCAGTTAATGCCTGCGAAAAAATAATGTCATTATCTTCCAGGAGAATATGATCACAAGGTCTTGAATCTGTACAAAAGTCAGCAACAAAAGGATCGAGATATTTGAACTGCATCATTGCCGTACGCCTGGCTAAATATGCTTCCCTAATTCCTGCTTGGGAGGAGATGGAAGGTGCTTCTTGTGGCCAATGGTTGCTGCAGCAAAGGAAAAGAAAAGGGGGGAAATTACCTAGAAGAAAATGAGCTCAGCATAACAAAATAAAAATAAAAATACTTTATGTTCTGCTACCATTCACCATTTTGAATTGTGGACTGAGCAGACAAACAATTCAAAATGCCTAGCATTGCTACGAATATTAGGTTTACAAATAAAAGTGAAGTCTTTTAAAAACGATTTTGGGTATAGTTTTTAGAAACACTTTTTAAGAAAAAAATTGTTAAAAAATTTATTTGGTTGGTGATATTTGACTTTGCTTTCGGAAACCGAAAAACATGAAATTAAAATTGAAATTTAGTCAAATGAAATTGAAATTCATCCAAATAAAACTCAAATTTATCAAAATGAAATTCAAATTCATCAATCGGGTAAAAATGAAGGTGATTTTGGGTCAACACCGGAGCAAGGCCGTCCGGTGGCCGGACGACGATGTCGGTGAAGAGAGGTGAGTCACCGTTGGGAGTGAGAGAAGAGAGAGAAAAATAAAATAAAATCATCTTAATTACAATTATGTCACTTGAAAATCCTACAAAACAACAAAATGTTGTTTTGGTTTTCTAGTTTTTAAAACTGAAAAATGAAAACTGTTTTTAAAAATAAATACTCAAAACAAATTAGACAAATGAATTTTAAGCAATCATTTTATTTTTCAAAACAGAAAACTGTTTTGGAAATCATTACTAAACACACCCTAAATTTTTATTCTAAGCTATGTATAAAACTTTCTAACAGAGAACCCAAAATTTAGATGCTAATTATTGTTTCCAACAATAACATATACTCTGTCATTGAGGAGTAACAGATGGAATACATCTGCACCATGGACGCCTCACCTAAAGATACTGTATACAGTGAGCAGTGACGCTTTCTTTACATGTAGTCTTCAAAATAATACTTAATTCATTTTTCCCCTCGAATTCAACGATTATACAACAGTGAAGGAAAAAAAAGAGGCGGGAAACATAATTTCACCAGAGCAAGTGTCAGATGGCACAAACAACAAAGAAAAATGAGTAATTGAGGGGGAATTGAAGAAGAAAAACCTGAACACGCGTTGCCAGATGGCATCGGAGTAAGCGAGGCGTCTGAGGGAACGGGAGGACATGGCCATGTTGGAGAGGTCTTGGAGGCTAAGATAGCTGGCACAGTGAGCAAGTGAGTCATCGTCCAAATCGGTGATCGAGCTACTCCGGTAAAGCGTCTTCGCCATTTGGTTGAGTTTAGCAACACATGATCGGTCTTCTTATTACATGTGATTCAGACGAAAATGGAAGATCACGCACACATGTAGCATCGAGGCTGAGATTCACGAGTTCTGCGTTCGACCACCGGTGGAAATCAAATGATTATATTTGTGTAGCCCATACATGCAAGATCGGCCGTATTCGACTCTAGGGGTTTAATTTTGTTTTCAGAATGAAGTAGAAGAATTTTAGTCCGGCCCGTCTGTCTACATACGTGGAAGGTGGAACCATTAGAAGTCCTAATAGGAAAGGCTGGGCCGTACTTGACCGAAAGGCCCAATTAAGAATTATTGGTTTGTTATACCTTGATGACGAGCGCTAGTTACACCCTACTTTTTTACTGAGTCCACCTCACTCTTAGAAAATTCCCCAATAATCCAATCATAAAAATTCAAATTCATTCTACAACCCTAATTCGTCAAGAAAGAGCTACCTTTTCATCGATGAGACAGCAGCGTATCCAATCCAACGACCATAAGAAGCTCCATTTTGGGTTCATCTCCATTATACGGTGAGTTAATAGAACATGTGATCATCTAAAGATTATTCATGTTTCATTTTGATTATTCAAAGATAAAATATTTCATCTCAATTACCAAACTTTTGAATTTGTATCGGTCGCATCACTCTGTCAATTTTTCTAGAATTTAGGTAGGCTAAGTGCATATGTGACACTTTGATCTCCCAAGTGTTTATCCAAGTGGATAATATTTTCCACGTATAATTATTTAGAATTTTATTTTAAAAAAATGTCTCTCCTCTGAACTCGCTGTGCACCTGTCTTTGTTTCTCTATATAACAATACAAAACATCACCAAAGAAATACCCGCAAGATCTCTCTTCTCGTGAAATCAAGTGTAAGAACTGCTCTAAATGGCATGAAATACTCGATAAAATCAAAAAAATTTATCCTCAACACCCTTGCCATCGTCTTTTCAATTGGCATCTTGCCAGGCCAACTTGGAGTAGGAGATAGTGTCAATTCTCTTCACCTCCATGACATTCCATTAGCAACATACACTGTGGGATGAGACGATGTGAAAGAATATGTATCGAGGATACTTACATTCTCAGTCACGTGATCTGAAGCACCAAAATTAATAACCCACGTGCGAAGAGAGACTAACATAAAGGTAGAGGCAGAGCTAGTAGCAGAAGCAATAGTGGGAACATAAAAGCAGATAGATGACTCATGATATGAGAATACTCATGCCATGTCATGCATGATTTTATTTAATTAAACACTGAATTAGTTTTCGAGATTGATAAGATAATATATTGTTACTTAGTTTAAGAATCATGTTGACGCCATGGTCACTTTTAATAATCCAACAGTCATAGATTTCTAGGATTAATCAAATTAATATCTGAAATGGATATGATGTCATTTAAGTTAAGAGTAGATCGAGACCAATTATGTTATTATTACAGGTCGTTCAACTCCAATCCCAAGATAATTATAAGGATTATTTTGAGACTGCAACAGTTGAATTTAATTAATTAACCATATTTGTAAACTATATAAAAAAATCATTGATTAATGACCAACTCGCGCGCATGTTACATAAGCTGGACCACAAAAGTCATTGGTGTGTTTTACCAGTCACCAAAAAACTTTTCTAGGGTTTAAAACTTTGAATGCGATGTAGGATTGTGTAATGTTAAAAGGGAATAAAACCAGTGGATCTGACTAAATAGTTAAGATTTAATTACAGATCTAATCTTAAACCTAAACCCTAAAATCTTCAAATTTTTAACCATAAACTTAAACTTTAAAAATATAAAAATTTAATCCTATTTTTTTTCAAAACCCTTTTCTTTTCTTTATGTACCGAAATACACTTGACTTGATGTGTCCCCAAATAATCGGGCTAGATTAAAACATGGATCCGCCAAAGCGGCATGCGCTACTCTAACAAACATTGTAGATTAGGTTGAAGCCTAGGTGGGGAGAAGGGTTACAATGGGCTTTTGGCCCATGCAAGGATATAATGTCGAAATTTTTGGGCATGACAATTGAACATGCGACATCTCTCATTTACAAGGAGTTGCTACAGTCGATTTCATATCATCCCACTTCCTTAAGTCATGAATTCTAAATCAGATGTAAATTATATAATCTTAGCCATTTTATTTTCTCAATTGTTTAAAAGTATATGTATTTATTTAAGCTAAAATAAGGGCATATTTACTTTATATCTCGAAGAAACCTAGCTCGATCAGGCAAACACACATAATCAAACGATGATTCACTAGTGCAAGTCGACATTCTTTCAGTCTCTTTATTTTTCATTCATTGAAATAATCACTTGTTTGAATTGCATGACTTAATTTAGTTACTGACAACACAAGAACAATAACCATACATATATGCTCACGGGTACATGGCCACACCCTACATATATATAAATTTTAGTACCCGGTTAGAGTGGGCGGGCGTCACAAGCTTTTGCAACGCAAATTTGGTGGTACTGGATGAGTTATCGAGTGTCAAATTAAAGGAGTTCGTGTTTTAAATCTCATGCAGAATATAGTTGGTCAAATTTCCTAAAATGTTACAACCGATTTTTCTTGGAACAGTAACATCATATCCCTTTGAAACTCTACAATTAAACGTGCTTTTGTGAGATGATCAATGTTGAGATGAGTGACCTCCTGAAAAGATAAAATTGTGCGGATACTTGACAAGGGAGGAGGAATCAATGGTGCTGCTTTGGATAGGAATGCGGACAAACTCCATCGCAATGGAAGGGACATGAGTCTTAGCCTTTGTGCGGCGAAACTCACAAGCGGCAACGATGATGACAAGGTTGCAAATTAGGACTATTTTTATGTTTTTAAGAGTGTAAATGAGAAACTGTGGGGGTGTTTTGTAGATTATGATTTTGGGGGTGTAAATGAACAAATGTGAGGTGCAACTACTCTACACACATCAGAAATGCTACCCATCTTTTGTGTTTTTAGCATTTCTGTAAAAATATACAATGCTACCTATACCTCAAAAAATTGTCTCACATCTTCCCATCTCAATACTCTTTCGAGCCGTAAGTGTATACACATATAAAATACAGTATTTTACGTAGCAATTATGCACATGATACAATGCAGACAACGAAGGTCAATGAATGATAAATTAACGGGCCGTATTGACCGGAAAAAGTGACAGCCAATCACGACTAACTAAGCAGCAGATGGAATGACTCTTAAGCCCCTTCATGTGTCACAGACATTTTGTACGAAACTTCAAAGCTCGTACTATATATTAATACGATTTAATAATACTATCTGGGACTTGGCGTCTGAAATTCGTATACTTTTCAAACTATATCTTTGACTAAAAAAGGTTTTAGTGATCCTTTGTAGTGATTTTCATTAACATGACAAATTAGTTTTGAAAATGATTCCAAATGTCCCAATTGGGATGTGTTAAATAATGGGTGGATTTATGTGGGACTCTTATATTTAAGTTGAAAATAAAATGAATCATTGATTATTTGACACATCACAACCGAGATATTTAAAATATTAAATATTGAGATCTATATTACTATCGTATGAATCAGTAGCGGATCTACACATCGCTATATAATATACACAAGATGGCATGCCCCGTGAATTCAGCAATCTCTCTCTATCTCTCAAATGTGAAGCTTTGAAATTTAATTATTGTTGCATTAATTAGTTTAATTATTATCTCTTAAGATAAAATTAGAAATACACATAAGACTAATGGGTACTTAGGGGTGTTGACATTATGTTTATTGTGTCTGCGAAATGCGTGTTTGAGGTGACTCCTGCTGGCACAGTGGCATTTGCCATTTTTGGTTTGTTTATTTGAACTCTCAAGTCGTCTTTATATATACATATGCATAGATATATCGGAGACAGGTCTGATGGACCTTAATTGCAAGTATCAATATATATATATATATATATATATATATGCGTGTGTAGAAGTTGAAAGAGCCAAATTGAGAGAATTTCTCAGCAACCAAACAAAGCTTAGACCTTGTTGTGAAGCCAAACATGGAAGAGAAGGGTGTTGACTTGATTCCCCATGAAGCTCAAGAGGACCGGAAGGTATATCTCTAAACATCCCTGTATGAAAATCTGATGTTCTTGAAACTTGTACCATTAGATTCATGGTTGTGTGTGTGTGTATATAACTGGATTTTTCATGGTATGAAAATCTGATGTTCTTGAAACTTGTACCATTAGATTCATGGTTGTGTGTGTGTATATATAACTGGATTTTTCATGGTTCATTGTGTATAAATTCTGTGTTCACAAGGTTATTGTTGTTGCTGCCTTCCTTAAAGGTTATTGGGGATAGAGAAGAATCACATGAGCAACTCAAATTGAAGCCAGATTCTCCAAACCATGCGGACTCAGGCAACGATGAAAAAGAGGAGAATGTGAGGCTTGAATCTGTCAAAGCTGAAATGGGTGAGGTAATAGAGGAGAATGGAAGATTGAAGATGATGTTAGATCGCGCCGAGAAAGATTACCATTCTCTCCAGCTCCAATACTTTGAGATCCTCAAACAAGATAAAAAACTTGCCAAAAAACCTTCTCGTGATGATGATGATGCCTCAGAACCGAATCAACTTGTCTCACTTTGCCTTGGAAGAAGAACAATAAGTCCAAGTAGTACTGAGTCTAGAAAAGATGACAAGTACTCCACCAACTCCTGCAAAACCAGAGACCATCAAGATGATCAAGACTGGAAGTCCAGCCTAACACTTGGGTTGGACTCCAAATTATCAGCTGAAGCTGTGTCAAATCATAATCCAAGTTCAGAGAATAGTGTAGAAGAACTGACCAATAACAAGGAAGCGGAAGCAGCAGGAGAAACAAGGCCGCCAAGAAAGATTCAGAGAACAATGAGTACTAGTGGAGAAGATGATGCAAATGTTGCTAAACAAAGTCAAGTTAAAAGAGCCAGAGTCTGTGTCAGAGCCAGATGTGATACTCCCACGGTTAGTGACATAAATATATTTCTTTTTTTCAATGTTTAATCAATCTGAAAGGCAAATGAATTGAGCCTTAATTTTTTTTAATTTTTATCTTGTCTTTAATATATATACAGATGCAAGATGGATGCCAATGGAGGAAATATGGTCAGAAGATTGCGAAAGCCAATCCTTGCCCGCGAGCTTACTTTCGTTGCACCGTTGCACCAGCATGTCCTGTAAGAAAACAGGTATGATCAAGCTTTAGATAGGGTTTTATTCATGTAGGAGTGTGACTAGAACTCTCGAAGGATGAACTAATTGTCGGAAATTTATGTTCTGCCATGGTTTCAGGTGCAAAGATGTCTTGAGGACATGTCAATCTTGATCACAACCTATGAAGGAACACACAACCACCCTCTGCCAGTTACAGCTACGGCAATGGCTTCCACAACCTCTGCTGCTGCTTCCATGCTATTATCTGGTTCCTCAATATCTCAATCAGGACTAACTTCCACAACCGCAGCAAGTGATTTACTCCTCGGATCATCAAATCTCTATGGATCATCTTCAAACTTCAATAACTATGACAGTTCAAGACCAAAAAATATCTATTTCCCTAACACTAGTATTTCCTCCTCTGCTTTGTTCCCAACAATCACTTTAGACATCACAACCCCCTCTCCATCATCTTTTTCGTCGACACATGTTAACGACAAGTTCTCTTCAATCTTCCACTCAAGCTCAAGATTTCCTACTTCAAGTTTCAACTTTTCTTCAGGTGATCAATCCAACAGTAGCTTATCTACAATTTGGGGCAATAATATTAACGGGTACCATTCCTTCAGCAACAGTCTGCCTTGTGATAATCAAACTCACATTGCATCGTTGAATATGGGGAAGCAATCCCAAGAACATGTGTATCGAACTTTCATGGACAAGAAACAGCAAGCTGGCACCATTTCCCAACAGGCTTTGGCAGAAACATTAACCAAAGCAATAACATCTGATCTGAGTTTTCAAACAGTAATAGCTACAGCGATTTCGTCGCTAGTTGGTGCAAATCAAGGTAATCAAGGTCAGAGAGAGGCAATTGTGCAGAACTTGTTGCAGACTCTTGCTTCAAATACAATGTCAAGCCAGAATGAGTAGGGGTGTGCTTCAAGCTACTTCTCGACATCTTCTTTGAATTCTCAAACAAGATCAAATCTGCTTCAAGCTGCATTGCCTCTTTCAATTGTATACAGTGCTACTTCTACTCCACCTTTTAATAATAAGGAACAGAAGAGCTGATTCCATTATTTGATTTTCAAAATGTATGTCAAGATCATCTCGCGGACATTCAACTATGGTTAGAAGATTCTGGTGTAGAGTCCTTTTTTCTTGCACAGGCAATCATTTTTCCTGGACTTCAATTCAAGTTTCACCTATGGCTAGAAGATTTTGATTTATTATACCTTTTTTTTGGGCGCAGGCAAGCTTTTCCATGAACGTCCTCGATATTGAACTTTATACAATCATACCATGAAGCCGCAAACTTGAAGATTCCTTCTAAAGACATGGCTTTTGATTTCTTCTCTTGTGAATCATGGTTGCACAGTATATCATCGTTTTGTTTTTCTATGGAGATATGACATAACTTTGGCCTGGAAATTGGCATTTGGAAAAATAATTGTATCTTATCAATTGAAAACGTGGACTGAAAACGTATGTTAAGGTTTTCAAAGCTCTGTGTAGAGAAGAAAACCCATCTCGGGATGATTTTGGGACTGTGAAGGCACAAGACTATTTGGTATGAAGCATGAACCCCAATTTAGTATTATGGGGGTTCGATTTTAGGCTCTCGAGGATATACGCAAGGATTCACGAACCCATGGAGCACCCGATCTGCTTGCCAAACAAGAGTTGACAACTTGTCACCCAATCCCTCCCCTCCAACTTCTCCCGATTCTCATTCAAGCGGAACTTCGGAGTTTGCGGTAAAAAAAATTATAACAGCAGCTATAAAAAATTATATCATAGCCTATCCGTTCTAATAATTTTTTGAACATCCATTTTTTTATTTTTTTAAAATCGGAAGTTTATAATATTCAAATTTAAGACTCTATTTTTTGTTCAAAATGAAAAAATAATATTTATCATTATAAAAAAATAAAATACTTTCAATTTGTATTCAATAATCTAAAATTATTATATTATTTATATTAAATTTATTTTCATTAGGTGGGCTATCTACACCCAAAACAAATATCGATCTCACCCCCAAAACATATATATAAAAAAAAACGGTCTTACAAGAACGAGACCCGTCTAATCCTTTCTCTAAAAAACCCTTGTTTCCCTCTCCCTCATCTCTAGCTCCCGCTCTCCCTTTCTTTGTATTGTTCCTCAAATTTAGTAGTGACTCACCTCCATCGATCTCGAGCAGTAGTAGAAGTAATGGAGAAATGGTTGTGCTAGAGACGATGGCCTAGCAAAACCTTAAAAGAAGAAGAGAAAATCATCTTTCCCGTTCGCAGACCTGATGGTACCCTCCACTGGCCCATTCGAATTAGGGTTGATTATGTTCCCCGCATGAGATTGCGATGGTATGTGTCTTGTTCTGTTCCCATGTGATTGGAAATTTCAATTCGTGGAACAAGTAATTAATGTTTCCAAGATGGAGGATTTCAAGGTGTCAACGTCATCATAATACATCATGTTGTGTTCACGCAATTCTTTTTCTTGTATTCTTATTAGGTTAGTGGGAACTGTCGTTTGTGGAGAGAGGTTGCAACGGTGAAGAAGAATTTTGTTATATTTTTATTTGGGATTTAGGCCCCTTTTCATTTTGGATAAATAAAAATTAAAAAATTATGACTGAGTCTGACGATGCTATCACAACGGGCAGCTGTAAGAAAATTACTGCAAGCTCCAGCCTTCCTTCCAAGCTGGCCCTTACACGCAATTGCGAGTCGGCGGTCCCTTCTATTCGTCGCGAAGGCAGGTACTCCATTCTCAGTCAAACCCCTAGCCTCCCGCGTTTCCTCTCAGGTAACACGAATAGTAGCTCTGAGTTTTAATTGGTGTACGTGCTTGTGGATCTTTGTTTGTATCTCAATTTTTGCGTAATCATCTTGTTTTATTGGATTGCAATTGAGATTTTTATATGGAGAGGTTTTAATTGATAGCTGTAGCTGTACTATTCAAAGATTTTGTGAGGTTGCATGTTTTAGGTCGTGAAAATGTTGCTGTTTGGTGAGGGACTTGATGAGAAATTTTAGATATGCGACGTTCGGTTCGGTTATGTTGAACTACTGTAAACAGATGCTTTAGGTATCATGATTCGTGTTTCCTAGTGTGTCATCATCATCAGAACCTTTTATCTCAAAATTTCGGGGTTGGCCAGATTAAAAAATCAATGGGAATTCCCTATATGTATTCATTTTTGCCATTCATTTCTATCTCGGATCATACTTTCATCAACTCCTTTTGAATCCACATCCTTTCTTACCTCTTCAAGTCATGGAATTTTAGGTATTCCTTTTCGCTTCCTAATCTCTCCTATACAAATTCTCTCAATTATACTCATTGTCGCACTCTTATCTCTATGTTGTAGACCCGCATACCATCTTAAATGGTTTTCTCACAACTTATCTTCAATTGGTGCTCCTTCTACTTTAGATATCTAACAATCTAATTTCTTATCCTATCTTCCATCGCCTGGCCACACATCCAACGAGACATTTATATTTCAGCTATATGCATTTTTTGGATATGTTGTCTTTATAGCCCAACACTTGAAAGCATACATCATCATGGGTCGTATGGGTAACCTACATAATTTTTCAATCTTTAAGGAATTCTTCGGTCTCATAAAACCCGGATGCACTCCTCCATACCCGGTTTTAATCTTTCTAACTTCATCTTTATAATGTTTTTGTCATCTTAAAAAATCGAGTCGAGATACTTTTTGTTAATTTTTCACGTCTAAATTTAGTCATTTGTTTCATTCCTTGTTTGCTCTTACTAAACTTATATTTTATATTGTGTTTTAGTCCTACTTAATTTAAGTCATTTAAACTCTAACGTTTGCCTCAATATCTGGATTTTTTAGCTAACTCACATTATTGTCTCATCTACTAGAACTATATCATCCGCATACAACATGAACCAAGGTACCTCACCTTGGATATGTCGTGTGAGTTCATCTATAACTATAACAAATAGGAACAAGTTTAGTGCCGACCCCTGGTGCCTCACCTAGACTTTGACTAGTCTTTTTAGTATTTATTTTGTTTAGCTTGTGCTTTGTTTTTTGAGTTGAATAAGCATTTGGAATAATTGATTTCTTAGTTGTAATTCAAAATTGTTATGGTTTCTCTCTGTGTTGAATTTGTATGCGGGGAAGATATCAACTCCAGCTAAGAAAAGACTGATGAGGGATTTCAAAAGGTTGCAGCAGGATCCTCCTGCTGGCATCAGTGGGGCACCCCATGAAAACAATATAATGCTCTGGAATGCTGTTATATTTGGGTATGCTTCCATTTGTAATTCTTTCCTATGTCCTATATCTACCTGTTTACCACAAATAATTAGGATTAAGATTAGATAATGATGATGATTGTTTTCCATAACTGTGTTTTGATTGTCATGATGTTATGATAGTTTTCTATGCATTGATATGTTCCGCACAACTGTGGCTGACTTTATATTTTTCTCTTTATTTTTTATTTCTTGGCTATGGATGCAGTCCTGATGAAACTCCTTGGGATGGAGGTGAGTCAATAATTGCAGTTATGATTTTGATTAGATAGACAATTCAGTTTTTGATTATGTGCTTAAACTGCTTGCGTTAACTAGTTGTTCTTGTTCCATGTATTTAGCTTTCCAAACATTGCCTCTTGTATTATCTTTACTCCATGACTATAATTTGACATGAAAAGATAGACCTGAGTTTTCACGTTTGAAACTTCAAATGGAATATCCTATGATGAATGTCTTATATTCTGGCCTTTTGGTTGAATGCTTTGGTACCATACGGTTTCTTGTAATGAACTTATTGTATTAGGTCTTATGTTCTGTCATTGGCATTGACGTTTTGAGATAGATATAATATTTATTTCAAGAGTAGCTTTTCTTGCTTATCGTTATAGTTATGTTTTTTTTATTTACTTATAAAATATTTATTTACAGTGTGTTACAGTTATGCTGTTTATCTGAAAAACTAAACACCAGATGTAAGCATATAGCTAGTTCCATCAGTATATTTCAACAAAGTCATCACAGTTGATCAAATTTAATGTTATTTTCAGGCTTCCTTTGTATTGGAATGCGTTGCAATTGCACTCTCGTTCAAACAATATATATGGGATGTCTTCAGCAGTAATTTTATTTGGTCCGACCTGGAACGGAAATCAGTTTTATGGAGTCCTAGACTCCTAGCATTATAGCTCTTAGTCGAATCTGGTGTTTACTTCCAATGTTTTTTTGTTCTTTTAACCTTTCAGGAACGTTTAAGTTGACTCTTCAGATCTCGGAGGATTACCCAAACAAGCCACCGATAGTGCGATTCATTTCACGAATGTTCCACCCAAACAGTATGTTGGGCTAAAGTTCTTTTATTTGGGTAGTTTTAGACTTTTGATCTTCACCTGCCTAGGTGAATGGTTTCGTTGATTCTTTTGTCTTATTCACCTTCATTTTTGTTTCTCTTTTGTTGTTTCCTGGAAGTCATGAATATCTCTTGAATTTGCGTCCCTGTTTTTAAGACATCCTTTTTTAGTTAATAATATCTCTTTGAGAACATTTTACATGTTTGTTTTTCGCTTCCCAGTCTATGCAGATGGAAGTATCTGTTTGGATATTTTACAGAACCAGTGGAGTCCAATTTATGATGTTGCTGCCATACTTACTTCAATTCAGGTATGATAGTGTTCGATCCATTGATAGATCATTTCTAAATTCTAAATTGAATGAAAAGCATATCAGAATTCCGCTCCATCTCTGTCATGTGCACACATTTTTGGGTGCAAAAATGAGAAGAGGGGAGATTGTATGCGGACCTCTTTGTTGGGGTGATGGGCTGGGTTTGAGGATAGTGGGCATACCCATTTCCTATGACACTAATTCTCTGTCCTATATGGTTATTTTCTTGTATGATTACAGCCACTTTTAAGACAATTTTTTTTGTTGTTGAACAAATTGCTATACAAGTTGCACATAATCTTGTTGTGATGAACTTCTTCTGATCATAATTCTATCAATGTCAAATAAACTTGTTGAGATCCATTTTAAAATTAAGGAATTCATAATCATTAATTGCATAATTATTTTGCATGACGAATGATATGATTTCATAAGGAGATCTAAACCCAATCTTAGGTGTTGTGGTGTTAAATTCTCCCTTCTGAGATTACTTGTTCTTTTTCTTCTGGTTCTCAGTCCCTTCCTATTGTTCTTTTGTGCTCTCTCTTTTGCATAGAAGAAATGATTATTTCCTGAAAAAATTCTTTGATTCTTTTGGTCTTGGTTGATCTTCTCTCTCTCTCTCTCTGTGAAACTCTTATATTTCCCATCAGATTGTGAGAACCTTGTTGATTGATGTTAATTTTGATTGATTTCGAGAATATAATGTATATGTTATATAAGCAGAAGTATGCTAATTTTTTTTACCTATAATCATATACAAAAATGCTTTCCTCTCTCTTCTGGATTTCATGCATGTAAATAGCACATCAAGCATTTGGATGTAGAAAAATAAAACTATCATGTCCATGAATCCATCCAAAGTTATTTTACTTCATTATATCTGGCAGCCTGCCAATATGCATGACATAGAAGAGAAAATATTTTATGTGGCTGCATTTTAGTTAAACATGGTTCGGTTGCATGATAGATTGGCAGGGACAAAAAACATCGACTCATGCATAGATATCTGATTTCAACAGTTTTTAACTTTTTATACCAATATAAAGCCCTTATTTCTCTCTATTTGTAGTCGCTTCTATGTGACCCAAACCCGAACTCACCAGCTAATTCAGAGGCGGCAAGGATGTTTAGTGAGAAAGAGGGAGTACAACCGGAAAGTGCGTGAAATTGTTGAGATGAGCTGGACTGCTGACTGACTATCTCTTCCTTTCTAGTATGATTGGAGGACGTTAAAAGTAATTTGGTTGGGGGTTTGCTCCTCCTCCCAGTTGGGTTGTCTGCATTGTCCTCGATAGTTCTTTGGCATTTGTGATCCCATTTTAACTTGAGATCATTTTGTATTCTTGGCTGGGATGTCTAGTGTGACTAAATGTATATAAAGGATTGAGGTAAATCCTCCTGAAAAACTTTGTACCAATGAATTTGTTACTTTTATTGGCAATGAAAGGTTGGACTTCTGCTTTATTTACTTGGCTAAGCAGTGACGAGATGATGAAATTCCACTGTTTGGATTGTAAGGCTATTACTTTGTCTATCCTGCTGACATTATTTGGAATTATTTCCTTGATTTTGCCAAATTCAGATGAAATCAGTATCTTCATCGGCATGTAGGTTTTAAGCAATATTTTCTTAATAAATCAAAAAAAATATTGCTTAAAACCTACAATTACCTGTACATACTCGAGAAAGCAGATTACTGTGAAGCCACTTATATGCGTGGTGTTTTGGGTAGATACAAATATTTGGCGATCATTTTGCTTCCACCAGCCTGAACACGAAGCACGTGCAGAAAGGAGTCCGGCAATTGCATTGCATCAATCATTCTCTACAATGGTGGTGGATTGGTGGTTAATTGACAAAATTAATTGCATGATGGTGCTGGAATCCAATCTCCATTTAAGATTTCATTTAATCTGTTGCATTCTTGGCTGACGACATCATCTACCACTGGTCTTAGACTCTCAGTAGGCTCAATTTCATGCAGATGGCAGAGGAAGCAAGTCTGATGGATCATTATCTTCTATGGGAGGCATTAATGGTAAGAACTTCAAAAAGAAATACAATTTGAACTCATTTTCTGTGGATGTGAGACCAACGCGGTTTTAAATTGAAATAAATATATTGTCTATAATGACAATCACCTAAAATAAGTTTTTCAGTTTCCATGTTTGCTTCAAGTTTTCCACTTTGAAGTTCACTCTGCTTGATTTTCTATGGATGTTTTGTAGCATACTCAGGTTTCTGAATGATTTTTCTGAGGTTTTTCAGACAAGGTGATCCGCTTGAAATGAAGGACGTCAATTTATTGCAGAGCATTTCCAGGCACTAGAGAGGTACCTTGCATTTGTTGCCATATTAGATTTTTGTAGCTTCTTGTTTTGACTTGGTGTGTGTGTAAACTGTGCATTAACGAAAAACTGTAATTTACCGACTGCATCATTTGTTGCGGATAGTACTGCCTTAGAATAATCTCGAACCTAAGAAATACTCAAATTTTGAAAGCAGGGAGTTTTCATGGATGAAATAATGAGCGTGGCAATTAGGTTTGTCTAGGGGAACATAACTTGATGCTGAGTTGCTTAGAACTGAACCGACTGTAATGCTTAATGAAACATCAGACTTTTTCTATTCAGACGTAGCAATTGATAATTCATTATATGGTAATTCGTAGGAAACAGTAGCATACTTTTACGGAGATAGGAAAAAGATAATGGCTGTTTCAACCCTTGCGATTGCATTTTTCACTGCCCTTATTTCAATATTTCCGTTCTCTTGGAAAGATTTTCCATGATGCAGTAAGCAAAGACCGAGGTGCCCGATGTATAATTTGGATTAACATAACCAACATGAACCTTATAGCCACTACCCACATATATGCAGCCATTGCTCACTGAAACACCACCATACACAGTCGATCCAGTGTCCTGTGACCATAGAATTTTTCCAGTCTTGGCATTCATTGCATATATGGGTCCTTTTCTATATGTTGATCCTGCAAAAACAACGCCATTAGCCACGGTCACAGGGCCAGGGGAAGTGGCAGTGAGATTGCTAGGATTAGCCGTGGACCATAGGACATTGCCATCTCGAGCATCCATTGCCACCCATCCACCTGCAATTGTTGTGTTCTCGGATGGTATGAGTGTAAAGTTCTTGTGCTGACTGTTGGCAATGTTGGTGTACACCCTCTTTTCATCTGTGGCTGCTCCCCACATACCTCCACCCCCAAGGCCACCTGGTCCAGCCTCCTGCAGTCAAAAAATACTTTAGTTCGTCAATTTAGAGCAAGAAATAAGATCGCTGATGCTTCAAAAACAACCAGAGATCGCATGCATTTTTCATTAAATTGTCAACAATCAACCTCGTTAAGCTTTCAGAATATTTTTACATGGAAAGATTATGATGGTAAATTTCCCGTCAAAATTTGAAAGTAGTTGTTTGTTCATGTTATTAGCCTGGTAGATCTGTTATTAGCATGGTAATTTGTTCATGTTCACCTAGGGAAACTGTGAAATAACGCATTACTTTGAGAATAATCAGACATACCATAGACCATAGAAGACTGCCATTGTCACGATCCAAAGCCCATGCATACCCATTTTTTTGGACAGCGACGACGATATCATGCTTAGTTCTGTTGAGTTGCATGCTTAGCATCATTGGGGCCTCCCCAAAATCAGCATCCGGGCTTGGTCCTGGCGGGCAGGCTTGGTCCTGGCGGGCAGGCTGGGTCCAAATGCCGGTGGCATGCTCCAAACCATATGTCATAACCACCAAGCTGCTTGTACCACTGGATTTTTCCAGAGTCCAAATCAAGTGCTATTATTGAATTTGAGTGGTTATCCGGCTCAATGCACTTGTATGGGCTGGTGGGTACTGTTAGATTGTTTTCCTTTTCTTGGCATTGGCGTACCCAAAGTGGAGCTGAATATAAGTTTCCTGTTGCAATATATACATGATTCCTAATAGGATCAATAGATGGGCTACTACCCCATATCGCACCACCTGCGTACTCTCCCATCTTGCCTAGGTTGTCAGGCAACATGTAGGTTTGCCAAAGGATGGCACCAGTTCTGGCATCTAGCTTCGCAAGGCTTCCGCGGAAGGTACAACATAGGTCTACAGTGAGACCTTCTTCAAGTGAAGATGTTCCAACATAGAAACCCCTGTAATGCATGGACATAGATAAAGAAGATGATATATACAATAGTTGCATTTGGTTTTGTGAAAATAATTTTGATACTATTTTGGCTTACGGAATATATCTTTTAGTTTTTCTTTGAATGCTAATATCACTAGAGTTATTTAAGCTAGCCATGAATGACAAAACGAAAGTGGAATCAGATGACAAGTTCAATGTGTAAGACCAGACTTCAGAGTAAATAATTCAATGTTTATCAATAATTTATTAAAGCACAGGAAGACCAGTTGCTGAGGCTTGGAATCTTGTTCCAGCATGAATTAAGGGAGTCAATTTACAACTTGTTATATTCAAATCAAGTTAGCAATAAAAAATACTTATATTTGGATCTAGACAGCTATGAATTCACCATGCTTTTACTTGAAAAAGAAACAAATCTTGCTGACAATAAAAATAGGGTTAAATGATTAATATTGTCTGAAAGGTCAGACTGGATAATCAATCTCCATGACCAAAACTCAAAACTACTCTTCACTTCCGATTGTTTTTTGTTGCTGAAATTTATTTATATTAGCGTATGTTAACAATGACTAATATAGCTTTACATCATATATATATTGCTTCAAGAATGACTAACCCCTTGTAATAAGTTCCAGACATGGTGATGAAGCTTCTGGCATGGTTATCTAGCCTGGTAGACCAAACGAGCCTCCCATTCGATCTTTTGACAGCAATGACAACACAAGGCCCGTAGAGTCCAAAAATGAGCAGGTCAGCTGTTATTGCAGGCGTGGTTCTTGAGACTGTTGAGTTGACATTGAGAACAAAACCAGTGTTGTTGAACCCAGTTAGGTTTTGAAGGTTCTTTTTCCAAACAAGAGATCCATCTGATGCTTTGATGGCATAAAGGTACCCATTCCAGCTTGGGAAATAGACTGTACCATCAGAAATTGCTGGTGTTACACTTATGTCACTCCCTGCGTAGTATTTCCACTTCAGGCGAAGCTTGGAGACTGTTTTAGGGCTGATTATGGTCTCTTTGTTTGCATACCTCCGGTTATAAATGTCCCCGCCATGATTTAACCAGTTTTGCGCAGCCTTGCTTCGTTTTCCATACCACTGCAAGTGATTATCATTTACAATCCCATATATATTAATAAGTAGTTAAATTGACTTGTTTGTCTCTGTGTGTTAGCGAGAGAGAGAGAGAGAGAGATTTACGTCTGAATCTGTAGTTGCCGTCAAGGTGGAGAGTAGACAACAGAAGCACAGAAAGCAGGCAAAAGTATTGGTAGTGAAAAGTTCCATTGTAGATGGAGGTTTGGAAGTTCTTCTAGTAATGTGAGCATTTTTGTTATTTATATCACAATAGAAGGCCTACAACCTACAGGGAAAAAAATGGAAGATTTCTAAGCAGGGCTCACTGTAGATCATTTTTAAGTTTAAAATCATTTTTAAAAAAATTAAAATTATATTTGTATTTTGATCGATATTGAGAATCGCTTCACCTTTTGGTTTAGTGATTGAAGATTGTAAGAAATTTTTGAAGGAGTTCAGAAATTTCAAATATGAGTTTGTGAAAAGATCTGCGTGCTCATCTCATAACTATAACAGTTATTTCTTTGTTGGATGCTTCATGTTGAGATATTCCTCCTTTTATTTGGAACTCGTTATTATTGGATTTGCATTAATAAATTTCCAGTTTCAAAAATAAAATAAAAATATTCAATGATATATTTTTTGTTTGAAGTAAAAAAATCAAACTCAACGCAAAAAATGCATAGATAATTATGAACCGTTGAATATAAACGAAAAAACATTTCATTTTTATTTTAAATAAAAAATATATTGTTAAATTCCTAGAATATATTAAAATATAATTTTTCACAATTTTTTTTAAATTTAAATCTTAAAAATGAAATTATGTTTTTAGAGCGGGCCGGGAACTTGAATGTTCATCCCGTATTGCCCTCGACTTGAAGAGCATAGACCAAGGGTCCAAGGCTATACTCCCAGCCGTAAAGTGGGCTTACGTCCATGGCCTAAATGGGCCGAAGCTCACTTTACACAATTCTACCCGGATTTTATTAAGCCTAGTGATTTGTGACTTATGACATAACCCATAGCAGTGAACCAGAAATGTTTGGAATAGCCCCTCTGCTACCTGGTTCTACTCGGACAGCCAGAATTCCTCCGCAGCTCGCCTGCTTCACTCTAAAAAATAGTAATCTTGCGCTTTAACTTCATGTTGTATTAATTTTTACGCGACCCAATTGAACTTTCCTTTTTTGTTTAAGTGGTTTTGTCTCTGAATTGGTTAATATGTACAGAGAAATGGAGAACTTGCAGATTGGTTGATTTGAACAGTGATTTAGTGACTGCTATTAATTATTTGAAGGAAACCCGGATATCAAACAATTCCTGTTTCACTCGGTGTTCTTCTACTACTTCTGCTTCTACAATGGCTTCGGGTCTGTATGACCAATCCAAGAGGGTTTGGATATGGACGGAAAGCAAGCAAGTGATGACTGCTGCCGTGGAGAGGGGATGGAACACTTTTCTTTTCTCATCAAAACATCGAAAACTTGCCGATGAGTGGTCATGTAAATACCAGTAAACAACTCTTCTTCTTCTGATCAAACACTTGCTCTATGGATAATGGGTTGATGATAATATGCATGATCCTAATGTTCTTGTTTTTACTTTGTACATTAGCTCATTGAATTTGTATATGATGGTATTGAACTCCTGGTTATTGAATGAGCAGCAATGGCCTTGATAGAACCTCTTTTCATTGAAGAGGCAGATGTTCTTGATAGTGAACACAAAAGGGTTGCCACAATTGTTGCAGTTTCAACGCCTCAAGAATTGCAAAAGCTTCAGCCAGAAAACTGGATGGCTGAGAATGTCGTCATCAATCTACTTGATTGGCAGGTGATTTTGTCCTCTTAAAGTTTCTGGCAGTATTGCACTGAAAAAGGCTTCATTATCCTAGCTTTTGATTTGGGTTCATCGTTATTGGGGTATATAATTCTATGCATAATTTTCAGCTTGACTAATTCAACAAGAATTACTGTACTGATGAACTGTGAATTGGGTGGTTGATGTGCTTGTGGAATGTATTCCATCATTTATGGCCGTATTCATCACACATGCTTCTTAGAAAAGACACATCATCACATTCTGTATCAGTAGTAATTGGTTAGATACTTTTCACAAATTATATTGCGAAGCGTTCAGTATTTCCTCTTTATGTTGATGTTTACATGCCCTTGACATACGCTCATGCCGAGAGATATTCATACTCACCCGTAACATTCATTTATGTTTTGAAAAGTATTATACCAAATTGATGAAGTGATATCAAATGAATTATTCTTTCCTAGAGTTGATGATCTGTGTCTTTGGGAAATGCAATTGTCCTATCTATTCTGTTCTTTAATATGTAGTAGTCCCCACTAATCCTTGCATTTGCAATTTCCAGATAATACCAGCAGAGAATATTGTTGCTGCATTTCAAGGCAGTCAAAATACAGTTTTTGCTGTTTCTGAAAGACCATCTGAGGCACAAATCTTCCTTGAGGTATTTTTCGAGTACTTTAACATCAGAACTTTTAAATTGTCAAGTGTTGATTCAATTTTTTCATTAGTGTTTGTGTCGTTTGAATATTTGATGTGTCCTGTCCCACTGCAAATTTGGTTCCATTGCATTCATAGGCCTTGCAGCATGGTTTGGGTGGAGTTGTTTTAAAAGTTGAGGATATAAAGGCTGTTGTTGAGCTAAAGGTAATGTGATGTCATAGGAATTTGTGCTTCTTAAGCAGTGTAGTGTACCTTATCTTTGTTAGCATTATTATCAGGACTATTTTGACAGAAGAAATGAAGAGAACAATGTCATGAGCTTGAGTGAAGCCGCTGTAACTCGGATTGAAGTAGCCAGAATGGGAGATCGTGTTTGTGTGGATCTTTGTAGTCTCATGAGACCTGGTGAAGGACTTCTGGTTTGCTTTTAGTATCACATCAAATTAATTTTTAATTAATTTCATGTGGTGTTGTCATTCTTACAGAAAATGCATTTCTTGTAGGTTGGTTCCTTTGCAAGAGGACTTTTCCTTGTTCACTCAGAGTGCTTAGAGTCAAATTATATAGCTAGCAGGCCTTTTCGTGTTAATGCGGTGAGTATTAGGCTTCAAATGTTGTAATGATAAATAACTTCAATGACTTTCATTTTAGTCTTAAAGACCTTGGTGAGAATTGTGATCCTGTGGAGATGTAATAAGAATGCTGGTTCTGAAATTTGATACAGCTGCTCGATTGTCTGAGAACTAGCATGGGAATCTCTCTCTCCCTTTTGCGTTTTCTGTTCTATTTTTCTGCATTACCTATGTACATTATCTTATGGATGTGTACAGGGTCCGGTGCATACATATGTTGCTATTCCAGGAGGTAAGACTAGCTACCTTTCAGAGCTAAAAGCTGGCAAAGAAGTGATTGTTGTTGACCAGAAGGGTCGTCAGCGAACAGCAATTGTTGGCCGAGTAAAGATAGAGACCAGACCACTTGTTCTTGTTGAGGCAAAGGTTTGTGCAAGCATATATCTTTATGCATGAAAGTGGGTGGCAGATGATTTGAGTGGATATTTTAATGTAAATTGCGTTCAGAGAATTGTTAGCAGTTTCCTTTCTCTCCATTTCAACATTTTTCTCTGTTCTTGTTCACTTGACATTTTATTGATGTTGTTGCTGATTATGTACTGTAACCTAGTTCATATAGTTTTTTCTAATACCATAGAATGCCTATTTGCAGAGAAATTCCGACGATCAAACTGTTTATAGTATCTTCTTACAGAATGCAGAAACCGTCGCCTTAGTATGCCCTTGCGAAGGTATCATCCTTAAGTTACTGGAAATTTGGATCTTTTATCGTTTCCCTACTGACAAATCCGAACCTTGCTTCCTTTGTTCTGCAGAAAACAAACCACAAAAAACAGCAGTTCCTGTGACATCACTGAAAGTTGGAGATAAAATTTTGTTGAGATTGCAAGGAGGGGCACGACACACCGGCATAGAAATTCAAGAGTTTATCGTGGAAAACTGATCAAGAAAATTGTAATTTGTGTCTTGTGAATAACAGTGAACTAAAATTCCATAACACTTGCAAAGTTTTTTCCTCTTTTGAAAACAGTCAGATTCAGAACCAGAAAACACTTGAAATTAGATCAAAGCGAGGAAACTGGAACGAGAGCCAATGAAGAAGAAACTTCGCAGCTCAAGTACTTCGCCATTGATCGTCTTAACTTTGTATGGCATAACCCAAAAAACTTCTTCCTCATAAAAGAAAGCAAGCATCAGATTAAGTTCTACCGTTTAACAAAGTTGACCAAAGCAAAAGCATATAAACAAGGGAAGAGGGTAAAAAGACACAGCTCAATGTCTAGGCTGTACAACAAGAGGTTTGGGTGACCGATGAAGATGGTTGTAATGATATGGAGAGGCATTCTGTCCATTCGGTATGGTTATGCTTCTGACTGGTTGTCCATGCCTTGCTTGGATTCCTGGCTGCAATCTACTGCCATTTCGAGCATTTAAGTTAGACCCAACACGCTCTGATTGGACGGCCTGGAAATAGGTTGAAGAACAGGCCATGTCCTTGAGGTCTGGCAGGAGTTTCAGGATTTCAACAATCTCGCTCATCAGAGGTCTGGCTTTTGGGTCACGGTTAAGACACCGAACAGCCAACTGAATTGCTTTCTGAGCACCTTTGATCGAGAACCGTCCTTCAAGGCGAGGATCTATTAATCTGTAGAACCATCGTCTGTCTCCAAGATAGGGCCGTGCCCATTCCACGAGGTTATGCTCTCCATTTGGTCGGCTTTTGTCCATGGATCTCCGGCCAGTCAACATTTCAAGTAGAACTACCCCAAAGCTATAGACATCACTCTTTGAGGTAAGATGTCCTGCCAAGCAATATATAGATTCTGTCAAGTTTGAGTGAATTCACATAAAAAAATTACCCCGTCTTTGTATCTCTGACTTGAAAACAAACTGGCAAAATATTATGGGATTGTGGTTTCTGGAGTAAGACTTAGGAGGCTACACGACAGATTCTTAGACAAGAAAACTTGAATTTTAACAAAAAGACATGCCAATACAATTGCGATTATGCTCAGACTTAGGAGGCTACTTCCAAGTCCATACATCATGGATAAATGATGAAATTCCTCCTGTCATATATATGATTTCCGCATCCCCTGCTTACAATTAAAGGAATGGAGATGCTAACTTTCGCATGAATCTAACCTACAGCTGCACTAAAATTTCAATTTACATTAGACCTGATTTGGTTTCAAGGGACAGATATTTATTTGACAGTTAATTCATGAAGGTGCTCCAGTAATGAAGCAAACTCTTTCCAAAATCTAAATTTTTTTTTTTTTTTTTTTGGGGGGAATCCAATATTTTTATAAGCCAAATAAAAAGCTTTGGATTGAAAATTAGTACTATGCTTATCTTCGATTTGACTAAATTGCGTTGGACTTGAAATCAACTATAACAACATTTAAAGAAGAAAGAACAACAGCATCTGATGCATGATTCCCATAATGGTGGCAAAGTCTGCGAAGAACACTGTAGATGACCTTACCCCTTTTTTTGGAATGCAACAAGACCTTACCTTATATGGCAGGGAAATTGTTCTAGACACTTCACTACCTTGCAAAGGTGTGCAGTTAACAGACAGCGTATAGTTCAGTATCATTTGAAATGGAAATTGAGTTTCTTAGTTCACAACAACTTCTTAGCCTTATCTTAATGTCAGCGTCAAAACTTTGTCTACGCCACAAGTCATAGGACAGGACAGATTAGGATTGAGAAGATTGGTGCTATGGCAGTGTCATAAGCACAATGGTGGATTGTAGAAAAGAAGGAACAAAAAACATTAGTGACGCCTCATAGTGTCACATTGGAGGCAAGATATGATGCAAGATGAGAAAATGTCAAAATTAGAAGTTATGATTCGAGATTGAACAGAAGAAATTGGGACAAAAATGAAAATAAAATTTGTAGGAGAGACATTTTTAATTCTCAGGTATGAATTCAATAGTGCCTCTAGTCTCAATGTTGGGTATAAAAAAGCAACAAACTGCAAAATTAAGCAAACCAGGCGATTAAGGAAAATCTCATTAATTAACATTGAGAGCAATTAATTAATATAAAATTCAATTTTGAATCCAGTGTCTTGAACAAGTATGCCTCAAATTTGTGACGTGTGGAGAAGCTAGCAGCAATGTGATCAGAAAATTAAGAATAACTTCATAAGAAACAGAAAAAATGCCTAAAATAAAATATGGAAAATGCTGCTAAGATAGGCTCACCTGTCATCACATACTCAGGGGCTGCATAACCGTAAGTTCCCATCACACGGGTAGATACGTGAGTTTTATCTCCCTCTGGACCATCTTTAGCAAGTCCAAAATCAGAAAGCTTGGCATTATAGTCCTGAAATTGAGTGTTAAAATATTAATATAAACGAGCACGACTAGAAAAGCATAGTAACATAATTAGACTTTACGCACTGCATCTAACAGGATATTAGATGTTTTAAAGTCACGATAGATGACTGGCCGTTCAGCTTCCTCATGAAGATAGGCAAGGCCCTTCGCAGCACCAAGAGCAATTTTCATTCTGATTGTCCATGGAAGTGGCAGGGACCCTGTAAAATAATTTCATGATCATAACCCAAAGAGATGGATATAGCGCATGGTATCTCTGACAGAGTCAATACATTAGAATTCATGGACCAGAACAGTAAATGCAGTCTTAAAGAAATGATTATGGTAATATAAAGTATATTCTTACCTCACCTTATTAAACAGAAACAGGTAAGAAGTTTTTTTTTTTGAAGGTAATAAGATTACATGCATTCACACTTCCACCATCACATCTTTCAACAAATTACTCAACTTTTCATGCTTACCTATGCCCTATGTATGAGCCCAATGCTCTAGGTTTTCAATGCTCATAAAGCACTGTATACTCACATTCTCCTAACTTTAGGAAAAGTTCACTGCAATGGTGTTCATATGTGAGTAGGTGTCGATAGATTTGTGCCAAGTTTCGCAATTGCTAACAAATTATCTTTTGCATGCCACAATTCCCCTCCAAAAGGAACATGCGAAATTCTATGTTTTGGCCAAGATCTTTTCCACTCCAGTATTTATCCAACCATCAAATAGCAAGCAAACAAGTAAAGTCAGAAAATATCAAATCTAGCTGACAAGGCTATAGTGATTCCTATCTAGGCATATATATTATCATTTTCTCAATGTTGGAGGGTAACTTCTTTTTTCTTTTTCTTTTTTATCTCTGGCCAATGGCCATTAAGGGAAACTCAATAACATCCTTACCCTCTCAAATCTAAATTCTAAGTATGGAATTTTTTGGCAAAAAACTAGAAATTACGGTAAGGAATGCAGTTTTGTTCACAAGACAAAGCATTCCATAAGCTCAGCATATTAACTTTGAAGGGTGCCAATGGCAGTATGTTCAACAACATAAATTAAATTAATTTTGAAGAAATCTAAAGGCACATCAACTATCTTATAAAACTAAGTACAAATCATACTTCTGAAGAGGTGATTCTCTAAGCTTCCTCGTGGCATAAACTCATAAACAAGTAGTCTCTGGTCATCTTCAATGCAATAGCCAATTAATTTAACCAAATTAGAATGGAGGAGTTCCCCTAGATAATTAACTTCTGCCTGCCACATGGAAAAGAACAAAGGATACCATTCAATCAACGAATGACAAACAAGTAATAAATGTATTCCAAAATATCCAAGCGAAATGGCATTTGAATGGAAACCGGAGAGAGACAAGGAGGTATAACAACATACAAGCCATTCTTTGTGACCTTGAAGTCCATCATGGTTGAGAGTTTTTACAGCAACAGTCAAACCAGTTCCAGGCTTTACAGGAGCAGTTCCATTTTCATTGATCCAACCTTTAAATACGCAACCAAATCCACCCTCACCGAGAAGGCTCTCAGGTCTGAAATTACTTGTTGCTGACTTGAGCTCATTAAAGCAGAACTTTCGTAGCTGAGAAGCAACTTTCAGCGCCTCAACTGGATTAGGAGTAG
This sequence comes from Euonymus europaeus, assembly GCA_963580455.1. Taxonomy (NCBI): domain Eukaryota; kingdom Viridiplantae; phylum Streptophyta; class Magnoliopsida; order Celastrales; family Celastraceae; genus Euonymus; species Euonymus europaeus. Next base: position 26,997,412 of record OY756961.1, read on the forward strand.
CCGGAATACTTCCAGTGTTGCTTGTTGTTGAAGACGATTCAATTGGAACAACCGGTTGGTCTCTGCTGGTATTGTTAGTAGATTTACTTTCCGCTGAATCAGAAATAGAAACCAATTTATAAAACTATTTCAAGAGTTCATAGCGCAGCTTAGAAATGAATGCAATAGATGTATATCCTGCTTAAGATACAAGCATACAAAATGACAAGACTAGGAAGATGAAATTGAATAATGCCTACACATGTCACATAATAGTATAATACATTTGAACACATGTTTTTTTATGGAAAAAAAACTACAAAGATATGCTGATAACCTTATGCAAGAAATGGGTGTCACACAAGATCGCCAAAAAAATCGTGCATATAAAATAGTACCCACACCTACTCAATTTAACTAATTCCCCAAAGACATTATATCAGGCAACATATCGTTCCAAAATAGAAATTCAAATTATGACTCAAGTTGTGAGATAAACACTAAGATGCGGAAAGAGAAAATGCCGATGTCCGATTGATTTTCCAAGGAAAACTGTAGCCTTCAACTTCTTTTTCTCCATTGGACAAAAAGCTCTATATAGTTACATAATCTAACACACCTTTCATTAAATAAGTGAAGTGTTTTTACATTAGATTTTTTAAAAATTATGTAAATGCCAGGTCCGAAACAGAGGGTGATTTTGTAGCTTCCGACTTGTTCGTCTTTTAAACTATATACGAGCAATGACAATGCATCGCATAGGCACTAGTTATACTTTAAGTAACAAACAGCAAATTAATAACTACCAAAAACAACCTGATATGGATATAGACAATTAATCACTTTGCAAAATCATCATCAACAAAAGATAAATTAAAAGAAATGATCGTAACGTAAAGCAAAACACGACAAAACAATCGAATAAACCGCAAACATGCACGTCACTCAATATGCTCGAAAACAGAATTCCATGCAAGGTACATCGACCATTTCCTGATAGAACATGAACATCAGCCCAAACTTAATGAAAATCTAGTCAACAGATAAACCAGACATAATGAGCAGAGCGACTATGGATAACTGTAAAGTGGAACAATTCTAACGAATACAACAGAGTATACCATATTGTGTGCTACCACCACTTGAGGAACTATCAGCTTTAGGCCTTGAAGAAATGCAGCCCCCAATAAATCTTAGTTTCATCCAACAGCCTGGCTCATCATCTTCGCCATCTTTGTTCTTCTTTCCCTTTGATTTACCCGCATTCCAAGCCTCCACCCGGATAGCCACAGGACCTGCTCCCATCTTCTCGTACCTTAAAAAGAAATCAAATTCAAATAATTTCAAAACCCAAATTCCACAAAAGACCACGAACCCCTGAACTAGCAATGCCCCAAACAACCAACACTCAGAACAAAAAGTCAAAAATAGAAACCAAAAATATACCACGATGAAACAAAATGCTGAAAATCCCTCAAACAGACATCATTTTAAGGACTCAAAGACTTTAGTTCATAAAAACATATAACCATTCCGTACCCAGATAAAATTCGAAATGCCCCAAACAACAACAACAACAATCAACACCCACCGAACAAAAACATTGAAACAAAATGCTGAAAGCACCTTAAAAAAAAAGGCATCTTTTTAAGAACTCGAAGACTTCAATTCATAAAACACATAATTAGTCAATACCCAGATTAAAAAATAATCGAATCTGTTAATGCAAAAATCACTGTAATGAGCATAAACCCAAATCAGACGTAGACATGCAACACGAAAATGACATACCTTACGCACATTCACGCTTATTACAACCCTATAAACCGAAACTAATCGGCAACGAGAGAAAAATGTAGCACGAACTGTGAGTTCATTATTTTGGTTCACCCAACGCACCAACATTCATTCACGTAAGACAATTTAGGGTAAATGTCAAGCCAAAGATACACAATGAGAAGCGAATTCCAAGACTGGGAGGGAGCGAGGTGTGATCCTGAAGGCCAATGAAGAACAGGGATATGGAGAGAGACACGTCCGTTATATGCGTGAAAAGGCGTGAGAGGGAAAGAGAGTGAGTGTGGGAGAAATGTGTGTTATGTTTTGAGACAAGAGAAAGGGCAAAACAACAAGAGCCAGTGGCAGTGAGTGTGAGAGTTTTTGGCAACGTTGCTTTGAATGAAACGCGCAGAAGAACAACAACCGTGGAACCGTCAACTACATTTGGGATTATCGAAACATTTTTATGGTATTTTGTTTGTTTAATGTTTTCCTTAAAGTATAAACAAAATCAACACAGGAACGAGATAAATGTGATTTGCTTCAAAACTATTAGTTTTTTTTGTGAGATATATGAGTTTATTTTCTCTATTAGTTTTTTTTGTGAGATATATGAGTTTATTTTCTCAATTAATGAGTAGTTTTATGAATTACAAGTAATTCAATTAGCGAATTAAATCGTATATAATTTTGAATCTCAAGTTCGAGCCACATTATCTTTTCTTTCTTTGTTAAGAAAAAGAATAATAATTAGCTTAAATGATACTCGTTTAAGTATTGAATTCAATCCTCCACATCTCGTTCATTGGGTTCAAAAATTTTGAGAACATAAAATTATTTTATTCCTAAAGTACTTTGCCAAAAAAAAATTCCCAATTTTGAAAGAGTCCAAACTTTGAAGCCTAGAAGGCCTTGACTGGTTAATGGCCCAATGATTAACTATAAAACTAGGTATAAGGCCTTTCTTGGTTGATGGCCCAATGTCATAATGATTAACTATAAAACAAGGTCTAAGGCCTTTGGTTGATGGCCCAATATCAACAGAGTTGTCCATAGGCCCAATCTTACTGATGAGTATGAGCCTGTTTTTGGCAAGAGAACAATTGCAATGCTAGTATTTTAGGGAGAAATAGATCGTGTATATAAGAATATGTGTTTTTGCTGATGTGATTGTATTGACATATGTGTTTTGATGATATTGATGAGTATGTAGCTTGACTGTTTGTAAAATATGTGAGACTCAGTATTGATTTTAGTGTAGTTTTGTTGAAAAATGAATAAAATGATGGAAGAGTGGATGTTTAGATAATGGTGTTGTATTATGAGATGTGTTTTGTTAATATGGGAGTATTGAGAGGTATGTTACGCTGATTTGATTATATTGATAAATGTATTTTTGTATAATAGAAGTGAAACTCAAATACCCTTAGCTTTGGGATGGGAAGGAGATGGTTGAAGGATATCGAAAGGGAAACGATAAGAAAATTATAACTAATAGAATTGCAATGAATGAAAGAGGTTAAGTTATCTCATCAATATTTCGATAAATTAGTAATATGATCAAATCACATCTTGTGATTTATTTGTGTTACACAAATATAAAATCGCGGTCTCACATATTTTAAGACTTGATAATGATCGTATTTATAGTATGAGCTAATCTGGGTTTCTGCTCATTGCGTTTTAATAATGTCACGTCATGTGATTTCAGGTTAATTTTCTTGCCTTGCAACTTAATTAATCAATTTACTTATGATTGTTAGGCTAAACATATATACCTTGTTTCCTTGCAATGTGCATGTATTTTGATTAATTGGAGAGCAAGAATATGAGATTCGATACGACAATGGCGGTGTTGATTAAACTAATGAGATTTTATAAGATTATGGGATCGAGTTGACCAAAAACTTAAAATCATGTGCCCTACACTAATCTTCGCATTAACAAATTGTAATGGTATTACTTATGGCTCCTCCACATCTCTTACTTTAGTAGGCATAACCATAAACATGCCAAGAATTTCGTAATGTTAAACGATAACTAGATTGTGTAATTAATCCCAGGGTCAATATCAAGTATCAACAAGTAGAATGTTCAAATAGCAAGAGTTTGCTTTCAAGCAAAGCAGGGGTCATGGGTTCGAGACAATGGTCCAATTCGAGGTTGGTAGTTAGCCAATTTTGGATTTAAGATTCGCACAATTTCATCCTTAGTTGAGATTTTAGAAGGATTGAATTCTACTTAAACGATGTGAGATAAGTTTGAACATCAACTGAATTGGGAGTGTGATAACTCAATTCCATGGGATTCGAGCCAAATTACAAGACTCATATCGTCGTGTGATGGTCTATGTCGTATTCTTATGTTTCGAGGTCGTTTATGACCGCACAAGATTTTTTGCCCTTCTTCGTCTAAAATCCTTGCCTCGACCAAACTTCGCATTTCATCAATTAAAAAAAACACAAAAGAAATTATAGGGAAAATAAAACAATTGTCTTTTGATTGCATGGCCCATGCTACATTGCCAGAACTTGAAACCCACCATTACTAGCACATGTATCTGGATCTCTACTTCTCTTTTTCCTTTTTAAAAAAATAGTATATGATTCAAAATTAACAAAAAAGCCCACCCCACCATACTGATACTGAAGCAAATTTGTTCAAATTTCTATACACCAATCTATTAAATCAACAAAAGAACTGAAAATGACAGGGAAAAAAATCCTAATTTTCTTTTGAGGAGAATAGTACTGCTTTTGACGCTTCACTTAGTGATATTGTTGGTGCTGCTGATCAGGCCATATCCAATACCCCTGCTGCTCATCCATGGCATTCAACATGTTGCACAAATTTTGCTGATCATTTTGAACCATTTGGAGGTCTGATCTTGATGATCCTTGCAGGAGTTGTGTGATGCTTGTAGGCCTAATTGATGATGATGATATTGAAGTTGGGAAGAGGTGTTTGCTTGTTAATTGTGGTGTTCTTGAGAGATCCAAATTGTTGTTATCAGGACTACCGTTTTCACAGTTTCCATTGCTCCAAGAACCCTCATTTTCCCTTTTAAGGTGGTTAACTTCGAGGGTCGATTCTCCAGTCTTAAATGCCAATAACTGCACCAGATGAAAAACTTATACAGTTGCAGAATATATATATAATAAAAAAAACCCAACTCCATGTTCTAGATTCATTTTGAAGCTTTAAAATAATTGCAACTAGGTCTAGTTGACATCAATAAAGAATAATAATACCAGTTTTGTACAAACTTCCTATCTACGATCAACTGATTAGTCAAGAATGTAAACCTAATGTATGACTTTACAAACTCATCTGTAAATAATGTTGAATCAAGAACCCAATTCAAACCTGAATCTGGGACAAAAGGTTCGTGCTCTGAAGGTGAGGTCTGGGACGGACAAGATGTACGCATTTCGTTAAGTCTATATATATATTCATTTAATAAATTACCTCAGCATGAAGTTTCTTATTTTGAGCTTGAAGAGCATCATTGTCTGCTTTGAGTGAATCGAATTGTTTCTTCAAGACCTCATAGTCTTTCTCTAACTGCTTAGTCTTCCACCTAGCCCGCCTGTTTTGGAACCAAATAGCAATCTGTCTTGGCGTCAGACCTAAAGCCTTAGCTAGCTGCACTTTCCTCTCTGGCTCAAGTTTGTTCGCCAATTCAAAGCTCTTCTCTAAAGCCTTCACTTGTTCTATATTCAATCTTTTCTTCTTCTCCCCGAGTAATTGTGACCCATCATCAGACAAGTCATCATCCACATGATTGTTGTGCACCACCTCTTGATCACACATGTCAATTCCTGAAAAGGACATTGATCTATTCATCATCATTAATGGTCCACCGCCACCTGAAAAATAGAGAGCCACCCATTAAAATAAAGTCAAGAAACAACAAGAATTGATTCAAACAAGAATTGGCGCAAACCATGGAAGAGCTGGGGAGGGCAATAAGGGAGAGAAGTGGGAGAGGGGAGATGGTGGACATTATTGTCTTCTTGGGATTGGAACAAGAAACCATGATGTGGGGGAGGGAAGGCCATGTTAAGATGCATAATATGATGACTAATTTATTGGGTTTTGTTTGGGGGATTTAAGGGAGGATTGTGGGCGTTGGATTTTGTAGTGTAGAGAGTCTCATGACATGGGGGTTGTCAGCTTTGATTAGGAGGAGAATATGGGAGGTGATGGGGATTTTTTGCAGAAAAGACAGCGATCGATTTTTGGGTTGTAAGAGACGGGGAGGGAACGAGAGAGAGATGTATATTGAAGATTGGCCCCAGCCTGTGATACTTATGGGTCTCTCCCTCACTCTTTATATCTCTCTGTTTCACACAGACATTTACACAAACACATGATGGGCATATAATAATAAATCAGCTAATCATTACAACATTTACTGTTTTCTTGGATAAACACACTGTTCTTGGTTTCCTAAAAACCGTCAGTTGTTTGAAAAATGGAGGAAAATATGTGTAGTAGCTAGTATCTTGCAGCAAAAACATTGGTATTGGTAATTGAACTCTAGTTCTTGCAGTGCATTTTAAACAATGTACAGTAGTATTCCCTCCGTCCCATTTTAATTGTCCCTTTAACTTTTTTACACAGTTTAAGAAAATATATAATTCGCTTTCAATTTGACTTTTATACCTCTATTTATAATGACAAATAATTTGGCACTATAATCAATGTGCATGGTTATTGAGCTTTTCAAGTTAAGGGTTCAAGTTAAGGGTAAATAAGGGAAAAATGAGAAAAAAATAACTTTCTTTAATTGAAATGTAAATGCATTTTGGGACATCCCAAAAAGAAATAAAAAACAATTAAAATTGGACGGAGGGAGTATAAAAGAATAATAGGTATATTGAGATATTAATGATGAATTTGTCATTACTATATAAGACTAAACAGGCCATGTGTGAGAATCCAGAAATTAGAATCCAAGGAGAAAACTAATAGAGAAATTGCTGGAGATGTCTAGTACGTGGTCGTTTTCTAAACATTCATCTTCCAGTGGACCTTTGCACTGCAAATTAGTCTGGCAACTGGTTGTATAATTTTTGTTATTCTGCACATAAATTGAATATTCTATTTATTGCAAAACCCACTCTGCATTTTTATTTTTCTTCTTCTTTTGAAGATATTTAGATACAGAACCATGGCAAGATTTCAGGTATTCTATCTCATTATCCCTTCAGGGCATCCCATAAAATGCCCTAATGCTAGTATTTTATTTCCTCCTCACATATTTAATGTGTAATCTAATGAACATTTAGGTACTCACTTTCATTCCCATATTGAGAGTCGGATCTTTGGAACGCTTTGTGTTCGACAAAGTTTATACACTGAGCTTATAAATACGCCATTAGCATATACCTGTCCCGGTTGTGATGGTAATGGGTGTAGGTCCTACATTGCACTGCCCCGCAACAAGCTTACTCACATGCCTTTATTCATGTTATTCTTTGTTTTTCTCAATATTTATTCATTTCTTTTAAATTTTAATTAAGAAGAAAGAACTCTGAATTTTCTCCACATGCCTGCCTCCGCCCATGTGCTTTGCTTCAACCATAATGTTTCTTTTATGCTGGGAGGTTCTTCTATTCTTCTTCAATTGCATAGTTTTTGTTAGTGTTAAATACTGCTGTCGATCACTTCTCAACTTCACATATGTTTTCATATCTAATAAATAACTAGTGATTTATATGGTGGATATTTTTTGTCCATTCGGATATTGTGCACTGTGTCACTTCTCTTATTTGAATCCATTATTACCTCTTCACGATGAGAGGTTGAATACCCAATTAGACGTGATGAGAATAATTATTCTCTCCAATAAAAATAAGACACGTGGCAAAACTGTCAGCAACATAATACGCTCAACCTCACAGTCTGTTGCTCGGTACCGAGAAACTTAGTGCTCTTCTCGGCTCCCTACTTCCGGGATAGTAACTATATTCTGGTAAAACAGTAACTTCTCCATTTAGCAAGGAACTATTAACCATTATATGCATTCTATTAATGGAAGACGCCCTCACCATATAAGGGGGTTACCCCACAGGTAGAAGGGATCATCACTCTTTCACTCAAATACTATTTACTCATTTCTCAAGAACACCGAGCAGTGTTCTTCGGAGAGTCAATCTGTGTTGATATCTTACTTAAGCATCGTAGCGCCAAAGAACACTCTCTAACGAGCTCTTAGCTTACGTTTGCTTGTCTGTGCAGATCATAGTCATCTGAAAAGACCATTCAGTCGAGGAAGAAGACCATCAACCCGAGGAAGCCCTAGTTCAGACCTATACTGATACGTCGTCGTAACCTAACGGGTTTGAGACGTCATCAAGACGAATTGTGATAGAATAAATTTTATCTAGTTAGGCCAACTCGTTAGTAGGCTCTAAATAGGTATAACTTCTCATCTGTTTGGTTAAGTATTTGCATACCTTATACTCTGTCAGACATACTCAAATATTAATATTTACTTCAGCTTATACTTCGATATACATGGTCTCAATCAAATAGATTCCAACATCTCGATCTCTAAACAACTCAATCACTTTATACTTTTATTCATTACAAGTTTACAACTCTTGGCCCACTAATGATGTCCGACCATTGATTTGGGCCTAGAGTGAAGGCTGGCCTTCCCTTAAAAATTAAAATTGGTCCTAAAGGCGATAACAAACCCAAAGAACTCATCCTCTAGCACCGTCTCAGCGAGCGAACACCGAGCAAACAGCCGCCCATTCCTTAAATTGGGCTTCTCTTAAAAACAATTATCCGCAGACTCCAGGCCCATATTGTTCTCTCAGTGAACTTCACTCTTCGAATCTTCCTTCCAAGATACATCTGTATGAGCCATCAACTTCAACAGTTTTCGATCACCATCAGTACTCTTAAATCAAAGTTAGATACTAAGAGTTCTTGAATTGATCAAGTTGAATTATTCTTATTAGGCCACCAAATCAAATGTAAACGTGTTTCCCTTGTAAATTATTTCACAAAGTTACTTACACGAATAAACGCCCACAGGTAGGTGAATTGGTTTAGAAATTAATGTTGATTGTTAACTGAGTAACAAACATTCTATAAAGTGTTTCGATAAAAAAAGGCCAACACAATCGATGTCAACAAACATTTTAACACATGATATGTTACACTTTGAATCGGGTCGCTCTTAACCCTCGAAGAAATATAACCCTAATGGAGCTATGAACAATGTAATTAGTAATTACTAAGTGTAAGACCGAGTAATGCTATAGATCCCAAAAATTATATTTTATTTTAACTCCCAATCCATGTAGCAAAATATCAAAATGCATTGTTTATATGTTTACATTTTGGAGATTTAATTTTGATTGACCAACTAAAACCAAAGCAAAATACCACACAACCCAAAAAGATATTTATAACCCCAATCCACGTGGCAGATATTAGTCTATCCTAATTGATCAGATTAAGCATGCACCAAGAAACTCAAGCAAATATCGCTCCAAAATATAGAGAAAAATAAGGGAATAAAACTCACAAAAAATCATAAAACTTACTATTCAGTTTCTATTATATCTTTATTAAAGAAAATGGATATGTATCTTAGGCTTGTACATTTTATGATGTATCATTATATATTATTGATCTCATTATGTTTCTAACAATGAAATAAATTATGTCATCGTGCAAATACAATAGAATAATTATGTCACACACATATATCAGATATATGAGTCTCGAATATTTAAGTCTACTGTTTATTAAAAAGGAGCATGGACATGTAACACCACCATTTCTTTTAATAAGAAAGTCCCACAACTTTGGGTAAGTAGTATGTAACCGAAAATCAGATCGTCATCCAATTTTATTGCGATGACAAATAACTGGAAAAGCCATAAATTCCGGGATGCACATGGCAATATTGAACTTCCAAATATGTCACATACTAAACCAAACAGTCCGTTATATTACGGACAAATATTTTTCCTCTGTCCTTCCCATTTTATATTAACAAATAAAATGTTTTTAACCCAAGATGAGTTGTTCTAGCTGTAAAGCCGAATATTGAGATGTGTGATTAGGTGTATGGTCCGAAATTTGATTTTTTTAATATCTCACAAAAACGCATGTAGTCACTGAATCTTACATGATTGTCCTTCAGGTTCACAAAAAACACTTGGAATCACTGAATCTTACATGATTGTCGTTCAGATTCATAAAATTAGTTGAGATGCATATAAAATGACCCGAACACTCATGCAAATAAAAAAAAAGTGTTTTTAATCCAATTCTAGTTTCTCTCCATCTTTTGAATTTCTAGAGATAGTGAGAGAGAACACTGTGGGATTAGCCTCTCTTGAAGCTTTGAAATTCAAACCCATTATCATTCGTCATCTTTTTCACTCTTTGAAATATAAATCAAATCCTTTCAGTGTTATCTTCTTTTCCTTGTATTTTGTTTCTCCAACTCAACTGTTGATACATTGAGAGAGGTTCTTGACTGACGACCAATCCCATTTAAACCTGATTAATTGACAAACCGTTTTCAACGGTGTCCAACATAATTTACGCGTTTTTTCCCCCTTGTTGATGTTTCTCTGCCTGCTGTTACATTCTTAAATAAACAAAGAGAAGCTTCGCAAACTGAACAAACCCCATTTCTTTAATAATGCTTCTTTTGTCATAGAATCTCCACCAAAAACTACCCCTACCCAGAAATCCATCTCATACACCCACGAATGTTCTTGTAATTTCATAAAGACTTGATTTTGATTGTGGTTTTGTTTGTTTTCGATTGTGTTGTTGTCTTCTGTTGGTTTTTCTCTGTTTTGGGTTCAATGGGTTGCGCCAATTCGAAGCAAAAACGATGCAGGCACTGCCACAGCCCGTATTCACCGGTGCCCAAGAGCTATTCGGTGCATGTCCACCACCCACCGGAGAAGAAAGGGGATAGCTATCATATTGTGGCGCTTACCTCCACCACTCTCGGGTCTTTTAAGCTTGATCAATCCAATCAAAACGGTCACGTTGAAACCAAAATCATCGCCAACGGTGGTGGTTCTCTGATGAAAGGTAATTGCAATGGCGAGGCTGTGGTGGATGATGATAAGGAGGAAGAGAAGGACTTCTCAATGGGTATAATTGGGGCCAAGACTTTGTCGAATAGGATTCAAGAGAAAATCGCAAAAGTGAATACACCGATCATGACTCCCCCTGGAGAGCCAGAGGCTATCAACACATGGGAGTTAATGGAGGGTCTTGAAGACACAAGCCCATTACGATCACCTAATCATTTCAGGAGTTTCCCTTGCAATGTCGCTTGTGATCCAAATACTGCTTCCATTGATAGCCCCAATTCGAGATTTCAACATGTAGATGGCATGGCATCAGTGAAGCCTATTTGGGTTCAATTGTCCGATGAAGTTTCAAAATCAGGCTCTCTAATTCAAGAATTCGATTCAGAAGTAATATCTGAGTTTAGGAAATCGCTACAAGAACTTAGTCCTGCTCACCCATTTTACATTAAGGCATCTCATATTGAAAAGCAACCGGCTTTGGCCGGTGATGGCTTGTCATTTGAAATGAATTCAGATGCAAAGAAGGTAAATGGTGTGATTACCGATCATAAATGCGCGAAGGAGAAGGAGAAGGAGAAGGAGAAGGAGAAGTTGATTGTATATTTTACAAGCCTAAGAGGGGTTCGTAGGACGTATGAGGATTGTTGCCATGTGAGAGTGATCCTTAAAGGGCTTGGAGTTCGAGTTGATGAGCGAGATGTATCGATGCATTCGGGGTTCAAAGATGAGCTGAGAGATCTATTAGGAGATGGGTTTAGTGCAGGTGCATTGCCAAGAGTGTTTCTGGGGAGAAAGTACATTGGTGGAGCTGAAGAAATTCGAAGAATGCACGAGGAAGGGCAGCTAGAGAAGGTTGTTGAAGCGTGTGAAATTGTGGATAATGGCGGTGGAGGTGCTAACGGAGCTTGTGAGGTGTGTGGGGATGTAAGGTTTGTACCTTGTGAGACATGTTCAGGAAGTTGCAAGATTTACTACGGAAGTAATGATGATGATGAAGATGAAGGAGGAAGCGATGAGGGCCAATTCGGGTTTCATCGCTGCCCTGATTGTAATGAGAATGGACTCGTACGTTGCCCCATCTGTTGGTACTAAATTTATCAGTTTCTATAAAACACACAGTTTGTTCTTTCTGGGTTTGCTTTGTGAGTTGTTTGGTGTGCAGTGACGAGTTATGGTATCTCTATGAAGCAGGTCTCAAAAATGCACTGGCATTCTTCCTGGGTTTCTGGAATAAAGGAACTTGGATACATTTTTCTTTTGGATTAAACGTTCAAAGCATAAATTAAGAATGTTAGATGTAAAAATAGTGTTTTTCCTTCTAGGAAATCATATATTTTGTGATGTTAGATTGAAATCCAATTTTCAATAGTGCTTGTATATATGATTCCACTGAAATAATCGAACCAAGGGATTCTATCGGTTCATGCTCCTGCCTTAAGGTTCAAGACACCATTGCAATATGATCCCATTTTTCTGTTGATCGAGACCATCAGAGCCGGTACAACTCTCTTGACATTTCCAGACACCATTGCAATATTAGTTCCACCAAATGACCGTTTCAATCCCCATGGTCACAAATTAGGAATCTTCACAAAAAAAATCCACTGGCTCAAACTAAACCCTAAACAATTCTCTTGCTAACTTTATTCTAGTCAGTGGTTTGGGTCAAATGTCTCCGTGAAGCGAGCGGCCGACTAATTATACTCCGGTAAAATAGAAGAAGGAACAAAGTAAGGTGGGAATCTGTCAAGCCTTAGGCAGCGGAAAATATGGGGAAAATGACAATCCACTGTATTTGGAGGTGGTGTCATGGCTTTCTAAGTTTCAACGACGAGCATCTGAAACCCCAAAGTTGAATTCCAAGAACAATTCCTTTGAAAGCTACATAAACCCTAAAATAATGAAAAGCCACATTATTCAATTCCAAGAGTACAAAGTTGATCAATCATTGAATCAGAAATATCACTGTATGGTGGCGCAGAGCATCACCAACAAGACTCAGAGATTCTAATATGGATTTGTGGACCAGGGACACCAAAATAGAACATCCAGTAAAGGACAAAATACCGAGCATTTTTTCGATACCTGCTCTTCCAATGTCTTGTACACTTCCCATTGCATTATGCACAAATGGGTCTTTAAAGCAGAAGACTAGAACAGGCTAAATGCCACTTGATATCTAAGCAATCACACACACATTTTTGGGTTGGTTACTGGCACTGGCAGAGTACTTCAATTATTGTGTGCTAATGATGTATCAGTGGTGACTGATGAATAAATAGCTTTCCTGTTGCAATGTTACGACAAAATAAAAGAGGAACCGATAATGACACAAGATTTATCTTTAGTTCAGCACACCTTGCCTATGCACTAGGGTGAAAAAATGAAGAAATTCGCTAATATGAAGAAGATTTACAGAAAAGAGCTCTTGAACTCAAGAACTGATCACCAAATCTCTTATGAGTCTCTCTCACTCTCATTGTCACACCTCAAAACCCTCGTAAGAAAGTTGCATGAGCCGGCTAAACAATCCACGATAGAAAGAAACACTCATTTTTCACTTATTGAAAACTCTATCGAATTATTGCTATTTCATTTTGGGTTTCTATCTCAAAGCCCAATAAGAATTCTGCTGCTGTTCTGTTCTAAGTCCAACTTACAAAGTTTAATTCATAAACAAAAACAGGGATTAAATGGCATAACAAACAAAAGGTAGTTCATTGAAATGGTTCATGATCAGCCTTATAATCAGGCTCAAAATCAAGATTGCTAGACTTCAATTATAATTAATTATAAGAGTCTTTAAAAAACATAAAAAAGATAATTAAATCAAATCTAAAGACTAATGCCCAAAGCAACACAGATCAAAAGTAAAATTGATGATAATTTCCTTTGAAGTATAGAGACATCAAAATAAATCTTCAGCAGTTTTGATCAAAGCTTTTTATATATACAATTCCAACATCTTGCATGGCCCTAATCCGAATCCACTCTTCAAAAAACCTCTTTTCCATGAACATCTGTCCCGATATATTATTCAATGATCGGGATGGACTTCGACGGCTATCGTCCGTGACTCGGCCTTCCAAAGCTTCCTTCCTTGCTTCCATAGTTCCATATATGGGTTTGACTTCTACGGGGTCTCTCTCTTACAGATTCATACTCCGACCTGCCAACCTCATACCCATATCCCCGCGCCTTCTTCATCTTCCTCCGCTAGTCCAACCACCCATTCTAATAAACAAGCCCGCCTTTGTGCCACAGTGTCCTCCTGTTGGAAATATATTTTTATATTTGGGGTGACACATTGTCCTACTCTCCGCCTTTATCCAGGATCGAACTTGGGCCTTATAGGTCCTCAGAGGTCCGTCCTGGTACCACTGAGCCAACTTGGTTCAGTGGTACCAGGACGGACCTCTGAGGACCTATAAGGCCCAAGTTCGATCCTGGGTAAAAGCGGGGAGTAGGACAATGTGCCACCCCAAATATAAAAATATATATTTTCAACATAAAGACGCCTTTATGTTAGAAATATATTTTTATATTTGAGGTGGCATTGTTTACCTACTCCCCGACCACTAAGCCAACTTGGCTCAGTGGTACCAGGACGGACCTCTGAGAACCTATAAGGCCCAAGTTCGATTCTGCGTAAAGGCGGGGAGGTAAATAATGTCACCCCGAATATAAAATATATTTCCAACATAAAGGCGTCTTCGGTACCAGGACGGACCTCTGAGGACCTATAAGGCTCAAGTTCGATCCTGAGTAAAGGCGGAGAGTAGGTAAATAATGTCACCCCAAATATAAAAATATATTTCCAACACCTCCACCTTCTCTTCGTTCGCCAACGTAACGCCCACTCGCACCATTTGCTCCCGTGCATCATCTCGTTCCGCTGGCCCCACTGCAGCTTTGCGATTTGCTCTCTATTGGGACTGAGGACCTCTCAGCACCTTATTCTCTGGTGCATTATGGGGCGGTTCATGCTTTTGTGCAAGGTTGCTCGCTATAGAGTACATAGACTTGGCTGAACAGGTTAGTAATTTTGAATGGATCGAAATGTACGAAAGTTCTTTTTTTTGATAAAAGGGAAATTTTATTAATGACTAGACTTGTCAATTAATAACGAATAATATCTAGCCGTCGTTTTTAGTGGGAATGTAAAAAATGGTCGATGTGTTTAAATAATTGTGCACTGTTTTTGGTCCGAGCTTGCGTCCCTAGCTAGAAGGAATATATTATATGTCCCTGGTCAGAAGAAGAAAATAAAGCTTATTGCAAGTGGCAATGGTAGCTATTAGATATGGCTGAGACTATTAGGTGAATTGTGGAGTGGAAATAATTAGCTATTTGGGTGTTACTTTTGCACTTTATCGTATGTTCTTAATGGTCTTTATGATCTATACAGTATCTGCAAGCACTGAAGAAGAAATCTCAGAAGCACCCGACTGCATGTCTGAGAGTCGGGGCTCTTATATGGCAGTGCTTTCATATCTGGATTTCTTATGCGGGGTGTCCTATGCAAAATTTGAAATCAATGAAATTTGATGCTCTCATAAATATTATATTTTTAGAGTGTTTTTTTTTATAAATGTTTTATATTTTAGTAGTTTTTTTTAGTTAAAAAATGAGATGCAACTAATGTTCTCTGCTCATCCTCCCCTTTTTTCATTAGATCAGGAGATTTTTTTAGGATTTTTTTTTTGGTTGTGACTTGTGGGCTCATGCCTTGTGAGCTTCATGGGTTGGCTTGTGGGCTTGCAAATTTTATGGTTTGGGTTTTCGAATTTGAGTCTTGGGTTTGTCTCCATGGGTTGGGCTCTAAATTGGATTTTTGGAACTTGATTAAAGAAAATAAATGTGAAAAGAAAATTTAATCAAATTAAATCTCAATACATGTATACGTGTACGAAAAATAATATATTCAACTAAAAATAAAATAAAAAAAATAATATGATCCAGACAAAAGTGTAATGAACTGATTTTGTTCGTTAAATATGCATGTGTATCACACTATCACTAAAAATAAACTAGTATGTTTCGGAGCATGAAAATTTGATTATGTTGCCCTGACACAAAAATAAATTTACCATCTTGGCGTGGAAAATTTGACATCTCGACATGCAGAAAAGTAAATTCTGCCATCTCTGCATCGACATCTCAACAAGAGAGAGAAGTAAATTTCAGCCATCTCAACATCACCATATCTTTGAGGAAGAAAAATAAATTCTCTTATCTCAACGTTGTCATCTCAATGAGAGAGAAATTTAAATTCCATCATTTTGATACGGAACATAAAAGTAAATTTCGTTGTCTTCTTAGTGTGAAACATAAAGTATGAGAGATGCCTTACCATTTCATGATCGCATCAAAAAGTAAGAATATATTTCAGTGAGGAGCGTAAAATTAAGATGAAGATCTTAAATTATGGTGTTAAGATAGCATGATTCAATTTTTAACTCCGAGTGTTTCACCACGCGAATCCAAAACCCTTCCATCCTTCTTAAGTATAATGACCTTTGGATCAAGTAGTTCCAATGGCCACTAATGAATCATGAGTATGGTCAGGTACCTCAATCCCTGCAGCCTAGCTATGTGCCCCAGTCCAGCTAAGTTGAGCACAAACATCAACCTCTTTCATTGTTTGAGAGCTTTTTCTTACCCCTTTTTTGGGGAATTAAATCTCTCTCTCTCTCTCTCTCCTTTTTTTCCTTCTCCCCTTTCTTGTCAACCTGACCCCTTTATAACCTTTTTAATTAATGAAAATGTTTTTCGTTAATGTGAATTTTAACTAATTATGTACTCATAATAATAGAGCTGGTATCTTCTGGTGTGGTGTTCTTACATGAGTGGACATTGCATAGGAAAGGGATGGCTCCAGGGATGCCGAGTGGAATGACAATGTCCGAAAGCTGCTGGGTTAAACCTCCTCAATCTATGATGAAGTGCAATGTTGATGCAGCGGTGTGTGCCAATGAAAGGTTGACAAGCATTGGTATGGTGTTGCGTGGTGATGGTGGAAGCTTTGTGAGGTGTGCTTCTCAAGTGATGTATGGTGTCTTGAGTTCCAAAGAAGTGGAGGCATGTGGGCTTCGTGAAGCTTTGAGGTGGCTTTTGCATCTGCACATCTCTAGTGTTATTTTGGAATTACACTCTAAGCAAGCAAGTGGTTGATGCATTTCATTCTTAGTGCTAGTGATTTTTCTGAGTTTCGGAGTATTATTAAGGATTGTAAGTCTCTTTGTCTAGAAGGACAAGCTTATTCTGTCTCATTTGTAAAACGGCAAGCAAACGGAGTTACACATGCTCTAGCTAAGACGGCTCGTTTTCATGCTAGCCCTGCTCTCTGGGACACGCCTCCACCATTTTTGGATGTTGTGTCCATTATAATAAAAGTCTCTTTATTCTAAAAAAAATAATAGAGCTGGTAAATAAAAATTTCTTTCTATTTAATATTCATGAAAACAAGGATTACATTTATTAATTGGAAGTAGCTAAGCTAGTTCTTTGTGTCAAGAAAAAGACTTAGGGTCCGTTTGTTTCGCACTTCACACAATTTAAAATTGTGGAGTTCTCATAAAATGCTGTGTTAACCAAACATAACTTTTTATTGACAACTTAAACTGTGGGCTCCACAACTTTAAGATATATTAAAAGAAATGTTGTTATCTCATAACTTTTCACAGATTAAAGCCGTGAGACTCACATAATGTACAACCATATTACATAATTGCCTCTCAATATTTTAAAAGTTCTAAATTACTTTTTTTTCGTAATATATTTTTATCGTAATTTTATCTATAAAATAAATATAATAAAAAATGAACTAAACAAGCATAAGGTCCATAACATTTTGTACAGTTTAAAGCTGTGGACCCACAGCTAACATTTTACAAAGCTTATTGTGAAACATACGCACTGTTAATCCTAAACATCAAAAATTATCAGTAATTAATAATTAGACAAAAATGTGGGTGTACTTTATTTATTTAAACAAAACAGTGTTTTTAATATTCAATCAAATCACAATCTAATGATGATTGAGAGGCTTCTCATGCTGACATTATGCCATTGATCCCGACTTACCGACAAATCCTCCCAAGTCAAAATAATATATATTTTCTGATTTTTGCCACTATTAACCGCAAAAATAGAAATGCATGTATTTTAATAATTAATTAAAAGTCCCACATCTATTTTTCATCTCAATTTTATATTATTATTATAAAAACTAAAAATACATCGGACTTATAACAGCAGGCTTTGCTAGCACAAGCAAACTTACTTAATTACATTAATTAGTCACTCAGTTTGGTCTATACTATAGTGACCAAAACCTAACTAAGATAAGATGTGATCACAATAAATTAAGGGAAATAGATACTAGGGTAAGCAAGCTAATTAATAATTACATTATTAAACCCCTTATAATGGCTGCTTCAGGACTATCCGCATCAATTGTAGCCAAAAGCTGCGACAATCGCTCGCTTAAGTCATCGACCTCCCTGTGTAACTTCCTTATATAGTTGCAGGTCTCCTGCAAAACCTTTGAAGCTGAAACCTACAATATTATACACACAAACTATACGTCACTTTCTCTTCAACTATACATATACATACAGGCATGTATCTATCGATCTTAATTACTAGCTATCTGTAGGGTCCAATTAATAACTAATCAGACTTTCGAGTTCAATGAGACACATATGAAAACATGTGCCTTGATCTCCGGGTCAAATGTCAAACTTAGCACTTTACATGCTTGCTAGCTACCTCATGTTGCCATGCCTGTTAATCCACCGTAACCCTACAGTTCACGCCTGACATTGTGTTGCGACAGTAAAATTATAGGAAGAGACTGTGAATGTGTATGTGCATATATACCTTATCGGAGCGCCTTTGTTGAATCTCAGGGAGGAGTTGCCTTAACTTGGAAACAAGTTCAATGATCTGATCATCATTGATCCTTGAAACCCCAGCTGACTGCCTCGATCTTCCGCTAGACATTCTTGAATATTGGTTCTCTCTCTTGAGTGGTTAATTAATTTGAGAGCAATGAATTGTGTATATAAGAGGAAGGAAGAAGAGAGGGTTTATTAATACTAGTTGTGTAAGATATAAAGGGAGGGATCAGGGAGGGAGAGATGAGGAAATGGAGAAAGTGATAAGAGAGTTATAAATAGAGCTAGTGAAGGACCACAACTACAAGAGTAGGAGAGAGGGAGAGGGAGAGGGAGAGAGAGAAAGAGAAGGTACAATAACATAGACAGTGATGTTGGATGTGAGGTAGACAAGTGCATTGGAGAAAGCAGTGGACTTGTAGGGCATTGGTTTTTAAGTGTGAGAGAGAAAAGACTTGATTACTACTACATATCAGTGCGTGTGTTCCCAAGTTGGGGTTTGATCTCAAGTGGGCTTAAGAGACAAGTGT
The DNA here is from genome assembly GCA_963580455.1 of Euonymus europaeus. Taxonomy (NCBI): domain Eukaryota; kingdom Viridiplantae; phylum Streptophyta; class Magnoliopsida; order Celastrales; family Celastraceae; genus Euonymus; species Euonymus europaeus. The sequence continues at coordinate 27,016,690 of OY756961.1, forward strand.
TTGTTTTTGAGTTAACAAAGTGGGCCTTCATGTTGTATGTCTCAATGTACATCATCATGTGCTCATAGGACACTGAAAATCCCCTCTCCAATCACCTTAGGATCCCCTTCTTCACTCAATTTCATGCATCACTACAATAATGATTGTGGAGGATTTTTCCACGCTCAAGAAACTGCATACTTTGGGCTAGACGCATGGGGCATTTCTCCCTCGCACATTCTATTCTTTTTATGTACGCATTCTCCTTCAAATTTATGATCACTTAGTGATAAATGAGGGAGCAATCATCTAGGTTAGTAGCCTTTGAACATTTGATATGAGTATAAACTTGAGTTATTAGGTTCTTACTTGACGACGGAATAAGTTGGACAAAACTTCTTCTTTTTTTAATAAAAGAGTACTACACCTCGAAGTTGGGCAAAATCTAACTTGACCATAAAAGTATTTATCTCAGTCGGGGGTGGGGATTGAATGGATTTTAACATTCTCCATAATATCCCATAACTGACGTGGCATTCTATCATTGGATCATTAAAATGCATGCTGAAGTAATTAAATTTTTGTACAACAATAATGTATATGGTTTTGGGTGCTATAAAGTTCTTTTGGGGGCTAGAATTTGAACTATGCCAATTTGGTTTAAGAGAAGGCCTAGGTGGTAGGTGGGACCACACGAACATCATCCTAGCTCCTAGTCCTTGAGGAGAGGGGTAACCGTGTTGAAACACTCGATGTTCAATTCAACTGAAAGAAGAAAGTGCATTCATGTTTATTGTGCAAGATTTGAATCCCGTGAATAACATATATTTATATGTGTGTGTGAGTGTACTGTATATGAGATTCAAAATGAAAATAATTTTATGCCGAAATCATTTCAGTCTCTACCATCTCATGTAAGTTTTATGTGTCATAAACAAAAAATGATGATGTGAAAGTTAATTCCTATTAGTTTAGCTTCAGTCTTTGTTGTTGTGTTCTTCGTAGTTGTTTTTGTTTAGTTTGTTTGCAGGTTCATTTTTTAATTGTTACCTCGGTATTCCTCTGCCAGAAGCGAGACTATCTAATAAAATTTAGAGGTATCGTCATCTTTTATAAAAAAAGAAAAAGCTGAAGGGCTAGAGTTGTTTTACAATCAACTTTATCGATCGGTTATAATAATCTTTAGTATTTTAATGGTTACGAGGAAGTGATAATATTTTTTAAATTACCGACATGTATGTGTAGTTTACCAAGCAAAAAATCTTCTCGTATCTTTCTAAGGTTGCTTGTTTTTATTTTATTTCCTTATACCACGGACATAACTACGTGAGTTATGCAGCAATAAATTGATCGTCAAATGTTGAAGTCACATGCATTTTCCCTAGCTTACACGACATGACACGTTGAATTGATTTTGTAATTGGAAACTATATATATATATATATATATATATATATATATATAATTCTCATACTTTTGTCAAGCAGTGTCACGTGCCTAGTACAATAATATTGAAGACCCTCACCTTTCATCGAACTTTCTATATTTTTAATTACAAAACTATATTTGATTTTTTCACTAACAAGTACTACAAAGTTCTTGAATTATAGAGAATGACTCTTAGAATCTTGGTGTTTGTAGATCACTAAAACTCCATTATTATTTTGTGCTAATCTACTAAAAATTGTGGGACAGTACAGTTTTAATTTGGAATTCCTAAATCTTGTTCTACATGCACTTATATATATAAATATAAATACACACACATATATGTATATGTATGTATGCATCTGAATAATGTGATAAGGTTTGGTTTGGCATCCTAAAGATAAAAAAAAACTGAAGATACAAAAATGAATGAATTAAACAGCTTGAGTACTATTTAGACTTCTTGTTGTGGTCAAAAGTTGGTGCTCATAGTAATTGATGTTGGTGCACATCTTTGTGTTTTTATGGTCAAGTTGAGATCATATTTTTGTGTTAAAATACCATTAGTAGTTCAAACTTCCAAGATTGAAGGGAGATGATATCAACTTTATAGGAAATCGATATATATATATATATAGCATGGTTCATGATCAACTCTTTGAACCCTAGCAACTATTTAGAGAGCGTGTTTGACCACTACTCATAATTTTCTTTACTCAATTAGCTAGAAACTGTTCTTACATGTTAGTCCATGTGAACACATTTAACTATGCCTCGAGAAATGTTTGTAAGGTTTTCTTTCGGTTGGTGTACGTAGCACTCCACCGTCTCAAAGACACCATATAATTATCCAGGTTCAAAAAATTTGTATGGAGAGTGAGTGGTGTAGATGCAAAAAATTGTACGACTACAAGTCGAAAATGATGAGGTTGGGTGACAATATCGATGATGAACCTCTTAGATCTTGCAGTACCAATAGAATGACGACGTTTTGAGGTCCGGGAATACTCCGATGCTCAATTAATACTCTTTCTCAGAATAAATCAATAATCAAATGTCTCAATTGTGAGAGCGAGCATATATGAGATGAGTCTTATCATAATCTTTTTATAGGAATCGAAATGCGTTCGTTTATTCGTGGTCGTCTGTCGATCTCAAACGCTTTGGATGTGATCATAATCTTGGGCGTTAGAATTCAACTAGTGGAGATTTAAACTAATGATTTTGCCGAGATGACTGACGGCCCAACTAATCCCTTGAGTCAAGGTATGTGATATGCAACATTTAATAACTAAAGTTTTTTCATTTAATAGCTAAAGTTTAGTATATAAGTATTTACTCTTTTTTTGAATAAGGGTAAGGGAGTTGGGTTCGATTTCGAGGTTCGATATTATATACGATCCAACTCGCCAACTAAGCTACTTGAGATTTATAGTAGCATGTATTTATTTATTCGGCTAGTGTTTTTATGTAATTAAACCTTATTTGATTAGGTAGTGTTGTTATTATGTGGAATTATAATTTCGGAAGTGATTACAATGTCAATCCTTGCTTTGATTTGTTCTATTTTTGTTTAATTAAGACTACAATTAGTACTTTTAAGCATCCCGACATGTCATAAATGCATGCCTTAGCATTTACGCACACCCGTAGCTACTTTTTTGTTTCCAAAGTAAATGCATATCAACATATATTGCTTTCATCATATATAAATGGGGTTCATAGATTTCGGACCTTACACTTTAACTGACAATGGAAACCATGAACTTCGGCAGTTGACCACATAGTTTTTATGTATAATCATACAAATTTCAAACCTTGCACTCCTTGATTTTGCAATGTTTACGGGTCACTATTTTGGTAACGACATTCCCTTGTCTGCTTCAACTATTTGCAAACTTATTTATTAGCTTACAAGTTTACATAAAATGAGCTTTTGCATGCGAGAGCTTAATTATTTCGGCTCATAAGTTGGAGATTTTCATTTTTTTAGGGATGTTTTGAGTTTATAATATTGTAAGTTGTTTCACTCGTTTACATTCCAAACACCTCGCGATGTATTTAACCACTTGTTTTATAATATATTGGTGAATATTTCTAGGATCAAATCGTATGAACTCGAGAGATCTTAAACTTGATATTTTTCGGGAGCAATAACCTTGTAATCACGAACTAAGTTATGGCTCATATTACCCTTTTATCAGCCGGTTAAACCAAACGCACCATTAGCTATATAAGTGCAAATCATTCCTTGAGGCAAAATTATCTTTCCAATCACTTAAATTTCACTCTAATAGATAATGTTTTTTAAAATTATCTAGGAGTCAATTAATGGAAGCCCTCATGCGCGCGTCCTATTAAACCCATTGATCATGCTCAAGCTTAAGATAAGATGGGACCAATAAGCCACACTAAATTAGAGATTACATATATATATATATATATATATATATATATATATATATATATATATAGTAGAAGGGCCTAATACAATCCATTTATGTGGGGTTTTTAATGCACTTTAGTGGGAAAGAGAGTTTGTTAGAGGGAAAATATTCAAAAATAGAAAGAAAAAAGTGATTTTGCAAATAGAGAGAGAGGAAAAGGACACAAGAGAGAGTAGAGGTTTAGTCAAACGTCAATATTAACTGCCACACCGACCTTATGGCATTTGAGTCCAAATCATAATAACATCCATTAAATCAAGCATGTCATCATCTGATTTTGAGAGATCATGTTTGTTGTCCAAAAAACTATTTTTGATTTGAACTTAATTAATTATTGGAAAGAAAAAAAACATATACAGGGATTGATGCATGCATGGAGGAGGAGAAGAGGGAAAAACAGTCAAATGGAAGTTAATGGAGATACTTCTTGATGCATCTTTTCATGGAATTCAAAGGACTACTTTACAACAAAACAGTGAAAATTGACCCAAAAAAAGGGAAAAAAGTGAATCTGCTTTTTTCGCAAGTAAAATCTTTTCTCTTTTTTTTGGTTGTCTAGACAAAGCATTAAAGCAAGGCCTTAAAGTCAAGACCTTTTCTCTTGGTGAAGTGGGGTTTCCATTATTTTGTTCTAAAGAAAGCTAGAATTTTCAACTAGAGAGAACCAGAAATAAAATCTTTTTTATTTGCGTTAGTCAAGGATCATATTTCTAGTGTAATTTTCATCCTCCAATCTTGGTTTTTACTGTTGTTTCTGTCTTGTAACAAAATGACCATCTTGTACTTACCAATGTTTGAGAGGTTGATTTGCCAGATAATTATTTTACCATTTATTAAGGTAAAACAGTGTGGTGCGGTGAATAATGATCGCTGCATTGTGAACAATAAGCAGACCAGGGTGGGTCTTAAGTATGTGGGCTTTGTTCAATAATGGGCTAGATACTTTGCTGATTACTGGGTTCTGCTGGTGAATTAGATAGTTGGGCTTGAAATTCCAAAGCCTACTTTGTTATGTCTGGGTAGTGGGTAGTGGGTAAAGCCTTCATAGCTTAACGACGATCGGGCCCAATATATTTAACAGTCAACAATATGGACTCCGGCCTAACATGAAATTATACTGGACTACTTTACCTTATAGAAGAAAGTTGACTGTTTTAGAGGCCCAAAAAAGTGGATTTGGGCCTCATTCTTTTGATCCTTTGATTATGAGCTTTATCACTTATCAGGAAATTGAACCGTGGCTTCGAAAGAGAGGCTGAGAAGTGAGAATTGCTTGTGTGCAGATTCCAACGGGAGGCCCAGCCCACAAGAAAGAAACCGACCTTTGGCCTTTCAATTCAGATTCAAATTTCAAATTTGAACACAACGGTAACACTAGCTGGATCCGACAAAAGTTACATTTATGTAAATTTTACATTCGCTGTTATACAACGGTAATATTAGCTGGATCCGACAGAGGTTCTAATTTTTCAAATTTCAAAAACTTTCAAATCCCATATTTTTAGACGTTATCTACCCTTTTTCTCTCTTATATAGATACTCCTTCCCTTCTCCCCTACCATTATTCTCAGTTTCCGTTCGATTCTAAGCACCCATTCAATCTCTACAACACCGCCGCTCCCTGAGAAAGTGTATCAGAATGAGAGAGTGCATTTCAATCCACATTGGTCAGGCCGGAATCCAAGTCGGCAATGCCTGTTGGGAGCTTTACTGCCTTGAACATGGTATCCAGGTGAGTCGATCCCTCCTTCTGCACAGAAACTCTCAATCAGTCCGTTTCTATATTGCCCAGATTTATAATTGTGTACTAACTAATTTTTACATGATTCCGTGTTTGTACAGCCCGATGGGCAGATGCAGAGTGACAAAACTGTTGGCTGCGGGGACGATGCCTTCAACACGTTTTTCAGCGAAACCGGAGCCGGAAAACACGTTCCTCGTGCTGTGTTCTTGGATCTGGAGCCGACTGTCATAGATGAGGTGAGGACCGGAACATATCGTCAACTGTTCCACCCTGAACAACTCATCAGCGGCAAAGAAGACGCCGCCAACAATTTTGCCAGAGGCCACTACACAAGTAAGAAACCAGGGTTTAATCTCGAACTTACGTTCTTCACTCATCTAATTTAGTTTCAAATTGACTAAACAATTTGAGATCTCTCTCTGTGTTTGGGCAGTTGGGAAGGAAATTGTGGATCTATGTCTCGACAGGATCAGGAAGCTAGCAGACAACTGTACCGGGCTTCAGGGTTTTCTGGTTTTCCATGCTGTTGGAGGTGGAACTGGGTCTGGTTTGGGGTCTCTGTTGCTGGAGAGACTATCAGTCGATTATGGGAAAAAATCGAAGCTTGGTTTCACCGTGTATCCTTCTCCTCAAGTTTCAACATCGGTTGTGGAGCCTTACAACAGTGTCTTGTCCACTCACTCCCTGCTTGAGCACACGGATGTGTCTGTGCTGCTAGATAACGAGGCCATCTATGATATCTGCCGTAAATCTCTCGACATTGAACGACCCACCTACACCAATCTCAACCGTCTGGTTTCTCAGGTAACCATTAAATTTTGAGTCTTTTTGAAATTGTGGGGTTGCTTATCATATTTGCTTACAATGTCTTATTCAATTCGAATTGGGTTTTGCGTCAGGTGATTTCTTCATTGACAACATCACTCCGATTCGATGGAGCGTTGAATGTGGACATAACAGAGTTCCAAACAAATTTGGTCCCGTACCCTCGAATTCACTTCATGCTTTCTTCATATGCCCCAGTAATTTCAGCAGAGAAGGCCTACCATGAACAACTATCGGTGGCTGAAATCACCAACAGCGCATTTGAGCCTTCTTCAATGATGGCAAAATGCGACCCAAGACATGGGAAATACATGGCCTGTTGTATGATGTACAGAGGAGATGTGGTTCCGAAAGATGTGAATGCAGCTGTGGCAACAATTAAGACTAAGAGGACTATACAATTCGTGGACTGGTCCCCAACTGGGTTCAAGTGTGGAATCAATTACCAACCTCCAACTGTTGTTCCTGGAGGTGACTTGGCTAAGGTTCAGAGGGCTGTCTGTATGATATCGAACTCAACAAGTGTTGCTGAGGTGTTCTCGAGGATCGATCATAAATTCGATTTGATGTACGCGAAGAGGGCGTTTGTGCATTGGTATGTTGGTGAGGGTATGGAGGAAGGTGAGTTTTCGGAGGCAAGGGAGGACTTGGCTGCTCTGGAGAAGGATTATGAAGAAGTTGGATTAGAGTCTGGTGAAGGGGATGATGATGATGAAGGCGAAGAATACTGATTTTGTTTTTGATTATCTCTCTTAATTGCAGCCAAAACTTAGCGTTCTGCCAATGGACTCAATTGGTCTGTAACAGTTGCAATCAGATGCACTGATTACAGCTTCCGTTTCTTCTTTTCTGTGTCTCCCGATTTCATCTCTTTCTGCCTTTTGTTATTTATGTAGATCCTCTATGAAATGATATATTGTTATGCAGGACCACAAACAGTATTTCTAAGCAAAAATGAACCAAGTAAGTAGAGAATCGCAAAACTAGATTCGATGGCTTATATTTTGTCTAGAAAATTAGCACATCTTGATTAGTTTTTTACTAGACTGTACAGAGAAGAAGGATATAAGAAACGCGCTCTCTCCTGGTCCTAATTCCTGAACTTTCTACAAAAGCTACTTTTAGCCAAAGGGTGCAACTCCTCTCTACTCGACCTTCCGATGATATTCCCTGCCAAAACAAACAAAAAGACGGAGCATAAAAATCTAACAAAACCGATCTCGTTTTGATTTCATGTAACATTATAACCCTAGTATTTTTATCTCTTACACTTTCAGTTAAATTAACGGTTGTGTTAAATAAATATTCGTTCAGCTAAAAGGTAAGATATCCAGACTTTTGAAAGGTTTCGATTTTTTTTCCCCAAGCTTTTAAATAATCAGATCAAATAAAAACGATTTAATAAAAGAAATTCAAGAAAAGGCATGACTCTCAACATTAGGATATAAAATAGTTTTTTCGTACAGCAGGAGAACAAACCTCAGTGCAAGGCATTACTAACGAGTCTTGCCGCTGAGAGGCGAGCTAGGCAAGATCGGCCTTGACAAAATCACAACATCCAACGCCGGACTCCTCACTGGTCGATTATAATGACGGTTATAATCGACGCAACCTCGAATTACAGCAGCGATCCTATCCTTCGCATTGATTCCCTCTCCGATATCCTCTCCAAGATGAGATTCCTCCTCTCTGATTTTCATCACCTGACTATGCACTTTCCCCCGCATCGCCACTGATTTCGGTGACTCAACCTCCTCAGGCGATCCTCCGCTCTCCATATCCGCCTCAGCATCCGTCCAGATCTTCAACCCCTTCTTTCCTCCGAATTCTTTGCCGAATTCACCCGAATCAATGACTGTCTTGGGAGAAGACAACTCGTCCTCCTGCTTCTTAATCTGATCAGGATTGGAGAATCGATCTCGAGTCTGTATAAGACCTTTCACAATCATCTTGATTTCAATCTTGAAGGAGAAAAAATGACAAACTACAGCGACAGACGATCAGGTGAATCTAGTGAGAGGCAAAACAAAAAGTATGGAATGCAGGTGTTTGGCGATCTTTCGAGTGAGGAGTTCGTGTATTTATACATATACGTGCAAGGTATATGGTCCTTGCGTGTGCTGCTCCTCCCGTGTTCTTATATGAATCGAGGCACTGGATTACGTGATGGACACGTGGCAATAGACTCAGATGAAAACAAGATCGTCATCACGCGTGTTGAGTAGTGATAGGAAATGTGGTGAATTGAAGTTGGACTCGGAGACCAGTCTAAAGGGAATAACTCCGTTACCGTTCTGTTAGGAATAAGTTGTGGATCTATTACTGGATGCCACGTCAGGATAAATAAAATAAGACCACGTTTGCAACTTTGCGTGTGTTCGATACTGAAATGTCTGAAGAGGATTGGGTTAGTTGTCCACGTCAAGTTTTATTTCAAATGCTCGATTGTCTCCAACTCTTTGCATTATCCACGTGGCAAGGGGGGTTCACACGATTGCATAAGCCCGCGTTTGCCACTGTGCGTGAGTTCAATATTGAAATGTCAGGAGAGGATCGGGCTAGTTGTCCACGTCAAGTATTATTTCGAATGCTAGATTGTCTCTAGACTCTTTCATCTCTATCCACGTGGCGTAGGGGGGGGGGGGGGGGGGGGAAGGGGGGGAGTGCATAACCTATAAAATTATGTTTAGTGTTGTTGAACGTAAACGTGGAATTAAGATAACCAAGCCATGCGTATGAAGCAAAACAGAAACCTAACAACGATTGTTTTCTCGTGCACGGAGAAAATTCACAAATGTAATAAGCAAAAGGAAGCAAACTTGGCTCAAACAGCAGAACATAGTCGTAATCCAATCCATGACGGACACATAAAAACATGTAATAATATCCACTACAAAATTAAAATAGCAGTCACCATACAACCAAACAAAAAAACTTATTCTAGAGATGGAAAAGTCTTAAAATAAAAACATGTTGCTAGGCTTGTTACTCGCCTGACGTTCACTCCTCATCTTCTTCATCACCGGCTCCTCCAGCAGCCTTCTTGGCAGCAGCCTTCATGTTCTTCCTCTTCACTCTACCAGGGCGGCCACCTCCGAATGGACTTGTCAGAGAGAAGTCAATGTGCTTCTGGGAATCAACCATCACCATGAAAGATGGTATGTTGACAACCTGTCTCCCCACCCTGGCAGGAACATAGTAAATATAGTAAGCAGCATCTCATCACATACAAAATTATTTGTTTCTTGGATACAAAATCACATTTTGGGTGAAACAGATAAGCATTAACATCAGCGGTCACATTTACAAATTTACAAATGCAGTTCGAGAACTATAAAAATTATAAACATTAAACCAAGAATAAACAACCCGAATCCTAATAACCATCAGATATCACCCACACCTTTTAGGTCTTAGGACCCTGATATGATGCCTGAAAGCTGAAACTAAAAACATCCACCCAAAGAATAATTAATAATAATAATAAAAACAGAACAAGTACCATGATTGTTAACGTCTTTACCATCTGGTGGAAGAAAACGAGGAAAAAAAAACCTTTGAAATTATGATGTGCAAAATTACTAAACTTAAATAAAATATCCACTATGGATTTTACCAAATCCAACTCCAACATTCAGTCTCATATGCCATAACAGTTAAAATGACAAAACCTTGCATTAATAATGCCACTTAAAATAACTAGTGCATTGATAGAAACCACTTAGCTAACAAACACAAAGCCAGCCATCTGTCATACTAACACCAACAGATACAAATTTACAAAGCTGCACAATTGAACAAGACCATATAATTCATAGAAAACTGAAATCAATTGTACACCCAAACTTGAATAACATGGCAATTACTTGCAACAGGGACAGAATATACATGTAAAATCACAAATATAAGATCAGGTGACCAGAGCTTGTACCTGATATGTCGTTGCCGGATGAGCACACGGGCATGGTGAATTGACTTTGCCATGCCGGACTTGAACACTAGTGTTTGAAGGCGGCGCTCAAGGAAGTTCTCAACAGTAAGGGCCAAGACGTGATCAAGCTTGTTCAGGCTCTCATCCAGGAGCCCATATTTGTGCATCCTGCGAAGAAGAGCTTCGCCTTCAAAGATACGGCGGGTATTTTTTTCATCCAGGGTAAGAAGCATTCTTGCAGCATTACGGATTCGACTCAGTGCATACTGAACCCTCAACAACTCCCTCTTACAACGGAGCCCATACTCTCCAACGAGCTTCAGCTCCGACTCCAGACGTTCCTTCTCATAAGGACGGCGCGGCTTCTTAAAAGTCTTCCCATCTGAAACCAAACAATGCCACAACTTAATTTCCAAATAGCAAACTAAAAGACAAAGCATTTAAAACATGTTTAAACATCAAGAAAGCATATACCGTCTCTAATCATCCATAATTTTTGCATGATCAGAGAAAATAGTAACAACAACTAAAACTTCTCTTTGCGCTCGGCCATCTTACTAATCATACATAAATCAAAGTCCCAGAATATATTTTCAATACTACAAACCAAATCACTTCGATAAAACAATTAAGCACAAACAAAAGGTCACAGTCAGATCCAATTTCCCTCACAAGACATTTCTTTAAACTTCCATGCGCACAATAAATTTGCTAAAAACGAAACAGAAATATATTCAACCAATAACATAGATTACTACAGAAACTAGTCAGAGGAAGTAATATCAACCCAATAGTCACGTTTCTCCAAAAGATGAAGAACCAAAAACAACAATTTTAAGATTTTGAAAATAAATAAATCATCTCCAAACTTCAGCGAATAGATCAAGACGAAATCAAAGGTACAAGATTCATACACCTTAAATGCTAGCTCACGATATCAAAAATGAGAACAACATTTTCATCAACAGCTTATAAATACTGACATCTCCAAACATGTATAACGATATATACAGAGAAAGGAACAATCGAAAGTTAAATCAACCTTTACAAAAAGAATTAAGGGGCAGATCTTACAGTTTCTGTAGAAATTGACGTGCACCATAGCTCCGGCGGCTTCTCCTCAAGCAGCAAGAGCAGTAAGTGGAGATGCGACAAGGTTAATTTTGATGATGTCCAGATTTAAAGGCGGAACCCTAGAGGAAAAAACCCTAGTGGCCACATCAGTACGTCACATTATTGATGGCCGAAGCTGGGCTAACTTTAAAGCCTAAGGAGCCCAAACCTTGAAATGCCATTTCAGTTTTCGGGCCTTTGGAGCTTAAACGAGTTGATTATAATTCATAATGGGCTTGTTACAAGGTCGAACTAAAGTTCGGCCTCAGTTGTTCTCTTTTCGGTTAGCATTCCCGGCTTCCCGCTTTGCCCTAAACTCATCTCCCATGTCAGCCGTCTCTGCGTAAACAACCACCGAGCCGCACCGTTCTCTCTCTCTCAAGCGGAGAAGCATAGAGAGAGAGAAAGCGCCAGACTCGGATTTGCACTTCATTTTGGTAAATTAATCAGAAAAATATTCGAAAACTCCTTGAACCATGTCCGCGAAATGGCGCGCAATACAGCATCGCCACCGGTTCACCTACAACGCCGTCGTTTTTCCACCGTCTTTCACTGAGTCTCTTTCTGGAGTATCACCACATCCAAACACCTCTCGTTTCTATACGGAACTCAAAACTCTCATCTCTCTCACCTCTATTTACGCCCAAGTCAACCATGCCAGGATCCTCGCCTCCTCTTTTAACGAGTTTCTGTTGAAGGAAAACGATGAAGCATCAGTCTCTCAAGCCGTACGGTTCTACTTGGAGGTTCTGCTTCTCCAAAATTCGTTGCCTCTGCATAAAATACTGGTTTCTGGTTTGTCGAAGAATAGAAACTGTCACTCAGTGATCCGCGCATGCTTTCGAACGCTTTGTGAGGAGTATGGTGGTGCTGGAGGGAGTGGAAAGCGGTTCAGGGTATCGCGTGTGGCTCTGTCAGTGATGGGGATGCCGAAGCTCGGGTATTTGGTGGAGGTTGTTGAGGATTGTGCGGTTTCGGTGGCGAGGGATGCCGTTTCAGGATTGGATGGTGTCGTTTTCGAGACTAATGGGTGGAACCGCCCGTCACCGATCCTTTTAGAGCAGTGCCAAGAGGCTTTGTCTTGTTTGTATTACTTGCTCCAAAGATTTCCGGCGAAGTTCAAGGATTTAAGTGGTGAAGACTCGTTTGTACTGGAGATGAATTTTAAGGTTGTCATAAGTATTTTGAAATCGACAGCTTTTTCACGGGATTGTTTTGTGGCTGCTGGTGTGTGCTTGTGTGCTGCCCTGCAAGTTTGTCTTGAAGCAGAAGAGCTTGCTTTGGTAATAATGGAAGGTATATTTTATCAAACTACTCGTAGTAATGGTAGCACAAGTGGGTTTGAGGTTGCTTTGTCTAAAATTCCTTTTAAAGGCGATTTTTGTTTGGAAATACGTGACTTTAGTGAGTTGAATAGACTTTGCTTGATTAGAGGGATACTTACTGCTGTTTCAAGAACAGTTCTGAACACCCATTTTGTTGTATCAAGAGATTGCTGTAACCATTATGGTATTGATGGAAGTAGTAATTCAGTTAAGACTATATTATACGATGGGATTTTGCCAGCTCTGTGTAACTATTGTGAGAATCCCATTGATAGCCATTTTAATTTTCATGCATTGACTGTAATGCAGATCTGCTTGCAACAAATAAAAACGTCAAGATTAGGTTATCCTAAAAATTCAGATTATGATGATTCGATTCCCGAGGATATAGGTACTAGAATATTGAGAATTATATGGAACAACTTGGACGATTCTCTAAGTCAAACAGTGAAACAGGTTCATCTAATTTTTGATCTTTTCTTAGACATTCAATCTAGTCTCCAGTGGGCTAAGGGTAATGAGCAATTGAAGTCATTTTTGCGACAGATAGCTTCTGATGTTCTACATTTAGGGCCTCGTTGTAAGGGAAGATATGTACCCCTAGCATCTCTGACCAAGAGGTTAGGGGCGAAGACTATAATAGATATGAATCCAGACTTGCTTTATGAGACAGTACAGGCTTATGCAGATGATGATGTGTGCTGTGCTGCTACATCATTCTTGAAGTGCTTTCTTGAGTGCTTGCGCGGTGAGTGTTGGAATAGTGATGGTATTGAGAGCGGGTATGCACTATTCAGAGGACATTGCCTTCCCCCAATTTTGCTTGGGCTCACTTCCGGACTTTCAAAGCTACGTTCGAATTTGAATATTTATGTTTTGCCTGTATTATTAGAAGTGGATGTTGATAGTATATTCCCTATGCTTGCTTTCATCTCAGTTGGGCCAAGTGGGGAAGAGAATGGAGTGCTATATCCCGAGCTTGGTTGTGCCAACATGGATTTGAGTGTTGAACAGCAAGTAGCTGTTTTTGTCTCATTGCTTAAGGCATCTCGTTCCCTTGCTTTGATTGAAGGCGACCTTGATTTGTGCGAGGATTCTACAATACTTCTTAATAAGGATCTTTCTGAAAAGGGGCACATTAATGTCCACGCTCTTGTGTGGGTAAAGGGGGTAGGGATTAAGGTCCTTGTTGAGTGGCTAGTATTGGCACTGACCCATGTTGATGAGTCGATTCGTGTAGATGCTGCGGAATCTATTTTTTTAAATCCCAAAACAGCTAGTTTGCCTTCTCACTTGGAACTCAGTCTGATGAAAAAAGCTGTGCCTTTGAACATGAGATCTAGCTCAACGGGGTTTCAAATGAAGTGGACAAGCTTGTTCAGAAAGTTCTTTTCACGGGTTCGAGCAGCCTTGGAGAGACAATTTAAGCAGGGAATCTGGCAACCCCTTGTTCATTGTGACAATGATGGATCGTCTTTACATATGGCAAATGAAGAAAACATTGACAGAGCAGAGTTCCTTTTTAATTTTATGAGGTGGATGAGTAGTTTCCTATATTTTTCATGTTACCCTTCTGCTCCTTATAAGAGAAAAATAATGGCTATGGAGCTTATTCTCATAATGCTTAATGTTTGGTCTATTGTACCTTCTTCTCAAGAAAAACATCATTCAATCTCTTTGGAAAGTTGTCTCTCTCCATACAGCAAGGGAATAACTTTGCCTGATTCTACGTTGTTGTTAGTTGGATCCATAATTGATAGTTGGGATAGGCTAAGAGAGAACTCCTTTCGTATATTGCTTCATTTTCCTACTCCTCTTCCTGGCATTGTAAGTGAGGATATGGTCCAGAAAGTAATTGCATGGGCTAAAATATTAGTTTGTAGCCCACGGGTGAGAGAAAGTGATGCTGGAGCCCTGACTTTACGACTTTTGTTTAGAAAGTATGTAGTGGAGCTTGGGTGGACAGTTAGGGCTTCAGGTAATGCTGTTTGCTTCCATTCACAGTCTGAACTAGTAAATGGTGACTTCCAGAATTGTGAATCTGGGAGTTCTGTGATGGAGTATGTGAAATCCCTGATTGACTGGTTAAATGCTGTTGTGGAGGAGGGAGAGAGGAATCTTTCTGAAGCATGCAGGAATAGTTTTGTTCATGGCGTACTACTTACACTGCGGTATACATTTGAGGAATTGGATTGGAATTCTGATGCCATCTTGTCTAGCATTTCAGAGATGAGGCATGCCTTAGAGAAGCTTTTGAAGCTAGTTATGCGGATCACATCATTGGCGCTTTGGGTAGTTTCTGCAGATGCTTTGTATCTGCCTGAGGACATGGATGAGATGGTTGAAGATGATTCTTTCTTATTGGAGGTTGCAGGTGAGGTGGATTCTGCCACACCTTCATTGGAACAGGAGAGCAAAATTTCAAAGAATATTCATTGTGCCCAGCCATCACAGCAGATTCTGATGGTTGGTTGCTGGCTGGCTATGAAAGAGGTAATTAACTGATTTCTCTCTAGCTACTCTTTTTATTAGCGGTAATTCTGCTAGCAATGCCAATGCTGTTGCCATCCTTGTTTTATTAGCTGTAATTTTCAAAAATTGATACCTTGATATGGACTTTAAAGCTGATAAGACGTAGTTCCCGCTTTGAAATATAGGGATTGACGAACCTCTTTTTTTTATTATGTTTCATGTTTCCTGGCTGGTATGTCTTAAGATCATCACGCTAACAGTAGATCAACTTTTGGTTTCAAGGTGAGTCTTCTTCTGGGGACCATTACAAGGAAAATTCCTTTACCAAGTGATAGATGTGAAGATTCATTGGAATTGGGTTCCTCCTTTTGTGATGCTGAGGATGCCTCGATGATGTCAATGCCCGATGCAGTTCTTGATTTTAGACAACTTGAAAAAATTGGTGACCACTTCTTGGAAGTCCTGCTGAAGATGAAACATAATGGTGCGATTGACAAGACAAGGGCTGGATTCACAGCGCTTTGCAATCGTTTACTTTGTTCAAATGACCCAAGGTATATTGGTGTTACTCTTCTGATAAGTTCAATGTATTCTGATATGTCTTCAATCACTTTCTTAGATGCATAAATCCAGTTTCTGATTTGGTGTCCCCTTATCAGACTTTGTAAGTTGACAGAATCTTGGATGGACCAACTTATGGAAAGAACTGTGGCCAAGGGACAAGTAGTTGATGATTTGTTAAGAAGAAGTGCAGGTATTCCTGCTGCATTCACTGCTCTATTTCTTGCAGAGCCAGAAGGTTCTCCGAAGAAGCTCCTTCCACGGGCGCTTCGGTGGTTAATAGATGTAGCTAGCAGGCGTCTACTGGATCCAGTTGAAACGAATTGTGTAAATATTGACTTACCCAGGTCTTTACCAATGGAGTCGATGCCAGAACCCGAGTCTTTAGTGTCACTCGAAGTGAATCTGATATCAAAGACCCGTAATGAGGGTGTGATTCCAACTGTGCATTCATTTAATGTCCTTAGAGCTGTTTTCAATGACACTAATCTGGCTACTGATACATCTGGGTTCTCTGCCGAGGCTCTGATTGTTTCAATTCGCTCTTTTTCTTCCCCATATTGGGAGATCCGAAACAGTGCTTGCTTGGCATACACTGCATTGGTCCGTCGCATGATTGGATTTCTAAATGTTCAGAAACGAGAATCTGCACGGCGTGAATTAACTGGACTCGAATTTTTTCACAGGTACGATTTTCAGATGCATATGCATTGTTTTCCACTTTTATTTGATGCATTTCTTGCCTCGGTTGACTTCATTAGCTGCCTGAGACTGATAAGAAAGCCCATCTACTTGAAAATCCCCCTATGGTGGAATTTTGTAATTATTTATTGGAAAGGGTAAAACAAATAGAATACACATGAAAATTCCCTGTGGAAACAAAATGGCCAGAATACACTCAATCCCCATGCTGGAAATTTAGTTTTTTGGTCCCTGCTACTTTGCACAGATGACAGATTCTGTCCCGTTATTAAATCAGGATTTCTGGTTAGTTTGCCAGGCACTTTTCTAACAGCCAGAGTTAGGGTTGGTAGACAGCCTCTCTATTATAGCTTAAGACCATGTTGGTCTGGATTCTTGTCTTCCAGCTCGTGAAGTTCTGGATTATGTCTCTTCTGTTCATACTTGTGGATGGTTGAGTTCTACAACCAGTTAATTGGTCAACAGTGGAGTTGAAAAATGAAGTATGTTTGATTTGCTTAAATCCAAAACAATGATAAAGTTGTGACGTTAGAGATGCATGGAAAATCTAAGATAATTAATTTGTTGAATTCGATATCTTGTGCGTACTCTGGGTATGGCTGCAAAAGTATTAGGGTATGATTCTGGGATATTTGACAATCTGAAGGAAGAAGAAGAAAAAAAATGTGAAAATTAGGTTTTTGTATAAAAGTAAACCACCCCACGCACAAGGCTCCCCGCAGTTTGCGGGGTTAGGGACAGTCATGATGTATGATATCCTTATCCCCACATAATATGTGAAGATTGTTTAAAAGGAATTGAAACTGTGATCTCTAGGTTGCACCATTGCAACTCTACTTCTGGGTTATATGTTCGCCCGTAAGATAACTGATTAAGCATGGCTTGTATGTTGGTCACTGTTTTGTTGTGGTGTCATGCCTTTGCTTTATCCATGTAAGTATCAAACTGGCTTTCTATGGCCAAACGGTAACTGGTATTTCTTTAAAGTTTACTTCTCTTTTTAATATAGGCTAATACTATATTTCTTTCTAGTTGGATAATGATTAAATTATGCTTTCTTGCTCGAAGGTATCCCTCATTGCATCCATTTCTGTTCAATGAACTGAAAGTTGCAACGGAATTCCTAGGGGATTCATCCTCTGAAAGTTCACAATCCAATCTAGCAAAGGTTGTTCACCCTAGCTTATGCCCTGTGCTGATACTATTATCACGACTCAGGCCTTCACCGATTGCAAGTCAAACTGGAGATACCCTGGATCCTTTCCTTTTCATGCCTTTTATTAAGAGTTGCTCAACCCAAAGCAATTTACGGATTCGTGTTCTTGCATCTAGAGCTTTAACAGGTCTGGTATCTAATGAGAAACTGCCGATCGTTCTTCACAATATAGCCTCTGAATTTCCTTGTTTCCAGAACCAAATAAAGGGTGCTCCTGTTTCCTCCTTGGAACCATCCCCACGCACTGGAACCTTCCACCCATCTTTTAACTTGGTTCATGGATTATTATTGCAATTATGCTCTCTTCTGGATGTAAACTGTAGAAACCTTGCTGACTCTGTCAAGAAAGATCAGATTCTTCGAGACTTGATTCAAGTTCTCGGCAGCTGTTCATGGATTGCAAGACCCAGATTGTGCCCCTGTCCCATCCTCAATGCCTCTTTCTTGAGGGTGCTGGATCACATGCTCAGTATTTCTAGATCTAACCATAAGAGCAATAATTTTAATGTTATACGGATCTTGCTTGAGGAATTATCTACTGAATGCTTAGAGGTTGAACGTTCTTATGGGCTATCATATTATGATCCAACAATAGCAGAACTTCGTGAACAAGGTGCTATCTCCTATTTTAGTTGCATCTTTCTAGCATCTAAGGAAGCATCGGAAGGGTTCCTTCACATTCCAATGAGGCCTATACTATCTGATACAGGATTGTCAAAGATACCTGAAGAGGAATTTACTTCGACAGGGCTTGAGGAAAGGCTGATCTTTTGCTTATCAGATTCATCATATGAGGTTCGATTAGCAACACTCAAGTGGCTGCATAGATTCCTGGGGTCAACAGGATGTGGTGACGAGGTGTGCAATCCTTGTACCAGCGAGATGAGGATTATTAAACAGTGGACCAAAACTAATCTTCAGGCAACTCTGATGAAGCTTTTAGACTTGGAGAAGAATCACAGATGTCAGTGCTACATTCTCAGAATTCTTGTAACATGGAACCTGTTGCAATTTCAAAATCAAATTGATGAGATGTGTACTGAAATTATTTATGTTGGCACAATGGATTTCAATGCAGTATTTCAGTTTTGGGATAAGTTGATATCTTTGTACAAGTGCACCAGACATGCAAAGACTCGAGAGACGCTCATCTGCTGTATGGCTATTTGTGTAAAGCAATACACCAGTTCATTTACTAGCTTCATTCTTGCTAATGGAGACGTGCAGAAAACAGCTAAATATAGCGAATCTGATGAAGCCAAAAGATGTAGCCACTTGTTTGAATGCATTACTTTTTTCGTTAATCTAATTAAAGAGCATAGTTTGTCATCTGAACCTGTAAACATGCGCATGGCAGCAGCTGAATCTATTGTTGCTTCTGGGTTACTGGAACAAGCTGAGCCGATTGGTTCTTTTCTGTCCAATATCCAGGTTCAGTCTGAAAATTTGCCTTCTGATTATGAGCCCCAGGTAGATTTTAATTTATATGCTCATCAAGTACTGGAAATATGGTTTACATGCATCAAACTGTTGGAGGATGAGGATGATGTAATTAGACAAAGGCTTGCCATGGATTTGCAGAAGTGTTTTTCTTCGAAAAGATCTGGAAGAAATCACATTGGAGACTCTCCGGCCCAAGTAGAGAAAGTAATTGAAATGAGTTTCGAGTATCTATCTTCCATCTTCGGTCACTGGATTGATTACTTTGATTATCTTGCACAATGGGTAATGAATGTGGCAAATGTTTATGTGGCATCTCAAGGGGATCTTGTGAGACGTGTTTTTGACAAGGAAATTGATAATCATCACGAAGAGAAGCTGTTCATCAGTCAAATTTGTTGCTCCCACATGGAGCAGCTTCCCATTTTGAGCTCTTGTGCAGCTGATTCGTCTAAAAAACACTGGTTCGGGGATTATTTACATGGCTGGAGGATGAAAGTTAGCCATCAGCTGATATCATTTACAGAGAACCATGTCGGGAAGCTGGGACAGGTTGATTGGATTGGTGGTGTGGGAAACCACAAGGATGCATTTCTGCCCTTGTATGCAAACCTACTTTGCTTTTATGCACTTTCAAAATGCATATTCATTGGGGAATTCGAGGATGGCAAGTCTCTTCAATCAGATGTAGTCGAACTTGGTGTAAGTCTCACTCCATTTTTGCGGAATCCTTTTATCTCTAACCTCTACTTCTTAGTCATTAAATTGCATGAGTCGAAGCTCGGTGCCACTGCTGACCATTCCATCCCTAAATTCATCGATGATGATTCAGTTTGGGATGGTTTTGATCCGTATTTTCTTCTTAGATAATATCGCATTTGTAAAACAGCTACATTATTCACTCAATAGTGGTGTGCTTGGTACCTTCAGATTCTTTTAGTGTAGTTCATATGTATCTGTCTACTTAGCTGTGGCAAAATTTTGTTGTAAAAGCAAATACAGTGCAGGATTGTATTTTTAGCTATTTTGTACTATTGAAGATGATGGGACATAAACTTACTTGTTGAAAATTCTAAGAGCAACAGCAATGGAGAGTTTTTAATGGGTAGAGTGCATGATCATCTGATGGCGATTTTTAGATGTTACATAGTCATAGTAAAAAAAAAGAGGGAAAAAAAAGAGAGCAAATTCAGAAATAAATTAAACGAAAGGGACCAAATATGATAAATAATATTGTGATGGCTACCAACTTGTTTGGAACCTATATTTATTAATTATTTGAGAGGAGAAATTAAGAAGTATTCCACTTTCCTACACCAACCTTCTGTTTAAGTTGCCCAAAAGCTTGTATATACTGTGATGGCAAAAAACAGACCAAGGCTCAAAACAGGTCCACACCAGAGTTGGCAGTCAGGTCTATGGCCTAATTGGAACATTAGCCCAGGACCCGATCTGCATTGTCTTCGACTACGTCATTTTGACTTCTACGGGTCATCCATGTACATATGTCATAAGATTCAACCGATATTATCCAATGCAAAACGCCTATCTCAAATACTCGATATTTCATCGAGTCAACTTTTACTTCTGGCACACGAAATCATTACACGTCTCATCATACTAGTTTTCAGCCTTTTCCAAAGACCAGTCCCGAAATTCCACAACTCTCCTAACATAATCAGACTTCCGTCAAGAACTAATTTGACCGTTCTACTACTTGAGAACTATAAACCTAAAAAGAAAATCCTGAACTGAAACCTTAAACCCTGTTAAAAAAAGTTTGCATTCTTCATGGCATACATACTTGACCTGTTTTGACTATTGTGCTAATTGATCGTGGAATTTTTTTAGTAGGCACTACACAAGTGCAAGCTCTCACACTCACGATTTTCCTTTATCACAAGTTGTTGGTGACCCATTTCATAAATCTTTGATTATAAATTTTACTCTCTACAGATACCACTTAATTAAATTATCTTCCAATTATAGTATGAATAAGTGTGAAAGGGAAAATGTGTTATATGCATGATGGAGATCGATGTTTACATTAATGTCTGGACATGTTTCTTCTTTACCAGTTTCATGTTTTTTGCTTTGTTGTTACATGTGATCAAGGCACTAATTCTTCTTTCTTTTCTTAATTAAGTATGCACACACACATATAGATGACAAAAATACAACCCATATTAATAATTACGTTCGGGGGCCAGTTGATAGAGACTCTAATTATAATGGAATTCTCTACCAACATATTTATACACACACACACGTAATCAGACTGCTGATCTTATTCTTATTTTGTCTTTGATAGGTTCTTTTTAATTGCCATCTCCATCTACATACACTGACGTATAGTATGGACTTATTTTGAAGTTGAAATCGCCATTATTATGTAATTTAAATTTGTCTTTTATTTAAATGTTTTGATTATCGTAATGATCATATTTGTCTCCAAGATCCCATCAATCTGATTGCGGATTGACTTCACTTGGTTAATTATTGTCGCTCTAATCTTGTATATAACATTTAAGGACGGTGGGTGTATTCAATCGAGCTCAACATGCTAGACAACCATTTTAGCATGGGCCATCCTTAGATTAATGGGTCATAAACTAAACTAAGCCACACAAATTAATTAATTTAGATCCATTGATATAGAAGAGACGAAAATGATAAACATCTCAACAGTTTAGGATTTCAATTATTTTAGTTCGTTTGTTGAGTTTTACGTACAAGATCTAAGTAAATACATGAGCTTCACATAATGCACATAAAATTATGTACATAAAACTCAATATATATATATCTATATATATATCTTTTGTTTTTGTGTGTTGTCTTTAGGTGATCTTTGCTTCCAACCCTTAACACTAAGAATATATTAGAATCTAAAACTTCATAATCAAACTGACATTTAATGATATAACCCGAATCTAACCAGGTAGTTAAAGTACAAAATACCCAATGGATTTGCACCATTTCTTCGTTCTCAACCACATAAAAAAATTAAAAAAAAACAAGTGTGGTAGTTATTTTTAGTTAGAAATTAAGATTGCAGAACTTGATTATTGATTCAAAACCCAACAATGATTGATGAATGTAAGAGTATTCATGTGCTCAAGTGGGCTAGGCCATTAGTGAATTAGATAAGATTTGAATAGTAACTTAACCGTTAGCTTGGCACTTATATTCAATTTTGGACATTAAAAAGTCATATAAAAAGAAGATTGCTTTCAAAGAGATTAATCCTAATTAAACATACATGATTGAGTAAATTGAAATCATGATGTACAAGCCATAGCTTAAGATAATTAATGAATCTCCTTAAATAATTGTGATTTGGGACTATTTTATCAACGCAGCTTGCTATTGTTGACCCCTGCCTTAAAAACAAGGCTCCCTTCTATTTTTAAGGTCAAAAGGTTGTAATTTGTTGAAATTAATCTAAGAGTACGAACATATGGGGCTTAATTTTTTGCCACCATAGAATTAATGAATAAATTAATTTGGAGTATATCATACTTCTATTATAGGAAACACCAATAGACTCTTTTACTCAAATTTGACTATCAGTGTAAGATAATGTCCGCTTTCTCAAGTAAGTCCAAACTCAACTCATCAAAGGGCTTCCATGACTCACGATCGTTTTAAATGCATCTTATTAATTTAAGAAAACCCATGAACTTATAAATTTCTATTATATCTTTATTTTAATTATGTGAGATTTTTCTCAACAAATTCCTCTTAAATGTTCAAATTGCTACGAGGGGTGAATCTTAATTTTTATATATTAATTACTTTGAATTGGAAATAGTTCTCTAATAGTTCTGATAATGGAATAATTAAATCAACTTGAAGTACTACGTCCAAGCATGCATATTTTGACAAAAAAAAAAAAAAAGAGGTCGTGATGGGGGCATGCATTAGTCAAGAACCCTAATTAATGTGAAGTTTCTATACATTGGGAACATTATAATTTTCATTTTTTTATAAACTTGAATTGCACGCATGGATTGCAAAACCCTAGGTCAAGGAACACGATATACATGGGTTTCAAACAAGAGGAGCCTGTTTCGGGTTCAAACTTCATTTGGACTTCTTACAATTAATTACAAAATTTCACCATAACTTAATCAACCTCATGCATATGAATAAAATAATTATAAACACAAAACAAATCCCACGAAAATTCTTTTACACTTTGATCGGTCCATTTTCTCCAGACCCCATATAAGTGGTGCAATCTAATGCAAAGTGAAAAACTTTGAAAATAAATTTTAAAATCCCTTGATTTTACTAGGCCGATTTATAAGGTAGACAATGGACCCATGATTTCTTTACATGAAGAACTAGGCCTGGTGAGGATCGATGGCCTGCTCCTTCTAACTTGAACAAGGTCTAAGATTCGATTCTCCATTCCTGAAAATTAAAAACTTAACCCCATGCATGTGCTAGTTAGTTTTAGTTTTTTCCCAATTTACAATGTCGTCGGGTCGGGTTTAAAAAATTTATATACGTGTAGGCCTGAGTGTCCGAATAACAAAGTTGTATGATATAATTCTAGGTTATAAAAGAAAAATCTCAAAGCACCCTTGATTTGCGCAACGAAAGATGCACTGAAACATGGGCAGTTATGTCCATTCAAATTTTAGCATGCACTCAATTTGGTGGTACTCGGTTTTGTCAAAAATATGTTGGAAATGAAGAAAACTCGTTCCAATGTTCATGAGATCAAGAAGAAGATTGACTTATGCATGCATTAGGGTTAACATTAATTATTATATATATTTTACAAATTAATATTACACCATTAGCTTAATTAATTGTGCCACCACCGTCATTTTAAAAACCCAAGGAGTTGCCTCGGCTGGTATTGTAGGAAAGTTTCTATTAAGGGGAAAAATAAAAATTTATATTTTTTGTATAAATCTTAATTAATTTTTTAATCCAGGCCATAATTAATTTATGATCTCACATGGCATCGCTATTCAAACCTACAACTCCCAAGTTAGTTGAGCTGCTCTCTTTTTTTGGTTGTTTGTTGAACAGTGTGATTTTTATCTTTGCATATATGATTAGCAGCACGTACAGATATTTTCACTGCTGTTTGCCTAACATTTCCTATAATAATTATTTACTATATAAATAAGTAAAATTTGAAAGAAAATGAAAATTTTAATGGGCTTGCAAAGATTTTACAATGTGTTTTTGTTATGTATTATTGTAAAGCAAAATATAATAATTGACTAATAACATCATCTTTATCAGAGCCTATTGAGCTAGATATATATGGCAAGTGAAACTATTTTATCATAATTAAGTTATTCCATTTCCTAATTGCAAATAATTTTCACACAAAAAATCTCTAATTTAAGAGGAAAGGAAAAAATATTGGACGTCCAAATATAAAAAATATTGCAACAAATATAAATATATGATTGAAATTATTAACCCTAGCCATATTGAGGTAGATTAGGTGGTTGTGGTCTAACCAAAAGGTCAAATGTTTTTGGGTTTTCTTAAATTGGTCAACTGGTATATTAATGTTGTTGTGTATTAAGGTTAGTCACAGTTCAAGAATCTCAAGCACTGACATGTCACGTGTTCATATCTGTAAAAAAGAATAAAGAATGGAATAGAAGGTCCAAGGAAGAATGGAATAGAAGAGGCATTTTTGGGGCTAAGCAGGACATACACCCCTTAATTGGATTTCTATGCAAAATTGGGTCTCAGAATCTATCAGATTTTTATCAAATAAACTTTATATTATTAATTATTATTGGAATTTGGTCCACCCTTATACAAAAAACTATTCAAACAAAGACTATTTAATACCCAAAATAAAATATTATCAAACCTTGGAAGCTTGCTTTGTCATTTTGTCTTCAGACCCATTGAAGCTAAAAGATTAATGGTTTTTTTTTCTTTCCATTGGAGATTGAGGATCAGTAGGTGTGAAAACAAGTGCTCTAATTTTGTGGTCATTTTTTGAGACCTTATATTTGTACAGAAATCCCCCACATAAGTTTCAAGGAGTGGCTCCAGTAAGAGAGCTACCTACCATGCACTCCCCTTGACTTGGTTTTAATTTCCTTGGTTGCAGAGTAGCTTAAATTCTTACCAAGCTACCTTGATTTCCACATTAACATCCTTAAAGGGCGGCCTAAGATTCGGGTTCAGACACCTTCACAGGAAGCATTCATTCAAGGAAGCTTTGATTTTAGTGAAAACTGTTTTTTCTCCCTTTCTTGAGTTCATCTTCTAGTACTAGTACTGGTTCCCAGCTCCACTGTTGCATTAATACTGCTTCTTGAGAGTTGAGATTACTACTTCAAGGGTTTTAGTGATTGTTTAGGGTTATAAAGAGAAGGGTTTTAACTTTTAAGGGAGAAAGGCAGAGAAAACATGGATGACAAGCACGATGCAGATAAGGTGGATGATGTTATGCTTCCAGGGTTTCGGTTCCACCCGACCGACGAAGAGCTTGTCGGGTTTTATCTTAAGAGGAAAGTACAGCAGCGGCAGCTTCCAATCGAGCTAATTAAGCAAGTTGATATCTATAAATATGATCCCTGGGATCTTCCAAGTAAGTAATATTCATCTTTCCTTGTTGGGTTTTTTGTTTGTTCAACAGTTAGTGTCAATGAAGAAGCTAAATCAGAAAAACTTGGTCATTTGTGAGTGTTGACAGAGTAAATGATAGCTCACATATGTTTGGCAGATTCTTTTGTCATGTCCATACAGAATACAAAAAGTTCAACATCTCTTCTGTTTGCAAATTACTAATTTATGCAATATTTATCTCTTGAATCGTTCATCGACTAATTTTTTTATTCTTCCTATGTTCTTACAAGAACTGGCACCTTCTGGGGAGAAGGAGTGGTACTTCTACTGTCCAAGGGACCGAAAATACAGGAACAGCGCGCGGCCAAACAGAGTCACAGGAGCTGGATTTTGGAAGGCTACCGGAACAGACCGTCCTATTTACTCATCTGATGGCTCCAAATGCATTGGCTTGAAAAAGTCACTCGTGTTCTACAGAGGCAGAGCTGCTAAAGGGATTAAAACTGACTGGATGATGCACGAGTTTCGACTTCCTTCGCTCTCCGACCCATCACCACCAAAGAAACTTTTAGACAAAAGCTTTCCTGCAAATGTAATTGCACAATAACTTGTCTTTTCCTTTTCTATTCAATATTTGCTGTCAAACAGAAACCAATCTCTAACATCTAAAGTACTCTTGATTGTTTCGAATTCAGGATGCTTGGGCCATTTGCAGGATATTCAAGAAAACCAATTCAATGGCGCAACGAGCACTTTCGCACTCCTGGGTGTCCCCGTTTCAAGCAGACATTACAAGATCAGATGTTCTTAATCAAGGTGGACACTGTCCTCAGTTCAGTTCAGAGAACATATCTTGCACAACTGGAATCGGATCAGTCATCCCATTTAGCAGCAACAATGGATTACAACATGCCTCTACTGCCACCTTCTCTGCTTTAGACGTCCTCTCATACAAACCACTCAATCCTACTTTCTACAAACCACCTCTAATTCCCAACTCAAATGGAGAGCTTCCCAATAGTTTCATGTTTTCGCAATCCGAGGCCACCAAATGTACAGTCGATGCTTCTTCAATGCTACTAAACGACGCCTTAGTTGGGGATATCAGTAAAGGCGGCTCGGAGACGATAGATTTTGCAGGAGCTCAACACTTCAGTGGCTTCTCAATCAGTATGATGCAAGAAAATATGGGTGTAGGAGAAGAGGATCAGGAAGGCTGGAGAAAGAACCAACAAAGTGAAAATCATGATAGTAACCAGTGGGGGACACTTAGATCTATTGGATTTCCCTTCAGTTTGCCTTCAAGTGTAGCTAATGACTGGAAGCTTGATCTGCCTTGGGACTCTGATTCACCACCTTGTCCTAGTGATTTGTCTACTTCTTACTCTACAAACAAATGCTATACTTAAAAATATATTTAAGATTGAGTTTGACAATTAATACTTATTTTTACTTGCTTCTGCTTGTGTTCTTGAAAGGAAAAAAAAAAGTAAAATGAGCAGAAGCAGCTAAAAATGAGTAGATCTTTTATTCAACTTGATGTACAGGGAGAAGTAATTTTGTTCAATCATTTGGTGCTTAAGTTTGAGCTACTATCATTCAGATATCTTGTCTAAAATGTTATGTACAGGTATTTGTACAATCCATACATACTGATATAGGTATATATGGATTGTACTTTGACTACTACCACAACTAGCCTTTATCTTAAGAGTTTGGGATTGGTTATATACGAGCATATCAACAGAAATCCATCACTGCCACAACTATGTCACTTTCAAATAAATGAGTTGAAGCCCAAGCCCAAGTATTCTAGATAGTAGATAATCATGATTTAAAATTGTCTTTTTTTGGCAGGTCATAGTTTTCTGCCTTTTAGGGTATTCTGCAGACACCACCATTTGCTCTTATTATATGGACCTGGAACGCCGTCGCCACAAAAGCTGACCCCTCATAGTTTATACAGCAGAAGCGTTGTGGGCAAATGACCCACAGGTCTGAGGGTCGAAACCTCGCTTCGATAGCTTGTGGAAAGCTGCTTTTGTGTGAGACTGTATTTTATGCAAAAGTACTTCGGCTTTTGCTTTGTCAACATGTACGGGTGTATTTTTTTCTAATTAGTAACGATTTGGTTATTGTTATTCATTAATTTGAACCAAATGAAAGGCTAATTGGTGGTACTCTTGATGGTAAAGCATATGGGTAGCTATGATTGTTTATGCACAATGCAGAATAAAACTATCATCGCCAAAAAAAAATACAGAAATTATTAGGCTTAAGATGAAACTGCCTTCGCTTGATTATTGCCCTATTGTTTCCATTTGGATGAAAATAATGTTCAATCACAATTGTGCAACAAGTGTATCATCCAAATAAAGCAATTCATAGATGACAAAATTCTCACGAAGCAGACCAGACATTTTGGAATTGCACAAGAAGAAAAAAATAGAACACCGACTAGGCTATTATAAAAAATTCAATGACATAATTTACCTCAACAAGCAAAGAGTCATCCATCATAAAACAAAATACTCAACAAATTGCACCCTAAGGGGCAAAAAACACAAGTGCTGAAGTTCAACGGAGCTAATTTCCGAAGCATTTCAATTCCATTTTCTAATTTCATCACAGCCACAAACAAAATTCAAGTAAAACAACGCCGTTCCCTAAATCATATTTCAGCTCTTTGAGGCTAGCTTTTCCTTTGTTTTCTGAATCTTCAATACCTTCTTCACAATCTTTTGCTCTTCCACCAAGAAGGCTCGAATTATCCTACAAGAGCATGAGAAAAACAAACACTTAAAATTTGCCTCCAATTTATCTCAGCAGACTACAAAACCAAAATAAACATATTATCAACGCAATCAAAAATACCTCTCCCTGACGGCACTGCCAGATAAAACACCACCATAAGCACGATTCACAGTCCTGCGGTTCCTAGACAATCTAGACCTCTTGTATTCAGTAGGTCGCAAGTGAGGAATCTGGAAAGAAGTAAAAATTCATCAGAATAACCACCACAACCATCACAACACACAAAAAAAACGTTTGCAACTTTGCTGCTTGCAGTACATGACTGAAATGGGCTAAGAGTGACAGAGAGCACACCAAATAGTGAAGGAGAAAGAATCACAAACATTAAAGTCACTGCTTTTCTGCAAAGCTATATGCTTTATGATGGATCATAGCAGAAATGAGTCAGTTTCCTGATCATAACTAAACAAAATATGAAACTAACACTAACAAGTGTGACCCCGATGACCAACCCACCCACATATAGGCATTCAAATCCTATTTTCCAGTGTAAATTTTCCTAGGAGGAAACATCCCGATTCCTATTATCTATAAGACTATAACATATAGCTTCTTGTAACAAAGGACCGTACGTCTTATTCTGGAATTATGTTTTAAGGATAACAAAAACAAAATAAAAAAAAGCTGGTGTGCATAAGCATTTGTTTATAGCATAGTTTTAGTAGTCCAACTTAATTAGGAGGGTAGACACTATATCTAGTCCAAGCAAGTGTTTCTGAATGCTCTCGCGATCTTAGACACAGAACAATTCACATTATGCATGAAAATGATCAGCCAGAACTTCCCATATGCCATTTACATGATTCATAAGATGCGTTGTAACAATTGTTAGTGCATTCAAGCTTAGAAATCATTTTTAAAAGAACAGCTGAAACAATCAATATCAATAGAATTTTTAAAAGCTAAGAAAAGGCCCTAATCTTTTCAAAAAAAGTACGAAACGTACAGAAAACATATACATGTGCATCTCCATGGGCGCCCAAACAAGCTATAGAATGCATCATTATAGACCCACCAACAAAAGGCAACACTTTAACAGAAATTATCAGCCAAAAAAACCCAACACATTCTGGGAAAACAAACACAGACAAAAACTTAAACTAAATCAAAACCACGCATATCCAGAATAAAGAAAGCAAACATACTCCTTGAATTCTCTTGCCAGTGACAGGACATTTTGGCCCACTCGCTCTCTTCTTCGTGCTCTGATAAACCAATTTCCCACCTTCATTCAAAATCCAGGTAAAGATCAGTTACATAATCGAATATATCTCCCAATCCAATCAACAATTCCATTATATCAATCAAACTACGTATATACACATCGGCTAGGATTACAAACCAGGGGTTTTGACGACCCGGTGCTGGTTGGACTTGGTTGCGTAGCTATGCCTCTTGCGATATGTAAGTCTTTGAACCATTTTCGGTTCTTCACTCTATCAACGTCGACAAATTGCTCAGCAGCTTGAAGGAGGCCGCGACAGAAGGGTTTGATAAATCAGACGCAGGCGTTTATAATGGATCCCCGAGTATGGAGCCCTAGATCTAACGGACGATATTATGAGTTCGATGGACGGCTGAGATTGACGATTAAATAGAAAGTTAAAGAAGATTTTCCGATTTGTCAAGTAGGGTTCCAATTCTTTAAAATATTAATAAGTTTCCTAATTTTTACTTTTTATATCAAGCAGACCCCAATATTTTTCTCCTCTGTTTTTCAGGTTCTTGAGGTTCTTGAAATGTATAGAGTATATATATAGACCATCCTTTTGCTAGACATTATATCATTCCATAAAACAGAGAAGTGTATAGAAAAATGAATTTCCTGCACATTTAACGAATTATAGTTCGTGACCAATTTGCAAGGCAAATATATCCCAATAAAAACGAACACGTAGCTTAATGGTAGTCATAAAAGTTCGATTCCCGGTAACAATCCGCATGCTGCCAATTCATATGTAACTACACTACAATGATTTCTAAATCGAAATTAAGCAAAACAAAGCAGCGCAAGAAGAGCGAAGACATTCCAAAATTTTCCTAGATAAATCATATATAAAGACTAATGCTGTACATTATCAAACTGGGAATAGCAAAAATGTTGGTTCTACATGCATTTTCCGGCTAACATAACTAATCTTGCTTAATTTACTACAACACCAGAGAAGATGATCTTGCGTAATTTTCGACATGTTCAAAACCCTTGACACTAATTTCATATCCACTTGTGAGAAGAAGTAAAGGACTTGATCTGAATTGTCATTGTCTTGCTTTTGGAATCTCCTCAGTATGCAGTTTCCACTCCTCAAAATGTCTTTAAGCTTCTTCTCCTTCTGTAAAATTGTGCAGAAAATCATTCAAACCAGAGTGAGACATTTGTTGTTTTTGTCGCGCAAAATGGAGATCGAGAAAGTTGAACATATTAGTATGTGATATAAATACCTTTTGAAGACTTCGTCGAACCTCGTGCAGAAGCTCTAATTCTGCAGGGTCCTGTGGTTCTACTAGATTACTCCCCTTTCGCGGTTTATGAATCACAGTATGTGCATCTTTATCAGCTCGAACAAACCGCCAAAAAATTCTGATAGTTTCTTCCATTATCTCTACTAGCATGTCACCTGTAATTGCATCGCTATCTTTTCCTTTTCTTCTCTTCTTATCCTTTGTATCCTCTGCAACAAAATTATAAGCGTGCATAAGCCAATGTTACTTTAAATGAATCACCTGCCGCACAATGTTTCTCACCTCTTATAACTGGAACTTGAAGCAGATTACGAAAAACACAACGATTCTTGACGTAATTCTGTACCCTTGGTCCTTCAAAAGGTTCATTCTCAATAAATCTCTGCAAAAGCACTTGAAACTGTTGAAATTCAGTTGCAACTTCATTGTATCGGCGTAAGCCATGTCGATCAGATTCCCATAGCTCTAGCGCCTTCTCGTACTGCCAATGAAGTATTTCCCACGAAAGACACAAGTGTCCAACATACACCACTTCCAAATCACCATGCAATTCTTTAATGAAATTCATTGTTGGATCAATATCAGACTTTTTAGGCTTGCGTCGCTTGAAGTTCTGCGACAGAAGCGATTTCATTGCTGGTGCTGAGGGTTTTTGGCTTGACATGGCTTCAAGTGGATCCTTTGACTGAAGAAAGCCTATCAATTGTCATCAAACGCAAGATGAATTAGGTGAAACATATAATAAAATGAAACAAATCAGTATAAATGTAACCGGTCACCAACATCAGTCACAGCTTTCTTCAACACATGCTTTCCTTTTAGAAAGAAATTTCTAGGTAAAGTGATGCCACTAGAGGAAAACTGCATTAAATTAAATGAAATGAAGTAACTTAATAAGTTAAAAAATTATGGTTAGGTGGGTAGCATTAAACACCATTGCAGGAGATCTTGAACTAACTATATGTGCAAATCCACTTCTGCATTTAGGCACATCAGAATGCACTGAATAAGAAATGACAGAAGAACCTTCCCTTTTGTGATCATATGCTAGTGCAGGAAGTATAAAAGAACTATTGGAAAAGAAAACACTAAGAAAGAACAGAAAGCAATCCACTTTATAAAGGTATATCATAAGTTCACACATTGATGTTTGTGATTTGTGGATTTAGCATGATAAGATTTAGTAGGTCCCTGTCTGTAACTTCTAAGAAACTACAAAAGGTAGGTGATGCTAATTCATTTCAGCTGATTGCAAACACATGATTATGCAAGAAATATTAGCAAACAGAAAGAATCTTTTGAAGAACTGACCTAGAGCATACATCTTCTGGTAATTCAAGATGTCGTACTTTCGCATACGTTCCCGGTAACTTTTGTAGAATTTGTGAAGCTCACTCATTGTATCTTCATGATTGATCTTCTCATCGATCCTCCACGGCTTCAAATCTTCCATTATCTTTGGACTACTCTCAGATTCTTCAAGTATTGTAGGAAGACCAGTAGCTCTAACCTTTTTAAGCTCCATTTTAAGCTGTTCTATCAAATCTTGGTGTTCCCACAACGTTTCGAGATCATTTGAATCCTCAGAATCACAAGCCGGTGATTTCTGCAATTCAGACTCCTTTAAATCCTCTACACTGCCTTTGGCTTTATCTTCAATACAAGACTCTTGTTCTAGCCTTTTGAGCTCTTCCATTACACCACTATCTTCTCCACAAAATTCATCAACCTCAAAAGCTTCTTCAAAGTCTGTATCAGACAAGAACCCATCACTGCTTGAACCAATAAATTGGCTTGTAAAATCATGGCTTGAAGTTGGCGAATCCGACTCGAAATCATATGCAATGAAATCCTCCTCTAATAGAAACTGATTAGTTTCTGATATAAATTCCTCACCAGAACATTTTTCGTCTACGTAGGTAGCATCTTCCTGTTCTGGAAGAGAAAGGGATTTATTTTGTACTATTGTAGCCTCCTCTGGCTTCTCTGTCAAATATTCTTCAGAATTCTTTTCAAGAATGGCATCTTCTTCTGATTCTTGTTGTTCAAATTCCTTATCAGATAAAAACCCATTCTTCCCAGTAATCTCCATATCACCGAAAGAATCAATGTTGGAATTAGTACTTGGTTCCTTAACAGTACTGCTGACAATTCCATGTTCTTCCCCCATGTGATTCTCTGACACCAAATCCGAGACAACAGAGTCCCCATTCCCAGTATTGATTTTTGTGCAGAATTCCTCGTATGTGGGAAATTGAAACTTGAAGACGAACTTGGGTTTCTCGTTTTCCTGGACTTCATCGGTCTCTTTTGTATTCTCGAGCTCATGGATTTCTGGTTTTGCCTCCTCCGTCTCAGCTTCTTGTTCGGCCATTCTGGAATCAATTTCTACGCAACTTGAATTCGTCTTCCCGGCAAAGCGATCACCTTGAAATCTGAATGGAACAAAATTAATTTACCCGATTAAGAACAAATCAAAAGAGGAAAATAGTTAACCAAATTGATTGAAAAGTCCAATACCTGGACATGATTTTGTTTATGAGACCCAACAAAGTGATCAACAAGGAATAGACAGAGACCCTGACAGATGAAGCAAAAAGAGACATCTCTTGATAGAGAACCCCAGAAACACGACTCATACTCACCGACCCAAAACAGGTATCCATAGATTCTATTCTTCTAACCCATCGACTCTGTTTTATTCAATTCGAAGCAAAACCCAGAACAAGAAACAGAGTGATAAAATCCATGAAACTCTGATTCCTGCGTTGAATTGTTCTTCGTAGGTTAGTAAATGGACTTGTCACCTGAAAACCAAAGCAATACTTAGCTATTTGCATGGAAATCTGACTCAAAAAGAAGTCGAAATCCCACCTAATTAGGGTGTAGATTGATTAAGAGATTTTGAAGCAAAAATTAAGGCGAGAAAAGTACATGTCAGCGACTTGGTTATGCTTTGGAACTGATCTTTGGGATTGCTTAAGAGCCTGTAAATTCTGAAGAGACCGTTATGTGATATTATTAATAATTAGATATTGTGAGAGAAATTTTGGTAAGTTGAAGTGTCTGTGTTTTGTCCTCGAGGGAGAGACAGACATACATAAAATAAGAAAACAAAATTGGGTAAAATTGAAGAATTACGTCTTTTGTTTTCTTTTTTTCTTTTATGTTCTTTGTCTAAAATTGGGTCAAATTGAAAGATTACGTCTTTAGTTTTCTTTTTCTTTTTTTCCCTTTTATGTTTATTTGTTCTTTTGTGATTTTCTTTGTGTGGCTGCAATTTTTGGGTTGGTTTGAGACAAACTAGCTCCATGGGTTTCCAACTAGGACAATTGTGAACCGTGATTAGTGTTTACTGTTTCCAATTGAGGTCGGTGTGAGCTTGGATTTTTGAAAATTAAATGTCAATTCGACAAATTAAGTGCCAATGGTCCAAACGCGTGTGTCCGTGTTCCTTAGGGCCAAAATCATGTACGATCCGGATTAAATTAAGGATTGACAAACTGATACGTCTGATATTCAGGTTCAACCACAAAAATTTTGTCCGCATATAAATATTGTCAAATTTAATTATTTTGATACTAAAAAATTTTGTCCACATATAAATATTGTCAGATTTAATTATTTTGATCCTAATGTGGAATAAATTATTATTTGATTTACTTTTACAAATTTAAATCAATCCGACTATGATTAATTAAGTACATCTAAAAATTGGAATCAATTTCAATTCAAACATGCAAATATTTCATAAATATATTTTGTTTAGCGTTACCGACCCTCCCTAATTCTTATGGGATTTTTAATTTGCCTTATTAGCGGAACCCTATAACACAAATTTGGATAGTTTAAAAAAAAATCAACTTAAGACGATATATATAATATTTCCTTTCCTATGTAATGGGTCTGCAACTACTTTTTCTAGGTTTTCATAATAAATCAATATGTTAATTGGAAGAGTCAAATTTTGGAGAGTGGTGCTAAATAGTCAAGTTTTTATAACCCAACATTAAATCAATTCTACATGGCATGATTTATAAGTTTATGACATGAAAAATTAAAATTTTAGAAAATAAAATATTTTATTTGAAATTTGACATAACATTTTTTGTTTTTTTAAAACATTTTATCTCTTAAAACACATATTATATTTCGAAAAAAATATATATATCCAGAATCAACAAGTAAATATATATTCAACAAGATCCATCATCGATAGGTTTTATTCAGTCATTTTTAATTACATTATTTTTTGTACTAATATGTGAATTACATAGGTTGCAATGTTTATTTATAGGTATTGATATAGACTCGTTTATTAATTTTCATACTATAACCTAAACAATAAGTGTTAAATCCTAAGGGGAACGAATTCGCTAAACCCTAACGGACTCGTGTATTGAATTTTCATATTGTAACCTAAAAATAAGTGTTATAAATCCCAAGGGAAATGAATTCTCTAAACCCTAACGGGCTCATGTATCAAATTTTCGTGTTGTAACATAAAAAGCTCGGATTTGCTACTAAAATCATAAACATCCCAAGTGTTGAACTCTAACTACTAAAACTTAACGAGTTAGGATATCCAATATAATTTCAATAAAAATGTAAAAAATAAAAAATATATATTTTACTATCATAGTGTAACAAAATTTCAACTCAAATAAACAGTTTACACATCATATATAAAAATAATGTAATTGAAAAGACGCAATAAAAACTATTGACAATGGGTCTTTATTATAATAAATAAAAAATACGCACTCAGTTCGAATATGTATTTTTAGTGAAAAAACGTTTTAAATTTTCGTTTATTAAAAAATAAATAAATAATATGCTTAATTGATTTTTGAAAAAGTTCAACATGACCCGCCTACATGGAATGTCGTGTAGATTTAGATTGAGTTGGACTATTAAAAGTTGACATCTATAACACTTTTGAATTTTAAAAGAATCCAACTGAGTATGTGTTTGAAATTTGTTTAATGTCAAAGGGAGGCATGATCTACCTTCTTTATGCTTGCAGGACCACCGAATTTTAAAATCAATAAAACTAATATTTTGAATCCAGATTTTATTTATCCAATTGGAAATTGAGTAGTTGGATATAAAGTAATAGCCAAATAAATAAAAATATTATGACAGTAAAAAAGTTACCTAAATAAATTATATTGAAAAACTTGATCCTTATTTGTATGGAATATCTTGTTTTCATACACAGACTGTCATGTAAAAATATTCTTATTTTAGTTAAAATAAGTACCTTTATTTGTAATTAGTCATTAGATTTAACCACATGACTGAGATTAACTTCTAAACTTTAAATCTTCATTCCTAAAAACAAAAGCCTAAACAACTAAACCATAAAAAAGAATTCCTTAATTTTAAATCATAATCCATAAATTCTAAAATCGACTTTAATCTCAACCATTTGGTTATATATAATGGTTTTAAAGAAGAGATATTTATTTAAATTAAAATAAGGACATTCTTATTGGAGAATTCTTCTATATATGTGTGTGTGATTTAATATTTTATAAGATTGTAAGAAAAGTAAAGTCCTCCAAGAAATCATAATCCCTAATTTTCGACATTATCCCAAGATAATCAAAAGAGATAGTATTCCTTAGAGTCTGTTTGTGAGAGGTGTTGGGAAGGGTTGAGAGCGGTTCGCAAACAACTTTCAACACCCATTTTTTCAACCTCTCTCTTGAGTCTTGAGGGGTTTGAAAGTATTCACTCACAAAAATATCTCATAACCCTTCCCACTCTCTCAATGTCAAACAAATTTTCACTTTTATGAACTCCCATCAATCCATCCTCTTTTAACCCCATCCCAATCCAACATGTCAACAGAACTAGCATGTCAACAGAACTAGTTTCTTGATGTGTAAGAAAACTTTTCAACATTGAACATGTCAATTTCTTACCACGAAAGTGAGTGCTTTAACATCACTGCAATTTCAATATAAAAGTTTCGCCAGAACTTTTACATTTTCAATTAAACAATTGATTACAATTAAAATCAAGTGAATTAATAAATTAAATGTCAACACCTAAATTATGTGCACATATTTGAGTTAAAACCATTCATAACCTTTTTACCCAGTTTAGTCACACAAGTAATTTGAAAAAGGCAAGTATCTGTAGTATATATATATATATATTAACATACAATTACTAACACACCACCTACTTAATCCGGTACCCTTAAGGCTGTGTTTGGAAGAAAGTTTGAGGAGCTTTAGAAATGTTTCGTTTTTAACGAAACCCCATTTGGTGATAAGTTTCGTTAGGTTTCGTGAAACCTCCTAAAACCCCATCTCAAAGTAAAAGCGAAACCCCCAATTTGAAGATTTGGGAGGTTTTATTATAAAATAAAAGTAAAAAGACAAAAATAACCTCATGTTCAACTTAAAAAACCTCATGAAACTTCGTTTTTTAAACCTCCTACCAAACAAGGTTTCATGAGGTTTTATGAAACCTCTTAAAACCTCTTTTCCTAAAATTCTGTGAAACCTCACCTCCCGAAACTTCTTTCCAAGCACAGCGTAAATGATGATTTTATCCATAATTTTTAAAATTTAATTTAGGCATAAGTACGATAAAAAAGTTGAACCGCTAATTTATAATATTCGTTGAAGATTCACGATTTTTGCATTTAGAGTTGAAAACCGTGTTTTTACCGCTCTTTACATGACAATTAATCACAAATTGACATTCTTGTTCATAGTTATGTACATGCCCTCCCAATGACACTCATTCAATATATGACTCAAAAGGCACACCTCACATATACATACACACACACATGTATGTATGTATAATTTTGGGCCTGCAAAGAATGATATTTTTTGGCTTAATCTGAATGTTCAAGGCGGTGCGTTTGGTCGGTTCATTGTCTGTTTTGTTTAGCAAAACTAGTCATTTTCAGACAGATTGATTAGGGAACCCACCAAGGACTTACTTTAATAAGAGATTATATAGACGAGTCTCAGCGAAGGAATTGTATTTTGAAAGCGCGCACTCAAAACAAAAGAAAAAAGAAAAAAAAAAGTTTTTATTATGAGATTGAATTTTAAAAAATTGTGTTGATCTTTTCAGACCACAAATTGCGGGTGACACGTGTCTCCTAATTTGCCTATGATGACAAACTATGCACTTTGAAAAAGAAAAACAAAAACACAAAGAACTAAATTATTGCAAAAAAGAGAGCGTCTTGTTTGGTTTAACAACAAAACTGAATGCTTCCGTGGGCGATTGAGGATGGTACAAAACAAACCATCAAATAAAATCTGCGATTGTGATAATAATAATAACAATGAAGACTTTCATAACACTAACCACACCCTCTACTGACATGACGACACGTGGACAGGGTATTAAGATGACAAACTTGCATACTGTCGAGGTATATATCAGGTAAGCTATCCGAAACTTTAAACTCTTGATTCGTAGAACGAGAGAGCTCAAAGTATGAAGTACACTCAACTCTTTTCCAGTTTAGTAATGTGTTCTTTCATGCATGTAATCAAAGAAGAACATTCATCTATCGCCAGCTAACTAACTCGACCACCTGATACATCTGAAATACTTACTAAATTAGTTTTGGACGATCATAAAAGCAAATGTTATTCGTTGTTCCGGAAAATGTAAGCAAATACTATTAGTTTTAGTTTTGGATTAATGTATTTATTACTTTTCGACATATTTCAGCTTCACTCCAATCTTAATACCAACACTAAAAATCTGTGATTTTTAATCAAACTCGGTAATCTAGCAAGAGTGGCACCACCATTAAAACGCGTGGACGAAACGGGGTATACTGGGTCCCACAGTTATGTACTACTTTATACAATTTTCTTTGAGGAAATTGAGGAGGAATTGGAAACTTCTTTATAGAAGACTCCAAACCTCTTGTCAACTCGTGCGGTAAAGTCACACAACTCGCACCTTTCATGCATTGACATATAGTTTAGCGGAGGAATTGGACCTGCCTGACCCACTTTTTTTGACCCTTTAAACGAAGCCCAACCTCGTCAAATTCATGTTCTGTCCTTTCTTCTAGATACATTCCACTGTCAATTGACTACAAAGTAGAGCCTAATTTGGGGATTTTGACGAAGAAGAGCTATGGTCGATTATTTGGTTTTTTTTGTTTTTTGGGGGGGAGGGGGTCTTTTTCAAATATGGACCATTTGGGCTTCGACTTTAAAATGAAGGACCAGCCCAAGCGTGCAGGCAATAAGAGACCAACAATGACTTAAAAAAAAAAAGATTTAGGACCAGATATGTGTGACATTTATATTGGGACAACAAGCAAGACTTCTGAATTTGGGTTTCAACAAAATTTTGGACTGGGCCCAGGTAGAATGAATGAGAACCTCGTTTAATTTTGGACTGAACCTCGTCAAGCAACAAGTTCATGGGCTTTCTGTTAAGCTATGTAGGCCCAATTTGTTTCAGTCCCCACTCTTATTATTATTTTTTTTTAATACAAATGCAACAAATGATTAGGGATGACAAAATTATATCCGATCCGAATGACCGATTTATCAGATCCGGATTAAATCAAGGTTGGACATAACAATTTGTCCGAAATTCATGTCTAAATACAAAGATTTTGTCTTATTTTTTAAATTTTTCCTGATTTAGTTATTCGTATTCTAACTCAGATTGAATTATTATCCAATTTACTTGTCTAAATTTAAACCAATAAAAGCATGTTAAATTAGGTACATCTAAAAATTCAGAACAATTTGAGTCATAACAGGCAAATATCTCATTATTATCCGATTTGAATTGACTCTATCAATTTTTTTGTCACCCCTATCAATTTTTTTTTGATTCCGGAGCCTGGACCCAAAAAAAACAAGGATTAGAAAATGTGATAGGTGAAAGGTGTCCAATGTCAATCTAAGGAAACTTGTCGGTCCAAAAGGAGAAGAGCCCAGGCCCACATTAGGGTAAGGACGACTACCTTTATGAATTAATGGGACTGAAAAGCTATCAGAATTATAAAAGGCTCATCCGGTAGGTGAAAGGCATTAAGTAGATATGTCTAAATAGAATTATCGATTTTAAGTAGAGACGTGTTTTGTCTTTGTACCGTGTGTTAATAATTTATTAAAATAAATAAAGTAAATAGCCTAGCTTACACGTGGATGAAAGACACTGGCTGATGGTCCCCTCCAAAATTCCAGGGAATTCTCAAGTCCATGTGTTTGCTATGCCCTCTCAGTCTCTATATTTTGGACAACTAAGTGTACGGGGTCCATGTGTTTGCTGGGCCCTCTCTGTCTCTATTTTTGGACAACAAGTAGTGTATGGGGCCCGTAGAAATTTATTATAGACGATACGTGGCCCATTTTCCACTATACTTTAGGGCGATTCTGATCGGCACAATCTGTCTCTGTTGAATAGAAACTCAAATGGGCCCCATAAAGCCCATTTAATTGCCGGTGGAATTATTAGTAGCGGAGCCGGACCATTTCGACCTCCTGACCCATCATTTTCGCTATTTGAAGGATGACAATTCAGGGCCCAAGCCCAGCATATGATATCTCTCCTTTTTTCTCATGCGTGCTGCAGTGTCCTACTTTCTATCGTCCACAAAAATCCAATTCATCTCTACCAACCATATCAATTATTTATAAAATAAAATAAAAGACCTAAAAAAAGGAATATTCCATCTAGAAATATCGTCATAGTTCTTTTGAAAAACGTGATTCTTCACTTTGAGCACTTATATTGAAAAAGATATTACTTCAGTTGCAAAATTATTATCCTGAATATCAACAGTAATAAGCTCAATTAAAGAGTAATGTTACATCTATTTAAATTTACGTGACAGATGAAATGGTCATTGATTATAATACTCAAATAGGATTCACCTAACCTCCAACATTCGACATTAATCGAGGGTCGTATTTTAAAGATCTCGAGCCTTATTCGTTTAACCAGTCTCACAAAGTCACAAATATTCGGTAAGTTGCTCTTCTAAAAGAAAAAGAACATCCGCTCTTTTTCCTTAATTTGTTTATATTTGTATATATTTAAAATCTTAAATCTAGAGAATTGATAAACCTTTTTTTTCTTCCCTCTCTTTCAGTGCAGCCCACATCGAAACCACGCGGTTAAGAGAGGTATTGACAGCACCAGGTACCAGCTGAGCTGACTCTGGGTTTTCCTTTTCGTCAGTAAATGCTCATGCTGTCATCTTTTCACTCTCTTCGTTATCAATCTCAACTGGGTCATTGTCCTCTCTCTCTCTCTCTGTCTCTACTTTTTCTATATATGAAGACCCAATGACCCCTGTATCGGTATGCTCGTCTTACACGATCTGAAAACATAAATAAGACTCTGCTTGTTGAGCTTTTGAGGAATAAAGAAGA
This sequence comes from Euonymus europaeus, assembly GCA_963580455.1. Taxonomy (NCBI): domain Eukaryota; kingdom Viridiplantae; phylum Streptophyta; class Magnoliopsida; order Celastrales; family Celastraceae; genus Euonymus; species Euonymus europaeus. The sequence goes on from OY756961.1 coordinate 27,058,108, forward strand.
AGAAAATGGGTAGACCACCTTGTTGTGAAAAGATTGGTGTGAAAAAAGGGCCTTGGACCCCTGAAGAAGATATCATTTTGGTTTCTTATATTCAACAACATGGTCCAGGCAATTGGAGAGCTGTACCCACTGACACAGGTAACAGATTTAACTAATCTTTCTGCTTTTATGGGTCTCTTTTTTTCTTTTTTCTTTGATCAATTTATTAAATCTTTTGGGTTTTGCAGGGTTGCTTAGATGCAGCAAGAGTTGCAGGCTGAGATGGACTAATTACCTGAGGCCAGGAATCAAAAGAGGGAATTTTACAGAACATGAAGAGAAAATGATAATCCATCTCCAAGCACTTTTAGGTAACAGATGGGCTGCAATAGCATCATACCTTCCACAGAGAACAGACAATGATATTAAAAATTACTGGAACACCCATTTGAAGAAGAAGCTCAAGAAGATTCAAAAAGGACAATCTAGAGACGGATCGGCATCATCATCATCAACATCAACAAACATAGATTCAGTTTCTAGAGGACAGTGGGAGAGGAGGCTCCAAACTGACATTCAAATGGCAAAGCAAGCTCTCTGTGAGGCCTTGTCACCTGAATTGAAACAACCTGCAGGACGGCAAGCTTCAACATATATTTCAAGCACTGAAAACATTGCAAAGTTGCTTCAAGGCTGGATGAGAGATTCACCAAAATCAATTGTCATAGATGACCAGGATTCAGTGGATAACAAGAAGCCCAAGATGGATTCTGCGAAGGAGGAGAGGAATGGCATGGAATTATCAGAGTCTTTTGTGCCATTTTTTGGGTTTAAATCATTTGACTCATCAAATTCTGATGCTTCTCAATCTTTATCTCTTGATGAAGCCAGCATTTTCAAAGATGAAAGCAAACCAAATATCGGTGCACAAGAACCACTTTCATTGCTAGAGAAGTGGCTTTTTGATGAAGGAGCTGCTTCACAGGGGAAATATTGCTTCAGTGACAATCTTTTTTGAAGGAATTTTTGTTTTTATTTTTTGGGTTATTTAGGGGGTTAGATGATGAACATTGTGCTAATTCATTATTTTAGTGGCTTCATTGCTTATATGTTATTGATTAATCAATAGCACTGGATTGAAAGTATTAACATGATGGATCATAAATTAATACTATATTGAAATTGATGGGTTCCATGAGCTATTAGGAGTAGAGGACATGAGATTTTATTTATTTATTGTGAGTGATGAAGAGTTAAAAAGAGAGAGAAAAAAATTGTGGCCTTGATTAATTGGGAGTTAATGGACATTTTCTGCACAAGAAAGGGGAGACCAGTGCTTGTGATTAATATTGTTCATGACAATTAAATATATTGTCTATAATATTATTGAAAGTAGTAATAACAATAAAGCAATACTAAAAATCCAAACTTTACTCGAATTTATTTAAGAAAATAATTATTTAAGAAAATAATTTCTCCTTTCTCACTCGAACTCATGACATCTTTAATTCGAAAGAGTTTGTAACCAACCAAATCCATTTTTTGCATCCGCAATATGTATATATGTACATGCTAGCTCTTCGAATTTTCCGACCGAATTTTCATATTACCGACAAGAAATTTGCATATTACCGACCGAATTTTCCGTCGGTAAATTAGAAAAATTCGTCGGTAAAGTTGATTATCGACGGAATACCGACGGATGTTGTTCCGTCGGTAAAACCCTCGTCGCTACTCAAATACCGACGAAAAAATGTTTTGTCGGTAATTTACCGACGGATTTACCGACGGATATTTTTCCGTCGGTAAGTTTACCGACGGATATTTCCGTCGATATTAGGTTCGTTTATGTCGAAAAAAAAATTAAAAATTAGAACTTCCGTCGGAAATCCGTCGGTAATCCGTCGGTAAAATTAAAAAAATAAAAAAAAAATATATATTACACAAAAAGAAAAAAGAATATATATGAAATAAGCAAATGTAAGAGATAGAGTTCAATCTGACATGGAAAACGACATAGCACCCCTCACTACTAAGCTTAGTTTCAAATTTAGCCAAAAAGTTCAAAGATGCCGAACAAATTACACGGTAAGAACCCTCACACAAATTGTACGTATGCAGAGGTCACAAAATTGATTCTACATAAAGCTAAAGGATCCTTGAACCATCAGACATCAACCTACACCACCTTTCAATAAGTTGAAGATGACTGTCCAGAGCAATGACCAGAGAGCTTTTTGTCCTGTCAATGAGATTAAACCCTGAGACATTAGTGAACTAATAAGAATAGAATATGCACCATCTGATAGCTGATTAGGGGCAATTGAACCAGCAACTTGCATAATATAATATAAGAAATTAGTAAACACAAATGTCTCAAACCAAGCCATGTCCTGTAAAATTTAAGGAAAAAACTAGGGATGGGATTGTGTTAAATTCCAGCTTGAATTTTAAAAAAGAGCATATCCATAAATATAGAACTTTGGGACAAAGATCAATGACCTTCCATAAGTATAGCCATATTTTTAAACACAACATGTAAGGGCTGGAAAACATTAGTTTAACGAATGTAATTGATATCCACTTCCTCAAAATGAACTAAAATAGGCTACTAAGAACAGCAAAAGAAGAGGCATAGGCAGTTTCAGCTTTCTAATCTTCTCACTTATCAGCAAACAATCAAGAATATTATCTAAATTATGTAAAGGAATACCTCCACTCATATAAAAATAAAAAAAGCATTTTACATCTCAAAATCAACACAATAGAGTATATACAGCTGTGAATGTATTATTTTTTACCAATTATGGAAGCACAACATAAGATGGTATGCTATATCAAATATGAGAAATAGAAACTTGAGTTGAACATTAGTAATGAGAGTTACCTTTTCAGAAACCATATGACTTTTTCCACTTAGTAACTCAGAAGCCATCCAAGGCAAAGTTCCACGAACGCCTCCGGATACTAACGTGTGTTGTTTCACCTTTGATAAGCCCAAATCGCCAGTCTAAGAAATTATTCAAAACTGGGTGAATGAAGAGCAAAATCTTAACCAAACAATTACCTGAACCCATTCAAACCATCTGTATGAGAACAAAGAAACCATAGAAAATGAAGAAGAAAAACCTAACAATCGCCCAAACCCATTCGAAGGCCATTGACGCAATTAATCGGTCATAGAAAATGAAGAGCTAAATCTTAAACAAACAATCACCTGAACCCATTCAAACGCAGCACCACGACGCCTGTAATTAGCCTGAAGACCAAGCGAACTGCACCAGCATCCCCGCGGCGTCGCTTCTTGGCAATCAGACTACGACTGCTGTGCTTGAAAGGAGTAGCAGAGATCGGCCCGTCATCTTCAATGGAGTCAGTGCTGATTGCGTTGATAGATCTAGGGTTATCTAAACATAAATGGGAGGAGAATGAATCTGAACTGGGGGAAACATTTTAAAATAAAACACTTAGAATAAAGCACAATTTACCGACGGAATATTCCGTCGGTACCTCATTTTGGAAAATAAAAAATAAAAAATAAAAAATATTTTACCGATGAATTGAATCCGTCGGTAATGTTTTGACTTCCGACGGAAATTCCGTCGGTAATTCGTCCCCACTTTTCGCGCCCCATACGGCGCCAAATATTACCTACGAAAACAATCCGTCGGTAATAATGCTGTCGGTATTTCGTCGGCAATCCGTCTGTAATTTCCAAAATGAAAAGTTTGTCGGTAATCCGTCGATAATTCGTTGGTATTTAGCGATAAAATTTTTTCGTCGGTAAATTCCGTCGTTAATCTCCATCCTCTATTTGACGACTTCAAAATTTCTTTCCAAGTTTAGAACATGAATTAAAGTCCATGAAAATGATCTTCAAATTGGTCTTTAATGCACATGTGACTATGTGAGTCCCTTCATCTAATCTTGGCTTTCACAAGAATTGTAGAATACTGGCCATGCAAGTAATTACCATACTTGGAAGGCATGGAACCACCATATGCGGCCCTCAATCCTCATGGATTTCATTACCAAATGATAACCATATAAAAAGGTAAAATATGTGAGAATAGGAGGTAGCTTAATTGGTCAAGTTGTTTGCCTTAGGATGTTGAGGTCCAATATTCTATTTTCACTTGGGGTTTGGATTTGGATAGTTTTATTCCGTCGTTTGACGTTCATACCCTCATGCATGGCTTAGCATGTGTACGTATCAGTGTATTAAGTGGTTGTCACCTGTTCTTACATTGCATAATTGTCATGGATGGTGGATTCCAGTGAATAAACCTACTGTAGAGTGTGGAGATCACAAAAGTGAAGATCTCACCTCACAGCTTCGGGTGGCATTTGTTTTGGATAATATATGTGTTTATAGAATATATAATATTTGTATTTCTAAATTCGGATTGATTTGAATTTTCGAACATACTTAATTTTCGATTTAAATTTGGACAAATAAACTAGATAATAATTAAATTTAGGCTTCAAACAACTAAATCGAACATGATTGTTTTCCTTGGACCAAAACATGATTTTAAACCAAACAAAATCTTGCGTTTTGACCTAAATTTGGGACTAATTACTATTTAACTATTTATTAAGGGATTTCGTTATTAGATTTTATTTTGATGGGTAAATCTATGACATATCTTCTTTTGATTTATTTCAGGCCCAGTTGAAAGACAAGCAACTAAAGACTGAAGAGATATTTCGGGCCCAGTTGAAAGCCCAACATGGATACTCAGCCCAGGAGACCAAGTCAATCATGCAAGCTTTCAAGCTCTAGGGATGCTTAATTTTTACACAATTAAGGACTGGATAATAAATTAAAGCCGACATGACATGACTAGGGTTTCGTGGGTTCGATCGGTTAGTGAGAAACAAATCATCTTGTTCTACTGAACATAATCATAGTCAATTAAACAATTTGTCCCTTAATTGCTAGATCTACATATTACAGTCAAACCTGATCTATCTGTCGTCTGTCTCAGTAAAGTCAATTGAAAATTCTTCTTTAAATCAGACAAATATTTCTCCCAAATATATATATATATATGTATGTATATGTATATGTATATGTATATGTATAATATTCAATGCTGTTGGCTTTGATACTTTAGAGAGTAACCCAGCTCCTTTTTTTGTATCAAGTGCAAGAAAACCCTAGCCGCTTTATCATCTTGATTCTAGCTTAGGCATCCGAGAAATTGACGGCCTTCCAACTCTTACATGTTTTTTAGTGTTGGACTTTGAAGCCAGGAGCGAAGTTTAGGATTTAAGACATAACCTGAAGGGATCAAAACTAAGATAGCGGGGTCCGGGGGTATGACACTCGATTTTTTTTAATATTTATATGACACATAGATAATTACTAGCAAACTTATGCAATATCCAAAAATAAATAAGGATTAAGTGAGTATTTTCTAATTTCATAGGGTGTAAAATAAAAGGTTGAATGGAGCTTTTTTAAAAATTTATATAAACTTAGTCTTACTTTTTTTTTTTACCCCGCCACATACACATATATAGCTTCGCCCCCGTTTGTAGCAAGAAAGATAGGTTTGGATTTGTTCGGGTTATGCCTGTACATTAATCAAGATATGGAGCTCGATCTGGAATTTTTAGAATATACAATTCGGTCTCATTTAATGGTTTTCATTGATGTGCATTCTCCACCATTATCATATAGTTGGATACAGATATATGGTTATTAATTTTTAGTTACATAGTTAATTTCAAAATTGATTCTCTTAATTAACTTATAATTTGTCTAGTTGAGTAAACTTATTACGTCATTCACTAAATAATTAAAGGGTTATTTGTACAACTAAACAAAACCAAGGGTTCATAAGGTTTTATTTCTATTTTTGTATTGCTACACTTACTGCCGGATCTAATGTTTGGCAAGTTATTTTGTCATGTGTACAAAAAATTTGGCACAAAATTATCTGCGCGCGCACACACACACATATACATACATACATATATATATATATGGATGGATATTGTACACACTAAGGAACACATAATGTGCCACACCTGGTAGCCAAAGATGGAATGAACTCCCATATATATAGATCGACATCACTACCAAATCAAATGTCGATGAGATATCAAGTTCAATCTCTATGGATATTTTTGCCAACTTTCTTCCTAGACCCTTCAAAACTGGGAAAGCGCTACTTTTTTTTTTTTTTTTTTTGAAAAGACAAATTTTATATCATGAAAGAAGAAGAAAAACCCTTCTTCGGGGGTTCACAATGAGGGGACATAAACCTAACCCAAGCAAAAATGAAGGAAACAACAAGAGCAAAAATACAACAAGACGAGCAGGAAAAACCAAAAATGGACAGAAAAAAAGACTAGCTCTTCCATCTCAGCACCGGGACACTCATTTGATCTAGCTTTAGAGAGCCTTTAGCTTTCCCGGGAAGGTCATTGAAGCTGCTAAAATTTTTGGAAGACCTGCAATTTGAGGCTAAGGAGGCTAAACAATCAGCCACAAGATTTATCTCACGGTAAATATGCTGAAAGAAAACCTCATTGTTAATACATAAGTTATCAATTTGATGTTTTAAGTGGAATAATTTCCAAGGACATTTGACAGCAGCAGATAAGATATTGATAACAACCAAGGAGTCAGACTCGATGAGAATATGATTGAAACCAAGAGAAAGAGCCAAAAATAAGCCATCATAAATGGCTCTCAATTCAGCAAAAGTAATAGTGTTAATACCATAATAAGTAGAAAAACCACCTATGAAGTTGCCAATATGATCGCGGATCACACCTCCTCCACCTGCATGACCAGGATTTCCAAGAGAACTACCATCACAGTTAATTTTTATCATATTCAGAGGAGGAGGACTAGTATTTTATACTTGACGTTTTGTTTTATTTTTTCCCGAGCATTAATGAATCATTACCAATAATTTAATCAATAGTCCATTTCTCTAGCATGATTATATATATATTTATGTCTGTGTGTATACGTTTTTAGGTGAATTGGAAGACAAATGTTGTTGGCATCGTATCAATGTGCCCCACAAGAGTTTTCCCTTTTATCATCAGCAAATCAGGGCCACAGTATATATTAGGTTAATGTCAGCTTGGGTGGTCATTCTATTTTAAACCAATCACAGTTTAGTTGAAAACAAAAGCTCTCTTATCAAATTTAGGGTTCTTGCAGGGAATGATTAGTCTCCTTTTAATATTCTAATGAGCTGTAATTTATAAGCCAGTTGGATTTCTTTTCCTAGTGACCGTTCTAGTGATTTACTAGTATGTCGTACAAATTTGAATTATTGTACCAGCTAGCTAGAGTGATCAGTGAATTAAGAAAGAAAATTACCAAATTAAATTCTATAGATTGACTTAGGTTAAAGCGAGAAAACAGCAAATGAAGCATTAAAGGAGTAGGTTTACAGTCTATAAATATACACACTAGGGTTAGGGCTTGGAATGATCAGTCAAAACCACGCCTGGAATACTGTCCTGCCTCTCTCTCTCTCTCGCTCGATCTCCCCCCTTTATGCCAATTTCTGATTCGGGGTCATTAAGGAATCTTGAGAATTTAGGCATAGGTTTCCAAGGAGATCAAGAAGATCAATTTGGGGTTAATTATTACAACATGAGGAAGCGTCAAGTGGTAGTGAGAAGAGAAGAGCCGTCAAGGAATGCGTCATCCTCAACCACAATCAGGACTGTGAGATATGGAGAGTGCCAAAAGAATCATGCGGCCGGGGTCGGTGGATACGCTGTTGATGGGTGTAGAGAATTCATGGCAAGTGGAGAAGAAGGAACAACTTCTGCACTTACTTGTGCTGCTTGTGGTTGTCACAGGGACTTCCACAGAAGGGAAGTGGAGACTGAAGTGGTTTGTGAATGCTCTTCAACATATTCGAATGGGAACTAAAGAAACTATTTTTAAATGTTTTCTTTCAAGTGCAAGCGTGTGTGTGTATATTTTGACTTCATTATTTGTGTTTGTGTGTTACAATAGTAGTTTTTAGGGTTTGATGGATGAGATTAATCTCCGGGTGGCTGGAGCAAGAATGACAAGGAAGAAATCATGATTTATGATCGAACTTGGTGATTGAGTTCAGATTCAGTGGTGTTAGGCTATAGCTTGAAGAAATTAAGAATTACAGTTTTCATGATCATTAGTGGAGCAAAGGAATAATACATTCATGAATGTTGGTGATGAAATATGGTAATTTGGTTTGGTGTTTGATTGTAATGAAGTTAATTGATTGGTGTGATTTAGCTCTTTATGTGCAAATCTTTTTGTTAGTAATTTGTTAAAAATCATCTTCTTAAGCAAAGCAAAAGAGAAGTCATGAAGATTCTTGATCCAAATTTGCATAGTAAGAAAGGACAAGAATTATATATATTAATTGTGAATTTGAGAACCCATACGATTCAAGCTTATTTTTCCTTGATGATGAACGATGATCATAAGTTGATCAAGTGACTTAAATTCTTCTGTGACTATGACTAATTAATTGATCTCATTGACGCTTCATAATTGCAGTGGGGATAAAAGGTATATCTATATATACCTAACCTTATATTTTATATATATATATATAATACAATTAATAATTTTTTCCAACAATAAAAAATAAAATATGATGCATCATATGGTGGATCAATTCCTAATTTTGGTAGTGGTATCCTCAACGTGGGATCGATCAGTTTGTATTAATTCAAGATTAGTAAAGCCCCACAAATCTAATCATGTTGGTTGTTATTGTGGAAATTTTTACTAATAAATATGCACCTTTTTTTTTACTAATAAATATGTACTCTTAAAGGGTGATTAAATTAACCTTTAAACTATAATTCAATTATCTCTTTTGATTTAATTTGTCAATGGAGAACCACAACTAAAGCAAGAACTAAATAATATTTAATTTAAAAAGTCAAAAAATATTTCATATATATATATATATATATTGTGCAATGATCAAAATGATGCTACCACTTGTGATACTAGTTAATTGTTGATATTTTTGTTAGTTCATTTTGTCTTCATGAAACCAAATCTCATGCGATTCTTGTACACATAAAGAAAAAGCAGTAGTGTTAGTTAGGTGATGGAATATGGAGGAAACATACTTCAGGTATATGTTGCAGTGAATTGGGTGCTTGTCAATTCAAAAATATATGCGTACAATGTTTTATATATAGATATTTTATTTAATTATTGTCAGGCCAGTCTGTGTGTGTAGCCATATTTTGCTTCCATTATTTGTATTTATTATCACCTTAGAGAAGGTCACTGATCACCTATTGTCTATTCGGGCAATGAAATTGAATGCTTGGCAAACAGTTTTTGGTTTAGTACAAGAACAATTAAATAGTTTTTTTAAAAAAAAATTATAAAAGATTTGGTATTCTATTAGAAAGAAAGGCATTAGTGGTGAATTTTGTTGACATCAAACCGTATTGAGTAGAGCTGAGCATGGGTCAATTTTACTGGCCATTATCGTTTATCGATACCGACTCACGAATATGTGGGTCGATTGACGGTTTATAATATGCTACAAAGTCAGTTGACCGATATTTTAATAGCAATCGTGCGAAAAAGTTTAAAATCATTTACAATTATCGGCCATTACCGGCCCATTATTGACCCAATTTTTTTTAAAACCATATTTTTTGAAAGTCGGTTGTTATCAAGAACCGACTGATTATCGGCCAGACAAAACCGACAACCGCCTCACAATAGTCAGGCCGTTAATGATTTCTGATATTCGACAAAATTGATTGATAAAATCAATTGCATTATTGATTGATAATCAACCGACTTAACCCATGTCCAACCCTATATCGAGTGATAAGTATTGTGGTGGTGGTATATTTGAATGGTGGGATCACTTTGCATTAATTATTAAAAAAATAGAGGCCCACATAGCTCATCATGTTGGTTGTTATTATATATATATTTGCATTAATTCAAAAATTAGAGGTCCACATATCTAATCATATTGGTTGGTATTATGGGAAATTCACAATGAGATATGTAGTTAAAGGGTGATTAAAGTTTAAGCTATGATTCATCTCTCTTTGGATTGGTAATTACTGAAGTTGATGAAATGAAACAATAATTAATAATTTAATTAAAGAAATAGGAATCATTATATAGCATCCACGTATCTAGTGATTTACATGGACCAAAAAGTTTTCGGTAATTTAGTTAGAAAAAGGAAATAAATAAAAAAACATAATCTTCCCTTGGCTATAGTTAGTAGTAGCATACACTTGCAAATAGTAGAATTAATACCTAAGGGAACAACCAAAAGATAGGCCTTTTAGAAAAATAATGGGCCAGGCCCAGCTTACTTAAAAGATGAGATAAAACTTGCCCAAGTCATGGTATGCTCTGACTTCTGAGTACATGAATCTCCCATCGCACACGCACCATGCATGTCAAATAGACACATGAAAAATAATGTTTATAAGTTAGAATTAAGAATCGAACGCAAAACTTTTAAAGAAAATATATTTTCTCTTAACAGTTAGACTAAGTGTACTGATTACGGCTCCCGTTAATTAGTTGAGTCTAAACTCTTGCAAAGTCTCGTAGTTAATTGCTCATCAATTTCTTGAAGAAGCAAAATTTTGTAATTAAAGATTTTTGGTCACTACTGGATAAATTCTTTGTTTGTTAAGATGTCAGTCAACTAAATGTGGTTGATGGGTCACTTGCAATGTCACATGGGTCTCAACAGCGCGACCAGCATGTGATTAACATCACAGGCCATATAATTGAGTTTCTAATTTGGGTCAGACAAATGGGCTCTCCCCATTTTGTTTTTGCACTATTTCTATGTCTAACATTGCACATCAATGAGCCTTTTGCACCAACTTGCTTTTCCTGATGGCAAAATTCCCCGCGGGTTCGGGGCCCCGCGGGTACCCGACCCGAAATTTCGGGTTGGGGACCCGAAATTTCGGGGTCGGGTTCGGGTGCCACCCGAACCCCACTGCCCGGGGACGGGTAGGGTATGGTAATACCTTGCCCGGGGACGGGTAGGGTATGGTAATACCTTACCCGGCCCCGAACCCGACCCGAACTTTTTTTAATATTTTATTTAAATATATATATAATACATATATTATTTATATTTATATATATATATATTACATATATCTAATAGATTAATACATACATATATACACATACATATATACACACATATATATATACATTGACAAACATACACACACATATATATATATTGACATACATATATACATATGACATATATATATAATACATACATACTAACACATACATGTATATACATATAATACAAATACAAATACATATAATATTGTAGTATTTTTGGGGTTCGGGGATGGGTTCGGGTGATACCCGTCCCCGTCGGGTTCGGGTTCTGGGATTCCCCGAACTCCAAAAATCGGGTTCGGGTTCGGGGATGGGGGCGGGGATGGAGTTCGGGTTCGGGGATGGGGAGAGCATACCCGGCCCCGCCCCGCCCCGTTGCCATCCCTATTCCCAAGCCCTTTTTGTGTATTGTATAGACGTCAATATTACTACCTCTCTTTTTAAGCCTTTGAGTCGGAATTAAATCTTAAACTGAATTCCTAAGTATTTTTTCTTCTTTTTCTTGAACTGAATGGCCGAGGCTCAGTACAAGAAGATAATGCAGTGTGACTTCAACACATGAGTGCTTAGTAAGAGTCTATTCACGCAATTGTGAAAATAAAATAACATTCATGAGACTTGAATTGACGACCTCCCGCTTATTCAATGAGTTACCGCAGTCAACCTCGTCATTGCAGCCAACGACTTGTTGTTATTTTTTTTTCTTACTTCCTAAACTCTAAATCGGGTTTAATTACTACCATTTTGTTCTATTTAACAGCTTAAAAATGTAAGTAGTTATTTTACTCAAAATAACGACGCCCGTTACTGGAGAATTCTTGTGTGTGTACATATATATATATATATATATATAAATTTATTAAAACCATACATGTCATTTTATATAGTATATTAAAATCCAATCTCCATTGACAAATATTTGATTAACCACAAGTACTTGTAGACCCGTAGGGTTGTTTAAGAATGACAAATTAATTAGCTAGTCTTGGATTCTTTCTATGATGAAGTTGGTGGTAGATTGCAAGCCTCGTTGATATGTACACACGCACAAAAAAGCCAACGTTGGGGGATTAATGGCCTTAAAATAGTTGGACCACGTCATAAAGTGCACTCATCTTTTGTCTCAGAAGAATAGTGGTCCTCCATTGACTTCCACTATTGTTTTCTCTCTAGATATGTTATCTTTATAACCTTGTGTAATTAATTTTCCTTAATTGAAGAAGATAATTCAAGCACACATAAGGATTTGATGCTTTGAGCTTCCCCAATTCTAAGACAATTAAAGGAATTAAACCACTCGAGTGATAATCTAGGATGAATCTCTTAGGGGCTAAATCATTTGGACTCGTAAAGATCCTAAGACCAATATCTCTGTGGTTGCGCGCTGAATTTTGACTCAACTTATCATGCCGAAATTTGAGAAAATTTTGAGCTTACGGATTTGACAACCTGAGTGTAGACCCATATCACAGGTTTAAAAGACAAACTTATATGATATCGTTTTTTAGTTATCAAAAAATACAATATTAAATTAGTTTGGTCTACATACCAATACAAATTAATGTGATCCGTGTGCTTATCAATATTAATTAAGGATATGTTATCACAATTTGAATGTGTAAGCATGCGAAGAAGAAAAGCACAAGAAATGCATAAAAGTCAGGCTTAGACACACATGATAATGACATAATATCTAAACTATATATATAAAATAAGCATCTAACGTGGGTCAAATATTGATCAAATGCACCAAAGCTAATAATAAAGTTCAAAGAGATTACACTACCTAGGTTAATTGAAATCATTGTACTTGGCTTGCTTTCCATTAACTTGCTTGTGTTGGAACTCGAAATTTTACTTTGGGGAGCCAATCTCCACACTCCCCAAGAAACAATGTTAGAGCATCTCCAATGCACATCACCTTCAAACATTCTAAAATTTTCAATTCCATCCTGTACTCATTTACATCACCAAAACAATTATTTCTTTCAATAAAGTCGTATCAACAAAATATAATTTACTATATATTTTTTCCTTTAGCTGTTAACAAAACATATAATCTTTAATTCTTCCATCAATTTCCCAACAGAACTATACCAAAATCAATAATGGATTCCACCACAAAAAATCAAGTCACATAGGGTTCGTTTGTCTTGCGTTTCCCACAGCTTTAAGCTGTGGGACCCAGTTGAAACGCGGTGTGAGCCAAACACCAATTCATTTTGTGCGTTTTGCACCGCATTAACGCTATGCAAAACGAGACGCTGTCGTGGATGTGCGTTTCATCGCGTCTCGTAATTTCTTTCCCTACTTGCCCTTTGTTTCTCTCAATCTCTGCCTATTTTGCTTCGACTCGTTGCATTGAAGTAGTTCAATCTAACCTTTCGCCGTTGCTCCTCTGCTTCTTCTGTTGATCGTTCGGTGGAGGTCGGTGGAGTCTGGAATCTCGTTTCGGTATGTGTGATTTCCCTAAGCTGAATATCTATCTCTCTCTCAATTTGCTTTTGAATCGATCAGTGTTTTAAAAACAGCAAAAGAAGCCCTAGAAACACTGAATCAGTGTGTTTTCTCTCAATCCAGGAGCAGCTTCATCGATCGGCCTCTCCCTCTCTTCCAGTCCCAGAATCGATCGGTGTCTTCTTCTCTTCCAGAATCAATCCATTATCTTCCACCTGGTAAGTTGACTAGTTCTACAACAGGTTTCGACGTCAATGTAGATTTATTAATTTCCCTTCTTTGGAGCTGTTTCATATGTAGATTTATGAATTAAGAATTGGGATGATCTTAATGTTTTGGTAAGTCACTGCTGGCAGTGTTGGAGGCTTGGTGGATAGTATTCTATTTTGGTGCAGCAATCATGGCGTAGCTTTTATACTTATGTGCTTTGTGGTTCACTGCTGTAGTTTTTCCCTTGGCGTACCATTGAAGGATAGAAACTCTGATTCCATTATCTTTTGTTTCTTTTAAAAATAACTATCAAATAACCCCGCAGGAATATTATGCCAACTTTAAGACTAGGGAATTTTGGGAATTTTTGATTCATGATCCTGCAATTTACATCCTATGTGTGAAGGCAGAGTTGGCTTATGCGTGTTTGTTGAGTTTTCAATGCGAGAGTGGCGGGGTATGTTTGAACACTTTGAGAAGTAGCCCATTAACAAAGGCCACAGCGGTAGACATGGGATTTGAACATAAAACACCATTTTGTCTTTTGAATTAGGCCACTTACGTTGCTTTTTTTTCATAACCACCTTATTTCTGAAGCTTGATCAAGACTTTGATAATCACATATTAAGGAAAAGAGTGTAGAATACTGGGAGAGATCAGGTTATTGCTAAGGTCGATCTTTGGATGGGGAAACTGCAATAATATTTGTAGAATCAAACTCCCACTATAGTTGGTCTGCCATTGTTGGATATACTCTTGTTTTTTTTTTTTGTATGATATACTCTTGTTGAGGTAGCCAATCTATTGTTGCCTAACTAGACTGGTAGAACTAGGTTGAGGTTTTAAATTCTTCTTCTTTGTTTTGGGTTGGGAGGGGAATGGGTTTGCTCTTTGCAGGTCTAATGGGTAATGAACCTTCAAACAAAGACCCTACTTGATAATTTGCATTGTAATGAACCTTCCCATGTGATTTCCTTTGTTGAGATTTTTTTTTCTTTGTTCCTTTTTGTTGCAAACCCTCATCTTTTTGGGTATACATGATGAGTTGAATTGAAAAAATATCACAAAAACACACACTCAAGCCCCACCGGGCACTAGTTGTTAGAAGAATTTGTAGAAAAAGGTAAGATGACCATTATTGGGCTAACAGGAGGCAGATTCATTCAAGTTGGGCAATAACATGATCATGTGTGAAGCATAATTTTATAGGGGGAACTTTAAGGTTTAGTTTAAAGTAGCTTTAATTTTTGATTGTTATTACTACTAGAGTTGGCACCAACTTTCAGAGAAAGAAAAGATAGGGGGAACTTTTAATCGTTGTTGCTTTCCAGTGCTTTGTTTGTATTATATTGAGTCTTTGTTTGTATTATATTATGAATTCTCTCTTACTTTGTAATGGATCTGAACTTGGCAAGTTTCTAAAATGATAGTAGTACTTTATTAATTTCTCTCCTGATTACATTTCCTATGTTGTTAAATATTTTCTTTACATGAACTTCTTTCATGTTTAATAGAGAATCATTTTTGTTATTTATTTTGTTTCATGTTTATGGCTTTGGGTTAGGCTCTTAATAGATTAGACTACTTATTTGGATGTCTTGTATGGTAGTTATTGAAAATGAGTAGAAAGGGGAAGGAAACAGTTGTTGACTCGAAAAAGACAAAGTGGGATGATGAATCAACCGAAATTTTCATTGACCTTTGTATTAAAGAGTCGAAAAAAATGGGACCTACTGATAAATGGTATTGGCAACGAATGGTTCCTGAGTTTGTTTCTTTGAGTGGTATCGACTTTTCTGCTGGGGTTTTGAAAAATCGATATGACAACTTAAAACAAAATTGGCAATTGTGGAACAAGCTGAAGTCTAAGGAGACCGGTTTAGGGTGGAATAGTATGAGAGGAACTATCGATGCGTCCGATGAATGGTGGACTGCACGGATTGAGGTATGGTTACGTTAAACATCATATTTTGTTCCTTTATTTTCTTTGTATGTTCCTTATGTAATTACCCTTAATTATAAATGCATTGTAGGAGAATTCACAATACAAGAAGTTTCGTAGGGCTCCGTTGAAATTTGTTGAAAAGCTTGACGTTCTGTTCAATGGTAGAGTTGCCACCGGGGAGAATAGGTTCACTACAGGGATGTCTGATCTTCACATAAAAGATTCTTTGCATGATGACAGTTACACTCCATTCTTTGGGGATGACTTTACCCATCAACCCTTGACACCTCCATTTGTGTCACCACTTGATGTAGATGGGATTGCTGAAGATTATTCAACAGGGACATCTCCAGTAAAAGTAACTTCATCTACACATGCTTCTGGATCAAGTGGAAAAAGGTCAAGAATCGAATCTACATCTAGATCAAGAAAGAAGAAGGCACTTGAAGTTAGGGCAGAGACCAATTCAAAATTTGAAAAATGCATTGAAGTTATGCAGTCTCACTTTGAAAAGAAGCAGAGTGCAAGTGTTGACAAAACCTATGATGATGCAATGTCAGCTTTACTTGCTCTCAATCTTGAAGATGAAGATGATGCTCTTCTTTACTTTGGTATTCAACTGTTTGAATCTGAGGCACAGAGGCGTTTGTTTGTGCGTACTCCTGAGCACAAACGTCTTGGTTATCTACGTGCTATATATGCCATGAGGACAGGTGGAGGGGTACCTTGAGGATGATTGTTATGTTATGTTATTGTCTTTCAAGACATATTTTGTTATTTATTTAAATGTTCTGTGTTTATGTGATGTTACAGTTGAACATATTTATTTCATATATTTTATCTGATTTTGAGACAAGTTCTTTTTTAATGTTGTAGAGCCATGAGTGATAGTGATAGTGACGAGGATGCAATGGTTGCTGTTACTTTAGCTGCTGCTTTTGATGCTTTCAACTCTTGGAATAATTATGTCGGTCGAGAGCCATGTAGAACATCAATTTTATCAGGTGCTGCATGGGTTGCAGAAATCCTTCAAGGCAATCCAGTTCGGTGTCATGAACAACTCAGGATGTCTGTGGATGTATTCAGACGTCTATGTCAGATGTTGGAAGGAAGGTACTTATTGAGGGGATCAAGAAATATGGCAGTACCAGAAAAGGTTGCTATGTTTGTGTTTACTTTGGCACATGCTCAATCAAACAGGGATGTCAGTGAACGGTTTCAACACTCTGGAGAGACAGTTAGCCGGATATTTCATCAAGTGATGAAAAGTATTCTTCGAATGATGAATGATATTGTGAAACCGAGAGGAAATCAATTGTATGAAACCCACAAGAAAATCATGGATGATCAAAGATATATGCCATACTTTAAAGACTGCATTGGAGCCATTGATGGAACTCATATCTCTGCAAGTGTGGGTGAAGCAGATTTACAACGTTATGTGGGAAGAAAAGGAGTTCCAACACAGAATGTGTTGGCAGTGTGTGACTTTGACATGCTGTATACCTATGTTTCAGCTGGGTGGGAAGGATCGGCTCATGATATGCGTGTGCTCGAGGATTCAATAAATGGTGATGGACTTGGTTTCCCACATCCACCTCCAGGTTTGCATCATTTTCTCTTACCATGTTTTCAAATAATCTTTTTATTATATTGTAATAATAACATCATACCTATATACGCAGGAAAATATTATCTGGTTGATGCGGGTTATCCGAATAGAACTGGATTTCTTGCACCATATAAGGGTGACAGATATCATGCTCCACAATTTCGTGGACCTATACCTCCTACTGGAAAGCGAGAGATTTTCAACCGTGCACATTCTTCTTTAAGAGGTGTGATTGAGCGCACTTTCGGAGTCACAAAGAAAAAGTGGAAAATTCTTACGTCTATGCCACCTTATGGTATTAGAACTCAGGTGGAGATCGTTATTGCAAGTGTGACTCTCCACAACTTCATTCGTTTGCATGCTGTGCATGACATGGACTTTGATATTGCTTCTACTTTAAGTGATGTCGATGTGGATGGTGAAGAAGAAGAAGACCATACAGAAGCTGATCAAACTATCCCGTATGATGATAGAAGCATGTTTGATCTGAGAGAGGAAATAGCTGATTTACTGTTTAATGCACATTAGTCTTTATAAAATTATTGTGTGTTACAAATATTTCTAAAATGTCATATAAGAACTCTAGTTATGTGTTTAATTAAAACTTTTTATTCAATATTATTTCTCTTTTATTACAATGCCCTTTTTTGTCATTTCACATAAAATATCATAACAAAAGCTAATGTAAAAAAAGTGAACCAAACACCTCAGAGCATTTTACACAGCTTAAAGTTGTGGACCCCACAGCTTTTTACACAGCATTTTTGACAGCTAAAAGCACAGCATTTCTCACAGCTTTAAGCTGTGAAATACAATTGCATAACAAACGGACCCATACTCATCGACATCATCAAAACATATCTCTCAATACATCAACATCAACAAAAACATATTTATAAATATAATCAGATCAACAAAATCTCAATACATCAACATCAACAAAAACATATTTATAAATATAATCAGATCAACAAAATCGCGCATTCTTATACATTATTCATTCATTCTAAAAACTACGTGCTCATTCCAATTGCCCTTGTAAGGAATACAAGACAAATGAACTTCAAACTAATAAAGAATGGGGAAAAAGAAGAGTGGTCTCTTTTATGATGAAATTGAACTTTCAAATCAAATCAATTACTTCACAAGAACTTTACTCCCATTCAAGATTCAAATTTCACATCATCACATACAGTCATGTGAAGGAAGTTAACATATATAAAAAATTCATTGTAGTCACAATCACATAACCTAAAGAGTCATTTTCATGATGTGTTATTCAAGAAGCTAATTATGATTAAGCAAGACTAAACTACTATTATTGCTGATCAGTAATGCATCTCAATCAGGCACATAATTATTTTCAGTATCATTATCAAATATACTATTAGAGAGGCTCGTAGTTTGCCAGTTGGGTTTTGGTCAGATCCTGCCATTTATATTTAAGAACTATTTTCGTCACCAGTCACCAATTTCATTTATTAATTAATTCAGTATACATAACTATGAAAGCTAGCCTAGCAGCTTCCATCCATTCTGGCTTCTGCTTCCCTTAGAAGGAAAGTTAATTAACAAAACAGAGTACAAAAGCATCACCAAATCCCTACTTTATATATTAATTAATTAACCCAGCCCACCAAATCTAATCACCTACAATATCCAACAAGTACATCACTTAGTTTAATTATATCCTAAAAGTGTATTAAGATATTGAAAAGAAAAGCCAAGACTGATTATAGAAAAAGATCATACAATGATTGACAAATATTGTATCTTTTTTTGTAATAAGATATGTTAAATCAAAGCTTTTATGTTTGTTCTTTGTTAATTAAATAAGTAAAGTATTATTAATCTTTCTCTGCTGCGGCAAAATACTTTCTGCTTCTCTTTCAGACAGAAGATGAGAGAAATTCCTATCACTCCCTCTGAAGAGACACACAGTAGGATCCAAAGATTCAAAAAATAAATTTAAGAGGAAAAAAAACACAGATCTTGTTGTGCGTTTTAGTAAAGAATAGACATTGAAAGTTGAAACAGAGCAGAACAACCAGAAACATAAAATCTAATCAATTCAATAATAATACCAAAAAAAAAAAAACAAGTAGTACTGAAACTAAAAATGCCCAAATTTGGATCAATCTCTCCCATATTTGTTATACTCAACAAATGTGGTGGTGATGATCATCAATATTGATTAAACTAAAAAAATCATTAAACAACTAAGTAGCAGTGCTTACTCTATCTAACCGTGCTAATTAATCCGCCAAGATATCAAGAAGATGAAGAAGACCCATTAGTCCCGATATTAGTCTCGTGCTGATGATCTCGATTAATCACAATTCCGTGGACTTTATGCTCGTCATTTCCATTGTTGTTGTTCGCGGCGGAAACGGCGGTGGAGACACCGTTGTTTAAAGCGGCTGTGGGAGTAGTGTTAATGTGAGCCCCATTAACATCTCTTTTGCCGAAAGTGTTCTTGTTGTTGTGCATCCACACCTTCAGAACCCCTTTAGAGACCCCAATTTCATTGCAGAATTCGCGTACCAAATCCTCGTCTCTCTTCTGCATCTTCCACTCGACTCGCTCCGCGAACTCGTACATTTTTTCCTTCTGGGTTTGCGTGAATTTCGTCCTGAATCGCTTTCTGGTATTAGGACTCCCAGATTGGTTGAAATTAGTCGCGTCTTGCGGTGCAAAAATGCCACCGGAGATGGCCAGTAGCATGTGAGGCGCTGAGGGATAATAGGATGACGAGATCGGTGGAGGAGATGCTGAATTGGGGCTCCGATGACCAGATTGCGGCACCGGTTGCTGCGGAGGAGGAGGGTGGTGACGGTGGTGGGGCTGGTACTCTATCGTGGTTGTTGTATTTGGAAGTTGCTGTGGCCTCAATGCGTCTTCCGGCTCACGACGGTGGAAATTGCGGTGGCAACCACAAGCGGCGCATTTTATCGAGGTGGGGTCGGTGGGGGTGGCGTAAGGAGCAGGCATGAACTCACCACACCCATCAAGAGCACGACCTCCTAAAGTAGCAGCGTGGTTCTTGAGACACTCTTTGTACATTACAACCACCGGCTGCTGGTGGTGGTGGTGCTTGAGTACTCCGTTAGTGAAGCTTAAAGTCTTAGTGGGTTGGATCCGGGTGGTTGTTTCAGTGTCAAGTTCCGGTGATTTAGGACCAACTGTATTTGGGGTTATCTCCATAGTGGCTCAAACATCTAGGGTTTTAATAAAAAATCACAAACGAAATACTGACCCCATGGAAGTCTTGTGTTGGTGGTGGTGGAGGAAGAGGAGGAGGATATGGTGGCGTTGTTGTTGAAGATGACGACGAACGATGTGCACTGATGAGTGATGAACTGATGATAATAAAAATGGGGATGGGTTTTTGTGTTTTGTCCTTATTAATATTAACCCACCAAGATGTTTTAGGAGCCTAGGAAGGGCCCACTTAGGGTTAGATATGCTAATAAATATGCCTAGGGATTTTGACCCCATGAGGGGTTATCTACCTATCTGCTACAAGCACTCATTTCTAATAAGTTTTTTGGTTTTTTTACTCAACTGGTTTAGGATCCAAGTTATTAGTCGTTAACTTGGTAGGAACTGGCTTTACTCGGGTTGTCTACCAATTATTTCTAGGGTTGTAAAAACATCATCTAAATCTAAATCTAAATCTAAATCGAATGGTTTGGTCATTTTTAATTTTTAATTTTTTTTACATATTTTGCATTAAAATCGATCGAAAAATTGATCAAAAATTGACATATTTAATTGATAACCGACAAAACGATTCCACTTAAATATATAAAAATATCCACCGTGAACACCTAAATTATTTGGTTATAGTCAAAGTAAAACATAGACAACATTGATATGCGTCCTGGAATTCTGAAACGTTGACTAAGTCCGTAACAAGGAACATCATAACATCAAAATTAAGCCTCCGTTTGGATCAGAGTATTTTCATAGAGTATAAGCTCTCGTAAATCGTAAAAGCTGAGAGTGTCTGGAGTATGGGTGACAGAGTATACGCTAATCCAAACGGACCCAAAATTGACACTTTTTTTAACGGTAAAATATAGTTTTACCCTTCACCGTACTAAAAAATACCATCTCAATAAAGGGCAGAAACGGTCTTTTCAATCGGATGTTTACAGTTCAAGTCACTACAACCCTTGACAATTAAGGTATTTTTGTCCAATATATGAAATATGGTAGTCTTCTATTTTAATCTAACGATTTGTCGACTTGAGATAATTTTAGGACCCTAAATCTCAATCCAATGTGCTCCATGCGTTTGTCATTTTTGTACTGTTTAAGAGAATATTACTCAGAAGTTTTTTTTTTAGAAGAAACTAGAAATATCATTAGATAGAAAATTTGTCAGAATTGACATAGTTCATTACATGTGGAGCGCAATCCTCAATAAGAAAGTAGTCTTCAGAACTAGATTGTGCAAGCTTAGCCAAGTGGTGCGCCACCATATTAGCACTGCGTATAATATGTGTGAATGTGCAGTACTGGAACTGAGTTGCTAATCTTCGAATATCAGCTATAATATTCCAACATGGATGAAACGATGCGTCTAATATCACTCAGAAGTTGAATCCACGAACTGCAAATTTGTTCATTAAAATCAATTTGAAAACTAATCCGAAAATTAAAAAATCAGATAATTGACCAAACGATTTGATGAAAATATATTAAAAAATAGACAAAACCAATCATCGACGCCCATACCTTCCAAAACCGCATAGAGGGACCCACGGATGTCATGAACTACCTTCTAAGGGTATGAACGGTCGAATTCGAATTGATATTATGGTCTCAGAAGTCCAGACGATTAAGGCGACCGTGACTCCTCAAAGACAACTGTTAGATAAGCTCGACGTTTTACATTTACAAGGGCGGGCTTCCCCAACTCCAGCCTCGTTGGAGAGTTTGCAGCAAACTGCGCCTCCAAAGTCCTCATCACAGTCAGGAGGTCCGGTCCACTCTGTAGCTCAGACATCGACCGCACCGTTTTGATATCAGCTAAGGGTAAATTTTGGAGTAAAAGACCTGATCATGTGTTGGAATAACGAAAGAGTTAAACCTGGAATTTAGTGAACGTTAACACGAGACACGTGTTAATCTAGAAATTACATGGTCACAGGTGTAATGAATATTACTCGCCACGTAGATAGAGTCACAGCTGGCTTTTTATTTAATGATTTTACTAAAAGTCAAATAATATGATAATTAATGAATGAATTAAAACTTTGTCAGGCTAATAAAAAAATGAGGGTGGGAGAGGATACGGTGCGTAGGGTCTACTCTGTTTGGTTACTTTTGCTGACATCAAAGCCGTTGATGGCACTGATTTTCAACCAATTAAGATTTGTGATTTTGATGAAATTAACGCCGACGTCATCCAGCCAATCATGGACCAGGTATGGAGTTGAATCATCGGAGATTGTGTAAAATCTAACCGTCGCCTTGAAATTCACAACCCCTGTGAGTGTTTTATCAATAGCGCCTTTAGCCAAAGCCGATTGAGGCTGGCTAGTATTTGGTGTTCATGATCATGAGTTACTTGTTTTGATTGTTGCCAAAGGAGGCCGAAGACCTTTACTGCACTTTTTTTTTTTTAAAGAGGCAGCTCAAGTTTAGAATGTTTAACAGTGTGGCGGTTTGGTAGAGCTTATGTTAGTTTATACACTAATTTGTCCGCTTATGAGTTTATATGTTTTACACACTCGTATCAACACGTATATAAAAAATTTCCCTCAATTTCTCTTATTGTTCTTGTTTCTTTCACATATTTGTCATCTTTTCTCTAAAAATATATGTTAAATTTTGGAAAAAAAAAATATTATATTCGATTCTAGCGCGTAAAACTTTTTCCAATAAGACTCGTATTCGATAATTTTTATTTAATTATTAAACAACTTTACATACTCATAGAAGTAAATTGACAGTTTAATTACGCTTTATCAAACCCCACAGAACTTATTTGACAATTTATACACTATTAAACTTACTGTCTACCAAACACCCAATTGATCTAAATATCACAAAGTAGCAGTTGGACTGGGAATTCCCAATAGAAGAAAAAAGATTATACGATATGGCGTAGCACTTTTCATCACAAGTAGTGATTTTGTAACTGTAAGAAACAATGTCAAATTATTTAACAACAAAATGTTTGCCTGAGAGGGTCTCTGATCTTTCATTTTCTTGTTCGTGTTGGTTCCTAATTCACCGTGGGCGACAAGAAATTGAGGTTCATTATCATCACTATGTTTTTTAGGATTATAGACAAATAACCTTAATTAGGTATTATAAGTTAGATAGCCTTTTGGGACAACTTATGATATAGAATAACTTTTTTTTGTTGTCTGAAACCTAATAAGCATGACCACTGAAGCAAGTAACCTCTGTGTTTCAAGGAAAATGTGACGGGGAAAAGATGTTGCAGTCACGAAAGACAAGTGCTAGGTTTGGTAATAATGTGCATAAAGTGACAAGTGCAAGCTATTGAGTTTTGCAGTGATTAATTTACTATGACACATACGTATACATATCTATACGTGAAGCAGGATGGTCCATACAAATCAAGAGGATAGGATAAGGTTGGCCTATCAAAATATGTTTTTTTTTTTTTGCTTTCTATGTTAAATTTAAGTAATTAATTGATAGTCTGCACAAACAACAACAAAGAAAAAACAAAGTGGAGTCGTGTAATTACGTTGAAAGTGATCAATCAGGTGCATGGAAAAATAATAATAAACAAAGTTTTATAAAATAATTCCATCAGAATTTCTATTAAATTGATTGTAGGAGGGTAAAAAAATCGATAAAATCGAACTGATTGGTCTTGTCTCTAAAAAAATTATACATATTTTACAGGGAAAACGGACCAAAAATTGATATAACTCATCAATAATCGACTAAATATTTTGATAAAATATGCAAAAATTGGAGAAACGGATAGTGGAGATCATTGCGTCAATTCCAAACTTTGGTGCTTTTGGGTAGACTAGACAACAATTAATAAATATGTTAAAGTCATGAAGTGGGGCTTCCAAGGATCCGGCCATGCCAGGCCTGGCCCACAGAAATCTCTTTCCAAGGTTGGGGTTTTGGTTTGGTAACATATCTTATTCAAAACTACGAGATCCGCTGCCCCAATGGACCCTTATTTTACTGTGCAGGGGCCGGGCGTATGGCCGTAAACAATCCTAGATCAATAAAAAAAGTAAATAATACTCTCTCTGTTCTATTTTAATTGTTCCCTCCACTTTTTTATATAATTTAAAAAAATATTTAATTTCCTTTCAATTTGACGTTTATACTCTTATCTGTAATGACAAATATTTTGGCACCATAAAAAATTAATTAATGTGCATGCTTATTGAGTTAGTTGTTGAGTTTTTCAAGTTAAGGGTAAAATAAAAAAAAATGAAAAAAAATAGTTTTCATTAATTGAAATACATACATTTTGAGACATCCAAAAAGGAATAAAGGATAATTAAAATGGGACGGGGGAGTAGCTAGAATTTATTGTTTAGTTTGACAAATGGTGGTGGAAAACTATTTTTTCCCTTCTAATTTCTAAATAAAGAATGAGACATGCCCTAATAATGAGTCTGGCAAGTCTACCAATGCTCCTTTAAAGACAATACATATATTAAATTCCTTTGGAGAGATCCCAAATTTTTTCTGCCAATAGGCCAATTTTATCTGGTAACAGTCCAAATTATATATGAGTGGCCGCTGTTTTATGACTGAGAGCATCTCCAAAGGAGAGTGCTAAAATTAGTTTTATAACCTTAAATAGTATAAAAATGAGGATGTATATTTTTTTGGCTCCAAGGGAGGGGATGTATATGAGGTGCTAAGTTAATTTTAGCCCAAATCTATTCAATTTAAGCCTAATTTATCAAGCCCAACATAAGGCCCAATATATTATTTCCGCCAAAATATCTCCCGTTAAAATATTTTCAGCCAAAATGTTCCCTCCACAAATTTTTCTGCCAAAATTTTCCCGCTTAATTATAGTCTACAAATTTTCCCGCCATAATTATTTGTGCACCTCATCACTCTATCAATAGATCTTGAAAAATAACTGTCATAGGGTGGTGGTGGAGGTGGATCTATCTATAAAAATATAAAACATATAATTGTAACAAAATTCATAATACTCTAAAAATTAAACATAAAATTTGTTCATATAATCAAAAATGATCCTACAGGACTTCATGGCCCATAAAATGAAAGTCCACTTATCATTTAATTAACTTCAATCAAGCCCATCACTTAAGAGATCAAAGTAGTCAAAGTGACCTAAATTTTTTAATAAAAAATAAAGTTGAAAAGTTAGCCACACGTATACCTCTCTGGAACTTTCTTTTCACCTTCTTCTTTATGCTATTGCCTGAGCGCCTCCTTGTTCAGCCATTGACACCACGATTAAGAAGGAAGAGTGATAAAGATGGAAGGGCAGTCAATCGGAGGAGGATAAAGACTAGAGGCAAAGCTGCATGAAAGATTCAGATGTGCAAATCATTCATATAGGTGTTGCTATTTATAATTTTTTTTTTGAAAACTAGTCGTTGATATGATTCAGATATGTGTTACAGTTCTGTGAAAAGTGCAAACTAGCCGTTGAGATTTCAGATTCCACTTCCAACGGTCACTTTTTTCTTCCCTCCATATTTTACATCTCTCTCACCTTTTTCCAACTGGGTGCTAAGTTTAACACTTGGGACTGACAGGTTGTATTATACAACCTCATATACAACTCTGGTTGGAGCTGGAAAAAATTAAAAATGGATTGTATTGTGGCAGTTATAGGAGATACCACCCGACTTACAACTCCCGTTGGAGTTGCTCTAACTCATATATTTTTTGTTCGAAAAAAAAAATGTTACAAAAAAAATAAAATAATGATATGTCTATTGATTTATATTTAATGATGAAGGACTATCATACATTTTTCATATTAAATTTATATTTAAAACTACGGCTCAGGATTCCCTAAATATATGTTGTTTGTTGTGGGCTTAATTAACGGCCCTAATAAATGACTGCGAGAGGGGCCCATACACACGTGTGCGGTTTTCCGGTACTTCGTGTCTTTTGTGGATGAGCCCATAATGTGTAAATCCAGGCTTTCGAACGGAGTGAGTAGGTATGACTCGGGCCATATTTTGCTGGACGAAAATGCTTTTGGGCCGTCAATTTTGGGGTCGACTTACGTTCCTTGAGTGATGACATTATAGCCCAATGATCGTTTATGACCAGGCTCCGCCCAGCTTACACCTTTGATGTGAGGCCTCAAGAGGCCGAAGCTTAATAGAGATTTCGTCGCGGTCATCCGAATCTTTATTTCAAAGGTTTTGAATTTAAATCAAAGGGAAATCCATTACGTGTATGATCAAATTTAAAAAAATCATCGCAAGTCGTATAATTGACTTATAGTACTTTATTTTCAACTTCAAATGAATATTTCAGCCGCAGAAAACTTAAAACTGTTGACGCACTGCTCCCCTTCATCCATTCATTTTTAATCATATTAGTTACATATTCTATTGTCTCACCCACCAGACCTATTACCTCTTTCCTATATGTATAAACCCCAATAGGTAATTAGGTACGTATATCAAGTTATCAACTCGAGAGATCTAAAACCATATTGAAGAAAATTGTACATGTGCATTGTGCACACACATATTGAAGAAGAAAAATGAGAAAGAAACATGTCAATAAATCTAGGCCATGTGACACCACAACCTCATGGAAGAACACGAGTGTGTCTGCTCCTGTTTATGCATATGAATGTAGTAGTATTTATTATTGTCAGCACATATGTTTTCATTCACTTTCGTGTCTGCTCCTGTTTATGCATATTGACTTTTGTTGTGAATATGGGCCCCACTTATCTTATCTGTCAACCGCTTAACTACCTCTACCCAGCATCCACCGTACCGAGGTGGGTGGGTCCGCTGTAGATGAATGGCCCGCCCTGTCGGAGACTTGTAGAGGCGGTGTAGCCGGATTGTGGCAGATCCAGAGTGATATGTCGTCTACTTTTGTGTGTTTAAATTTGATTTAATTCAGACAAAAAATGTCATTTAATCTCAAAATATTCAAATTGAGATTAAGAAACTAGAAAAGTAGAAAACACACCGACACACGTGCCCGCCGAGTTAACACTTTCATTTTTTTATTTCGATTTTTTGCAAAACTAGTTTTTAGTTTTTTACTGCCAAAATTATTACCAGTACTTGTAACCTCCTCTAATGGCACTCTTGAAAACAACATTTAGTCCATTTGAGAATTGAGATGTCTCTTAACCACTCTTTAATGTCTACAATGAACATTTTCTCCGACTTCAAATCTTGCTTCTTTTTGCTAGACACTTGACTCCTCAAACATCGATTAAAGGTTGCAAAGTTCAATAACAAAATGTCACATATAAAGCTGAATTGGAGTTAACATGCTGCATTCTCTTTTTTTGTTCAGAGACTCCATTTTCTATACACATGACCTGTTATGAACAACCCACTTGATAAACAAGTGAGAGAAAACACCATGGCTAAGTTTGTTGCTGTCCTGCTTCTCACACTCACTGTCATTTCCATGCTTCAAACGATGGTGAGAGACTCTCTCCACTCAGAAAACAAGACTCTTACACTTTTTTTTTGTTCTTCTTTAGTTTGCTGAGATGCTTAGTTGGGTTTCTCTGGTTTTGCAGGTTTTGGCTTCAAATGGAAATGGGGGTCACCAGTATAACAACAGAGTAATTAAAATAACCCAATTCTCGTTTTAGTACTTGTAATTGTGACAAAAATACCAATAAAATCTTGTCTTGTTTTTTCAATCAAGGCATCTTCTTCACTAACATAACCCACATTTTTGTTTCAGAATCGCTATGGACCTGGGAGTCTCGAGAGCTTCCGTAAGCACTCCTTTCTTCTCCACTTTTTTAATCCTGATTCTTTCATTTTCTACATGATTTGGTTCCTTCGATGCCCCAGAAGAAGCCTAAAATGACTGAGGAGTCAAAGAGTCAAGATTTTGGAAAACTCTGTGTATTTGCAGAATGTGTGGTTTTTTTTTTTTTACCGTTGTGGAATTGACAATGATAATTGGTGTGATATGACCAGAATGCCCTAAAGAATGCGATAGGAGGTGCAAGCAGACACAGTACCACAATGCCTGCATTTTGTTCTGCAACAAATGTTGCAAGAAGTGTCTGTGTGCCCCCGGGTTATTATGGTCATAAAGAAGTGTGCTCTTGCTACAATAACCGGAAGACCAAGGAAGGAGGACCCAAATGCCCTTAAAACTTATTCTGCACCTCTGATTGGTCTCCTTTCACTACTATTATGTCTTAACTAATTATGGTTATGTTGAGATTTTCTTTTGTTTAGTCACTCCATGGGACTGAGGCTCTTTAATTTCCTCTTACAATGAGGGTGGCTGCTGTGTTACTTACCTAATTATATATCAATGAAGTGAAATTTCCTATTTTATTATGACATGCACTGCTATTTGTAATTTAGTATGTCTATTGAGTAGTTTTGGGTTCAATTTTTGTTGTTGTGGCGCATTAATTATTGTTAGTTATGGAACCAGAATGTCAAGCCACTACGAAAGGTGAGCCTTGTATGCTACTCATATCAATCTCGTCATTTTTGTGTGCCTGCCTAGCCTAATCTGCATAAGTTTGAGATTCCACTCCATAAAAATTAACAAAATATGAGAATGAATGATTTTTAGCCTCGTCTTGCCTCATTATTTTCAAAGTGTCAATCAAATGTCCCGTAAGATTTTGAACTTGGATCCTTTTCACAATCAAAGGAGTTTAGTTTTAAAAAAATACCCGACTGACACCAAATGTTCCAAAATACTTTTCCACGATTACCAAACCGTTTGATCGGTTCTTTTCAAATTTTAAATATTTTCCCACTAAAATCATATCGAACATAAAAAATAGATATATTGACTAAACGATTTAAAGTAAATATGTCAAAAAACCGACCATTAACACCAATAAAATTCAACAACTATCAAGTTAATCATCAATAGGACCAACCCAAACTCATTACTCTTACCAATCTCCACTAAACTACACATATGGGTACAAGGTTTCTGACCTGACCCGGTAACTTAGTCAGATTCGATCCTTATCAAGTATGCTCAACCCCGCCAATAAGGGTTAATATCACTTTTAGTCACCGAAAGATAGCCCATGTTTCATTTTGGTCATCGAAAGATAAAACGTTTCAACTTGGTAACTTAACTTTTCATTTTGTTTCAGTCAAGCCACCCAGTCAGGATTTCTCAAATCCGGGCAGCAAAAATGCTGACGTGACAATTTGACTTCTTTTGATTGGTCCACGTGGAAAATAGTCGCCACGTGAAAATATTTAGCATAAGTTAATACTACTTTTAGTCACTGAAAAAATGCTTATGTTTCATTTTGGCCACTGAAAGATAAAACGTTTCAATTTAGTCATTTAGTTTTTCATTTTGTTTCAGTAAAGCCACTCGGTCAAACTGGCCACCGAGTGTCATTGTCGAAATGCTCTCGTGCGGCCTCTAAGCACAATCATCATTCAGTGGCACAACTAATCTCGCAGTCAAACTAAGAAGCAAAAATTAGGTTTCAGAGATCAAACCCTACAACACCATTCATACTCTAGGCCTCCTGCTTCGAATCAATTCGTCTCCATTGGCGTTTCGTCCCTATAGCATAACAATCTAAGCAGAAGAAATTTCACTAATTCATATTGTTCTCGCAAGTGGACCTTCACTTCTCACGATTGCTCTAAATTTAAAAAATTGCAAAATATTTTCACGTGGTGACCATTTTCCTCGTGTACCAATCAAAAGCAAGTCAAACTATCACGTGCTCGGATTTGAGAAATCCTAGCTTGACTGTAACAAAATGAAAAGTTTAGTGACCAAGTTGAAACATTTTATCTTTCAGTGACAAAAATGACACATGAGCTATCTTTTAGTGACTTAAAGTAGTATTAACCACGTGACCATTTTCCATGTGGACCAATTGAAACACGTCAAACTGTCACGTCAGCTTTTTGGCTGCCCGGATTTGAGAAATCCTGACCGAGTGACTTGACTGGAATAAAATGAAAAGTTAAGTTACCAAGTTGAAACGTTTTATCTTTCGATAATCAAAATGAAACATAGACTATCTTTCGGTGACTAAAAATGATATTAACCCCGGCCAATAATGACGAATCATAACATGACTCAAACCCAATAACATTGGACCGGGTACTGGATTTAAATAGTGTGAATTTTGAGTCATCGGTCCCATAAATATATATATATATATATTTTGCATTGCCTTTAATGCCCTCTTTCCTGCTTCTTTCTACCACTGTACATTACTTCGGTATATGGTCTTCGTTGGTATTGCCACTGTTTTTTTTGTACGAATTCTTGACTTACTCTTAACGCTGCCAATGCTGCTTGGTTTCTGCGATTTCGACTTCTCGGTTTGACAAACTTCTTCAGCCTTTTCTTTTCTAAATTTCGATCACAATGTTTAGCCAATTTTGACAAATTTCAGTTCGTAAATACTGTCGAGCGTTCAGTGCTTGCTAGTTTTTTTGTAAATACTGGTCAACTCACAAGATCCCTAACGTTTTCGTCGATTTTCGGTGAGATTTTCTTATATTCTTATTGATAGTGATGATATTGTTTATGTTTGTGACTAGGATTCGCGATTATCTTGGATATGGTTAGAGGAAAGATTTAGATTAAGAGCTTGCTTAGATTAGGGCATTGGAGAGCTAAGTAGAGATGGTTAAATGGGTAATTTTTGTATAATTTGTTTGGTTTTAAATTATTTAATCTCTCTTACTCTACCTCATATCCAAACAAATTTAATAATTCATTATTTTAATTAAATCTTATTTCATCCAATCAAGATAGAGTTTTATTAAATTACTTTACTTAATTCTCAATTACATTACTCCACTTAATCTCTATTTTTTTTTTATCAAGTCCGACTACTTTAGGCTTCGTTTGGTATGCGTTTCCCACAGCTTAAAGCTGTGGGACCCACTAAAAAGTGGGTGCATACCAAACAGGCTCTATAAAATTGCGTTTTGGACCGCTTAAATGCGGTCCAAAACGAGACGCTGATTCATATCAGCGTCTCATTGCGTTTCTTACCTTTATTTTCATTAAAGACAATTTTGTCCATATTAAAGACAATTTTGCCCATATTAAAACAGAGCTGATTATTATGAATTAAGCTTGTTTCTTTCAAGGCAATAAACTAATGTCTCTGCTAAGCATATTTTAATTATAATTAATTATCAGAGGACTTGAACCTCTTAAATATGTATGAAAATGTAAATCGAGTGGGGAAGACTTCATGACAATTATTGTGTGTTACAAATATTTCTAAAATGTCATGTAAGAACTCTAGTTATGTGTCTAATTAAAACTTTTTATCCAATATTATCACTCTTTTATTACAATGCCCTTTTTTGTAATTTCATATAAAATATAATAACAAAAGGTTAATCTAAAAAAGTGAACCAAACGCCCCACAGCATTTTACACAGCTTAAAGCTGTGGGCCCCACAGCTTTTTACAGAGCATTTTTTACAGCTAAAAGCACAGCATTTCTCACAGCTTTAAGCTGTGAAATACAATTGGATAACAAACGAACCCTTAGTCTTCCATTCTTAATTCTCTAATCCAAACAAATCCCTCGAAAAATTGAGAATGCAACAACCAGACAAGTGACCTTCTGGAAGAGCCCAACACTATTTTTCAGTGTTTTGCATTTACCGCTGGGTTATCGGGCGGGTCTTGGCCTCACAAAATTACTGGGACGGGTCAAATCCGGGCCGATAGCCCGGAACCAGGCCCGGTGTGCAGCCTTTAGACTCTCTTCACTACTTTTGAACTCCCGCCAGAACTCCTTTTAATTTGTCGACCTCCGCAGAAAGAAATCGTTTTTTAATTCAAATTATCATCCAAACTTGTAAACCGAGCAGCAGAAATTCGGTGGTCCAGGCAGCGAGTACATCACAAATCTTCAAATTTTAACCTAAAACTGATAGTTACAGGCTCCGAGTTGAACTCGCAATGGGGATGGAGTCGGCGGAGTTCGTGGACCGCGAGTCCGACTCGGTGAAGCGGGGATCAGGATCCGGAGTACCGAGGCTTGTTATCAACGAAATGGTGATGAGAAACTTCAAATCCTACGCTGGCGAGCAGCGGGTTGGGCCCTTCCACAAGGTTAGGGCTTTGATTTCTGTTTTCCTTTTGTCGACTTCGGTGGTGTAAATTGATAACTAGGGTTTTGTTGTTTGTCGTGTTGTGACAAAAAAGTGGAGAAAGAAAATGATTGCATTTGATTTCTTGCTCTGAATATGGGTCCTTACTTGAACTTAATAAGAGATGTGGACTAGACAATAATGAACTTGCTGTGAATGAAAATTTGAAGGCAAACTGAATTTATCTCAGTTTCTCGGTTATCGAACAGAGTTTATAGTTTATCTGGCAAATGAATTACCTTTTTTCTTTCCAAATTTTGTTGTTCCAGAGTTTTTCTGCCGTGGTTGGACCGAATGGCAGTGGAAAGAGCAACGTGATAGATGCAATGCTCTTTGTCTTTGGAAAGCGAGCTAAACAGGTATCTTCTGTTTAAATCTTCCAGATTCTTACTCTGAGAGCAAAAATGATATGATTCTGTAGCTCCTTCTGTAGCAATGGTATCCTTCTTGAATTAGTTTACATTCTGAGCTAGATTGTTCTTTCCCCCCGTTTTATGTCCTCATTTTGTTTACCCATGTCTCTTTTAATGTGCAGATGCGGCTTAACAAAGTTTCAGAGCTTATCCATAATTCAACTAATCATCAGAATCTGGATAGCGCTGGCGTTTCAGTTCATTTTCAGGATATTGTTGATCTGGTAACTGAAAATATTATGTATTGTTTTCGTTGGTAATGATTAATGTAGCCCTTTGGTTGATTGCCAAGAAGTATAATTTGTTTGTTCTTTAATATTTTTTTTTTATCTTAGGAATTATGTTTATCGTTTAGTCAACCTACAAATGCTCTTGTCTTTCATTCACTTTTGTCAATAATTGAGACGCAAATTTCTAATTATACAGGACGATGGGACCTATCAAGCTGTTCCTGAAAGCAAATTTGTAATCACGCGTGTAGCATTTCGGGATAACTCATCTAAGTATTACATTAATGACCGGCAAAGTAATTTCACCGAGGTTACTAAGAAGTTGAAAGGGAAAGGAGTTGATCTAGACAACAATCGATTCTTGATTCTTCAGGTTTATCATTTTTAGACACCAGTTCTTATTTGAGCACCATGCACGTAGTTTCTTTTAGTATCTTCTGAGTTGTCTTGTTTGTTGTTTACAGGGAGAAGTTGAGCAGATTTCATTGATGAAGCCGAAAGCCCAAGGACCTCATGATGAAGGTTTTCTTGAATATCTAGAAGACATAATTGGAACTGACAAATATGTTGAGAAAATTGAGGAATCATATAAGGAGTGAGTACTTTTTGTGAATTTAGTTTAATTTTCAGGTGCACTTGTTTCTGCAGTTGGCATGCATGTCTACTCTTACACAATAGCAGTCAGAATATATTTACTTTTCAGAATACTAACTGGTCGAGTAATTGTTTGGAAAGGCAAACAATTACCTTTCTCTGTGCTTGATCTTGTCTACAAGTGAAATTTTGGGCCACTGCTGTCAAATAGCTTGAACTAAGTTGCTGTTTCCTTTTTTTTGAGTGACTGAGATTTTGTATTTTTTTTCCACTATCACTATTAGATGTAGTCTACACATTCTGATTTGTAAAGAATTGGCCCTATCTGTAAAAAAATAATTGTTATTCTATTGGTCACATAGGCTAGAATCACTCAATGAGAAAAGGTCCGGGGTCGTGCAGATAGTCAAATTAGCAGAGAAAGAAAGAGATGGTTTAGAGGTTTGTAAGTTTAATTTTGCATTTGTATTCTCAAAATTTTCTATATTATTTTAGTTACTTAATGTCTCTATATGGAACAGAATGTCAAGAATGACGCAGAAGCCTACATGCTGAAGGAGTTGTCTCTCCTGAAATGGCAAGAAACAGCCACAAAATTGGCTCATGAAGATACCAACACAAAAATGACCGAAGTGGAGGCAAATTTAACTAGCTTAGAGGAGAATCTAAAGGCCAAAAGGTTCATTTGGTCATGAAAAGTATAAAATTCTATTTTCCATTTTACTATAATATCACACGGTGAAATTTATTAATTTCTATTTTAGGGCCACAATTCAAGAAAGTACGAAATCATTGAGAGAGATTGAGGTTGTGCATAACAAATTTATGAAGAGACAGGAGGTTTGTATTTCATGGATCTAATAACATGGATACGGTTTCAGTTACAATATGTTGATATTGATATATTTCATAGAAAGAAATTTGGAATCTTATAAGTTTTATGCCATGTGGTTAAATTTTGATACTTGATTTGATTCTGAGAAATTTAATTTCTGCTTTGATTAACTAGGAGCTCGACAACCAAATGAGATTTCACAAGGAAGAGTTTAAGGAATTTGAAAGGCAGGATGTTAAATACCGGGAAGATTTGAAGCATTTGAAGCAAAAGATCAAGAAACTTGAAGATAAAGTTGAAAGGGTAGGGGAAAATACCTTATCGAATTCAACTGAACTCGCACGTGTATCTTATATTGCTTACATTGCAGGATTCCTCAAAAGTTGATGGCTTACTGAAGGAATGTGATGATTCGACTACTTTGATTCCACAACTTGAGAATAATATCCCAAAATTGCAAAAGATCTTGTTAGATGAGGAGAGACTCTTAGAGGAAATAATGGAGAATTCTAAAGGTGGTTTTTTCTCCTTACTTCATATAAATGCATTGGAAGAGATTTTCTATAGATCTCGTAATATAATGTAAATGTAAACAATTCCCATACTCAAAGTTTCGGCAGTGTAGGCAAGGTTGTTGCTTCCAAGATTTGAGCCGTTGATCTCTAGGTTGTACTGATGCAACCTTAACACTTAGTCTAAGATTCATTCATATATATATATATATCCCATGTTATTTTGGCAGTAAAAAGCGCGGAGTAAAGTGAACTACTTATCCTCGACCTATGAGCATGTAAAGGAGCTTCCAATTACTTTAATTTTAATGCCAGGGTAATAGGGTTTGTTTAGTCTGATATCGTTGATGCATGTGCCAAAAGTAAACGCACAATCGCATCCCATAGCTTTGGTGGTGTAGGTCAACTGAATTGGCTCAAAAGAAATTCCAAATTGGAGCAGATTGAAAGCTGCATATGTATTACTTAGCTGTTTAATTTGACATTGGTTAGTAGAGGAAGGAGGTTTTACAAGTTTTCTGTTAGTTTGTGATTGAATTGGAAGTTGAAGGTTCTTATAAGTGTACTTAGTCAAATATCTTAACTATAAAGGAATTTTCTATGCAAAGATATTTGACCGTGAACTTTAGACATTTACTGAATATGGACATCTTGATTTTATATCACTGACCTCTGTGAACTGTATTGCTGTATGTATTATTGGACACACATTTGAGTTCAAGTTATCTTTTTGTTTCACCAGTTAATTCAATATTTATTAAGGCTCTATATGGACACAATTTTTCTCAATTAGAAATGTGGATCTATAGAACACACGAGTTCGATCTGAACTATTTTAGCTTGCTTTGTTACACTATGATAAAGGCACAAACCAGAGACAAGTAACACTTTTTATTTTGGGTATCATGGCCAATTATCTTCTTGTTGTTTGTTTATGTGTTTCAAATGTAACATACGGGAAGAGAGGTGGGGAGGGGGATAAGTTACTCGTTTTTAACGAAACAGCCCATTTCTTATGTGAGGAATCCATTATTAAGCGGATATGCAACTATCTTGTTATATTCTTAACCACTACATGTGTTTTTGTGGTGAGCAGTTGAAACTGAGAGATACCGCTCTGAGCTTGCAAAGGTTCGTGCTGATTTAGAACCATGGGAAAAGCAGCTCATTGATCATAAGGGAAGACTTGAAGTTGCATGTACTGAAAGTAAACTATTAAGTGAAAAGGTAACCCTGACTAGTGACTTCTTTTAACATTGACTTGTTAAATTGACTACATGTGCTATATAACAATGCTACTTATACTTAGTAGCTGTCCATTTTTGTAGTACCTGTTTTTTTTTTTTTAACCCATATCTTAGAAGTGCAGAAAAATCATACAGGCATCTATTTGATATCATTTTATGTTTGCATGGGATAACTGATCCTAGTTAGGTAGCATCCTAGGCTCATAGAATTTATCTTATTGGTAAGAGTTTCAGTATATGGCCAAATTTTGATCATGATAGAGGAAATCATTGTTAAAACAACTAAACAGGTGGAAATTGTTTCTAACTTTGTTCAAGAAACTTTCAGTATCATGAATTCATGACTATAACTATTTTGATGAAACTGTGTGTGTATATATATTACTCTCGTGACTGTTAGCTGGAGTTAGTTTTATAAAAGATACATGATTCAAATTGCAAGTTAAAGAATAAAGAATATATGTCAGAACTCGGAGATGAAAACTTTGTTAGAGATGAACATTTATTCCACTATGTTGCTTCAAACCAATATTCATATTTGGCCGTTTGCATGTCAATGAGAACTTGGTGAACCTTTGTTGGATGAGGATGTCATGCAGTGAGCTGAATTTGTTTGCTAATGTTCAGCATGAAGCTGGTCGTGCAGCTTTTGAGGATGCGGGGAAGAAGATGGAGAGCATATTGCACAAGATTGATACAAAAAGTGCAAGCATTGCTAGAATACAAGTTGATATAGAAAAACACATGCTTGAAGCACTGGAAGCTCGTAAAGTGGAACAAGTCAGTGTTTTTCTTAAAATTTGCATTTTTGATTTTTTTTTTTTAAAATTCTTGGACAAAATGTTTTTCCCTTTTAGAATATCGTTAGAATGCTGAAGCCTTATGCAGGAATGCAATAAGGAGCAGGAAGAACTGATTCCTCTTGAACAAGCTGCAAGACAGAAGGTTGCAGAACTCAAATCCATCTTGGAATCTGAGAAAAGTCAGGGATCAGTTTTAAAAGCTATTCTGCGGGCTAAGGAATCCAATGAAATAGGGGGAATATACGGCCGAATGGGTGACTTAGGTGCTATTGATGGTGAGTTTGCTTCATGGTGGATTAGTGTTCCTTTTTGCCCCTTAATGAAGTTCTTTTGCATTCTGAAAAGAAAGATATGATTAGCGTCTCATGTCCATTTACCATTGCCATATCTGGGTTTTGCGGATTCCTTTCACTTTTCAATCTGTTAAAACACATTTAAGTTTCTAGGTTATTGCCTTATTGGCATATCAGAGTTTTCATCATTCTTATGTAGTGCAATGCTTGGGAAATTTATGGCTTCTAAACCTTTAAATTTTTGTGCCTTGAATCTTGATATTGCTCCCTATTTCATTTCACTTGCTTATAGGCTTGCTAGATCAGTTTGTCTAGGTCTATACTAATTTGTGGATACTGTTTCTGCAGCAAAATATGATGTTGCTATATCAACAGCATGTCCTGGACTTGACTATATTGTGGTGGAAACAGCGATAGCTGCCCAAGCATGTGTTGACTTGCTTCGCAGGGAGAAACTTGGTGTTGCAACTTTCATGATATTGGTATTGTTTGCTAGTCCTTCCACTTTTTCATATTTATATTCACTTCAGTTTAACTCATTTTCTTTCTACTAAAATTAGTAAAATTCAACCCGTTGTTTTGGCAGTTTTAGGTGTTTTTTGAAATACTGAAGACTGAAAATAGTAATGAAAGTTGGGGATGCCTTGGTTTTTTAGATAGGGAATGCATTAGTTATTGAATATTTACAATTCAGGAAATTATGAAGGCAGTTTCACTATTTTTTTCATGCAGGAGAAGCAACTTGATCTTTTGCCAAAATCAAAGGAGAATGTAAACCCACCAGAGGGAGTTCCACGCCTTTTTGATTTAATAAAGGTTCAGGACGAAAGAATGAAGCTTGCTTTCTATGCAGCAATGGGTGATACTGTTGTAGCAAAGGATCTTGATCAGGTACGTCCAGCATTAAAATACTCAGGTGCACAAATGTGCACACAAAGACATGCATTTATAGTTTTGTACACACATCTATGGTTGGTAAATTGCAGAGATATGTGCAGACTGCAGATATAGACATGCGGGGGATGTTAGTTGTATTATGCATTCAGTAGTTCTTGATGACATCATGATCATTTCTTGTCTCTTAAAGCAAATATCGCGAATTTATCTCTGTGGATGCCCACTATTCTTTGAAGCTTGAGTTTCAGCCTGCCAATAGTTCATGTTTTGTTGCTTGTGATTCAATTTAGATTTTGTACCGAAGAACAATTTTTATCCATAAATTCCTTCCTGTAGACCTATTGCTGCTAATAATTTTGTTTTTTGTATTTAATGATGTCATGGTTGTCAAGCATATGACCCGTGATAAGAACTAATTTATGGGCCTAACATTGTTATTTTTTTAATCTCTGTTTATGACTTATACTCTTTTAATTGGAGCTAATGGTGCAGCAGAGAGAGAAAGAGTTATATAAATTGATGTCAAATTAGAGATAAAATAATGTGTTGAGCCCAAAAAGAGCAAACTCCCCAGCAACCCATTCACCCTCTGTTCTTAATATGCAGACCCTCTTGTCTTATACTGGTATGCCCCAAGTGCTGGTAGATTCGATAAGTGTTGATCCTTTTGTGTGTCTCATAGCATGAAAAGCATATCTGGTCCTTCTAAGAAGCTGCACCATCTTCAAATTACAGATAATAGTCCTTTGTAATTTATTTTGCGCTTTCATTTTGAAGTTGATTCTTATCTGGCAATATTAATTTTCTTTTCTTTGTAACTTTCAGGCAGCCCGTATTGCTTATGGAAATTACCATGAATTTCGACGGGTGGTTACTCTTGATGGTTCACTGTTTGAGAAATCTGGTACTATGAGTGGTGGGGGAAATAAGCCACGTGGTGGAAAGATGGGCACATCTATTCGTGCCAACAGTGTGTCTGGAGAAGCTGTTTCAAACGCTGAAAAGGAGCTCTCTACAATGGTTAACACTTTAAATAGTATTCGCCAGAAAATTGCTGATGGTTTAAGACGATACCAAGCCTCAGACAAAGCAGTTGCACAGTTGGAGATGGAGTTGGCTAAAACCAGGAAAGAGGTATTTTACTGCTAACAGCTAAGAACAGGTTACTGTTTCTTTTGATTGGGCACTTGATGAATAGATGATGGTTCAATGGTTCTGTTACAGATTGACAGTCTGAATTCAGAACATAGTTATCTTGAGAAACAACTTGACTCCCTGAAGGCTGCATCACAGCCAAAAGAGGATGAACTTAATAGGCTGGAGGATCTCAAGAAAATTATTTCTGCGGAACAAAAGGAGATTGATAGACTTATTATAGGCTCTAAGGAGTTGAAGGAAAAGGTACAAAGTTAATCATACTTTCATCTTTTTGCTCATGCAAGTTGCAACTCCATTGTTCTGAATATCCATACAATAATATTGTGTAATTACATTGCTGATGGTGATACATGCACTCGCTTACAATTTTCCCTGGATATTACGTCCACGTCCAACAAACTTTACTATGCTTGTTACTTGGTTGGTTGTTATCTGGATTGATTTAAAGTGGCTTCTACTTCCAGGCTTCAGAGCTTCAGAGTAAAATTGAGAATGCTGGGGGTGAAAAATTGAAAGCACAGAAGTCTAAGGTCACTAAGATTCAATCTGTAAGTTGTGTCTCACTATCAGATGTCCAAATTACAACCAACGCATTGTGTAATAATTTTGTTCAATCCATCTGTATAGGATATTGATAAAAATAGCACAGAGATTAACCGTCACAAAGTTCAAGTAGAGACTGGCCAGAAAATGATAAAAAAGTTGACAAAGGGGATTGAAGAGTCTAAGCAGGAAAAGGAGCGAGTTATTGAGGTGAAGGACAAGTTGAGAGGAATGTTCAAAGAAATAGAAGAGAAGGCATTTGCGGTTCAAGAGGGTTATAGAAACACACAGAAGGTTCCTTTTATCTTTTACTTGCTGTCTTCATTCAGATTTTTCATTTCAAAACAGTTCTCTTTTTTGTACCTTCTTAATTTTCCTCCGGCTTCTTTTTAATTTTATTTTTCTTCCTTATACAGGCAATTGATGAGCATAAAGATGCATTAGACAAAGCAAAATATGAGTATGAGAAAGAAAAAAAAGTTATAGATGAGATGCGGGCATCAGAGGTACTGTAATGGCTTTGCTTTCCTCATAGAAACTTAGCTATTATGAGAACTAAAGCATCTTCACCTTTTCTGGTTTTAAGTAAGTTAGTACAAATACCGTGTTAATTATCTCTCTGATTGTACAGGTAGATGCTCATTACAAGCTGCAAGACATGAAGAAATCATACATGGAACTTGAATCAAAGGAGAAGGGTTACAAGAAAAGGCTTGTTGACTTGCAAAATGATCTAACGAGGCATCTGGAACAGTATGTAAACTTGGGGACTTCATTTGTTTCAAGGTGTGGTGTCTGCCTTTGTGGAATGTTTAAATTTGCTTCCTGGTTGCAGAATTCAGAAAGATCTCGTTGACCCAGAAAAGCTTGAAGCGACCCTTACAGATGAGACTCTCACTAAAGCTTGTGATCTAAAACGTGCCCTTGAAATGGTTGCATTGCTGGAAGCACAACTAAAAGAGATGAGCCCAAATCTGGATTCAATTTCAGAGTATGAAATTAACTGCTGTGCATTAAAGCATTCCTCAATGATGATTTGATTTGTATCTGCATCTTACCTTTGCTAATTGATTTGTTTAATGTAGATATCGGAGAAAAGTTGCATTGTATAATGAGCGAGTTGAAGAGCTGAATATTGTCACTCAACAACGTGATGATATAAAAAAGCAGTACGATGAATGGAGAAAGAAAAGGCTAGTAGAGTTCTTTCCAGTGAGCGTATTTTTTCCCTTCACTATTTGAGAATTTTCCATTGCAAATAAACTTTTATTCTACTGGGCTGTATTTCAGGTTGGATGAATTCATGGCAGGTTTCAATGCAATATCTTTAAAGCTGAAGGAAATGTATCAGGTTTGGAATTGATCTCTCTTCTCTGTCTCTCTCTATTTGTGTGCAAGCTTGTCTATATGTGAGTGTGTGCTCGCTCCTATATCTGGATATAGGTGAATTTATATCATATGATGACGAAAAATAGTAATTACCCACTACTTGAGTGCGTAGCTTTATTTATCTTCTTGCCGTTATTTGCTACAGATGATCACACTTGGAGGTGATGCTGAACTTGAACTGGTGGATTCTTTGGATCCTTTCTCTGAAGGGGTTGTTTTTAGTGTCAGACCTCCAAAGAAGAGCTGGAAAAATATTGCAAACTTATCTGGCGGGGAAAAGGTAATCTTAAACACTTTTTACTCAACTCTTTTATTAATCCTTGCCTATTCCATGAATGTGAAACATCATTGTCTAAGAATGTAGAAACCTTTTTGTTTGCTGGAATAACATGTGGCCTTGTAATATTTTCAGACTCTTAGCTCTTTAGCTCTTGTTTTCGCACTTCATCACTACAAGCCTACCCCACTATATGTAATGGATGAAATTGACGCTGCTCTGGGTAAATATTTCTTGCGATGATGATCTATTTGCTTGTTTCTTATACTTACCACGCCATCCTTTATTCTATATCATTTAAACAATTGATGTGGAGTGTCAGATTTCAAGAATGTTTCCATTGTTGGGCACTATGTGAAGGACAGGACAAAGGATGCTCAATTTATAATTATAAGGCAAGGATGGATGTCTCAGTACACCATTTCTATATTTATTTGCCCCTTTTTTTCTTGGTGATGTTAGAGCTAAAATTAAACTCCAGATTTTTTTTTACCACGTGCAGCCTTAGGAACAACATGTTTGAGTTGGCTGATCGGCTTGTTGGTATCTATAAAACTGATAATTGCACAAAGAGCATCACCATCAACCCAGGGAGTTTTCTGGTGTGTGAAAAAGCTTCTTAAGGCGTTGTAGCTTTTCCTCATGTGAGTTGGTGTCACCATATCTTGTATATTTTTTTTCTCTTTCTATAAGATGTCTGAAACTCGCAGATGTCACAGATATTTATTATTGAAAGAAAACTTTGCCAAATACTTATTGCCACTTCTAGGCATATTTAAAGTCACTGAGGTAAGACTACAGTGCTTCGCCTCTTTCATGACCAGTATTTTGTTGAAAGCTTTATCTTTTTTATGATTATCTGTGTCTGAGCATGATATGGTGTGTGAATGGATGTTTGTGCATCGACTTTCTATGAAGCAATATTAGTGAACAGATTCAATGTATGTCGATCAATTTACTTGCGAGAGTATATAGGATTTTGGAATATGCTAGTATGAATTTTGTTTTTTGCACAACTGAGTTATCATATAACTAAGCACAGGTGTTTCGACAGAAATATATTAGACTTTGAACCATGCACAGACACTGAATTTTGAAATTCTGTTGGTTTTTTTTACGAGTACTTACAATTCACACGGCCAGATGGTTCCTGGGAAAATCACAGGGGCCTTTGTCATCAATATGCTCATTGCCGCCCTTCCTTCGGCGAAGTTTAAATGAAACTGACCCTGGGGAAGTTGTTCGGCGAGGCTTATTGGCATCCCGAATCAGGTTATATGACAGTGCACCTAGTAGTGTTCCTGTCACTGGTCCTACAACATAAACCCATATTCCCTTGTAGTATGCACTAGCAAGTGCTGGACCTATTGACCTTGCTGGGTTCATTGATCCTCCAGATATTGGCCTGAAGGACAAGCAAAACTTGTTTTTAGTTACTTAAATACTTCTCCTCTTGGCTTAAGGATTTTATGGCACAGCAGATTGAGTCTATTTTAGTAAGTTTTTGCTTTTGGTAGTATTGCTTACCCTGCTACGA
Organism: Euonymus europaeus; assembly: GCA_963580455.1. Lineage (NCBI taxonomy): Eukaryota > Viridiplantae > Streptophyta > Magnoliopsida > Celastrales > Celastraceae > Euonymus > Euonymus europaeus. Next base: position 27,101,493 of record OY756961.1, read on the forward strand.
TTGATGTTATGCATACAGCAGAACCAACTGCAATACCTGCTAGTTCACCTACCTGAAAAAGGTGTAGATAATAATTTGATCAAAAAGATTTTGAATGAGTGATGTGCTACAATATAGATGTAGATATGGTTTCCTTACAGATTTAGTATCAGTTGCCACTGATGAAGTAACGAACATCATAGAAAAAGTTGTAACTATTTCCATGATCAAAGCTTGAACGTCCGTCCCAGACGGTGCTGTGGTGCCAAGGTGTTTTATGGGTTTCAGCAGCACTCTCAAAGTAAAAGCAGCAGAAATCCCCCCTGTAAGTTGAGCTGCAGCATAACATGGAACCTGCAATTGTTCAAAGTGCCAACCATTACTTTGAGGATTTTTCCTCTGTTATCTGAAGTATGTGAAGAGGACAGCAAGCCAAGCTGCTGATCTTCTGGCTAAACCGGCTTTCAGTGTCCAAAGTCCTGTTTGAACTGGTGTTTGTCCTAGTTTTATTTGTCTTGTTCTGATGTTCGATCGTTCGGGTCCTTTTTAATGAAAGTTTCGTTAAAAAAAAAAGCATCTTATTATTCCAGTTGGGCTTACATTATTCCATTATTTTAGCCGAACTGTAGATGGGCCCGAGCCCTGAAATAATACAACCTCATGGGTTGTGGTGGGAACAGCAGGCCCACAGTTCGTAACAATTATATTGTATTAATAAAATACCTAGCTAGGCTAGGCACTAGGCAGTATTATTTCCTTGTAGATTTCTGCAATTGTAGCTTTCATCTTATTATTATCATTACAGCTGGGCTTACTTTATTCCATTATTAGATTGGCCCAAGCCCTGAAATAATGCAGACTCATGGGCTGTGGGACCAGCAGGCCCAGTACTCCTAACTACCAGCTGGGAATGACAATACCGATAAAACCTAAACCCATAATGCTTGTTAAGACCGCTACAAGGAGGAGGAAAAAAAAAACATCGGAATTTCAGAAGCCAAAATTTACCTGTTTCCATGGAAAGTGTTTTACACAGGCGAAAGCTAGAGTGACAGCGGGGTTCATGTGTGCACCAGAGATGTGTCCAACTGCATGTATCATGACAGTCACAATGAGTCCACCAGCAACTGATGCTCCAAGTTTTGAGACCTTGTGTTCATCACTTGCACTAAGAGCAGCAGACCCACACGTCACAAACACCAATAGATAGGTTGCTATAACTTCTGCAATAACCTGTTTTTATAATTTTATATAATCTAATTATCAGTACAATACACACACACACACATATATATATCAGAAGCATCAATTTAATTATTACCTTCTTGAGAAAGCCAGGTGAGTATTGTTCTTCAAATGATCTCCAAAATAGAAGAAGTTTAGGGTTTTCTGTTGACGTGAGCTAATCATGGAGGAGACAATGTTGACAATAATCATGGAGGAGCCAATATTGAATAATCATGGAGGAGCCAATGTTGAATGTTGACATTGAGCTAATCAAGGAGATAATCATGGAATAAATTTGTGTAATTAATAGACTAAACTTTAGGAAGTCATTGTAAAGCATTGTAACTATATATACGTGTATACAACCCAATGAAAGTAAGTGAGAAAAAGTTCTCAAAATAATTGTATCACTCGGTTTCACATTTTCCACTGAGACCAACTCGTCTTTGGCTGTTGTGTCATGACTTGGATCCATTTTGGAGACAAGAAAATATATCCCGCACAGACTGATGAAGAAAAACTATAGAACTGAAAATAAGATAGAGAGAGAATCCTGGAAATTTATTGATCAATACTAGACCTATGTCAATGCCATAAGTTGAAGGATATATGTATATGTATATCATATGCCCTGGCTTTCTCCCTCTCCCACTAATAGACCATTACGTCACTATCAAGTAATATTATTTGTATAGGGATTGACGACACCCATTGAGTTCCATTCAGTGACTTTGGCACTGAATGTTCCAAAAATGAGTATTATTAGATTTGTGTAGTAGTAGTGCGTCAATCCAACTCTAAGGAGGTCAAGAGTTCGAGCCGCGAAGGTTGGATATTTTCTAAAATTAAATCAGTGCGGTTCGAAGCGTGATTAGACCCAAAGCGGACAATTCCCTGATGGAAAAATACCACCATAATTAGGTCGTCTGAATTCAATAATAGACACTCATTGATATTTCAACATTCGTTCTCCTTTTAGCATGTCAAAACCTATATGTGAAAGAAAATCCAGTACTTCTTAGCCATGAATATGATGAACGGTCTGTGAATATTTTTTCTTCAGAACAAAGCAATTCGACCATCCATGCACAATAAAAACTCTAAATTATAATTTTTGCACACTTTTCAATTTCTCAAACAACACAACACATCCACATATGAGATGCTCTCAATCATTTAAATATCATTTTTAGAATGATTTTTATTAATTTAAAATTAATACATTTTAAATATTAATGGATTAATCTAAATATATAATTAAATATTACATGTATTAATATAAAATTAGTGAATTAATCTGATCAATGGCCCAAATTTAATGGTGTAGTCGTTGTCTCATTGATGTGAGATATGCCTTTATATGATAAATTAGACATTTCCAGCAAGACTTATGAAATGATATTGTGAAACCTTAGCATGTCCACCTACAATTTTGTAGTTAAAAATCTACATTCTCAATGTTTTTCTTTTGTTTTCATATCTATAAACCTTTGTGGAAATATGTTGAGGATTGGTGGGAAGGGTAGGAGCAGTAAGAATAGGACCCCATCTCAAGATGATTGCCAATTAATTATTATAAATTGTTAATGTTAGAATTATAATTTAAGGTAGGTTTGGAGATAAAGGTACCTGATAAAAGACAGTTAGGCAGATTTTGCCAGATCCTTTTGTAAATGGAAAGCTGGGATCAGACAAGTATTAATTTGTCGATATATAAGTAAGTACTGATGAGAAGAAAGGCTGGACGCATAAAGAAGCTTTTAAAAAGGCAACTCATATGATAGAAGCCATTGTTGATAGAGAATGAGTAAACTAATCGGGACGGGGGTTTGGTGGTGGTAACGGGAATGAGGATAACTAAGTTGGACAAATCTCTGTGTTTATACTCGAACTCGATCAATTTTAAACGAACTCGAGAGATTAACAGCCCTATCGTGAAGCTCTCCTATGGAAGTTTCTTTTTTTGTGTGTTGAAATGGCGCTGAGAGAATGGGAGGAGTTCACAAACACTTGGGTTGCTCCCTCCAATCCCTCCCAAGTCTCATGAGGCCTATATAGTATTAGTATAGTTGCATACACCCCTTCCATTCCAAGGAGGCAAGCACAGCCTTAGGCCCATAAGGACCTGCATTGGTATTTGGTAGTTCATATGGGCTTTGCCCAAAAGTTTCAAGGCATAAACACAGGCCCGGCCGAAACAAAATTCCGGTCTGAACGCGTACGGTCCGAACCATGAGACACCAAATCTTAGAATCATGCTTGGTTGCACACAATGCTCATCAATTTGATTGAGGATGGAAAGAAAGAATAATATTGTGGGTTTGGGGTTTTCCCTCTTTCGATGTCACAGTGGGGGTTTCTCAGGCGAGAAGAAAGAGAATGGTGGAAAATGCAATTTGGTGGAGAGGAATAATATTGTGGGTTTGGGGTTTTTCCTCTTTCGATGTCACAATGAATCAATGATCTGAGGGTCTTGGGTACTTGGCTGCCTCATAGTTGAAAAAGAATGTCAAATATGTACAATTCTTGACATTATATATGCTTTTATATTGTGGCTAAGTGAGTTACTCCTATAGTTCTTGATGGCCTATACTCTTTGAGCTTCATTCTGAGGAGAGCTGGTGTGGGAAGACGCCTAATTTTGTTGAAATTCCAGAACTACAGACAGTAACAAACTAACAATATTGTCAACTTTAGGTTTTTCAGTTCACTGGATATATCGAGCCTATATATGGGTTATTCAGTTCACATGGTTACGTCGGGCTCGTACGACTTTGTTCTTACTCAAGTCAAACAAGTGAGCTGAGATCCAATTCATTAGACAAGGAAAAACACATTGTTTTAGTGAGAGGGTGGGCATAACACTTATAAAGTGTTTGAAATGTCTCACATTTTTCGATGTGAGATTTTTGCATTTTCTCACACTTGTAGACTGAGTTATTTCACAGACCCAACAAGTGGAGTAGATGTCATATCAAAGTCCAAATGAACCAAACAACCTGACACTGATACAATGTTGAAATTTCACACAACAATAATATTATCCACTTTAAGTTATCCGGTTCATTGGATACATAGGGCTCATATATGAATTATCCGGTTCACATTGATATATCATATCCAAGTCCAATTAGACCAAACAACCTGGCTTTGATACCATGTTAAAATTCTACAACTCCACACAACAATAATATTGTCCACTTTAAGTTATCCGGTTCACTTGATACATCGGGCTCATATATGAATTATCTGGTTCACATTGATATATCAGTCCCGCACGACTTTGTTGTTTCTCAATAATATTGTCCACTTTAAGTTATCCGGTTCACTGGATACATCGGACTCATATATGAATCATCCGGTTCACATTGATATATCAGTCCCGCACGACTTTGTTGTTTCTCAAGTCAAACAAGTGGACTTGAACCCAACTCATTAGATAAGTGAAAATGTATTGTTTTAGTGAGAAGGTGGGTCTATCACTTATTGAAATGTTCCACATATTCCGATGTGGGACTTATACAAATTTTGTGGTCTCATATTAATTTGGAGTGCACCACCATCAAAGTATCGACTATATGTGAGATATATTTTAAGAGAATTTAATATGGTCAATCTTTCATTCATAAAATAGCATTTATTTTTCGTTTATGAAGCGCACGACTAGAGAGAAGGAGTAAAGAAAAACAGATTTCATTGTATTTCATATTCTTAATACACGGTTAATAAATACCGGTTGCTCTTTAATTTTGGCTTTGTTGCACATGATATAATAAAAACGTGAAATACCAATAAGTTGCGGTTCAAGTGACACCATATTTGTTCTCTTTAAGCAAGATCTCGAGTTTGAGTTTTCTAAATGTAAAAAATTCTTGTTGGGAGAGCTTTGTCCCCTTAGTGGAACTCTCTCGACTCGGTCTGGATTTAATCGCATTGAGGTTAACTGTGGACGTCAAGCGGTCTAGACAAAAAAAATAAAAAATAAAATTGTGAAATGAAGTGTAGGATACTACATTACTACTAGATCCATGTTTGGGAGATATTGGTGGCCAACAAATTAAATACGTACATAAGTACAAATTAAGGTATTATTAGAGCATATCAAGTTACAGGATCCTTAGGATCAAATCAATGAATGGTATATATCTGTCTTGCATTTAATGGGATATATTTAGATCCTGCTTTCTTGAATGCAGATCATGCGTACTTAATCTCATTAATTTGCTATAATAATGTACAAGTATAATATATCTCCCTTTCTATGTCTCTCAATGGAGAAAGGTTTCTTTTAAGGGGAAAGTATAAGTTTTTCCACCAGTAATTGTTTTTTCTTCAATAGAGTGTCATTCCAGTAGAAGTCCGCCAGTGTCTGGTCTCTGGTTTTTGTCCAAAAGGTAGCATTTCCTCCCTCTCCCTTGCTCTCTTTTGGACATCCTTGTTTCATTCCTGACATAATGCTGGTTGTTCCATTTATTTTCTTCTCAGTTACGACGACATGCAAGGTGTGCAACAGATTTCAAGATACTATAAACGAGGGATGTTCCCAAAACAAATTTATTTTTCTCCAGTATCGAAGTCCATCGGTACAATTGACTACCACAGTTTTATCTCCAAACCGAAATCAAAAGCTGAGGCTAGAATATTTGCTGCAGAAAAACACAAGGAGGCTGAGAGGAAACGGCGATCTCGTATCAACGACCAATATCACAGCCTTCGCACTAAGCTGCCAAACTTGGTAAAAGTATGCGGAACAGTCAATATGTCTAAGAGGATATTTTAATGCCTTAATGAGTTCAGTTGTAATATATGCATGTGAATTGATATGGTTCTGGTAAAAAAAAAAACAGATGGATAAGGCGTCAGTGCTTGAAGAGACAGTCCGGTATGTCAGGGAACTGAAGAAGACGGTAAAAAAACTGAAAGCAGTTTGCCGCATTGGTGACATGGAATTTGTTTTCCCAGGTGGAGAGAATATGTTAAAAGTTGTTTATTGCCAGGGTGAAGGAGGGCTTGCAAAGGTCATCTTGAGTTGTGAGGATAAGCTGACGTTGATATCAGAAGTGACAAGGGCATTGGGGTCAGTGAAAGGAAGGGTGGTCAGGGCAGAAATGGTGACAGTCGGTGGGAGAACCCAGATTGTGCTTTGGATTCAAGGGTTAAGTGGAAAAGGAGAGTTAAAAATGCTAGAAAGGGCTCTCAGGCCGGTTCTGGAGAGGCCCTCATCCATGATGAGTAGAAGTTCACGACTCATGAGGTCTTAGTGTTGAACACTTGTGCAGGCCATGGAATTTCTAATGAAACTGTGTTCTAGTTTACAATTGATGTGTGTGTGTGTGTATATATATACACATATCAGTCAAAGACTTATGAAAGTATTGTACATAGTCATGTTAGTCATAGTTCACTAAATTTTCAACAGAGATCTCAGCGATTATTTGGTTGTCTCAATTTCGAAAGTTCATCATGATTTAAATCTGAATTTAAAGTTTGGCAGACATACGCTATTCCGCTTTGCTGCTGAAGTAGAACTCAACATTAGAGAAGTGATCAAGACCAAGACCTGCTTCATCAACATTAGGGGTTCATAAAATGATTAGTTTAGGACTGAAAATGATCTAATTATGGTCTAAACTGAAACAATGCCTTGGTTCAGTGAAGCTGACTGAATGGCGAGTTAGAAGCTCATCAGCTTTGATTAATTTGAGCTGCATATGGAAATTATGCAGTATTCTCACTCTTTTTTTTTTACTGTTCTTCACTGTGATATGATTATTGAATTCCATCTGAGTAGATTCTCTTTACTCTTTTATTTGTGGGATTTAATTCAAAAATAAATTCACAAGTTTAAGTCCTGTAAGTTTTTCAAATTTAGCTGGATGTTCAAGTAAACTAGGACAGGTTTTGTCTGTGCTTATGAAAGCTTCAGTGAATCAATTAATTTGTGGACTGTGGAGTTTACCGATGATGGCTGTTTCTATTCATTTCAGGTACCAAGCTTGTTTGTAGATTCTGTAGAAAGGGTGGCTATATGCTTAATTATATGCCGGATTCCTCTGATGTGACTGTATATGATTGTATATACTCTTTTGTGTCCTGTCTCTGGTCTTACCACATAACTTGAATTTCCTTAAAGGGTTCATGTGCTTGCAATTTCTGTGCTTCCTCATCATATGGTTCCAAGTTATGAGGACAATATCTAACCTAGAAACCAACCGTACGTCAGACTAAAACAATCGCCGGTTTCTTTCGCTCCTGAAAATATATACTCAGCAAATTCAAGTATGCATGTATATGTATATATATATGGTCCTGTAATTGATGCCAAATTGTCTATATATCATACTTGCTTTTGAGATTTTCCAATACGAAGCCTGTGCAAAAGTAAAAGAGTAGATGAGGAACTTTTTTTTTTGTTTTTTTTGTTTCTGGTTCACCAACTCTGCATCTGTCTCAATAATCTTCCACTCCTTTTTAATTATTTTTCGTCTACTTTTATAGATTCACTCCTCCTCGTGACTAGATAAACACTTGTTGAACCATCTACCACATTGTCGCATCTAAAGTATAATCTAGATAAGTTGATGATGATGCATATCTACGTGGGAGTGGAGGGACCGATTCTCTTGACAGAATTTGGACTCCAAACAAAGTGCACTCGAAAGAAATTGAAAATAAGAGAAGAAAGTTGCCTAATTTGATCATCTATTTTGTTTTATTAGTTGCACTACACACTACAGCTAGCCAAACATAACTCTGGATTCTTATTCTTGTCTTCATTCATGCATGTCAAGTTGCGTTTCTAATTGAACAATTATAATGCCTTAGAAACCTAAGACTTGGTCGTTTATAGATAGAGATTGGAATGATCTGTATTTTGACCATTAATGGACGCATGCCTTTGGCTGGATGAACCCCCTCAAAAAAAATTTATTTAGTGTCGGAGTCCCTCAATTTATTTTTTATTTATTGTTACATATAGGTAAATTTAAAAAAGCACCTTCAATTTAGACTCTTCTGAAATTAAAAAATATTTTCTTAATCCTCTGTTTTCTTGAATAGATATGAGCTTTAAAGTCCAATTAAGTTTTCACTTGCTTGATTCATTATTGACCTATGTTAATACGTATTCTCAAACAAATATAGAAGCAGTGTTTTTACCAATTTGTTGATTTTTATGTTATTTGAATTAGATATTGTCGAATTATTTGAATATTTGTCAATTTTGATAGTGTTAATTTATTATAGTCTTCAATAATTATTATAGTATTTATTTTATCAAATGAAAGCGTAAATACAAACGACAATACATTTAATATTAAAATAAAATTAGGACAACCTCTTCCAGCTAACTTAATCGTACCCAAACAAATTCACTAACTTAATCGTATCCAAACAAATTCAGGTGTACACTAGTTAGTTACGAACCTCTTACCGACTTCGCCCCTAAAGTCTACTGAATATCCGCAACTTTGAACATGTGAGCTTGGGGAGCTTGTGGCTAGCCTGACATCACTGTTTCTGTATGTATTGTTGTCTTGTCTGAATGAAAGACATTATCTCATTAGCTCTGCTTTTACGTTTTTTCACACATATATGATTCATGTCAGATTGTCAGAAGATCTATATATATACACTGAAGTTTCTCGTGACACATGCAATATTCGTCACTTAATTTTTGGCACAAAAAGTAGCAAAACATGGTAGGAGCTGAGAGGTGATCACAGCTCACAATTTGGCATAGATGCATTGTCGTTTGTATCATGCATGTGTATGTGTACATATATGTATATACGCACACATTGGGTTTTGAAGGTATATTCTTAGTGTATATCATGTTTATATATGGATTGTATGCATATGATTAAGCATGGATCACATATTTTTCACTTGTCATATTCCTGGTGGCATCGTATGTAGATGAAACCTTTACAACCATAAATGGTACACTGGATAATGATACTGGAAATTGAGTGTGTAGAGAAAGTGATTTGAAAAAATTATATTGAATGATGTGTAGAATGGTAGAAAAGTATAAGATATATGATATTGATACTTGATATTTGAAGTGTTTATAAATGAAAAGTGAAAAAAAAATTGTATTGAAATATGTGTTTTGTTGATATGACTGTATTGAGAGTCGTGTTTTGTTGTAATAGAAGTGGAATCGCACTGAAAAATTTGGAAATGAAGTTGTTATATTTCAACCTTCATCCAGGAGAAATTACTAAATGATTTTTTTAGTATTTTAGAATCCAAACAAATAATATTTCATACAGATGGCATTTTAATAAGACAGAAAACATTTCAATCGCATATTTGTTACTCGAAAATGTCACAATAGACTAACCTTTTCCATCGCACAATTACATTCTTGTCCTAGCTAGATTCCCCTACTTTGATATGATATATTAAGCATTCGTTCATTTATTGTACTGGCTAAAATACTTTCAGATTTGTTTGCACGTTTGTTAAGGTGAGCCAATTATTCATTCGTAGATCTACGAGTTATTTGGGAAAGATGAGAGTATTTTAAATAATAATTTTTTTTTAATTTTTTTGTCATTTATATAATAGTGTTTTAAAATTTGTAGATTTTATAGTTTTTAATTAGGAGACTTATCTCTAATTTTTTCTTAATTTAATAAAAAATTTATAAATTAATCCAGTGATATTTTTGATTTAACAACATTCCAATGTAAGCTGAATGAATAAATTTATTAATTAATTAATACGATAAAATTCTCAAAAGGAATTTTTTTATTTTATTTAACATGTTGTATACGATATGGGTTGGGACTTGGGACCGAGTCTTTTGATATAAACCGTACATACGCGTATATGCTAGCTCTCTCTCTCTCTCTCTCTCCCTGTCTCAACTATTGTAAGAGCCAATTGCCATGGAAAGTTCACAGAGCGAAGAGGTCTCTCTTACAGTGCCTCTCATTAGTGAAGATCAACAATACGATCATAGCAAGCAAGAAGAAGACTACAAAAAGAAGGAGATCAAGATTGCTGCAGGCACCACTTCTTCCTTCAATACCTCTTTCCATGGCCTCAATGCTTTATCAGGTTTTTATTTCCCTAGCTAGCTACCCAATATCTTAGATTTGTTCTTCATATATGCACGTTTTTTCTACTTTTATTTCGAAAACCATGCATGTGATTTGATCGTAGAATACAAATGCATGGTTAGTTTGGTCAAAGAGTTGAGGCGGCCGGAGATTCATTGATCACAAAAATAACGTTTTTGATCTTTGAAGATGACAAAACAAGCCCACTTACACTGTATTTCCAGAATTTTTGGCGCATATATATATATATAATGATCTCTTTGACATTTTCTTGCGGTGATGATAGTTAAATTTGTGGATTTATATCGGTGTGCTACAGTAGTTGAATCCAGTTACGTCTAGATCTCTTGGATGGAGTCATCGCTTAATTTCCATAATTATCGTTGTTTCATTGTTTGTTTCCTCCCACAACTACATAACATATTGACGACTGTGACTCCTAATCTTCCAAATTACTATATTTTGGACTTATAACCCCAAGATTTTGTCCATTCTTACAGAATACTAATCACTGGAGTCCTACAAGGTTGTCAGAGATGACAATGATATTTGTTTTTTTGTTTGTTTTGTTCAATTTGGACCACACCATGTGAACATATCTACAAGCTCGTAATTTGTCATTTTATCAAAAAAAAATTATGTTTTGGTAAATTTCTTTTATTTTTATTATAAATTGTAATTTTATATTCAAACTTAAATTATAAGATATTTTTATATACATTATTATCTTCAAAAATAAACGAAAAAACAAAAAAACATAAGCTCTAAAATAAGCTTCAATTTGAAGTTAAAGCTCGCGTTCGATCCAGTGTTTGGTACATCGTCTCCTTCTAACTTATTTTTCAAAAATCAAGGTCCCAATTTTGCACTCGAATTCTGCACGTTTTAGTGTTAAATACACGTCTCAACTGAAGCATTGACTTGCATGTTAAATATGTTGCTGAAGACTTGAAGTAGCAATTTTGCACTTGAATTCTGCACATTTTAGTATCAAAACTGAAGCATTGACTTGCATGTTAAATATGTTGTTGAAGACTAATTAAAAGTACCAGACTAAATCTAGGGGTATCATACACGTTGCCAATTAAGGGGGGAAAAATGCTTTGCACGACATAATCACCAGTTTGTGTGTACGAGAATTGAACCTGATAAGCATAATATCATATCATATATAAGAATAGGCAGAGGCAGTTAAAGCCATTCCAATTTTGGCATCCTACTGATCTCTTCATAGAGTTTAGCTTATCAAGTTCAAACTCTTCCTTCATTCTCTGTCCAAAATGAAAGCAATATCATCGTTGGCTGTGCCTCTACTAGTTGACGAGAAGCAACACCACAAGTTAAAGGATATAGAGTCCAATTGTTATGATCCCAGTGAAGGCACCTCCTCTGTCTTCTCCACCATTTTTAATGGACTCAACACTTTGTCAGGTTCTGCTTCGTCCTATTAGTTCCGGCCAATGCTTGTGCTTTTTTATTCATCTTGATTTCTTACATGAACAGTGTCACAGACAACTCCCCATGGAAACTGATTTTTCACTTTTCTTTTGGCTTTCAGGAGTTGGTATACTTTCAACACCATATGCCTTGGCTACAGGGGGGTGGCTAAGCTTGATCCTCCTCTTTGTTATCGCATTCGCGACCTTTTATTCAGGCTTGTTGATTCAAAGATGTATGGAAGCAGATTCCACTATCAAATCCTACCCTGACATAGGAGAGCGCGCATTTGGAAAGAAAGGCAGACTGTTAGTGTCAGTTTTCATGAACGTTGAGCTTTACTTAGTCGCAACAGGGTTCCTGATTCTAGAAGGAGACAATTTACAGAATTTGTTTCCAAACGTGGCTGTTGAAGCAGGAGGTTTTAGATTAGGTGGAAGCCAAATCTTTGTTATAATAGTCGCGCTTGTAATTCTGCCTTCTGTTTGGGTGGATAATCTGAGCGTTCTTTCTTATGTATCTGCAAGTGGAGTTTTGGCTTCTGCAATCATCATTGCTTCAATTTTTTGGACTGCAGCTTTTGATGGGATTGGATTTCAAGGAAAGGGAACACTGATAAATTGGAGTGGAATACCAACTTCTGTTAGCTTATATGCGTTCTGTTACTGTGCTCATCCAGTCTTCCCAACTCTGTACACTTCTATGAAGAAAAAACATCAGTTCTCCAATGTAAGTAACTACAAAAGACAAGTTGGTGCTTTGAAGTTCATAGTCAAGAGTCAAGATGATAAATACTGATTGTACTACTTCCTCTGCAGGTTCTAATTCTATGTTTTGTCTTGTGTACCTTTTGCTATGCATCAATGGCGATTTTGGGGTACTTGATGTTCGGATCAGATGTTCAGTCTCAAGTGACGTTAAATCTTCTAACAAATTTTCTGAGCTCAAGAGTGGCAATATACACCACCCTTGTCAATCCCATAGCCAAATATGCACTAATGGTTACGCCGATTGTGAATTCTTTGAGGAACAGGTTTCCAGACCAGTACGCTAAAAAGCCGTTTAGCCTCTTCATCAGCACTTCTTTGGTGATCAGCAATGTTGTGGTTGCCTTAGCTATCCCCTTCTTTGGCTATCTCATGACACTGGTTGGAGCATTTCTAAGTGTCACAGCGTCAATTATACTGCCATGTTTATGTTACTCAAAGATTTCAGGTATCTATCGAAGATTCGGATGGGAATTGTTGGTCAATGGAAGTATAGTAGTACTGGGTGTTGCAGTTGCCATCACTGGTACTTACACATCTCTTAAGCAAATAATAGGCCATTTGTGACGGTTAGACTATTATTTGCTGATGGAGGGGCATTCGAATCTGTAATTCTTTGTTAGTTCTGAATTATCATCAAAACACTAGTTATTATACATATATACTTCTTCCAAGAAACAGCAGAATAACAACCACTCTGGGTATAAATTAATAAGAGATTGTATGGAGAAACAATAACTGGTCACTTGAAAGATGTTCTAAACTAATGAGAAAGAAGGTAACAAAACAACATGGGGCATGTCAATATACGTTAGTGCTTGTGCTGGCGTATTCTGGAGTAAGAAATACAAACTTACCCGAAACTTTGACTACAAGGTGCTAGCCATCTTCAAGTGCAACTTCAATCCTTCGAGTAACTGGTAAACCCCTTCAGACTTGTGTCTCGAAACATAGCCAGAGAAGAATCTATAAATGGAGCCACTTAACTCAACACAGCTCTCCCCAGCCATCTTCTTCAACCGTCCATGTTTCATAATTTTCCTCACCTTTGCTGACTTCTCCCACATTCCAACCTCAGCATATATATTCGCAACGATCACAAGATTCCCAGTCCTCTTTGGCTCTAGTTCAAGCAACCTCTTCCTTACTTCATCCCCCAAACCATCATTGTCAACATCATGGACGCTGAAAGCACTGAGCAATGTCCTCCACACAACTGGGTCAGGCTTCAAAGGCATGTCCAAGATGAAGTTGTAAGCCTCTCTCAGACATCCAGCACGACCCAAGATATCCACCATGGCGCCATAATGTATCATCATTGGCTTAATACCATGCACGTATTCCATCTCATGAAAGTACCTATACCCATCTTCCACCAATCCAGCATGACTACAAGCACAGAGAACACCAAGAAAGGTGACAAAATTAGGGCATATGGAAGAACTTTCCATCATATTATGGAAAAGGTTAAGGGCTTCATAAGCAAACCCATGTTGAGCCAGTCCCAAAATCATTGCACTCCATGACCACACATTTCTCTCAGCCATTCTATTAAAAACTATCTTCGCATAACCAATGTTTCCACACTTTGCATACATCTCAACAAAGGCAGTACCCAATTGGCAATTCAAAACCAACCCTCTCTCAATAACTTGGGAATGAATCCACTTGCCTAAGCTCAAGTTACCAAGCTCGGAGCAACCAGAAAGCACAACCACCATTGTGGTCTCATCTGGTTCAAACCCACAATCCCTCATTTTAACAAAATACTCAATCGCATTATCAACCAAAAAATTCTCAACACAAGCAGTTATCACCGCATTCCATGAAACCACAGTTCTGTCAGACATTTCATCAAACAAATGACACGCATCCACTATCTTCCTACAAGACCCGTAAAAATTAACCAAATTGTTTTGAATATAAACATCAGAATCCAAGCCATGCTTCACCACATCCACATGGACTTGCCTTCCTTCTTCCAACGCAGATAACAAAGCACACGCCTTGAGAAGGAACGGGAAGGTGAGCTTATTGGGCCTTATTCCTCTCCTGCGCATTTCAACATAAACCCACATGGAATCTTTCGGTGAATCACTCATATAACCTCTAATAAGCATGTTCCACGAAGCTGGCACTGCATTTAAGGCGTGAGACAGAAGGGATCGGGCAAAAGTCAAGTCCTTTTCGGCAGACAAGGTGCAGAGTCGAACCAGTTCACTCTGGAGAAACGCATCTTCGTGGAGACCAGAGACATGGATCTGGCCGTGAATTTGCGACATTTGCTTGAATGAGATGCAGAGCTTGAGTAGGGAGAGGCATTGGTGCTTCTTTGACAGGAAATTTGAAATGCAGTTGGAGAAGTTTGGCATTCGTTTGGCAGTTGGGATTTGAAGCGAAACCATTCAATGGGGCCCAAGAATGAATTGCACATGCTTTTGGGGAGCGTCTGAGGGAGGGAGACACGGGGTTGGTCTTCCCATTAAATAGGGTTTTTACTTAGATTCATCCCCTAAGATGCGAGAAAATATTCAGTATATCAACGCATCATGTCACTACACTGACGTAATATGCGCAATTTCCATGGGTTAATAACATTTTGAGTATTGAAAATTTTATCGCATTCTAATTTATGCGTTAAAATTCGAACTCATCCAATTCGAAAACTAAACTTTTATTTTTGTTATAATTATAGATACCGGACACGTTTTCACATATTCGGTCAGGTAAAACGATAGCATGATATAAAAAAATTATTTTTGCTGAAATGGCATCACACAATTGATGACATGTAAAAATTTTGTCTTTTATAAGATATATTTTTTAATGATCCTTTAAGCAGAGTTCCATATTTGCTTTTGAGGGAAAGTAAATTTGAATAATTTGTTAGCCTTATAGGTAAAGAAACATCAAGGAAGCAGGAGATTTTACATAAATTTAATTAACTGTCAAAAGTTCATAGAATTGAAAATGAGAATATGGATAAGATCCAAGCAAGCAGACTATATTATAAAAAGAAACTAACAAAAAATGTTTAGTCAAGATGTAGAAAGCATATTCTAAGCCACATTGTCTATCTTGAAGAAGCAATTGAAGGTTCCTTTAATAACCAATTCTAACTACCACATTTAATTTTTATTTTTCAGATGACTAACATTCAGTACCGCTCTTTCCCAGTTGTTTCATTTCGTCAACCACCTCACCTCACTGTTTATATACATATAGACTAACAGAGTTGAGCTGGGGTGAGTGCATTTCCCCAAGTATAATTTTCCAAAAGTCATGTAGTAGTGAGTTTTGAGTATGGCTTTCCTCGCGTCCTGTTGGATCATTATTGAATCTGTGATCATCCCAGATGGATTAAAGAAGTGGTTTTGTTTGAGCTTCTATATCCATCCCATTTTTCTTTTTGCTTGCCAGATTTGTCTCTGGTTCAGATTTCTATATGCATGCCTTTTTTCAGTTATAATCTCTCTCCCTTTTAGAGGAGTCCGTGTTGTGGTTTTATCTATATACAAGTGGTTTCAAGGTTTTTTCACCTATATTTTCTCATTTATTAGGTCAACTAATTTTCAAGTTACAGAAGAGGGTGAGAACTTAGAACTCGTTCCGAATATTAATCATAATCAGACAGTTGTTTTGCATAGTTGTTTAACCATAGCGGCAACAATTTACTTACCTAAAGTAATCGAGCCTCTGACAGATGGGTTTGAGAATGAAACTGATGGCAGAGATGATGCAGTTCTTCAGGAGGATGAGCAAGTTCTCTGTTTGGATGAAGATGCCGGCATAAATGAGAACTTGTCTTCTCCATCTTGCTCAAATTCATCTGGAAACTATGATCACTTGAATGATGGTCATATCTTACACTTTTCCAACGGTAGTTCAACAAGCAATGATCTAGACCTGATTTCTAGTTCAACATCAGATTGTAGCACCAATTTATCTCGTCTTGATGGAGTATTGACTAATGGCAGTAATACCGATGAGTTCTATAAAAAGTACACTGAAAGAATGAGTTGGTTTGATGTACTCAATCATGAACGAACTTGTGGAATAAGTGCGTAAACTTCTCATTTATAGACATTTTCTGATTTTATATTTACGGTCGTTGAACTTTTAACTTGATAAAGATTGTGTATTTGGTTAATTTTTACTGACATGAAGTTTTTTTTTTTACTACAGGTGCAATCTTTCACAAGCAATGGTCAAGTCCTAGCTCAGTTGATGGCACTGAGATTGTGGACTTCTCACCCCCAAATAGCTCATGGAGCAAAATGACAGGAAATAGGCTTCTAAAAAGTTTGGAGAGTGATTTTGAACTTGTTTATGTGGCTCAATCATGCTTATCATGGGAAGCTCTCCATCTTCAATACAGAAAGATTGAAGCTCTGGGAGATCAAAATGGTGTGTTTTATGATAATGCGGCGGGAGAGTTTCAAAGGTTTCAAGTTCTTCTGGAAAGATTTATGGAAGATGAAAGGAGTGAGGGAAAGAGGGTATCGAATTATGCGAGAAGAAGATTCTCATTCAAGAGTCTTCTCCAAGTTCCAGACCTTCCAGGTAGTTTACAATCGATCATCCTATATTTATTTTGATCAAAGAACGCGCTTTTGGTAAGGCAACTCAGATAACAAATGACTCCGGCTTTTGCCCATTTCTCTTTGGTCCTTTAGGCTTTGTGGAGGAGGAAAATGAAGACATGAAAAGAGGAGCTTGTAGTGTGAAAGATGTGATGAATGCCATAGACAAGTGCATACAAGCCTTTTGGGTATTTGTTAAAACAGACAACAAGCAGTCTTGGTGGAAATTGAGAACCTCAATAGGGACTTATCCAACTGTAGAAGACCCAAGAGATTTGGCACTACTAGCTGAGCTCACTAGAAGTCTCCAGAAGGTAAATCTCAGTTCATGGAGTTTTAACTTGTGTAAACTTTCCTGATAAACTGATTAGTTGTTTTTGGTTTAATTTTGATATTCTGGAGAAAGAGATGCACTTGAAAGTTTCTCAAGGGAAGAAAAAATGTTGGGTTAGAAGAGCAGTAAAACCTCCAGAAGAGACAGAAAAGAAGATGATACACACAATGGTAGAGATGAAGCTGGTGTCAAGGGTGCTTAGGATGTCTGTGGTTTCCACTTCACAACTTAAATGGTGCAAAGAAAAGCTGGACAACATAGTGTTTAAACAAGGAAAGGTTGTGGGGGAAAACAGTGCTCCTTTCTTATTTCCATCTTCTTGATTGTCTACTGAAAATGAGTTCTACTTTTTTGTTTTTCGGGTTTCAAGCTACTGCTTGCTGGCTCAAACAAACGGGAATTATTTCTGAGAAGAATAGCAAGCCTTGTTCATGTACGTAAGACAAGTAAATATGTGGGAAAACTGTACTGAATTTTCTGTACGTATAGATTAAGTAGTAAAGAATTGGACCTCGAAGTAGGCCCATAGTTACTCTAGATGGTTGTTTGTTGAGTCCGGTCCAATCAAATGACTCCCCGTACAAATTGTGAAGCCTTTTTAATACCAATAAAGTAATTGGCTGGGCTTGTTGCTCAAGCGAGCGCTTTATGAAAGTGCAATGCAAAAGGCCCAAAAATAAAAAAACCCACATAACCAAACAAACATGTATTTGGTACGGGTGGGGAAAAAAGAATTCTGACTCAGATAATATAGATGTTTATTAAATAATTATATTATCATATTCATATCGATTTGAATTTTTTAACGTATTTAATTGATCATACATAAATTAATTTTAAATTTAGACAATACTTTAATTTGTTTTAGAGTTCGGACAATTAAATCAGACAAGATTTTTGTGTTTCAATTAGGATCCGGTTTTAAACTAGACAAAAAAATTATTTGATCTCAAATTTTGAACATATAATTTGTATCCAAACTTGATTTAATCAGGGTAAGAAAAATTTGGAATCCGGTTTTAAACTGGACGAAATCTCTGTATTTGAACATATAATTTTATGTCCAAATTTGATTTAATTCTGGTCAGATAAATTCGATCATCAGGGCTAGACATGTTTTTTCTTTCCCACCTTGTCACGCCCCGATCCTCAAGCACGTGACGTGTAACTAACTCATACTCCCGCCTATAATTTTTTCCAACTAATAACACTTAATTAACACAATAAAATATATATACGTATACAAAAGCATATATATATATATTTATATTTTTATATAAAAATAGAGCTACATACATCCCAGCTGAGACACCCGCTCAGTACCCCAACTCTCTCTCGGTTTATGCAACCTCTTGCACTGCAACCCGGTATGTACACCAACTTCTCTGTCTTGTCTGCACCCACGGTCCGACTGGCCATCACCACTTCATCTGTTCAAACACAATAAGGGGAAGGGGTGAGCCGAAGCTCAGTAGGGAATACCGCATACATACACACATAATCACAGTTAAATCTCAACAACAACATATTAATTTATCAGCACTCCAATTTCATTTTCATTTTCTCTGCTTCTCGACCTTCTCGCCGGAAGCCCATTTCTCATCCTCTCCCCGACCTCGTCGTCGGAACCATTCTTCTCCGCTTACCGACCTCCTCGCCGGAAGCAATTCTACGAGTAAGGAAGGTAGGTTTCCCCTTCTACCCGGACTTTCCACCCTTCGCCATGTGGCCGCATAGCGAATCCTTACTCGGATTATCACCCACTGTACGTACAGGGTCATTTCCACATCTCTGCAATCTCCACATCACAACCCCCACAATTTCCATAACCTCCGAATATAAACAAATGTTCAATCACACGCATTTATTATAAAGACAACACTTTTCTCAATGAGAAGCAGAGGTTACCACATAGCATAATTATACACAGCAACCATTTACACTCAAACAGGCACATGTGCGAGGGTTCGAGTCCTGTCTCCAACAACCCACCTGTGCGACAGGAGAGGGGTTGGGCTGCCTGGTCCATGGGCCTGTCACGAGTCCGCTGTGTGCGCTCTGATATAAAAAGGCAGTTTTTATGTAACGACCCACCCCAGTCGCTACTGGTTGGCCGGGCCCATGGACCACTACCCCCAACCCCTCTCCTGTCGCACAGGTGGGTTGTTGCATGATTCGAACTCACGACCTCATGCCTTTAACATAGGGACCGCGTCCAGCTATGTCACCAACTAAGCCATGTTGTGCTATTTATATATATTTTTTAAAGTGTGAGCCAATTGGTGTCGACAAATTAAAACTCTACACGACTAAAATAACAAATATCGGTTCAACTTTTGCCCAGTACACGTGTGAAACAAAAGGAGCAGATCTGTGACTAAAAAGTTATATAATCTTGGAGTTCTAAACTGGATGCGTCACACGTGTGACGCACCTGATGCGTGTAATTAGATTGGACGGTGTTGATTCTCCTACATTGCAGATGGTGGGTTTGGCAATCACACCAAATGCCACCATCGAATATGTACTCTAACCACGGCATGGCAATTTTAATGGGAACAAATAATATATGAGAATATGTATTTTGTTGATGTAGTTATATTGAAAGATGTGTTTTTGTTGATATGACTGTATTAAAAGATGTATTTTGGTGAAGTGGATGAGTATGTGACTTTAATTTTATAAAAGATGCGAGACTCAGTATCGATTTTGGTGTAATTTTATTAGAAAAAGAATGGAGGAATAAAAAAATATATATATGATTTTTATTGTAGAAAGAAAATATATAGAAATTTATGTTTCGCTGATGTAAATTTATATTTTACTAATATGATTGTATTAAAAAGTATATTTTACTTATGCAAACAAGTATATTTACTTTTATCTTGTATAATAAAAGTGTGAAATATGATATTTAATTTTATTGGATCAATAAACTTTTGTTACTTTTGGGTGAATAATTTCTCATTGATAAAAATCTTTTTCACTTTACCTTTCGTATGGTGGGACTCACTACACTAAAGTCAGGCCGTGACGTGGAATAAAGGATACAAATTCTTATTTAAAAAAGGAAAGTAAAGATTTTTTAATAAAAAAGGAATAAGATTTAAAGTTAGAACTAGAGATAAGATATTTCATAAATAGTTTAATCGTCGAGTTAGATCGTCAGGGAGTACTCGACAACAAATTATTTGGAATTAGTAAAAGATGAGCAAAATTACAACACTTTTTTGGTGTATTTAGTTTTTTATTATTATTTTCTAATATGAACTTACATTTTTATTTTATCTTTTCCGATTTGGAATCAAATTTTTATCAAAATATAAATTTAGAGATTTTAATGTATAATTTATTGCAAGCGTTGAGTTTTGTAAAAGGCAGACGATGATGAATAAAAGGTTGCTGACTAGGATTGGTGGAAAGAAAAGGCGAAGGAGAAAGTGAAAGAAGATCTTTTCAAGGCCACAAATCAAACTTGTGGCTGAGAATTCCCAGTAATGATGACGTGGCATCCTCACATGGGTATAATCCACGATACGACAATTACTCGCACACAACACGGCCACCGGGTCAGATCCCTTTCACAAGACAGACACCGATTTTCTCTTTCTAGAAAGTTTACAGTTTTTATCTGCAAAACAACACACACGGAGAGATACAGAGAAAGAGAGACAACAGGCGGAAATGACGGAGCCAAAAGACCCCGCGATCAAGCTCTTCGGGAAGTCGATTCATTTTCCTGAGATCCCTCGTTCTTTTGCTGTGGATGATGGGGACAATCAGGGCCGTCCATCTTGTACAAATTCGTCCACGGAGGAGGATAAGAGCATAGATGGTGAGGAGGGAGATGTTGTTGATAAGGTATGGTTTTGATTGATTTTTTTTTTTTTTGAATTTTTGAGATGACCCATTATTTAGTAAGTGAAGGATTAATGGGTCTGTTTTAGATTTGCTTGGGTTGGTTTGAACTTCAGGAATTATAGTCATATTTAAGGAATTTTGGGTTTGTGTTTTGGATTTAAAAGTTTATGTGGGGTTTTACTTTATTTGTATAATTTGAAGTTGGTTGGTCTACCTATGTATGAGTATAATCCTTTGAAGTATCTTGCTGATTCACTATTCAACCATGTTGGATTTACTACGTAATCATTTGGTCACTCCCTTCAGGAAGCTGGACTGTGTAGTTTGAAGACTTGATTGTTTGTTTGTATATCTTATCCTGATTTAACTTCGGTGAAAAATTTCATCTGTTATCTTTGAAATTTGGGGTTTTATTTCTTAAGAATCATATTCTTTTTCTGTGATGTTGAATCTTACGTTTTAGCATATTTATTCTGATCATTATTTCTACCTCGCTGTTGTGTGGCTGTTGAACAAACTACAAAGTTTCCTATCATGTTAGATTTACTGTTTCTGAGCAATCCTTCGTTTTCCCCTGATACCTTTTCTTGCCTATTGCATTCTTGAGCACTCCCTTGCTAGAATTTTTGGTTTGGTTATGGTCTTCTCAATGTTGGGAAGATGTCTTTTATGTTGTATTTGCTTCCTATTAGAGCGTTTAAGTACATGACAGCCTTCCAATTGTGTACTGGGCTACTGGCCATTTGTGGTACTCTGTGTTGAACTGTGTTTAGCACAGTGAATAAGAAAGGTCGAAGCAGTGCATTTCATTTTGTGTTTATTACTTGGAAGCCATTTCAAAATGGTGTCTTTACCTTATTTGTTTTTTCCTTGTACATAAGTTTGATACTTACATGTGCTTCTGGAAAATTATGATCAATTCAGGATGCAATTGAAGAAAAAACAAGTGACACGAAGGCTTCGGATGGAGGTCCATCTGTGGATTCAGATGAATCCAGAAATCCAGACACAACATCAGGGTCGGACGAGAACTCTAACACACCCCCTGCTGTGAAAGAAAGTGTCACATCAAAAACTTTGAAGGCAGAGGAAGAACAGAGTGAGACAAGTACTTCGCAAGAAAAGACCACCCTTAAGAAACCAGACAAGATTCTTCCATGTCCTCGCTGTAATAGCATGGATACCAAGTTCTGCTACTATAATAATTACAATGTCAACCAACCCAGGCATTTCTGTAAGAACTGCCAGAGATATTGGACTGCTGGAGGGACCATGAGGAATGTACCCATTGGTGCAGGTCGTCGCAAGAACAAGAACTCAGTTTCTCACTTCCATCAGATGGCTGTTTCTGAAGCCATCCAGAATGCTCGAACAGATATACCAAATGGTGTTCATCCTCCATTGAAAAGTAATGGTACAGTCCTTACTTTTGGTTCAGATACACCTGTGTGTGAATCTATGGCTTCTGTCTTGAATATTGATGATAAATCAAAGCGGCACTGCACGCAAAATGGTTTTCATAAACCCGACGAATTAAGGATACCAATTTCTTTTGGAGGTAGAGAAAACGGGGACAGGTGTTTGAACGGTTCTTCAGTGATGGCTTCAAAATCAGAAAATGAGGCAGGTAACACTAGGTCACAAGAGCAGGTACTACGGAATTCCCAGGCCTTCCCGCAGCAAATACCATGCTTTCCTGGTGCTCCATGGCTGTATCCTTGGAATTCAGCTCAGTGGAGCCCTCCAATGCCCTCTCCGGCTTTCTGCCCTCCTGGGTTTCCGATGCCTTTCTACCCTGCAACCCCTTATTGGGGTACGGCACCAGGTCCTTGGAACATTCCATGGTTTCATCAGCCCTCTTCTCCAAAGCAAACTGCATCAAACTCAGGGCCTTACTCACCAACCTTGGGGAAACATTCCAGGTATGAGCATACGGATAAAGCAAGGGACACGGGAGAGGAAGAAACTTCCAAAGACAAAAACACAGAAAGATGCCTTTGGTTTCCAAAAACCTTGAGGATTGCTGATCCTGGAGAAGCTGCAAAGAGCTCTATATGGATGACACTAGGGATTAAGAATGATAAAGTGAATTCCCTTGGCGGACGAGGACCGTTTAAGTCTTTCCAATCAAAAGGCGATGAGAGGAGTCATACAGCTGAATCCTCTCCAGTTTTGCATGCCAACCCAGCTGCATTGTCTAGGTCACAGAACTTCCATGAGACGGCGTAATTGGATAGCTTACAAACTAGGTAAGTTCTTCCTTGTGGTGCAAAGAGATTTTGTGTTATCAGCTGGTACATACAAACCCTCTCTCATTTTGAACACTGAAAGGCCATCTGCGATAGACCAACCCTCTCTGAGGTTTGTAATTTTAAATCCTAGTTATACCTGAATTAGACACTGATTTTTCCCTTATAATTCGTGTCGAATGCCTGTAACCAAGAAGTGATTTTCTTTCATTTGTTTTGGTTCTATTTTTTGTCTTCCAGTTAAGTTAGATGTTTTGTTGAGGTCGTGTACATATTTATATTGAGAGAGAGAGAGAGAGCTGGGACTGTATGTAATGTAACTTATGTCCCAAGATCCCTGTTGTACTAAAATAAATTCGGGGAATAAGAATCGATACTTTGACTTAGCTTTTCAGTCTTCTGTTAAGAAAGTTGAATTTCATTGCACGGTGAGTTTAGTGGCTTTTTTGAATTAAAATGTACAGAGATTCGAAACCTCAGAAAAATCAAGAATGGATGTCAAAGTTAATGGTTTCAAATGTCCCCAAATCTACAACAATATCAGGCTACGAGATTGAAGTGCAGAAAGACTTGGGTTTCTTCTTATAAAAATGGGCCGAAAGAATCATGACAAAAAGTATCACCTAAAGGTGGAAAGTCTGATCCTAAAGTTTTTACTTTCTTCCTCCTTTTGTCTGTCTCTGTCTTTTCTTTTTGTTTTTTTCTCTAACTCGGACATTATCGGAGTGTCTTGTCGATTTTTTATATATTTTAATCAAATTATTTTGTCGATTATCGATCATGGCGATTTTTCAATTTTTCAATCGATTTTAATATAAAATATGTAACTTCTTTAAAAAAAATCGACCAAACCATCAAATTTTTGTTGGTTTCGATTTTGTCAGTTTTTTTTTACACCCTTTTTTCTATGTATTAAAGAATCAATACGTGTAGATGGGCGCAAATATTCAAGTGGGCCGAAAAACAAAATAATGTGCTGAAAAAGTGGATTGGGTTCTTACAAAATAAAGTAATCTTCGATCCATTCAATGTTGACAATGACAATGGGCTGGCATTTTTCGGCCCATGGTCTGGGTTTCTGGCTGGTTATTGCATGTTGGGCTTAGGCCTGCACACCGGGTACCGGGTTTGTGACCCGGCCCGGTAACCCGGTTTGACCCGGTCCTTATCGGGCTGGACCGACCCGGTCCGATAAGGATCGGGTAATACCCGACCCGAATCCGGTTATTTCGGACCGGGTTCCGGGTTTTAAATATATTGATTTCCGGGTTATCGGGTCGCCCGATAACCCGGTTGAACTTTTAAAATAAAAAAATTAAAGAACATAAATAGTCATTACTCATCAGGAACACTTGCTCGTCATCCGCTCGGAGCTCAAAATTTCCCAAAATAAAATAAAAACCCAAAATAAATCATAAATTCAGTTACTTCAGTGTCAGTCATGGACTCTCTGCAAGGCAATTATAGACAAGAAGACGAGGAAGACGGCGAATCCATGGCTAACGCCGCCACTACGACCACCGGTCCGGAAGAAGACAGTAATGAGCTTTAAAACGGAAATGGACATCAAGACACTGAACCACCAAACGACATTGACAGCCAAGACGACGTTGAACCTCAAGGCGAAAACAAACCAAACCCGTCCGTTCTCTCCACCTTTGATTCCCTTTCAGATGATGCCCCTACGCCCTCTGACGAGACAAAGAGGCCGCTGAGATCCTCCAAGTTGGAGATCGAGGACGACGAGGAATATGACACTAAACCACCAGCGGAGATGAGCATTTGCTTGTCTAAGGTTTGTAAAGCAGAGAAGGTGGAGCTTAGTGAGGACCGGATGAGTGCTGGAACTTCCAGCCTGGAAGCAGTAAAGGATATCACATGGTGCGGGCCCCAGTTTGCCATTTTCCTTGCACACTGCACAACGTCTTTGACAGTCAAAATCAAAATTTCAATTAATGGGCTTTTGAGTTTTAGATTACTAATTTGCTGGTATTGGATCATACAAAACCGGGTTACCCGGTTACCCGGTAACCCGGTAGACCCGAACCCGATAGTCCGGTTTTTAAAAACCGAGCTATCGGACCGGATTTGTGACATTTTAAAAATGACCGGGTCGGGTCAAACCCGGTCCGATAACCCGGTACCCGACCCGGTGTGCACCACTAGTTGGGCTCATAGTCTCGTTATTCCCTAGAAATTTCAAAGCTTTGCCTGTGCCTTGAAAATGCATGGACCCATCAAACAAACAAAAACGGTGTCGTAGTACAAGACCCATGATGAAGACTCCATGAAGACTTTCTTACTTGCTGCGAACATTCGTCGAAGCAGACCTGCTCACACATAAAGATTAGACAAACAAGTGAACAACTCCATTATATTATTTGAAAAGGCCAAAGAAAATAAAAAGTAGGCCGCCCCCATTACTCTTTTTCCTCAAATCTTTGCCTTCTTCGAATGTTCAAGCCACCATGTATCCAATCACAAACAAACAGAGAAAAAGCAAGCAGAGCAGCCAAATATACTAACCGCTCCAACAAACCCAATTTCACTATTAATCAGCAGAAGCCAAGAAACTTCCCTCCCCAATTTTGTATTCAGTATTTACACACGTTATGTCTGTGACTTGACCAGCGACCATTTCCTTGTTTTTCTTGGACATTGGTTCGTCTTTCGCTTTCTTTTCCCTTCCTTTTGGAGCTGACTATTCAAACTACTCCTCCATATGTCTATATATATATATATGTATATGGATACTTCCTCTTCTCAATTCACCAAGTCTTGATTGAAAAACGTTCTTCAAAGATCAAACATAGCATCGAGTTTTGCAGGATATGACTCTTTCCGGATTGTACTATTCCATCTTGTGCTATTCTATTAAGATGGAGAAATCATCACCGATTTCAAAGCAATCTGCCTTCACAATTTTTGCAATGCTTGCTATATTCTTGTTCCATAGAATTGTATTCTGGGTCATTAGGATCTGTATATTTCTGTCAAGATTTTGCTCTCATCTTCATCTACAAACCCAATTTGACTCGAAGATTTCGGAAGAAGAGGTAAGGAACCCAGATAAGGAACCTTCAATCAAGGAGAAAAGAGAGGGAGATCTTTGCAGAGGAGATGCGGAGTTTGTGATGGGAAAGTTGGGATTTTCTTGCAGCCAAGAAAGTGGGGAGCTTCAGAAGTGGTTGAGTTCCAAGGACCTTTCAGTGCTGTTTGATGAGAAGGAACCTGCGTTAGAGGAAGTGAAGGAAGCTTTTGATGTGTTTGATTTCAACAAAGATGGGTTTATTGATGCATTGGAGTTGCAAAGAGTCCTCTGCAATTTAGGATTCCGGGAAGGTCTAGAGCTCGAGAATTGCAGAAAGATGATCAGAAGCTATGATAAGAATGGAGACGGAAGGATTGATTTTAGTGAATTTGTAGAATTTATGGAAAACAGCTTTTGCTGAACTGTATATGGATCATTTTGTTTAGCAAAAGTTAGGTTATGAATGAAATATTAAATTTCAACACATAAATTCTTTGATTAATTTTTGCTCACAAGCTGTTTGATTATATGTCCAAATTGGTATCTCTGTCCGGCTGTTCGTTCTTTCTTCTTGTCCGGATATATAGTGCAAAGTTGATTAGGGTCTGCAAGTGGCAAAGACATGCCTGTAAGTCCTGATTCATATTTCAACATCGTGAGAAAATGATCCAGTTCACCTTGATACAAGAATACTTGAAACCAAAATATTTAATATCATCTTCTCCATCGCTCCAGTTAACGACTAGTTGAATGAGCGCAAATCTAAGGAGTAAGAATGATTTTTTAACCTCGATGATGCTCAAAATTCGTTGGTTTTGAAGTATCTCAGTCGATCAGAATCACAACGGCTTGTCCAGTCGGTTACCTACAAAAGAATATCATGGGTTAGCCGAGATCCCCTAGTTGTTTCTTAGGGGAAATGTTTCGATACTTAAGTCAGTTTGGTATAAATGTATAGCTGAAAAGATCGCTTTGTATTTGAGCTCTCACTTTTTAACGAAGTGTAATATATATATATTTTTTATCTTGAAAATAGCTCCTTATATACACTATTGATAATAAGTGTAGTCGTAATCGTTACAGGAAGTTGAATTGTCTATCTCGAATAGTTGAATTGTCTCTCATAAATGAAGAGTATAATGAGATCGTAATGTACTGAGGTAATTTCGGCATATTGCAATGACCATCACGACATTCCTAAATAAGGTAGAGATCATCACATGTGTCGTACATCATGACTGTTATCCTCTTCTCTAGAATATTGTAAACGCTTCCTCTTTTCATTAGACGGACAATTTAGATATTATCATGCCTAATTAGTAATTACAAGAATCTCGTATGATCCCAAACCGTGCAAACAAGATGTTTTGTTCTTTTAGACAAACGAGATGCTTGTCTCTCCAGAGGAGATCGCAAAGAATCTTGAACCGGTCAGCCGATACAAATCAGCATAAAGCTCAGCAGAACAATCCATCCATCGAATCTTAAAAAATTCCTTCGGACCAATCAACATATTCCAAACACTCTTTCCTTATTTTTTTAAGGTACATGCCAGAAAAGGCCGGTCAGGAGCGACAACTCCTAAGTTCGATAAAAAACCAACTCATTTCCTTATCCATTAGAATCTTAAATTTCTCCACACATCGATTCATAAAAGTTAAAAGTACAGATTCAAGAATCTCCAGCTTCCGCTATATATAAACACACACAAGCAAAGTAACATTTGTATATCTCATTCATTCTTTCCTATACTTCTCATCCAATAGTAATGCATCAATTCATCCTTGTTCTCGATTCTTAATTTGTTCAATGCATCAATTCAATCTCCTACTGTTGCAGAAGAAAGTCATTTCGGCATGAATCTTATTCATAGAGATCCAACACTATCGTTGCTTTACAATTGTTCTATCACTCTATCAGAGCTCTTACATAGAAAAAAAAAAGTTGCTCTGCAGTCACTCATGAGCCAAACTCCTCTCTTCATTTATTATATATGTTGTTTGAGATCATCCCAGATGGAGCAGATATATATCTCGAGAAGACGAAGATGCAAACTCGACGTCAAAGTGTGCAATGTTCTCCTAGAAATGTTGTGCTCTATTTCATCAAAAAAAAAAGAAATGTTGTGCTCTAGTCTACTGCATGCGTGAATGTAGAACATATTTTTGTAGTGACCAAAATTGGGTCAGGCCCAACCTTCTGACAAGTTTGTACCTAGTCAGCATTTGACTAGTCAAAGACCCAGTCAGTATTGATAGTGTCTGGTACTTAGAGCTCCAGCTCTATTTTGTACTGTTATTTGATGAACTGTTGCTCGCCCGGGCTGTGAGTGCAGGAGATTGCCGTTGCAGGTACTGTTGAAGATAGAGCTTAGAGATGAAGTAATTTTGAGGCTCGCCTGGTCATGAGGTCGCTGGCACCAAAGGTCGCCTTTTCCTTGTGTCCTGGCGGGACCTCACCTTCCTAAGGTAGGCTGTCCGACACGTCTGACAGATTGCAAGTATCCTTTCTTACTTTATATCTTTCATTAAAATACTCTAAGTATTACCTTTTGCCTTAAAACCGCCTTTCTAGTCGATCTGTCATAAAGTAACTGTCACTTCGACACAGACCTGTCTTTTCAAAATCAGCCTGTCTCTTCGACGCCAAAATACCCAAAGGCCCTTACTAAAAATAGTAAGAGGAAGTACTATAAATACAACCCCATCTCCACCGGAGAAGGGGTTACACACATTTTCTGGAGAACAAGAATTTGCGCATACTGATATCTCAACCAGCCAACATTCCCAAACACCATCCCTCTTTTCCCGGTCTTCACCACTGTTGTTGTCCGTTCTCCTCCTTGGAACTGACTTGACCGTCGGAGCCCCAACGACCGGGCCCCCACAATCCGGTCTTTGGGATCTCACGGTTCATTGTTTGAAGTGCGTGCAGGGATAGAAAATCCTCAGATATTTGAAGAAGGTTGTCAGGGTCCACTTAAAAGCTGAGCTGGTAGAATTCATCTGTTGTAGATTTCGGGCTCTACAAGTCTACTGCATGCGTGAATGTAGAACATATTTTCTTTAAGAGTTGTGATGGAGTGGTCGAGTGATTGTAAAGCAGAAATAGTGTCGAATCTCGATGAATAAGATCAATGCCGAAATCATTTTATTTCTTCCGCTTCAGTAAGAGACTGAATCGGTACATGGAACAAAATGAGAATCGAGAATGAAGATGGGTTGATGCATTATGGTGATGAAGTCCACGTCTCTCTTAGTCTCTTATATCCATCCAAATGTGTATCTTGTAATTAATATACATACTTACCCAGTTGTATGTAATTCTAAAACAAAATGTCCGATGAATAAATGGTGATTCGACCTACAAAGGGAATTTCCGGATTGAAATATATTTCATTTTTCTTGCTCTAGAAATGGCAAAGTTCGAGGACAATCATCAAAGTAGTGTTGCACACGGGTATCGGGTTTCATGCTCGACCCGGTAACCCGGTCATTATCGAGCCAACCCAATAACTCGAAAATTATCAAAACTCATGCCTGATACCCGGCCCGATAATTCCGGGTTCGGACTGGTTTTTATCCAGTTGTTTTCTGGCCGGAACCCAATAACCCGAATGGTAATAAAAAAAAATTGGGTTGTTTTTTTTTTTTTAAAGAATGGTGTTGGCGTGCTATCCACTGTCCAAGTGTCGTCCAGGTCATTCATGTCTCATATATGCTAACGATAGTTTAAAATAAAAGAAAATAAAGGAAATCATAAATACATTAAAATCAAAAAATTGAAAGAAAAGAAATAGGGTTTCTTTCTCTTCTTTCTTCCAGTTCCCAGTTCGCTTGCGAGTTGCGACACAATCAATGCCTCTGTCACCTTCTCAAGCAGCCTATGGTCCTAGGATTTCCATTGAACGAATCTAGAGTGCTATCTCTCCCTTTGGTCTGTTCGCTGAGGAACGCGAGTTTGGCGACCACTGAATCTCTCGATTCACTTTGTTCATCAGGTTGGATATCTTGTTCTTGATTAATTCTTGAATCTTGATGGCTTCTCGCTTCAGTCTTGGTTTATGTGGGAGTATCGACATCTAAATTAAGAAGAATCTGGAATATACGTGTACATACACAATGGAATGATTAAATTAGGTTAATTATATTGATTTGTGTGATTAATCACAACGCATCAAAATTTCTAATGCAATTGTGCCTCCTCTTTACTCCAGCTGCTCTGCCCCCTCTCGATAACAGAACTGATACGAATTTCTCGAATCCTTCTATTCCCGGTAAGCCAGTTTTCAATCATATTGTAGTCAAGAATTTTCATGTTAGATAAATGGTCAGGAGCTCTTAGCTTTTAATCACTGTTTTTACAGGCTCTGGAAAGTGGAAATGTTACATCTTCTGCAGGCTTGCCATCAGAACCTCATTTGTCACCAGAAACAGTCATAAGCTTAAAGTGTACTACCAATTTCAATAAGTAGGCTACAAAAATCCAAATCCATCTGTTCTCTTCACCTGTAAGTTTTAGCAAATATTAAGTTGGTTTATATGGGATATGATTGGTTGTGTTGTTCTCTGTGAATCTAGTGGAGTTGAATAGTAAATAATGCAGTGTTTGGGAAAGAGAATGATTGATTTTGTGTTTATTGTTTTGTGCTGATCTGGGGCAGTTTGGGTACCAATCATTGATACAGTTTGGGTACCAAGTTATCTTACAAATAAATTTACAAAAAATCCTTCAATGTAGTATGATACATAATCAATCCTATCAAATATTTATCTTTCTCATTTGAATTACTCATATATCCTTTGAATTTCATTTTGTACGGGAAACTATTCTAGGTGTTCACTACTTGCAGATGTTGAAGTGACATGGTTTGCACTGGAGTTTGTTTTCATAATTTATATGTTTTATTGTTGATGATGTAGATGGTGTTAACTGTTAAGTGAAGCTGCATTCTCTCAAGTCCTGAGTTTCTACTTTACTACTTATCCACATTTCATTCAATGCTGAAAGTCTTGTGATCTGTTTTGTTTATTATTAATTAGTGTGCTAGTCTTTTTTCTTCATCATTCTCCATTATTTATTTTATTCTAGGCTGCTGCTCTAGGTCTCACTGAATTTTTGTTATAATTAAGTACTTAATTAGCTTGGTTGTCTTGTTTTGGGGTTAGTTTATCAGTTTATTGTAATTAAAGAGATTTACAATTGCATTCTAATTTCTTTTATTTTAAAAGGAGAACTGTGGGTCATCATCCTCCACTTCCACCTTCAGTGGAGCGAGTTACACCACTAGAGGCACAAAGAATTGAAGAAACTTGCCCCCAGGGCATATGGCTGAACGGTACCCACCTTGTCAAAACTCTTAACGGGGGAAGTGGAGGTTGTGAGTTCGAACCCTCGTAGAGGCATTCGACCACTTCTAAAGCGGCAGGTGGTCCCTACCGTAAGGCTGCACATCCTGCGACTTACATCTGTCAGTGACTCCCAGGGCAGGGAACTGGCAGACGGGTTTCGGTTTCTCGACCCCAAACCGAATTGAAGAAACTTGATACGCGACCAACTAAGCACAAAAAAATTATATTAATACAGTCAATAGATTCAAGCTAACAAAGCCACTCTACCTCTATGCCTATGAGCAACATATTTTTTTTATCTCTCGGTTTCAATCACTTTATTACCAAGAAGAGTTAAATACAAAAAGAAAAGTCAACCAATTAAGAACAATGAAAAAATCATAATCCAACAATGTTCGATTAAAGCTACCAAATAATGGTAAAATATGATCATAAATCCTTCATTGTCCCAACCCAGAGTCTCGGACCCAGAAACACCCCCAAAACCTTCTTCTTAAAACAGTTCAGAAAAAAAAACAAAATTTAAATTTTTTTCTAAGGACTACATAAATTTAGATGGAAACACCGATACAGGTGGCGCGATACAGAAATCTCCATTTCTTTCAAAACTAGGATAAGTGTGCGGCGGGATACGTCTTATATAATATTATTTATTATTTATATGCATAAGACTCCAATCGATTCTCAAAACCATGCGAAATTGAAAGAAAATAAAGCTCCAAGAATAGGTCTTCGTCACAGGCGGTCGTCGTCGATCGAATTTACTGTCAAAGCTCTGCGCAACAGCAAATCACGATAATTGGTTTCTTGTACGAGCTTCTTTTAGTTGGGCGCCAGATTGGGCATGGGCTTTTTCTCTTAGGCTGAGGTATTTTTAAGCTTAAGCCTATAATTGTAAACTAAACCCAGGTACCCAGGTATAGGGACAAGACGAAGTGATGTGGCTAACAAGGTTTGGTGGGCCTGCAAAGATCCAAGTTTGTTGTTTTGAATGCTTCTACTTCTCCTGAAATCGGCCGTGAACAGACTTGAGAGTGGGCTGACCACTAGCCGGGCCGAGCTTGAAGTTTACGACTACAAACCCAAACCCGACCCAAATTGTAAATTCTCATGGGCCGTGCGCCTTGTTTGTTCCCTGCCAACTCATGAACAGGATCAAAGTGTCTATGTTGCAGATGAAAGTGTTCATTAGTTGGCAGCAAACAAGCCGCACGACCATGAGAATTTACAATTTGGGTCGGGCTTGGGTTTGTAGTCGTAAACTTCAAGCTCGGCCCATCTGAGCCCTCCTATTTGGCTATTTCCATGTAGAGGCCTTCTTATGTAGTGGCCAGCCCACTCTCAAGTCTGTTTACGGCCGATTTCAGGAGAAGTAGAAGCCTCCGAAATAGCCAACTTGGATGTTTGCAGGCCCACCAAACTTTGTTAGCCACATCACTTCGTCTCCTCCCTATACTTGGGTTTAGTTTACAATTATAGGCTTAAGCTTAAAAATTCCTCAGGCCAAGAAGGAAAAAAAGCCCGTGCTCAATCTGGCCCAACTAAAAGAAAGAAGCCCGTACAAGAAACCAATTATCTTGATTTGCTGCTGCGCAGCTTGAGCTTTGACAGTAAGTTCGATCGACGACCGCCTGCGACGACGACCTGTTCTTGGAGTCCTACGGTATTTTCTTTCAATTTCGTATGGTTTTGAGAATCGATTGGAGTCTTATGTATACAAATAATATTATATAAGGCGTATCCCGCCGCACACTTATCCTAGTTTTGAAAGAAATGGAGATTTTTGTAGAAGAAGGTTTTGGGGGTGTTTCTGGGTTTGAGACTCTGAGTTGGGACAATGAAGGATTTAGAATCATATTTTTACCATTATTTGGTAGCTTTAATCGGACATTGTTGGATTATGATTTTTTCATTGTTCTTAATTGGTTGACTTTCCTTTTTGTATTGGTAATAAGGTGATTGAAATCGAGAGATAAAAAAAAATGTTGCTCATAGGCATAGAGATAGAATGGCTTTGTTAGCTTGAATCCACTGATATTAATATAATTTTTTTGTGCTTAGTTGGTAGCGTCGCAAGTTTTTTTTTATTGTAATTAAGTGTCAAATTTGTGAACGATGCTAAAGAAAGTATTTAGGGAATGCAGTTTCAGCTGCGGATGTATTTTTAAATGTGGGATCATTAAGGAGGTAAAAATTTTGAGCCTTTGAGCTAATTTTTCATAACGCCTTTTGATGGTATGATACCTATATTGTGTTGATCACAATATTTGTGTTTTCTGCAGAATAGATCCCGGATCAATTATAAGTTTAACAGGCTCTGTTCACACTTAGTTCGTAATGACTGTTTGTCAAGCTAGCAAAGTGGGGCTTCCATTAATGAATCTAGTAAGACTTAAAGGAATGTCCATTTTCAAGCAGCTACATCTGGAGGAACAGCTTCTTCGGACATCATCAGATAATTGGTGCATTATTAATGATGGCACAAATGCTCCTGCCATTGTCATGGGGTTATCCGGGTAAGGTTATGAGTTCTTCTTTCTTTTTCTTTTTTTACCTGTTCATTTTCTGGAAATTTTACTGCAATTTTCTCTTCTTTTTTTCTCCCCCATTGGCATTAATGAAGTAGACTGATCTTTTAATTGGTTGGCAGTGTTGTTCATTTTTTTTAGACATGTATTCATCTTCGCATAGTTCAAAATCTGTTGGACAGTCAGTTCTCACTTTCAAATAACATCTAAACTGCTAATTCATGAAGACTATCGGACTGCATTGGAAAATGTTTGGGAGAGAATAACATGTTCATATTTCTTTCACAGAATAGTTCCTTGATTTCTAAATTGATTGCTGGAAAATGAGTTTAACTCCAATCGATGTTCAGTCTTTCTTCCTTCCTCAATTACATTTTGTTGAGATGGGTATCCTGATAAAAGTTAACTCAAATGATGCTACTCTACATAGGAAGCCTTCCGAACTTCTCGAAATTGGGCATGTGGTACGGGATCAGGTTCTCGTCATTAGAAGGTTCACTGGAGGTGGCACTGTTATTGTTGACAGTGGTACTATTTTTGTCACGTTAATATGCAACAAGGATGCTGTTCCTGCTGTACAACCCTATCCCCGTTCCATCATGTCTTGGAGTAGTCTTTTATATGGCCAGGTTTTTCAAGGGATTGATGATTTCCAACTACGTGAGAATGGTATATTGATTGATCTTTAGTTACAAAGATGTTTCCAATGTTTATTTATCCCTGCTTCTATGAGACTCGTATATATATATATATATTAACATTTGAAGGCTTGTAGCCAAGGCTTGGTTAGACATTTGGACACATGTTCTCTCATTTGCTCTAAGATCAAGAAAATGATCCACGGAGTGTATTTGCAATTGTTTGACCTGAAATAATGAATCTCTGCTGTAAAGTTGATGGGGGTCTTGTTGAATGACCTGTATACTTAAAGGTGAATTTGGGAGATTTGCCTACCTAAATTTAGGAGAAGATGCCAAAATATTTATGATCGCATGACCTTTATACTTTTTGAGTTTGGGTGTTGGATGTCTCACGTTGACATTTGTGTTTTATTTTTTCTCATGCTAATGAGATATGTGTTTAACACTTGTTTTTTGATTCTAGTGTTTTATATTTTTTTCTGCTGCCTTTGGAAGTAAATTTGTTATGCCTCTCATAAGCATGAAGAATGCTACTTTGTTCTCGGACAATTTGTGTCCCTATTTTTAGTTGTCATTTTTTTATTAACTCTGCCAATAATAGTTGTTTTAAACACGTAATAATTGTTGTGATGCTTCTTATTCACCATAGATTATGTGTTCGGTGATCACAAATTCGGTGGAAACGCTCAATCTATAACCAAAAGCCGATGGATACACCACACCTCCTTCTTATGGGATTATGAGGTGGGGAACATGGCTTTTCTAAAACAGCCCGCAAGAGCTCCTAAATATCGGCTGGTAAGATTCTTTTTCCTTACTACATATTTATATCCAACCTTGGTAGTATGGTCATACTCTGGAAATGGGGTTTCTCTTGTTGCTGTCTTGTAGCCTGATATTGTTGTTTACAATATGTTTTGCTTGAGTTTTCATAATCTGAGGAGCTAATTACAACTATCCACTTGCAGGCAAGAGACCACGACGAATTCATTTGTCGAATGAAGGACTATATGCCTAGATTGGATTTCATTGAGAAAACTGTTGAGGCTGTTGAAGTTCATTTCTCTTTGAAACAAATTAGCTTGGACATGATCGCTGCACCTGACGCATCTGGATTTATTCACTCCACTCAGCTTCTCATGAAGCATGAACTTGAGGAAGCTTTATAATCTGCATCTAAGATTAAAGGTTCTTGTTTTTTTGATTTGTATACAAGATTTCAACTTTTTCTCCCATTCTTGCATTTTGAAATAATCTTCTGCTTTATTATTTTCTTGTCTCCATTGAGAAACATAAATGTATTTTGACATGGAAATTTTTATAAAAAACACTTTGTGCCAGAAATGTTTATAGTTTTCATGTAATTACTGGACAAGTACAGTACTCAACTAGTAGACTAAATTATCAGAAAAACCTTGGAACTGGGTTTTGGTATAAACTCACATAGTCACATATGGACTGATATCTTTACTTCAAACTTCAAACTTCAAAGAGGACTCGTAGTTGCAGATTTCCTGAACTTCATTTACATGGGTAACTCTTTAAGTTGGCATCCCTTCACATTGTTCACTCTTCCCGGGCAATTATTGAAAAATGCCTTGTGTAGGTTTTTTAGTGAAACATAATAGGCAGCAATGCCATCTAGTAATAGTAAATAAGAACATGCTGGTGCTGAGTTCAGCTGACTAACTACTTGTGTATTTCTGCCTGCAGTGTGGAGTTTGAATCCTGCGAGCAGCGTATATTGTGTGTATGAGTTGCCATAAAAAATATAGTAAATAAGAGAGGGAGAGAGAATTCCTTAAAATTACATACAGTTGTTTAACATTACTCATTGTCAAATACATAACAATAATTGCTCAAATACAAACAATTCCATATTTCACCGGATCTAAAAATACCAGTAACCTTAACCATAGTAAAAACGCCTCTTCTTCCCAAAGCATTGGTACTTCTCTTGCCAATCTAATATGCCTTTAACAGGTAGTGAAACCCATTAGATGTACTGCCTTTAGACTTACAACTCTTGGCTGTAAACTGTAAAGAACTTACTGACCATAGAGCCATATGCATAGTATGCCAACAAAGCTTAGCAGATGACTAATGGAACTGGCTTCCAGTGTATGTTTGTCCAAATGACCAATTAGGAGGTGCAACATTGTAAGAGACAACTTTGTGTCCATTACTAGTTGTAATTAGAAAAGACAGGCTTTGTCCATTAAGGTAGGAGTTGCTCTGCCAGTTCTGGCCCCAATTTCTTGACATTGGTTGCCACCCAGTTCTTGAACCTTTAATGGCCATAGCATGCACATCACCAGCACCACCAACATTTGTGACCAGAACCAAATTGAAGTAGGAATGCCCATTTATTGTGAACCTAATACCCCCACTTCTCCTGCACCTCACCCTACAAATAGGAAAAAATTCATTGGTAAAATGAATAGAGCTAGAGCTCGTTTACTAAACGAGCCGAGGCAGGGCCTGGAGAAACCCAACTTGGAGAAACAGAGGGTCTATAGACATACCTTCTGTAGATAACAGGAACAATACCAGCTCTATATTGTGCAATATGTTGAAAGACAGGCTGAGAGAGATCAAAGTGGTGGTTTGGAGAGTCACACCAGCCTCCAGGAGGGCAGAAGTTAGTAGCAGTGACCACAATTGAGCCAGGGAGACACCATTGTGGGTCATTCACACACTTAATCTCAAAACATGCACCACAACTCAACCCATTATCAAACAATGCAGTGCTCAGTGCAGCTGTATTAGTCCCATAACCTTGACCGTATAAATTTCCATACCCACAAGCCCCACCTACAAAATAAACCAAATTTGTTAAACTCCAACATCAAATATGATAAATTGACATTAAAATATAAAAGTGAAGTCAATCAATTGAGCTATATATATATACACATACCCATTGTGCCAGAAGCATCACCTCCACCATAGAAAGTGGCATGTGCATTGATCCAGTTGTTATAACCATGAACAAATGAGACCATCCATAGGAAGCCCATTAAAAGATACCCAAAATTAGCCATTCTTGTCCTGCACAAACATATAGGAACTCTTCAGCAATACACGAATTTCAAAAAGTAATTATTCCTTATACTCCAGAAAAGTAAAGAGTAAATTTGGAGAAGAAGAAAACAGACCTGGAAGAAGTTGCTTTTGAGGAAATGCAGGAGAAGCTGGAGGCTTAGGATAAATAGAGGTCAGTCAACATCAGAAACCTGACAACTTTGACATTGTTGGGACTTGGGACCGAGCAATTACTTCAATAAAATTACTGGGTTTTTTTTGTGTGGGGGGTCTTAGATTTGTGGAACCAAATGCAGTTTCATGGGACTGATAGTAGTTGTATTTGAACCTGTCCAGTAGGCAAGTGCCATGAAATCCTAGTGGAGCAATATTAGGTTTTAAAGAACTTGGTCTGCAGTAAAATAAACGGTGAAAGAGCCAGTTTTACGGCTTAAGAACAAGAAAAATGCACTGACAAGATCACAACACAATGTTTAATTATGTTTCATGAGTTTTTTATGTTAAGATTCATTCCAAAATATTAAAAAAGATGAATTCTGCATCAGTAAGTGTTGGTAAAGCTTTAAATAGCAAAACTGACTAATCCTTCCATGTTTTGTCGATTCATTTAGATATGTAAGGATTGATATCACTATTAATTGAAGTGGACTTGACAAGGATAGATAGCAGTGCACATGTATAATGTTTGTGTGCTCTCACTTGTACCCTATTTACCAGCCCCTGTCACATTCATTCTTGGCAATGGTAGAGATGGGTGGTTTTTTTATTTATTTATTTTAAACTAGAGAAGGTTTTTGAAACTAATTTAGAATTTCGAATAGGTTCAAAGTTTGAATTCTCTCATACGCTAAAACTAACTAATAATATGTTGACTTTAAAATACCACATCATTTCGAGAAGGTCAAGCAACATATTTTTAAGTAATTTAAGTAAAGCTTATACTCCTCTCAATTAACAGTTTTTTTTATTGGGTTCAAGTATCATCGAGTAAAATAGGATGGAAAAATAAGATCGTGCGAATTCGATGTATTCATATGAATCGATAAATCTAAAATGAATAACATTTATTAGTGAGTTCAATGTATTCATATGAATCGATAAAGTTAAAATGAATAACATTTGTTCATTCTGAGTAGGATGAAATTTCTATTATAAGAAAATCAATATTATTCTTACTACACTAGCTTTCCTGTATCCAAAGTTCCAAACATGACATGTGTATGAATCCAACTGTCACTATCTTATTGTTTCAGGTCATAAAAGATATTAATTAATGAGGTTCAAAGCTAGACCAATCGTAACTACAGAAAATCTTGCTATTATGGCCAAACCAATTTTGCTTTGAACTCCAGGGTCCATTTGGAGGTAGTCCAAGCACGATTCAAATTTCCTTGGCCATCTTTGTAACACATCCACTTTCAATCACGAATAATTACACTCATACACGATATCTTATATAACTTTGGAGTTTGAATCTCCCAAATCTCACTCCTCTGTAGTCTGTACTCGTTGAAAAACGAGAGTCTAGTTTAATGTTTGTATCCTCTCAAACAAACTTCGTAAACTGTCGATATAAAGAATCAAACTTGAATCCTATAGCAAAAATATTCATCCGCATTCAACTCTTTCAAAGAGTAGACGATTAATAGACAAATTATCATTATAAATCAAGAATACTTTATAATCAAAACATTTAATATCTAAACGACTAATAATAATAATAATAGTAAACAACTTAATTTATAAATAAACAATATAAAAACTCTTATTTGCCACATTATGCAGGGCGCGCCCTATACATAAAGTCGCCGACGTATATATTCAGAAGGTTCACTGTCGGTGGAATAATAAAACCACCAACGGAGAACAGTAGCAATTAAAAAATGCCTACCACAACAAAGGCTTAGAGAGAATTCATGTAGGACAAACAAAGCCCAAAGCCCAGCCAGCCTGAATTTCTCGGTGAACCATAACATTTAAGGATCGATTTCAAGATGCTTGCAAGAACATGGAAAAGTACCCATCCTTCCACTTGGGTAGGATAACCCACATGGACTGGCCACGGAGAAAATGATCCTTTCGACAAAGACATGTGTATGTGGCCATCCACTACAAGACTTGTCAAGTAGAAGACCCTTAGAAGGGGCAAGCCCCATCTACACCATCCACTCATCCTGTCTCATTAATTGCACCGAGTCCCTGTATTGCAGGGATCTAAAAGATTAGGAGATACTCTGTTACTGCCTCTAGGTAGATTGGAATCACACATACAAAGCATCCACCAAATTCAAAGAAAGTTGGACTTCATTTGCAAAGTCCGGCTAATGATTTATGTCTTTCATATGCACCACCAAAAGATCTTGCCCGAAAAGAACTGAGTAACAGAAGATCTAGAGGCAGTGCAAAAGCATGACTTCATTCATCGATTTTGACCGATGATAAAAAGATGGTTACTAGGATTATAATGAGATGATAAATGGTATTACATCAAACCCAGGAACCATAAACATTCCACGCGAAATAAAATAAACAAACTTTAGTGCATATAAATTCAGAAAAGGCAAGAAACTTTGTCTGAGGTCAACCTACCAAAATACAAGTTATTGACCATAATACGGAGGCTGACCTGGGGGTGAAGCTCCACCAGGTCGAAAATTAGGCTGCATTCCTGGCTGAGGCATTCGCATGGAAGCCCCAGGAGGGGACATTGGGCTGCTGTGCGAGAGGGGAGAGGAACCAGGTGTTGACATAGGGCCATATGCAGGAACTGGAGAAGTAGGATATGTTTGACCAGGAAAAGTACTAGGAGCCGACACAAATGCTGGTCTGGCTGCCTGCAGGGTTGGATACCAAGACGGCACCTGCGACTGTGGAACTTGAGATTGTACTGCAGCTGCAGTAGCATACTCACTTGACTGGTACATTGGAGAAGCCTGAGATGTCTGCCAAGCTGTTGGAGCAGTAGCGTGGCCAGAAGCTTGCTGTGCTGCAAGCAAACTAACATCCGGGATGGTGTAATCTCGACTTTTGTCACTGTAAGCCTACAACAGAAAGTAAGTCACGAATAAGAAATTACATGCTTGATTCACTAGAAACATATAACTCAAACAAAACAAAAAATTTGAGAGAATTAAGTGCGATGAATCATACATCTTTTAATGACCAAATCTTTTTCCAATCAAGGGATCCAATTTATCTTCTATTAATGTCCTTAAGAATTCGGTCATTTTTCCCCTCATGAACATTTCACTCAAAAGCACATATCTATACCTTTACATTGAGATCAGTATGACGAGAGTATGATAGATGAAGCTTACAATAGCCACCATCATATATGCAATGTCCCTCTAACGCATCTTTGGCAACAGCTGCTGTCCTAATATCTAGAAATGAACAAACCAGACATCAGGCTTAAAGAATCATGCACAAATTAAGAGCATTTCAGACTACATGGTCTCAGACTGAAAAAAATTAAAAAACAAGAAAAATGGGCACAAATTCAAATGTATAGTCATAGCGAGAGAAGAAACATGAAGACTAACAGAATTATGTTACTAAGCCCATTCATTTAATTGCCTTGTGGTAATGTGCACATCCTGGATGGTTATCAAATAATTTGAAGGCAGACCAAAAACTGCATTCACAAACTTATCCCAACAATAACAAGCAAAACCATGTAAAGAATTTAGAAAGGTTTAGGGGGTTTAGGGTATTATGGTCCAGGGCTGAGGGTTTTGGCTTAAGATCCAAGGCTCAGAGCTTAGAGACTAGAGTTCAGATTTTTTAGGGTTATATGTTTCAGACGTTCAGGCGTAGCATCTAGGATTTAAGGACTACACCTAGAGTCTGGCTTCCAGGGTTTAAGGTTTTCAAGAGTTTAGTGTTTAGGGCCTATTTGCTTAGAGATAGAGTTCAGTTCAAGGTCTAAAGGCCTAGGGTTTAGAGGGTTTAGTTTTTAGCAATTAAGGTTAAGAAGCACTTTACATGCAAGAACCATATATGAGGAGATCAATTTTATTAAGATTAAGGAGATTCGCAATAAGATGCAGTAACTGAAATGAGAGAGATGTCGGGCAAACAGCAAAATTAAGAAGAATGGCCAGAGGTAAGAAAATGCACACCAGGGTACTGAATTAGTGCTTGTGTTCCACCATTTTTCTCGAATATAGCAATCTTTTGGACAGTCCCAAAGGCAGAGAATACCTGGAACCAGTTAAACAGAAAAGGCATGTATAAATTTCGTGTAATTTTTTATATTCTATGAGAAAACTTGTATACAATTCCGTACAGTGTGAAGGACATCCACCGTGACAGCATACTGCATATTTTCAATCGAAGCAAGCAGCACATTGCTCTCAAATTCTTTCTTCTTTCCATCAGGACCTACTGCAGGCTAGACATTACAGCATTTAAGAACAAACTCAACATACCAAATACTGCGGATGTTAATATTACAAAGGTACCTGCATGAGTCCTTCAATTGCAGTAGAATTCACCGGAAGATATGGATTTGTGTAGTCCCTGCATAATTTGGCAAAAAACAGCACAAATCATTGAAGTACTGTAATAAGAATTAATAATTCATAAGGTTCAGCAGAAGTAATAGACAACAAAAATGATCTAACAAAGAATAAGGAAAACCAAAATTGATGCATTGATATGCATAAATCTCATGGATGTAAAAAATTGACCGCCATATAATGACGTGACATAATACACACACGCGCAGAGATTTTGGTGGCACCATATTCAACTGCTATTATTAACAACAGCATTTGACAACCTAAAAGTTTCGTCCAATAGAGTACAAAAAAAACAAATACCAATATCAGACTGTGGAATGCAGGCATTGCTACTTGTCCATCGAATATTTGTCATGTGGCATACCAATTTCTAATATGCTGTCTCAAAATATTTGATTGCCCATAGAAACAAGATCTATAAAGTTTTCAGTGAATTACAACTTACTGTGTTGTACAGAAGACAAAATACTTATTTGTTAAAATTTACCAAGCAGGTAACTTATCAGAGCATTAGCTTGCATTAGTTTCAGCATTAGCAAAAGCATGTGTGCAAGATGATATTATTGAGCCAAGTAAGAACACTGAGAGAGGGAGGAAGGGGGGGAATGATTTCGTAAACAAGAGTGGCAGAAAAGGTATACCAAAACAAAAAAGAGGGGGAAAAGAAGGAAATGAAGAAACATAAAACCTAGTTTCCAAAACAGGCCTAAAATACAAAAATACCACAAAAGAACAACATTCAAGAAATTATTTCAAATTGTTTGAATGAGAAACAATGGCTCTGAATATGCAATCCTATAATAGTTAGATTAGAAATTAAGTCTGCAATGATTTTTCAAATGAATTAAAACTATTGTCAAAAGATCAAGGAATTACTTAGCCGTCAAACAACACAAATGTGTTCTCTATACCAGGCTTCGCTACCCCCTCTCAATGACAAAAGCACACACTTATTAGAAAATACTGAAAATGCTGAAAAGAATAACAAACACAATACTAATAAATGGTTTGACCAGTAAACATGATCAAACACAAGCACATTTAGGAACCTACATTCAATAACTTCCTGGATTTTTTTGTTTACCTGCTCCTGTGAGACTGGAATTTGATGTTTAGATCTGTGTGTGCTGAATATGAAATGCGCAAGTGACACGACTCAACATTCGCGGGAAGCAAGTACCTGAAAACACCAGCAAGTATCATTAAGATTTCTACAACATTTAGCACATATTCAACAACTGAACAAACTCCATGAATAAGATAGAAAAAAAAAGAGAGATTAATGACATGAGATGTCGATCCATGCCTTGGTATACTTCTCCCATCCAAGGCATTCCTGGCCGACATTGCAGTCTCAGCATCAGTGAACTGAATTAGTGCCTGCAAATATCCCAAAATTAGCAGTTCTATTGCATAAAGTTGAAGGCAATATTGAAAGACACGATATTAAAAAATAATAATAAAGGTCATATTTTCTGCCTCACCTGGAAACCGGCAGCCTTCTCAAAAGTTGCTATTTTGTGAACAAAGCCAAAAGCAGAAAACACCTGAGACGAGTTTCAAGTAGATATAATAATATCCTATCCACAATGTTTCTTAAAAGATATAAAGACCATCAGACAGTGTTCCAAACATTGGTTCAATGAGAAGGGGCAAAAAAAAGGATA
Source organism: Euonymus europaeus (assembly GCA_963580455.1). NCBI lineage: Eukaryota > Viridiplantae > Streptophyta > Magnoliopsida > Celastrales > Celastraceae > Euonymus > Euonymus europaeus. The sequence goes on from OY756961.1 coordinate 27,145,787, forward strand.
ATTCAAGAAAGTATAAGAAATAAGTGCAGAACAAGACCTGTACATATATGCTTCAAGACTTAGAAAGGAGTATGGCGTACATGACAATATTTCCAAACTGTCTCCAGCAAAAGAACCTTATAAGAGGCATCACCAACAGTGATTCAACCGACTTCAATTAAAATTGGCGAATAATTCAACCAGGGTGCTAAGTCTTAAGAAAATGTGACCGGGTTCGCAATTAACGACCCCATAATCTCTGGAAAAATGAGGAAGTGCCTGAAAGCATAAATCCCCATTTCATGCAGGATGCATGATTCCTAAATATGAGAGGCATAAAATTAGAAGAGAAACTAACGAAGGATTTGTCGTACAGCTTCCAATGAAACTACATATAAAGCATTTAGAGTCTCCAATACTGCAAACTGAGAAGCTAGAGATAAAATATACAACAAGATACATTTTACCGCAGTAAACTAAAATGATTTGTTCAGGACTACAAAAGTCTTTGAGAAGAATATATCTCATTGCAGAAAATCAAATTACGCTACAAGACTGCTGAAGTCACATTGTCCAAACTAAGAGATTTTTTGAGAGCAAAATAAAAGGCTATAATGCAGGACTACAGAAGTCTGAAGAATGACCCAAAAAAAGCACAATTTCAAAGAAGCATTTAACTGCATAAAACTAGAAGATGTCGTCATTAGTATTGAAAATCCCATTTGATAACCACACACTAGCTCAATCACTAAAGGACATGAAAAACAGGAAAGCGTAAAAAAATAGTTTCTAGAGCTATTCACAAGTACAGAGGTACTGTTCATGATTTCCAAGTGCGACCCTTAATTTCAGTGAAGTGGCTATTATATGTGAGTGCATCCACTAAAAAGGAGTTTTTCCTTCTTCTTTTCTCAATTTGAGGTTTGCCAAGAACTTATTAATTTTAAATCGCCCTCACCCCAAAAAGAAAAACACATCAAGCCACAATGGAATTTACAAAATAATGTTATGACTTAAGAGTGCGTTTGAAAGCACAAAAGTGTAAGTACAGGTGAACAAAAACTATTCCGGGCAAAACACGATGGAGCTCATCAATCACAAATTTAGTTAAACATTAATCAAAACTTGTCTTGTACCATTAGACAATCAGCTATAAGTGTGGAAAAGAGTTATATGCAGATGAAAAATCAGGGGGCCAGGGAATGCGAGTTTTTTTTTTTTTTTGCACGGGGGGGTGGGGGGGGGGATTCTAGAAGTTATCTTCCAAAAGTTACTTGAAAACTCTATAACTATAGGGAACCAAGAGATAGCTAACCAGTACACCACTCCTGTAATAGTTTAAATAACTTTCCCTTGCATTATTATTTATTATCCCTCCCCACCGCCCCTCTGAACAAAGATATATCATTATGAAAGGTTTGACGAAGTTCACTCAAATTTAATTTTGGTCGATGTTATTTTTGATACCAACATCCACCAAAAGCACTGACTGTTTGATGTTTGTAACATGTGCATGTATTTGTTATGATGGCAGCTTAAGTCAAAGATGAGTACTAAATATGTCTGTTTCAAAATAAAGGATTATAATTAGTTTGAATTTTTCTATAGGCAGATCACAGCTGCCTTGATTATGGGTATGATGACTCAAGTCCAATCGTCCAATCGTCCAATCATAGAGCAAGAGGAATAAACACACTTACCACCAGATGACCCCTAACAGTTTACAGTTGTATTAATAAATTGACAGAGCCCCACATCTTTAACAATTTTAAGCACCACAAGAGTTATTGAAATACAGAAGACTGCTACACCTGATAACACAGACCAGATATAAAGACATGCAGTAAGGAAGCACTTACCAAGTGAATGACATCAATGCTAACATCACCAGCATCTACTCCTTCGATTGTTACCAGCAAGACGTTCCCAGGAGTATCTCCCGGACTCTTGTTGTTGACAATTTCATTCCTATTCGAATATTGAATATACACAGTTTTACCACGAACCTGCGCAGGCTCTGAAGAGGAAGCATAATATGAGACCATTTGAATAGCTTGATTCACATCTACCTGCAAGAGAGAACAAAATCTCTGTCAACATAAGGCTGTCACTTAAAAAACAGCATATCTGATAACGAAAGAGCAATTGCAATCAACCCTAACATGGCATAAGTAAATGCTTCCCTTCCCTGAAACCGTTCTTTTTCATTTTTCTCGAATTCCAAAAACCATTATCCACATGTACACTGAATAAAATATACACTAGATGAACGGGCCACAGCAATCATATATGCAAAGGGTGCATTCAAAAGACAACATGAAGTACCAAAGAACAAATCAACCCCACAGGCCACGATTTTCAGGCGTAGAAATACGTAACTTGGAGTAAAACCCAATCTGAACTGTGTGATATTTTATAGACCAACCAATCACTTCACAAACTAAATCAAATAATAAGTTTAATCCGCCACCTATCATAATTAAATGAAAAGCACTCAAAAAAAAAGAATATAACAAAACCCTAATTTAACCATAATCAATTGAACACCAATTTGAGAGACATATTAAACAAGACAGGAGCGGCAGCTCACGAATTCAACGAATGCCTGGTTGTGATTGGCGCCAACATTGCTCTTAGTGTTTACGATCCTGCCGAATGGTTTGCAGAGCTCAACAAGCTCCTCCTCCGTGCACTCCCATGGTAGATTTCTCAGATGCAACACCTTAGATGGGGTCTGAGTGTAGCGGAACTGGGGCTGCCCCGATGTTGACATCTACAGAGTTATCACAATGATTAATTAAGGCAGAGAGAGGGAGAGGAGAGGGAGAGGAGAGGGGGGTTGGGTTTCTACGAAGTGTTGCTAGAAAAGATCGGCCGTCTGTACGTGCTCGAGAGGAGCGCAGGAGATTTTTTTGTTGATGTCGAGCTGGGATCACATGTTGCGCACTTCCGTGTGAATTATTAAGGGTGGAGTTGGGTTAAGAGATATTCATAAACGTGAATATTTACTTGTTATGAGAGGGGTTGACAGGAGTTAGGAGATATTGTGCCTGTTTGGGAGGGGTTGACAGGAGTTAGGAGATATTGTGCCTGTTTGGGAGTGCTGTGAGATGCTGTGAGGTGCTGTGTGGTATAAAACTGTGGTGCTGTGCGGTGAGTTTAAACGCAGTTAAGCGTTTGGCGGATCACTTTTAAAACTGTGGTGAAGTGCGTTTCAATGCAGTTTAGTTTTTTTTTGCTATAAATTATAATATTAATTTAAGGATGAACTAGATTGACATTAATTCATTACATATTTTAATAAAATACGTGGAAATTAAATAAATTTAACAAATACATTTAATACATTAATCACAAATACATTTACTAAATACATACAATAAACTAATACTGTCCATACACCTCTGCAGCAATCATATCGCGTGTAGCTGCCATATGTAGATCCTCATAAGAATCTGGATGATATTCTGAAGTGTTTGCTCCATCTCCATGTCCATCCACACTTGACATATCCAAATTATGTCCACCATGCGGACTAAAAACACCGTCATCCATCGTGCGTAATCTTATAAAATTGTGCAGAGTAACACAAGCCACCACGATCCTCACTTGAGTACGAAAGTCGTAGGAGGGCATTCTTGATAGGATGTGCCATCTATTTTTCAATAGACCAAAAGTCCGCTCAATCACTGATCGGAGAGAAGAATGAGCATGATTAAAAGCTTCTCGCGGTGTCGATGCAGCGGGACCATTTCGGAATACCTCCATATGGTATCTATGTCCCCTATACGGTGATAAAAATCCAGTCTGGTTTGGATAGCCTGAATCGACCAAATAATATTTTCCTGTACATCAATGATGCAAATATAAAGTTTAGCGAATAAGCAAATTCATGAAAATCAAGGAGAAATCGATAAATATTATTCTCTACATACCAGGGGGAGGGTACGGAAAGTTAGAGTTGACGTTTGTGATAACAGTGTTGAAAATACGTGAATCATGCGCAGATCCCTCCCAACCCGCACACAGAAATGTGAATAACATGTCGAAGTCACATGCAGCCATGACATTCTGTGTGGTGACCCCTTTTCTCCCAATAAACCTAGTCCTGTCATCTGTCGGTACTACGGCTGGAACATGAGTCCCATCAATAGCTCCGATGCAATCTTTAAAGAATGGAAAATATCGGTCGTCTCCCTCAATCTGTCTCGGTGTAGTCGAGAATGTGGGATCTCGTGGTCGAATAATATCATCCGACATCCGAACTAAACTTTCTAGGACACTGTGGAAATGGCGATGGATTGTTTCTCCGGAATGTACAAATCTATTTGCCACTGGCCGATTACCTAGACCATGGGCTACAGTGTAAACAAATATTCCGACCATCTCATGCAATCCAATCTCCCCACTTTACTGGAGACCATAGTTCGTGCTCAAGTCATTGCATAGATCATTGAATACCCTCCTGTCCATCCTCAACATAGATACACATGTCCTTCTATTACCCCGTAATAGATCCCTTATGTACATGTTACCTGTGTAAGAAGATGACGAAGGAGGTGCACGAGGAATATCATCGATGACCTCGTTGTAACATGCCATTGCAGCAACAGTAATGGCCGCAATTTCATCGAGGGAGAAAATTTCATTTTCATTAGTGGGGTCTGCCATGTCCTGAGATTAAAAGTATAAAACCTGGATTAACATGCAACCAACCTCATGTTGTGCTAAGCTAAAGTATAAAGAACTCACAGATTCATTAAAAATCTGTCCACAATAAACATGGCATTAAAAGTATGAAAAAACTCACAGATGCATATAAAATATGTCTGAAACGGTAGCACATAATGAAATACACAAATAGTAGCATATAAATTTATTGAAAGGGTAAAACAAATGACGAAAACCATCGAAAAACAAAGTCTGCCTACAACTAAAGTACGTAATAATAATAAACAAACTCAGTCTCAGCAAACAGTCAGCAAAGTAAAAGTCTCTTCAGTTGGAGCCAGATGCTCCAGGTCCCATCGAGTCCGCATACTTCATCTTTAACCATGCAAGCTGCCAATCTCTGCGAATCATAGCAGTGAAGAACTCACGCTCTTCCTTTTTCTGAAATAGCCTAAATGCAAACATAAGCAGGTCACCAATCTCAGAAGTCTCCGGAATGTCCGATAGAATATGCATACAGTCAGTGATTTCGGCCTTAGCCTCAGTCTGTGGAGTAGGTGGAGGGGCTATCATGACGTGAGTTCGACTATTCACGGCAGACACCAGATTGCCCAAAGACTTGCTCATTTCCTCACGGTAGTCACCTGCTCTGCGCTTTTTCTTTCCGCGAGTCCCTGGCGTGCCTGACCTCCTCCTAACCTGTCGATGTTGTGGAATGGGGGAGCTGTTCACTTCACATCCATCCTCCAAATTGATGTCGTACTCTGGATCACTAGATGAGTCAGAACCGTTCAGCCCAAAGACTTGCTCAACATTGTTTCCTATGCTTGTCCTTGTCGGTTGTTCATCTGGATTAGCTGATCCAGGAATATGGGCAAACTCCCCAGTTGCAAATTGCCCTTGAAAAAGTGTTTCAAGGAGATCGAGGTGCTCAGGCCCTTGGACTTTAAACTTGGCAACCCTTTTGTCTTCCTGCATGTGTGAAAAATACATCGCGTTACCAAAATTGTAACATAACAAAACATGATTACATTTTTCAGCATTAAACATATATGGTGTAAGAAAATGACATATAAGCTTACCTTAATTCTGCGCTCCCACCAATCATTATCAGCTAGGATTGTGTTACGGGTATGGTCCCATCCGGTGCCCGTGTCATGAAGCCGTAATTTTTCAAACAATTTGTAGTCCTTTTTAAGATTGTCCCATTTGTTTTTCAATTGGGGTTGATCATATCGCCTCCCAGTTTTCTCAGCAAAATCGGAGACAATTTTTTGCCACCCATCTTTTGTAAAGTAAGAGCCGGGCCTCCTCCCTGCTTTCACTTGCTCGACACACAGTTCCAAGAAAATTTTTGTTTGGACAGAGTCCCAATTTGCCTTATCAGATCCATGACTTGGTTGTGGTGGAGGGGTGGTTGCAGTACTCATGCTAGATGCAATAAAAAAATTATTTAACTTATGACTACTGACTACTGTCCATCCCAATATTAAATGCATCAACCATCAGCTCTCATTTTGAGGAAAAAAAACCAACAGCAGCAACATTTCAATAACAAATATGAAAGCAAGAAATTGAACTTACCCCAATCATGCATTTTCTATTTAAAGGTACATTGGATATATATTGGAGATGTTTACCTGAGATTGTGTAATTGAGGTGAGGTGATTGACAAAGAACCAATTCAAAGCTCAGTAGACTGCTGTTGTTCCTGCACAGACACATGAAATCAGTGTTTGTAAATCAATTTGTAAAAAAATACATGTAATTATGCTATAAGTTGACTCTAGTGTTATTGCAATAAACATCCAAGTAAGTCAGTTTTGATGACTGAAATGCCTTGAAGAATGCAGTAAACATGTCCATTACATTTCACATAGAGAGTATGGAATATCATTACGAAAAGGTAAGCAAAGATTTCAAGACGGATGGGCAAACAATTGAGGAGAAATTTCTTGAGATAACTTGAATAAAATATGAGTTCTCCAACGAAAAATAAGAATAAAGTATTAACCATGAATAAGTAGCTCTTTAACCTCTACTTCAAATAAGAGAAGAGATGAAAGAAAAAAAATTAAGTTAGTAGCTCTTTAACCTCTACTTCAAATAAGAGAAGAGATGAAAGAAAAAAAATTAAGTTTGTCTTTAACATCTTACGGAAAATCTCACACTGCATAGCAGAACTACAAAAAGAGGATACCAATATACAAAGTAATAAAGCCAAAAATAGTGTTACTGTGTAAATATTCGTGCACGAAGACTTTGTTGTTTAAATAATTAAGAGTCTAATGAATTAACAGTTTGTTTTCGTCTATTTTCTTGCAAAAGATTTCGTCAAGATGGAGCCCCAAAACATTTACACAGACATGAACATCCAAAAACCTAAGAGACAGAAGAAAATACCCTCGTCATTTCTGTTGTATACTAGAAACCTATCTCTCTCTATAGTCTATACCCAATTACCTTCCAAAAGCACCGACCCCAAAACAGAACAATCAAAAACCCAATATCAAACCGACATAAAGAAAAGGTAGAAGCCCTGCGACAGCAATAATACATTCTCTGGAGGAAGAGATTCTCACCAAACACAGGGTACCTATACAGTAATCATACACACACACACACACACACATATATAAAATTTGTATATGTGAATACAAGGCCCAAAAAGACAGCGTGCCCCTGACCCGAGCCAATTGATTCGGGATTATTTTTTCAATTACCAGAATCTACTCTTCACACAATCCCTTTCCTCTTTCTATAGATCCGCTGTCTGTGGCCACAAAAACCTCTGAAGTATTTCCCCTCTTTCTTCCTAAAACCCTCCATCGGAGCCACAATAGCTTTGGGAAAGACGTGATAATGGTTGCTATTATGTCGATCACTCCAAACAGGAGGAGGAAGAAGCATTGACCATGAATAAATAGCTCTTTAACGTCTACTTCAACTCAGTCGATTCAGCAAGGTTAATAAGCAAAAAAAATAAGAGGGTGAACTCACCAGAGATTAAGAGACACTCAACGAATCAGAGACTCTATGAAGAGCAGCGAACCTTGCTCCGAGTTTGCTGTCAAAACAAGAAATGAGAAAGGGAGATGGGTGTTTCAGTGAGGAAAAGTGTGAAATTGAAAAGAAATACAAGGGAAGAAGATAGATTGTTACCGGAGGTTTGTCGTTGCAGCGGAGGACGCGAGCTTCGCCTTCGTGCGATCTAGGGTTCACACGACAAATGGGACTGATATGCTTTTGGGTCTTTGAAACGGCGTTCTGGCCAGTGTTAAGACGCGATGGGCTTCCAAACAGTTTGAGCCAAAGTTACGTCCGAACGCAACCTAAACACGGGCCTTAAACGCAGGGGCAAACGGGCACATTGATAATCTTTAATCTGAGCTAATATTTTTTAATCTCTCATTTTAAGAGGTTGGAAAAAAAAGGTGTTGGGAGGGGTTGGCGTCAAGTAGAGGTTTGAAAAAGTTCATTTGTTCGCGAACCCCTGCCAATACCTCTTTTAAGCAAGACCTAATCAGTCTTAGGGCCTATGTTCACGGTGCAACAATAGTAGACATTTTCATTCGTCAATTTTATAATACAATGTGGTGATAGAAACTAAGTGACAACCCTCTCTCCTCCTGTGAACCTTCAACTTTTATAATTGCTTGAGGCGGTTTAAGTTGGTTGAGTAATTTAGGATAGTTACATGAAATTTAATAACTCTATCTTTAACGGAAGCAACCGCATGAAATAACTACTTGTGTCAATTGCTTTAGGTAAACTGTCAATGCCGATGATGAGTTATCTTCGACTTTTGTCCATATGATGCACAAGTAATATTGTACTGTCTAAGATAAGTGATTGACTGGGCCTAAGAGCATTTGCATTAGCAATTTTTTCCCTTCTCATTAAAATTAATTTTGGGTCTCACTTTTATCATACAAAAACACATATTTCAATACAATCAAATCAGCATAAAGTCAAATCTCTCGGTCTGGAGAGTGTCGTTCTCTCGGTCTGGAGAGAGGCGGGCTAGGGTTTCGTCTAGTTTTCTCTTGGGTAGCGGCGGATGAATATGGAATCCGTCATGAAATCTCTTGATAATATACGCCTTACCAACGATGAAGACGAGATCCTTGAAGTCGACAAGGAACTCATCGCAGACAATCTCAAGATCTATCCAAATAGTCTGGTTGGCAGAGTCCTCTCCTGTAGGAATATCAATCGGAAGGCTTTCAAATCAACGATCCGTATGGCATGGGGAGTTTTTGATGAGGTTCGAATTTTGGATATCGGACCGAAGACATTCCAATTTCTTTTTCCGGACGATTTTCTCCTCTCAAAAATTCAGGAAGAAGGCCCATGGTTTTTTGACAACCATCTTGTGGTTTTGCGACAGTGGGAAGCAGGAATGACAACAGAAAATATTGAGTTTGATTCTCTGGATGTATGGATTCAAGTATGGGGGCTACCTCTTGTGTGCAATTCCTCATCAGTAGCTCAACTAATTGGGAATGCCGTTGGGAGTTTCAAAACAGTTGATCCAAAAGGGGAGACGGAGGGAGCATTCTCTTTTATGCGAATCAGGGTCAAGATCTCTCTCAATAACCCTTTGAGGAGGGGTTGTCGTATAAGAACCCCAGATGGGAAAACAGTGTGGGTGAACTTAAAATATGAGAGACTGTCCGATTTTTGTTATTATTGTGGTTTAGTGGGTCATGAAGAACGCCGATGTCAGAAACGTTTCAATGACTCAAAAGCCAACGCTCTAGTCCCTCGTCAATATGGGGCGTGGTTAGTGGCTGAGAGGTGGGGAGGGAGGCAATCCAGATATGCCAAAGAAACTACAGATGAAAAAAGCGCAGAGGATGAGTTCTCTAGGAGTTCTATGGGAAAAACTGTTGATTCTCAGGCACAATCTCCGGCACATGTTTTATCCCCAAGTGGAGACAGAGGTAGAGAGAAAGAACCCACTACCTCAGTAAGACATACTGAAGGAACACAGTCTCAAGCATTGTATCCAGAGGAGGGGGAGCTTGTTGTCAAATCACTTGTACAAGGGAAGGTGGTTTCGGAACATACTTTTCAGGCCAAAAAATCAGTTTTGAGAACTAATTCCCCAAAGTCAGTTGTGAGTGGAGGGAAAGGGAGCACACAGAGAACACGAAGGGTGGCTAATAAAAATCGAGTTCGGAATAATCACATAGAGAGGGATGTTGATAGCAGCATGGATATTAATATAGCTGGTATGAAGCGCACAAGTGTTCAAGGAGGGGAGTACGTGTTGTTAGAAGGAGAAGCCCAAGAAGCAGAGTCAGTGTCTAGAAGTAAACGTATTCGAACTTCTTCCATTGAATCTCAGACTGGCAACTTATCATCGGCGGTGGTTGAGAGGGATCAACCACGCCGGTCACCATGAAAATAATGTGTTGGAACTGTCGTGGAATCGAGAACCCACGGACAGTTCAGGCCCTCCGTCGGATGGTCCGCCAACATGAGCCCGATTTACTTTTTTTGTCGGAAACCAAATTAATGCAATCTGATATTAGTAGTTTTAGAATCAAGTTAAATTTTGAAGCTGGTTTTGCTGTTCCTTGTGTGGGTCTTTCTGGAGGTTTGATATTATTCTGGAATGATAATAGTGGGGCAGAGATCAAATCTTATTCGCCGAACCATATAGATGTTCTATTATGTCCTTCATTGGGGCCAAGGTGGAGATTCACTGGTGTGTATGGCCCTCCAAATGCAAACCTTAGAGCTGGGTTTTGGGACCAGCTTTGGCTTCTAAAGTCACTTTTTGATGTTCCCTGGATTTGTGGAGGTGATTTCAATGAAGTAACATCTTTGTCTGAAGTGCGTGGGTCTATTAGCAGATCTCCTAGTTTGATGCAAAATTTTCGCACTGTTATTGCCGATTGCAGACTCATTGATTTGGGGCACTGGGGCTCCCCTTTTACTTGGTGTAATAGGCGGGGACAAGTAAATCTTATTGAAGAACGCCTGGATAGATTTATGGGCTCTAACTCTTGGTTCAATTCAATCTATTCCTATCAGGTGTCTCATCTGGCTATGTCAGTGTCAGATCATTCTGCTATTTTACTATCTACTATAAATGAGGGGGAGAGACGGAGGAGTAGGTGAAAATGCCGTTTCCATTTTGAGGATGCTTGGTCCAGGAACCCCAATTGTGAAGCCATTATCACAAATGCTTGGACTTCCACAATGGGCAATAACCTCCAAGCAGTGTCTCAACGTATCAAAAATTGTGAAGTCAGCTTATCTAATTGGAAGGAGTCTCTGGCTAACCCATCTAAAAGACTAAAGGAGCTGGAGGGGAAATTAAATAGAATTAGCGGAGGAAATGGTTTTGGCCATAGAAGGGAGGAGCAAGGGCAAATTGAGGCAGACATCAATGAAATTTTGCTATGTCAGGAAATTGCTTGGCGTCAAAGATCACGCCAGGGATGGCTGGAAGCGGGAGACAAAAATACTAAATTTTTCCACCAAAAAGCCAATTTTCGAAAGAGAAGAAATACAATCTCAGGCCTCTTTGATAACCAAGGAAATTGGTGTACAGGTATGGCTCAGCTTGATAATATTGTTTCATCTTATTTTGCTGACCTGTTTTCGAGCAGTACCCCACTCTGGGATCCAGATTTATTTTCTGGGTTTCCCAAGAGAATTTCAACAGAAATGAACCACTTTCTTCTTGGAGAATTTACACAAGAGGAAGTTAAAAATGCTTTGTTCCAAATTGGCCCAACAAAAGCTCCGGTTTCGATGGAATGCCGGCATCTTTTTATCAGAAGTATTGGAGCATAGTGGGTCCAGATATTACTGCAGCAGTGCTGGATTTTCTCAACTCTGGGAATTTTCATGATAACATCAATCACACTTTGGTTGTACTGATTCCAAAGATCCAGACTCCTGTTGAGATTAATCAATTTCGGCCAATTAGTTTATGCACTGTCATATACAAGATCATATCCAAATGTATATGTAACCGGATGAAGCTGGTTTTACCACAGGTTATCTCTGAATGCCAAAGTGCTTTCGTCCCTGGAAGGGTGATAAGTGATAATTTGATTATAGCTTCGGAGTGCATTCATAATATGAAAACTAATCACCATAGCCGGATGGGTTATATGGCTCTTAAATTGGATCTAAGCAAAGCTTATGATCGCATTGAATGGAATTTTCTTGCCTCAATGATGCAGTTGATGGGTTTTGATCATAAATGGATTGATATGATTATGGTGTGTATTTCTTCAGTGTCGTATTCTTTTGTGATCAATGGGGAAATACGGGGTAATGTGTCTCCTTCTCGTGGCCTTCGTCAAGGAGACCCACTTTCTCCATACTTATTTCTGATATGCACCGAGGGACTAACTTATCTTATTCAAAAATCTATTATGGATCGGAAACTCCATGGCATTAGGATCTCCCGTGGAGGGCCTATGGTATCTCATTTGTTTTTTGCTGATGACAGTATGTTTTTTTGCCAAGCTACTCTTGAAGATGCTTCAGAATTTCTGGATCTTTTTTCGAAATATGAAAAGCTTTCGGGTGAGAGATTGAATCCAGAAAAATCATCAATTTTTTTCAGCTCTAATGTGCCTCTTCCATTACAACAACAGCTCAAATGTAAACTCCAGATGACTGATTTTCCTATGAATGCAAAATATTTGGGTTTGCCTATATTCTGCTCAAGATCAAGAAGGCAAATGTTCTCGTATATTAAAGATAGAGTTTGGCAGAAAATGCAAGGATGGAATGAACGCACCCTATCTCAAGCGGGTAGACTTGTCCTACTCAAAGCAATTGCTCAAGCAATCCCTTGCTACGCAATGAGTCTTTATCGGTTTCCTTTGACTCTATGCCATGAGCTTAATGGACTAATGAGAGATTACTGGTGGGGCAAAAAGGGAGCCAACATGAAAATCAATTGGATTGCTTGGCACAAAATATGTCGTACGAAGGCTGAGGGGGGTTTGGGTTTGCGTGACTTTCATGATTTTAACCAAGCCCTCCTTGCTAAACAACTATGGCGTATGCTCAAAAACCCTTCATCCTTATGTGGTAAGGTTCTAAAGGCTCGTTATTTCCCAAACTCATCTATTTTGGAAGCCAATAAAGGCTAAGCTCCTTCTTATGTGTGGTCTAGCATAAGGTCAGCTTGTGCTTTGGTGAAGAAAGGTTGCAGATGGCGTATTGGGAATGGAAGAAATGTGGCCATTTGGAAGGATCCATGGTTGTTGTCCAGCGAGTCAGGCATGATACAGTCTCCAGTCGGCTCCAATAATCCTAATATGAATGTGACTGAATTAATTATGGAGGAGGATAGGCGGTGGAATATTCCATTGATTTCCTCCATTTTTTCTCCTGGAGAAGCACATGCTATTGTTCAAACACCACTTCATGGGCTAAGGCATGAGGATTCAATTTTTTGGAGCCATGATACTAAGGGTTTCTTCACAGTCAAATCAGCATATTGGCTATTAAAAAATGGGGAGGCCAGCCATCCTACAATGAATGAATCGCACTGTGGTTTTGACCAATCCAAATGGAGGAAGTTGTGGGTAGTGAACATTCCAAACAAAGTTAAAAATTTTACATGGAGACTTATGCATGATGGGCTGCCTACGAGGGAGAATTTATTCAAAAGAGGAGTGGTTTTAGATACAACGTGCCCTCTTTGTGATAATGATTTGGAATCAACCCTCCATTTGTTTCGAGATTGCCATTTTCTTTCAAGAGTGTGGAGACAAGCTGCCTTTGCACATCATGGTATTTATTCTCCTACTTTATCTCTCAAAGCTTGGATGAATAGCTTGATAGACATTCTTAACTCTCATGATTGGGGGCTGCTGTTGTGCATCTTTTATTTTATTTGGTTTGCTAGAAATAAAGTGGTGCATGGTGATCCTATTATTCCTCCAACTGAAATTTTCAATCAGGGAAAAATATTATGTGAGGCTTTCACTGCAATTCCAAAGTGCCCTAGTAATCGAGCAGGAGTGGCACATGGTCAGGTCCAAACATGGAAGCGGCCCCCCGCGATAATTTTAAAATAAATGTTGATGCTTCATGGAATTTGGGAGATGAATGGGCTGGTGTAGGTGCTGTGGGGAGAGATAGCTCAGGGAAAGTTATTTTTTCAGCTTATAAAAGAGTTCTTCCAGCAGGTGGCCCTCTTGCAGTTGAAGGATTGGGTTTCCAATTTGGCTTACAGATTGCTTCTCGTTTAGGATGGAATTCCACTAAAATCGAAGGTGACTCGTTGGAGATGGTGAATTATCTATCAAACAATACGGTTATTGATTCCCCTCTGGGATATCTTATTCAGGATATGTATGCCTCTATAAAATCTTTGAATGCTCATATTTCTTATGTTTCTAGACACAGCACTTGTTTAGCTGATGGTCTTGCTAAGTTAGGGCGTTTAGCTGTTGTGGATTCGGACCATTTCAGCTTGGGAGGAGTTCATCCCTCTCTTGCTCAAATTGCGTATGAAGATTGTATGATTTCTGATTTATAAAATCAGGTTTTTCTCAAAAAAAAAAAAAATCAGCATAACACATCTTACATTACTGTCACGTCAGCAAAACACATATTCCAATACAAAATCATGATTCAAACATCAACTCTTTCATTCTCTTGTCTATTATTTAACAAAACTACACCAAAATTAATACTGAGTCCTACATCTTTCATAAACAGTCAAGCAACATACTCGTCCATATCATCAAAACACATAACTCAATACAATCATATTAACAAAAACACACATTTTCATAAATTATTGATCAAAAAGGTTGCACACAAATTGCACTATCCAAATATTAGTCTCGTTTTACCGAGTCTAGGTCCAATAGAATCGAATCATATTCAAAATTTCCAATGTGAATGAGTTTGTTTATACTACTCAAAAAATTACTAATTAGGTGGGAACATAACTCATATTTTCGCAATCATTTTGGAAGAATAATTCAATAACCCAAATCGCATAAATATCACAAACATTATCGCTAAAATTAAAAATTTTATTTTTATATTTCCTTAATTTTTATTTAGCAAAAATAAAACATCAATTTATGCACGGTAATGCTAATCATTCAAATACAAAACATCCCAAAGTATCCATAATTATATATGATAACACATATACCACATGATTTACAGGTAAATTGATGGTTCAAAATTCAAATTCATAGACCATATATCTATTGGAACATTTTCATGATACTTTTTATTGAGATACAACATTTTCGATTTATACATAAAATCGGAAATCTTTGTAATTTTACTAAGATTGAAGAATGATCCAAGCAAAATACAAATTATCTTCACAATTGTCCAAAGCCGACGAGGGCTCTGATGTAATATTATTCCGACATGACCCATATACAATAAATTAAAGCCGGGTTCGGTAAAAAAACCCTAGAAATCGAGAAGGAAAAAAAACGCGCAGCTCGCCGAAGAATAAGATAAACGTCGTATAATTTCCCGATCTCTCTCCCTCTTAACTTCCGTCGCCATCTTGTTTTATTGGAATTTTCCATTGTTAATCAAAGGTAACGTACCACTTCTAGCCATCTATAGCCGTTTTGCAGTATAGCCTTTAAATTTATTCGCTTGCCCTTTTCCTACTTTGTTGATTGAGGGTTCAGATCTGATTTTTTTGTTAGTCGATTCACTGGTACGTTATTGATTACTGGTTTAATCATTCAATGTATGGTTCTGCAATGGCTGCAGTTTGTTTTTGTTGTTTATTTTGGATTGTTTTATTGAGAAATTAGGGTTTAGAGCACTTTCTAGTTTTTCTCGTCGAGACAGTATAATCTTGGGCTTGCACGAGTACTGATCCTTTGTTTTCTGGATAGGAGAAAGTAGTGGTGTTATATGACTAGTTTTTCATGGTTGTTAATTCGTGATTTGTGTTTATTTTTCTGCGATGGCTGAATATTGAAATATAGTTTGTTTTGCTATTAGCTAGTTTTTTCACAGTTTTATGATCGTTATGTTTATTTCTATGTGCCAAGGAACTTGACACCTTGGCTAGTTGAACTAATATTTAGTTTTCTTTCCTATGGATTTTACATTGTAGTTGCTCAGGCCATGGATCTTCATTTTTGTGTGCGTGGAATGTTTTTTCTAGAGCTTAATTTATGATTATGATATTGCTATGGCTGCCTTTATCGGGGTAAACTGGTTTTTATGCAGTGTCTTTTGCACCTCATGAACTTTTTTTTAGTGCTTTTACTGAATTTCGTGGTTAACCAGTAGCAAATTTTCTGGATATGGAATACTATTTTTATTGGTTTCCACGCCATAGATACATTATACTGGTTGTGAACTTGGATATTTGTCTCATCTGAAATGAAACACTTTTAACAGCTTATGGTTTTATTTGAAACAGTTATACAATGGCTGGTCATAGAAACGGGAAGCGTTCTCATTCTCATTCTGAATATTCTGAAAGTGGAGGAAATAAAAGAAGAAATTCTGGTGATGATAGGGAAAGCTTCGCCATTGATGCTGATGATACTGTTTATCGATATCTGTGCCCCGCTAAGAAAATTGGAAGCATTATTGGAAGGGGAGGTGACATTGTGAAGCAGTTAAGAGCTGATACAAAATCCAAGATCAGGATTGGCGAGTCAATGCCTCAGTGTGATGAGCGTGTTGTTACCATTTACAGTGCCAGTGATGAGACTAATGCCATTGGAGACAGTGGTGACTTTGTTTCTCCTGCTCAGGATGCTCTGTTCAAGGTGCATGACAGAGTTGTTGCAGAAGAGTTGCATGGTGATGAAGACATAGACAGTCACCCTGTTACTGCACGTCTGCTTGTGCCATCTGATCAGATTGGATGTGTTATTGGTAAAGGTGGACAGATAGTTCAGAGCATTCGTAATGATACTGGTGCTCAAATTCGCATTCTTAAGGACGATCATTTGCCTCCCTGTGCATTGAGCTCTGATGAACTTGTACAGGTATTTTGGGGTGGGGGGGGTGGTTTGGAATTCTATTGATTTCTTGGACCTGTATTTAATGCTATATAATGCGGAAAACTATTGGTGCTCTTAGTTAATTAAAAGTACATTAGAAAAAATTTAGCTGGCTTATGTTAGAGAGCTTTGCTTTTCGTGATCTGTCTTATTTGGTGACTGGTCATTTGTTAGGGAATGTGTTGATGGTGAAGTGAAAAACTTGCTGTTGCTTGCAATATGGATTTGTCGTTTGATATTCTTCCATCTGTTTGTGATGTTCCTTTTGAGCTTGCATGCATCTAAGTTATAATCTAAAGCTTTTGCAGTGTCTTTTGAGAGATATTGTTCTAATTACTTCATTTTGAGCTGATTTAACATATAAAATTTCAAGATCTCTTCTCTTGGTGCATCAGATTTCTGGGGAAGCTTCAATTGTGAAGAAGGCCTTGCACCAAATTGCAGCTCGTCTTCATGACAATCCATCAAGGTCTCAGCACTTGCTCCTTTCTGCTGTTCCATCAGTATATCCTTCTGGTGGCTCACTAATGGGCCCATCGAGTGGTGCCCCAATTGTCGGAATAGCTCCTTTGATGGGACCTTATGGTGGTTACAGAGGTGACACTGGAGACTGGTCCCGGTCCTTGTACTCTGCTCCGAGGGAGGAAGTGTCCAAGGAGTTCTCTCTTCGTTTGGTATGTCCAACTGGGAATATAGGTGGTGTTATTGGCAAGGGTGGTACCATAATCAATCAGATCAGACAGGAATCTGGGGCAGGCGTCAAAGTTGATAGTTCAACAGCTGAAGGAGATGATTGCTTAATAACTATATCTTCGAAGGAGGTAAAATACTAATCTGCTTATATGTTTTCTGATACGTGTCTGATTCTGACATTTTTATTCTGTACTATCACAGGTTTTTGAGGACTCGTTTTCTCCAACTATTGAAGCAGCTTTGCGGCTGCAACCTAGATGTAGTGACAAAGTTGAAAGGGATTCAGGCATTATCTCATTCACAACCCGCTTACTTGTGCCAACCTCTCGAATTGGCTGTCTTATTGGTAAAGGGGGAGCTATTATTACTGAGATGAGGAGACTTACTAAAGCTAACATCCGCATACTCCCAAAGGATGACCTTCCCAAAGTTGCATCCGAAGATGATGAGATGGTACAGGTAAAGTCATAGTTTGAATATCCGGATGTGTAATTTTCCTATGGTGCACTTGTCCTCGTAAATACGGGAGACGGTGGTTTGAAGTTATTCTCAATTGATTTCAAGGATTGTACTTTTCTTGATGAACAGATTGCTGGAGACCGTGATGTTGCCAAGGATGCTCTCTTACAAATCTCTCAGCGGTTAAGAGCGAATGTTTTTGATAGAGAGGGCGCAGTTTCTGCTTTTCTGCCTGTTATGCCTTATCTTCCTGTCCCTACTGACAATGCTGAAGGCTTATCATATGACGGTAGAGATAGTAAGAGACATGGACGTGGTGATTCATACTCTGGTGGATACAGCTCTAGGGATTTGGCTGCTGGTGATGGTTATGGTAGTTACAGTAGTTCACAGGTAATTTTTTTTGGTATTATGTATTTCTCAGACTAAAGAAAGAAAGTAATTGGTCATTGTACTGGCATCTAGTTAAACGATCTGTTAAAGGTCAGTTGCTTTTGCTGTTGCATATTTATTAAACCATACCCCAATTTATGAACACACTGCCGGTTTAAAAATGTTTTATTATTTTCACTTTTGCAGATTGGTGGCAGTGGCGGTGCATATGGTGCCTATGGAGGTTATTCTTCAGGACGTACTAGTACTTCAGGGTATAAAATTTTATCTTGGTTTCTTTAGGCTTTAGTTGACTCTGCCTGTGGGTTTTCAGGGATTTTCCTTTTGTTGCTACCTCTTGAAATATGAATTTTGTAAACTTGATTGCGTGCTATGGAGTTACGACCAAATGCAAGTTTTTAAACTCTTCTGTAGTCTTTCATATGTATTACCAAGAAGTTTAAGAACCATCGCTTTCTGATTTTTTTTTCAGATTTTCGAGCCAAACTCCACCTTCTCGACGCAAAAGCTATTACTAAAAAATTGGGGGTGGGCCTACAGGTAAGCCTGGATTCTTTTGCCTTATTTTATGTCTATTAAGTGGAAAGTCCTCTTATTTAGGCCAGTCACTCTGTAACAGATAACATAACCTTCCCAATGTCCTTGTATATAGGATTTGATGCTCTAACTTTTCCCTTGGTTGCCTTTTCCTCCCCATCAAAACAGCTGAGATCCATGATGCCTGAAGCCAGCCTTCTGCCAACTGCCTTAACCGGAAGACCAGATGAACCAGCGATTGACATACTCATGGCCCACCTTGATGCTACTACTTAGAAGGACCAAATATATGTGGAGATCTTGACACTTACTATCGAAATTTGCCATGTCCCTGATACCAAATTGACCAAGCTTTAGATAACCGTGTGCTCCCCAGAACCTAGATAGCCGGAAAGCCTCTGTTACTGTTTTTTTTCTTCATGCTTATGTTTTTTATTGTTAAATACTAGACCATATGATTCCAGGGTGTGTTTTTTTTGTCTTTGTTTCTGTTGCTTTTAATTATTGTTTTTAATTATCGTCTGCTAGTTAATCTGACATTGTTATTGTTTTATTGATTATGGATTTGTCCCCTGGAAGGTAATTATTTCCTTCGGAATGTTGAGCTCTAATATCGTGTGCCTTGCAGGACGTTCTTTTTTCTTTTTTCCCCCTTATTAATCTGCAGGGTTTTCCCCAACTCTTCTATCACAAGAAGCAGTTGCTTGTTTTTCTTCATATTTTTACTTGCTCAGGAGTTTCATTGTATTGATGAAGATATGATACTTCAATGCTTGCTTGTCTGGTGAAACATTTTTTCTTTGTTATGAATTAATTTCAGTAAAATTTGATTGACTGCACATGGCATAGCGGTAGAGTTGCATGGTTGCAACCTAGAGGTCACGTGTTTAATTTTTTCGCGAAACATTTTCTCTATGTTTTGTGCGGGTAAGATTTGTGTACATCTTGTTTGTCCTGGCCTTGCTCACTGTGAGAGAATTGTGCACGGTTTTGGTTTACTTGATTGATGTAAGCTGGGAAGTAACCCAAAACAGTATAATGTCATGCATTCCCCCCCACCCCCATCCCCAATATTATGTAATGTAGGACTGAACATGCAGAACAGCTTCTACTATGATTTGGGGAGACACTCTGTTGTCAAATGATCGGTGTAGTAAGAAATTTTCTATTTTCTGAATTTAAACTAATTCTCATACGAGTCATGAGATGTTTTCTTATAATGTGATCGTGATGTATGCTTAATAGTATGCTTCGAAAAGGTGGTTTTGAGTCGGTTCCAGAGAACATTTTTTATTTAAGCTAGTTTTTTTAGAATCCTAAGAGTCTGTCTGTGCCAAACAGTTTGGGATTGGTTACATGTATCAAGTAGTGTCATCAGTGATCAGCTTGAGAATTTTTTTTTTAGATGTGCACCTTTGATTCTGGATTATTTTTTAAACACTGACGACAGATGTGAAATGAAATGCCTCATTTTAGTTGAGTGGGTAGAGTAGACCTTTATTAATACTGAGGTAACCGAACCTAACCTTCGAATTGAATTGAAGGTTCTTTGATCTAGCCTAGGTCGGGTTTTCACGATTGATGATCATATTTTGATTGAAATGGTTCTCTTGGGATGATGGTTCTCAATCTCGGGCATGTACGCGAAATGTAGTTGAAAGGTCATTATGATTATTACTTTACTTCAAAATGGTCGCCAATTCGATTTCTATACTTGGGAAATGAAATGTTGTATTCAACGAAGCTGAGGTTTCGGGCCTTTTGGCTGTCATGAATGAGATGCAGATTGGGGGCTTAAATTGGAGGGTGTGGAAGCTGGATTTGATAATTGAATCTGATTTGCTTGGTGCAGTTTCGTGGTTGAAAGAGGACGTGGATAACACATGGAAGCTAACCATGTTGCAGATACTTTGGCTAGGGGTGGGGTGGCTAGGAGTTATGTTCAAGTCATGTGGTTGTAGGCTTTAGGGTGGCGGGTTCTTGTTGCTCCGCTTGGGTGAGATCTTTTGCTCTTGCATCTTTATTTGATGCAAAGTATAATATTGGCCAAACTTGCTACTTAGCAATAATCTACTTCTTTCTTCATCTTAAGAACAATTCCCCCATAATATTATATGCAACCCAACATCAAAATGATTTTCGATCATTATCGACACCTTACAAAAATTTGTATTTGGTATTATATTTTTTATAAATCTAATGGCTCGCGATAATTATGTTTAGTTTTGTTCTTTTTCAAATTTTATATTTGAAAATATTGAGATAACTCAATTTTATTATGTATGATGATATGTTATGATGCCCCAATTCCCAACCTTCAAAACTTGATGAGCAGAATCAAGGAATCAATTAATAATTCATATTCCCGTCAACAAATAATTGTACTTCATCATCTAATCAAAATGTTATGGACTCTTAAAAATATTTTTCCCGACTATCTGGACCCTTTAAATAGTCCAACAAGTTAATTAAAAATTATTATGCTTATGCTATCCATATTGTAATGAAATAATTAATTAAATCAAATTAGGAATGGTTAGTACCCTTGGTTGTTTTAAAACAAACCAACCATACTCTACCACCTCTCAGGCTCTCATACATCTTGTTACTATCATATATAGGTTGGTTACAACTCCCATATTTGTGGGTACACATAAATTAATCTAATTATTATGACCACTTGGAGAATAAAAATTATTATATTTAATTACAAACAAGTCACAAATAAAAATTCTTTATAGATCGATGTACGTTGCTCCTCATTATAGGTGTAACCATGGACTTCAATGATATAGCATTAGCAGCTGCAGTGGAATTTTTTATATAATATATATATTTATTCGTATAATGTGAGATAAAATATGTGTACATCCTGTGTGTTCCGACCTTGCTCACTGCAGTAGCCTTGTGCAAGAAGTTGCATGTCTGTCTTATATAATTGAGAGCATTTTGCTGCGTTACTGTTCTTTCAAGCTTATCTTATCTATCGACAATGAAAAGAGTTAAGTTTCTGTTTATAGCTAAGCAGCTTTAAAGCATGTGCACAGTATATCTCTATTTAGGGTAATAACAAAAGATATTGACCAAATATGTGGATTCAATGCAGCAATAAAAATTGACTCGACTTGGCCTAAAATCATTGAATCATGTAGTTCAGTGAACACTCCAGTTTAGTGTATCTATCGCTACCAAACCCTCCAACAATGTATTTTATTTATAATGATGTGTATGTTCTGGTACATGAAATTGCACATATATATATTATTATATATTCAGCTGTATTTTTGCAGGAAAATGTATAGTTTGGCACTAAAGCTTCACAAAAATTACACAGATTTTCCGAATCAGGTCAAGGCCCTTTCGCCTCGATAGGTACTTGTAAAATCCACCTGTGCAATTAGGAAATAATATGAACATCGAAATAAAAGATACAGTCGAATTGTTTGTCATTAGGCATCCTAATCCAATAGTTGTGCTAAAAATTCTATAATTGTTGTTCTTTTTTTATTAACGGGAACGATATCATATAAATTTATTATTTGTTCATTTGATATGAATCTAAACTCAACTCGGGTTGTCACATATAAGCTTAATTTGGTCTAAGATACTTAACACATGATCTATTCATAGTGCATCTCATGCTCAAGGAATATTGATTCGATAGGATTATCAATAGTTATTTTTTCAATCACCTTTTGTGTGAACTAATCAACAAGTGATAATTCAAAATATGATATTAGTATATCATTAAAGTGACACTATTTTAAAGTCAAATATTCTTAAAAGAAAAAAGCGATTGTTTACAAACTTCAAATAAGTTAACAAAAAATAAACTCACTATGACAACGCAAGAGAAGTTTAAAATGGACATAATCATTCAGAGGAAATTTTAAAAATATTTAATGATATTGATTGCTTAATTTACATAACCGTCGATTCATGCACCAGTGTTTAATCTTCTCATCTTCCCTTTCTTTCTCCTCACTCATCTCTTATGGATATTAATTTCTTTATAAAAAAAAATTAATGTATTGAATCCAAGACCATATGGAATCTACTTGATTCATGCATCTGAAAAATCTTCTTATCTTCTATTTCTTCTGCCTCTCTCACCTCCTTTGGGTTAAATATGTTTCTTTATTTGCCTCAATTATATTCTAGTGGCATAGACACAGGTTCAGCACTAGTTCAAATTTTGAAAATGCATCAAGTGTTTATGAATTAGCATCGTCCTATTGATTATGGAGTTTTTTTTGCAGTAGGCCCTACAGTAATAGGGTTTAAGACCATTAAAAAATTTATTTTATTTTTTAAAAATCATAAATGGGTAGTGTTCTTCCTAACAAATCTAGACATATATAGTAAAACCTCTCTATAGTAATACTCTATATGGGAATAACCTCTATGTATTTATAAAAAATTTGGATCCCAAATTGGGCTATTAAGTCGTAACTACACCTCTATTAAGTTATAAGATTCTCAAAGTAATAAAATTAATTTGATCCCACCAATATGACTATATATAGGTTTTACGATATTTTTGTTTGAAACAAAAATATATCATTTGATTCATTGGGAATAACACTACAAATTTATGAATTTTAAAAAATATATATACATATTTTATACTCGTAAACCCTATTACAATGGGACATTCTGTAAAAAAAAAATATAGCAAACCTCTAATACCGTTGATTCTTAATACATCACATTAACGTATGACATGGTATACTAGTATCAATCAATAACTACTTCCTCATTACCTCTAATTGGGTAACCAAACCCAACACTTCTCCACCAACCATTAATTGTCATGTATGTGTTTCTTTGTATCTTCATGTTGGCACAATTGAAACAGGGCCCACACTGCCAGCTCATCGCACGAGATTAAATTGTCGAACATTTTAGTTCAGTACAATATTTTCACCTGACCAATCACAACTCCCTAAGTGTCAAATTTCAGTCACTTCTCCCATCGACAATGGCAGCATTGTCAACTCTTTCATTTATCTCTACCTGAAGTGTAAATGTTGATGTTCACTATCCGTGTCAAATCTAGACCGTTGAATCAAAAGGTTGCCAAGATAATTGAAATTCCTCAAATTGGGCTAAAGTTGCCACAAATCTACGACCCCCATAATTTAAATTGTTTCCTAGAAAAGAAATGGCTTACTTTTGGCGTTATTGAGACGAATCGAGAAGTAATAGGTTCGAGTAGGGATTGAGTATGCCAAGTTTATATGAATTTCAAGGTTCATGATTTATAATGGTAAAGTTTAAATTACATCCTCATATTTAATGAAAAGACCTACAACTCTTTCACTTTTATAAAACGATAGAGATCTCTTTATTGTAGATAAAAGTTAATTTTATTTCTAATTTGTAATAATCCATTTTAGATTATTTGTATAGCTATATCGTGGACTACTAGTTCATTTGTTCCCGGTATTTTAGATCCAAAAATCTTAAAATTTTACTAATATAAGAAGGTATTTGATAGGTGATATATGTACTTTATCCAACTATATAACAAGTTCATTGAAACATTCTAAAAGACCAATATACCCTCATGAAATTGACATGTTTTCAAGAGTCGTGTGGGTAATTCGTCCTTTTGGGTTTATCGACAAAGCCTAAAGGTTGAGCCTTGGTTGGGTAATGGTTAGGTAATAAGCAATAACCTCACTAAAAGGGTAGACAAATATCTCTTCAAACGATATCGATGTTCAAGGAATATGAAATCTTAGACAACAACATCATCATATATATATATATATATATATATGTATGCATAAATGGGCGTATGCTTTTGATTATTGTTACCTTAAATTGGTGTCGGTGAATTCTGAAGAGTGTCTTAGAAGGATAATACATTACAAATTTAGTACGTTACGTGTAACTACACGTCTCAAAATATACATATACATATACATATACATACATACATACATACATATATATATATATTCTTTGGTAGTTTATAGTAATGTACGATTGTTTCCCACTAGTGATGACTTTGATTAATGGCTTATGGATAAAGCCACGAAATGCACATTTGTTTTTAATACTATTGTTAATGTTCCTTGAAGAGATAAAAGACTGATGCTCATGATTTTCAATGTTAGGGAGCTTGGAAATGCGATTTTTATATATAATATATTCAGAATTTAAGATCTAGAAGTCAGTATATTTGGACAAACTAATTAGGGTTCTTAATCATGTTTAATGTTAAACTTATTTATCCGAGCCGAGTTTGGATCGATTGAATTATATACATCATAGACACAGAGCATCTAGGTTTTGATGTGATGCAACCTCATCAGCTACAAATGATGAATTACACCACGAAACCCAGAAAAGTCAAATCTTTAATTTTTTCTTTTCACTTTTTAGAAGAGTCATATCATCCCAAGAAACATCATCTCAGTGTTCCATCTGCAACACACATTTTCAATTTTCACATCGGTTTATGAAACTGCACGTGTTAAAGTCGCTCGACATTATCTTATCACAGTGTGACATGTTGGACCGTAATTTTCTCAAAAAAAATAGTAATCTTGTAAACGACATCCTTATAAACGAATGTTGTTTGCCTTTACAAAAACGGTTTGTGGGTATTAGAGTAAATTCAATATTACAAATGGCTCTAAAAAAATGAATCTAGCCATGAAAAATGCGGGGTTACATTGTTGACCTTCACATTCATGGGGTTGTAAAAACAATAAAAGGTGCCTCGGAGAATGTCTTTGGAAGCATCAAGACCAAAGAATCTATTTAGCTTTAATAATGTGTACTAGATTACTTTTTCGGTAAACAGATAACAACTAACTTAATGACTTTCTAGGGTCAATAATTTATGTTATTTTACCAAATATTTAATTAATTAATTATAACAGCAGAGTAGTTGTTATCACAATTTACATGCATAAAAAAGAGAGAGAGAGAAGTTAGTCAAAATTAAAGAGAGAGCCAAAAGCTTGAAACCACCCACCACACCAAGTTGCCTAACAAATCAGGCTTCTTTCCTTTTCACCACAAACCAGTATTTAGGGACTTCTGTTCCTCACAACACTTCCTTTTCCTTAACAAAACCCCTTGCTTTTTTTCGTTCTCTCTCAATTAGTATCTTTACAGTTCATGATACTCTGCCTCACTTTCTCCCTCCACTTTTCTTGTTATATATAACAGAACCCGGTAGAGAGATTTTCTTTAGGTCTAGAATTGTGGATTTGTCAAGCATGGAGAACATTTTCAGGCTTGGTAGAGAGGAAGAAGAAGGAGAAGAGAACATGGAATTGCCTCCCGGGTTTCGATTCCATCCGACGGACGAAGAGCTTATATCACAATACCTGTCCCCAAAAGTACTTGATAAGTGTTTCTGCTGTAGAGCTATCGGTGAGGTTGATTTGAACAAGTGTGAGCCTTGGGACTTACCCTGTAAGTAATCTTAAATCAGTACAATCTTTATGGTTATTTTTTTCCCGAAACCGGATTGTGTATTAACTTCGTGGTTATTGGTGGTTTGTCAATGCAGGGATGGCTAAAATGGGTGAGAAAGAGTGGTATTTTTTCTGCGTGAGAGATAGAAAGTACCCAACAGGGATGAGAACAAACAGAGCCACTGATGCTGGTTATTGGAAGGCTACGGGGAAAGATCGAGAGATTTATAAGGCTAAAACACTTGTTGGGATGAAGAAGACTCTTGTTTTCTACAAAGGAAGAGCACCAAACGGAGAAAAAACCAACTGGGTTATGCATGAATTCAGATTAGAAGGCAAATACTCAGTCCACAATCTCCCCAAAACAGCCAGGGTCCGTAATTCATTCAATAATCTGTTTTCCTCTGTTTTCATGAGAGCAATTGATGACAATTTTCTGTCTTTTAAAATTTGTTTGTGCAGAATGAGTGGGTTATTTCCAGGGTGTTTCAAAAGTGTTCAGGTGGAAAGAAAACACATATTTCTGGACTGATGAGGCTGAGCTCCGGTGGCAACGAATGCAACCGGTCGTCGTTGGTATTGCCGTCACTAACAGATTCATCTCCAAACAGCAGTGACAACAGAACCACCAACACCATAGTTGATAAGCCTCATGTGACCTGCTTCTCCAATCCAATATTGGAGGACCAGAAATCCCAAGTGGACATGGCTAATACTAATAGCTTTAATACCACCCCTGCATCGACACTATTCGCAAAATCCTCTTTCCCAATATCTTCATTGTTTTCCTCTCAGTCTGCAGCAAATTTGGAGAATCTGCAGTACCCGGATAGTGTTTTGATGCCTGAACAGTCTATACTGAGGTTTTTGCTTGAAAACAATTCTGCAAACATGAAGCAGAACTCAAAAGAGTTCTCACAAGGTACCGATATCTCTTTGGTTTTTGATGATCCATCAAGTTCAGGTGGACCTATAGACCTTGATTCTCTCTGGAATTATTGAGGATTGAAGTTTGAGTTTAAAGAACGTAGAACAAGAAGAAGAAGAAGAACTTGAATTTTCGGAATTGTTGGTTACTGTCATGAAAATTGTAGCACGTGTGTATGTGTGCAATTTCTCGGTATCCAAACAACAAGAAGAGCAAGTATATGTTTGTAGTAGAAGATATTAAACTCCATGTAGCAGGGTTCTCTCTCTCTCTCTCTCATTTGATCCAGATTGCACTCTCTCATATTGTATATATAATTAAAGTTTTTAAATTATTATATTTGATTGGAATCCAGGATGCAGAATTAAGTTTTTCTTCGTTCGATTAGTTTATTTTTACAGTAATTCGTTATTTATTTCCTTAGAGCAGATTGCATAATTATAAATTACGATTAATTAATGTGCCAATATTCTCATTTTGTCATGCTTTGTCTCTTTGATGTTTGTGCCGTTTGGCCACCAACCAAGAGCTTGATGATATAAAATTTACAACTAATAACAAAAATCTGATTTCATTTGTTCTTAATTTTTTATTTTGGATATTTCCCGATTTAATATAAAAATAAACCAATAATTCGAACACAAATTTGGCCTTGATCTAATCCTAAAAGTGTAATAATTTGAGAGATATATTATCAACTAAATCGTCCTTTTGTGCTTGCAAGGCATGGAGGGTCATATCATTTGTGTTACAATGCTTGAATACATGATGAGAATTTGTACATATACATATACACATACACCAGCTCTCTAGCTATCACTATGTGTCATGCATGCATTGCATGCATGCTATTATTAATCATGACGATATATATATATATATATGAGGTTTTACTTTTGGGATCTAAAATATATTTATTTCAAATCTAAAAAATTATATTTATATTTTGATCGATGTTTCGAATCCAATAATATCTCTTTTGTTCGAAAACAAACTAAACTTACCGTGCTTAAAACATCGAATATTTTGAATTTATGTCCGACGATTTATAACTGTCATGTTGAATTTGATTTTTGTTTCAAATTAAAAATATACTTTTAATTTGGTAAAACTAATCAAATACAAAAATAATTTGAGCCCAGTGATCCAAAAAATGGGACCTCTTTTAAGACCTCAGTCCAGAATTTCTCTATATATATAATTAACCTAAAATAAAAATATATATAATCTAAAATAAAATAAGAACAATCATTATTAACACACAGCTGTCAAGCTTGGCTGAGCTTCAAGAAATGATATTATTCATGACACGTGTGTATATATATATATATATTTATTTATATAACGCGTACAAATATTCTCCACATAAGTTTGATTCTGTTACTGTGCACCCAGTCTTGCACGGAATGATCTTTAACTATATTTTGAATACTAAAGAATATTAATTTTTTCTATATAAGTAATTTTTGGATTTGTCCGTCGTCGTTTAGTGCAAACCCCAAGAAAAACCAGATATTTAGTGCTATTTTGTTGTATCTGTTCGATTAATCGGTTATCTTTGTTTGCTTGTGGCCACTGTTATAAATTCAACTCCACTCACGTCAACGAGATTATTCGTTTTGAGTTATCTGATCTTCTTCGTAGATATATCAAATTCGCATGGTTTGTTCTTTTTTTGGATATTATGTTATAAATTTTAAGTTCACTCGCATCGAGAATATTGTTCGTTATCGAGTTTTCCTTGATATATTAGGTTTGTATGATTTTTTTTTCTGTATCGTCTCATTTAATGATATTTAGACTTAAGAAAAAAGCCGCCTATGTGTGATAGTAGTTTGAGCATTCCAAACCCAAACCAATGTGAGATACTTGTAGGACACTAACTTCTAATGTTAATATTGTGAAATGAATTTATTTGGTCCACAACTCGCTATTGTGCATAAACTCTTAACCCATGATGAATATCATCATTGTAAAACCCTAAACCGAAGGGAATCTATCAATAAAATTTATCGTCGTCGTTCGTAGAAGTCAAAATTGGGCAAAATCGTTTGTGCCTTGTGTGCGATTAATCTTGGTTTTCAATTTCTTGCAGTTATTTCTGCACAACAACGTTGAGTAGAGACGAGAGAATGGATTGAGATATGTGTTGGCTAGAGACCAAAAACTCCCTTGACCTTTTCTGGAATTCAAATGTGGCACAAGCAATCCGAGTGTTCGTTTTTAGATTTTTCCGTCACCTCTCTCAGACCGCCAATAGTATTGGCCACATTGTTGTCTGTTGACTTCACGAGGAATTGTTCGCATTATGCGAGAGTTGGGCAGTATGTGCTCGGCAGCTGGGCGGCCCTCCTCATTCTTAACTGCACTGTACAGACGTTGCCTGTGGGCCTCCACTCTTCGATGGGTACCCCACTACCCCTACCACTCAAGTCTCAAAACGAGCCTAATTTGTTTACGTCATATGGCTTTAGGCTCGGCCCCAACTTTCACTGACCACGTCATCTTCGTAACGAACCACTATCACGGCTCCATGCGGCAGTCGATTAAGCATGTATTGGCCAGCCGCCCTCACTGGCTCACGCGGAGATGAGATTGA
The DNA here is from genome assembly GCA_963580455.1 of Euonymus europaeus. Taxonomy (NCBI): domain Eukaryota; kingdom Viridiplantae; phylum Streptophyta; class Magnoliopsida; order Celastrales; family Celastraceae; genus Euonymus; species Euonymus europaeus. The sequence continues at coordinate 27,175,487 of OY756961.1, forward strand.
GACCGCCCCAAACTGTCGGCTGATTGGAACTACCAAATGACCATAATAGTCATATGCTGATCTGGTGTACTAGAATGATGTTGATTCACAAATTGATTGGTAATAATAATGTCTGTGTGCACATCAAAATAAAGAAGTAATTCAATCTATGGTCTAGGTCTTCAACTAATGTTGTTTTCGATAATTTGCTCAGTTTTAGGATATTATTATTTTGTTTTCGATTTTGAGTTTTTCTCGTACTGTTTGATTTGCGTCGGTTGAGAATGAAGATATATAATTTATAATTCAAATTTTAAAAATGCATCAAATGTCTCTGAATTGAAACCGTTTCATTAATTCTGGTGTACCATATCAATGTAAGATGTGGCATGCTGCAACCACTGAATAATTACTCTATCAAAATATGCCTGATTAATTGTATGTCAAGTGTGAAAGAAAAAATCAGCTTCGTATTCTTTTTGTCTAATGAAAAATTAATGATAATTGTTAAATGAAGCTGAGAATGCATTTTTGTTGTCGAGTTAACATGCCGTGATACTAATTATTACAAGAAATTAAACATAAGTATTTCCCTTAATAGAGCATGACTAATTACTTTGTCTAACCGAAAAAAGAAATTATTAATCGTAATTACGTTGCACATGATAATGAGAAATGCATTGAACAATGGTGGTAGTATGTCATGTTTAGATAAGGTACTGTGAACCTTATCTATGCATACTACTTATAAATAAAAGCCCTTAAATTTGTTTGGTTTCCCCACATAGTGAAAGTCCCTTAAAATAGAAAGAAGGACGTCGATACACACATGTGGTCATTTTCCCTCAGAATATAGACAAATTCATCTTTTCCATATTTGCTAGTAAAATACATTGAACCTGTGTGTGTCATGAAGATTGATTCGGGTAATTTAGAGAGAGTATATGCACACACAAAAACTACTTTTTTTTTTTGATAAAACACACAAAAACTACTTAAGCTATGTTTGGTTCACAGCAGGAACGAGAACGGGAATAGGAACGGAAATAGAACAGCGAGAATGAGAATGTGAACAGAAATTCTAAAGAATTCTCGTGTTTGGTTGGTAAAGAAATTGTAAAGGAATAAAAATAAGAATAGTTGTCAAAATATCATATTGTCTCTCATCCACAACACTTGAATTTGTCAATAAGGACAAAAATGTAATTTGCATGGCTTACAAATTCCAATTTATCACGGAATGTCAATTTCCTTGGGTAGAGACGGGAATGTCAAATTCCTGAATGCTCCATAATTTGACATTCCATTTCGGATTCGGTCAATATACCAAACATAGCGTTAATAAAGACTCTTTTTATTATTATTATTACAAAATCACATTTATTTTTTATCCGTGTATTTAATAACTCACTTTTATTATTCTTTTATTCTCCTTTTTTTTGCGTGCTACAAACAATGACATTTGAATTAACAAAAAAAAAATTAATTTGCTATGATGTATTGTCCTTTTTTTAAAATAAAAAAATTAATGAGGAATCTATCGAGATATGGTCATATTGGATCCCATTCTACACGATAAACTTCTTTGGGCATTGAATTAACCCGTTTCATATGTATCGGACAATTATAGGGCCTTTTGTACTACTAATTAAGGGTGTGTTTGATAGAAGTGTAATGATTATAAGAGTAATTAAAATTACTCGGGTAAACTAATACTCATGTTTGTTATACATGTATATTATTTACCCAAGTAAATTTTTTAGGCAATTTTCTTCATATTTTGGGTGTAATGATTATCCATGAGGAGAGGTGGGTAATAATTACTCTAGTAACACATTACACTCCTATTTATTACTCTCTTATCAAACATACCTTTGGAAACTAACCAGTCAACTAACGGCTACTTAATTAAACTAATACAAACCCTAAAACTACGTGGTTCCGAACTACTACTGGAACTACAAAGTGAATACACCCCAAAACGACGAAGCGTGACCAACTTATTAATTGCTTTTCCAAATTCGATAATGCAGTAGAATCCAAATTCGGCCCATGGGAGTAAATTTAATTGGGCCTAAAATATCCCAGCCCATTAAAATTACTTGAACTTAAGAGCCCAAATCCAGCCCACAATTTACAATTCGGCTTACACTTCTATAATGGCAAAATTGTACTTTTCATCCCTCAACTATTGGGGTGGTTTCATTTTTGTCCCTAATCTATTTTTTTGGTCATTTTTGTCCCAAACCTTTAATGAGGTTTCACATTTGTCCCTAAAATGAGATAGTCAATGGTAAAATCATACGTGGCGCTGATGTGGCAGGTCGGAGCAGTCATATGTGTCAAATCTTTACAAAATTGAACGATATGTCCTCAACCTATTACAAATTTCAATGTTTTGTCCCTAAACTAATCAAAATGGTGAGCAACTTGTCCATCTGATTTTAGGAACATGAACACAATACCTGTCAAAGCAATTCCAACAAAGATTCCAGACAAATGACAACACAATACAATACCTGAATGATCTTGCAAAAGGCTCAAATGGCCATCAACTAAGTTCCTCCTCATCTTGTCAACTAACCGTGAAGCAAGCCATTTGGAGTTCAACAACTTATTCTCACTAGCCCTGTCACATGAATGCTCACCAACAACAGTTTTTAACTCCCATGTATCAACGCCTCGCAATTTAGAACACAACATCAAGAACTTGCAACCATCAACACACCCAATCCTAGCTCTTATATTGTCAAATTTCAACCATTTAAGCTTCCAACCACCTTGGATGCCATAAGTGACAACTGCATCCCTAAATATATCTCTAGATGGGAACTGTATACCTATATGCCACTTAAATTTATCCATATGCTTCACTGCCTTGAACAAGGGATGAGCTTCCCTTGGAACCCCCTCATCATCCTCATCTTCAGAACCATCATAACTCTTAAGAGAATCTGAGGCATATTCAGCATCACTAAAGACATCATCATCATTAGGACCACCTAGGTAAAGATCATCAATTGACCCTTGCTCATCATGAACACCTTCATCAATATACTGCTTAAACAAATCATCATCCATATCTTCATCATCACTATCATCAAACCTAACATTCATAACACTATCATCACTATCACTCTCATCGGAACCCTCACTATCATTATCTAATTGAAGTTCCTCTGACCTAGCATTATCATCAATAGTCACTGAAGGGGTAGGCAGCCTAGCCCTTGAAGCACGAGTCTTCACCATTTTGATTTTGCTGTAACCTAAACACAGTTTCAATAAATATTAAAATCAGAAATCCACCGAATGAGGAGCAAAGCTCTCACAGATTTTCTTTCAATAAAACAGTAATGAGGTTGCTCATAGCCTCCACAAACCCTAACAAGCAAATTATTACATAGCTAGAGACCAAAATGACCAAAACACTTAAAACATAAAAAATGCAATAGAAAAGGAAACGAGAAGGCCATGATAAAAGGAGTGTTTCTGATTAATGGGAACCTAGCAAAATCACAGGCACTGGATTAATGAATAATTAAGTCATGCAATTCTCGAAAGAGATAACAAAAGGGGGCCAAATCGCAGAGGAAATAGTCTTTATGTTAACAAGGAAGCAAAATCGCAGAGGATTAGAATCAAAATAGTTAACAAGGAAATGAAATAGGTAGGAATAGAATCAAAATCGCTGAGGATTCCATAATCTGTATCGCAACAAGAAATCAAAGCAAAGAAGTCGAAGTACCTCTTCTTCGCCAAACACTAAGTAAGATCTGATTGGACTATTCTGACTACCGTAGGAATGGCAAGTATCACAGATGAACGGCCGCTTCTTCACCAACGCACACTCTCCACGCCAATTTACCAGAAATGGATGTTGAAGGTGAGGTGAGTTAGGATCCACAACTAGGATGGTGAGGGGGCGGATGGAGCTCGATATGAAATTAGGGCAATTGTATCCCAACAGTCATGCCATGTTACACACTAATATGCATCTCTCCTACGTGGCTTGTGAGTCAACTCCCACATGAGCAATTTTGTACACCTCATCATGCCAGGTCACTATTTTCTGTCGCCGGAGTCATTTTAGGGACAAATGTGAAACCTCATTAAAGGTTTGGGACAAAAATGACCAAAAAAATAGATTAGGGACAAAAATGAAACCACCCCAATAGTTGAGGGACGAAAAGTACAATTTTGCCCTTCTATAATTCCATTGAACACGTACATCGCATCTTCTTGATTCTGCGTCAATAGCCGAAGCCCGCCATAGGAATCTTCCTTGCAGAACTCAAATTCAAAGGCATCTTTAAAACCCTAGATCGACTGTTGAATGTTGATGCCGATTTTCTATAAATTGAAGATAGTGGAATATTTCAATAAATACACGGTTTAGGGTATGCGAACTTTTCGAATCTTGCTTTCGCTGTCTTGTTTGTGCAGTATTTCATGGCTGATTGAATTGACTGTTTTCGATTATGATAAGAGTTTGGATGAAATTATTATTATCTTTATCTGCTTTCTGTACTGTTTTGAGTATGATAGTTCACTATGCAATGTCACAATCATTTTTTTTTGTTCTGCTCGTAACAGTAATTAAAGTTGTCGTTTCTAGGGGGGAAAAATTGTGATTCACCTGTTGGTCACTGGTTTGAAAATCACTGTATGCATTAATAATAGTAAGATGAGGGTTGATCGGACACCAAAGGACATTTTGGGGGTTTGATTAAGCAATTTTTGGATCCATCCACTCAAGAGGCTTAACTCTGGACCTCTGGTGGTTACTTAGACTGTACTGTGTAAACAACTGCACTTATGTGGTGCTACCTCATATTGTGACAATCTTGGACCCTGGTATTAGTTGTGGAGGTTCATTAGTCATATCTTCTCTGGAAAACATGGTTATCAATCAATTTACAAAATGATTGATTGATAAAGGTCTCCTACAGTTGATGTGCTAGATTGGTTCCTTGATGTTTCATAAAACAGAGATATTAGACGACCAACGATTGGATTAAGGAAATTAGCGTAGGAGAGTCTATCATTATCTTATTATTATTAAGACTAGGGTTAACAACAGGGGATTGCTAATAAAGAGAACGAGTGAGAGGGTCATCATGAAAGCTTTTATTAAAAGCAATTTGGAGTCGATTACATAATCAACGCAATAAATCATTTTGGGCAATGGAAATATTCACAAACAGATTTATAACCATGACAAGATGGTTTGAAATGTTTTTGATGAATTATGGTATTAGTCTTATTGTTTGGGGAGACACTATTGATATAGTAGTATTTAAGCAATGACATGGTAGTCTTGCTAAATGGGCTGAGGTAAAAGATAAATAACTCTCACGCATAGAACTTTCACAGTGAGCGGTATAGAGACACATGATATATATAGACCTTACCTTCATATAATATGTGAGTTTTCAGAAATCGAACATGTGACATCTAGGTTGCAATCCTGCAACTGTATCATTGATCGTCTATGGAGAGGCTTTTTCCTAAATGGACCGAGCTAAGCAGCAAAATCTTTTTCAGGGATGACTTAGAGGAATTATTTCAGTTATTCATGATTTAGCTGTGGATAGGACTCGATCAATGTGCAATTGTGCATGCTGCAAAATCATCTTGACTAGCAAGTGCACTTAGAAGAATAAGTGGCAACTCAAAGAAGGTAAATGTAATCTGTGAATGTATTCCCTGATGATTGCCTTGAATATTAGATACTTTTATGGTACTATTTTTTTTTATTTTTTATCTTAAATATGTTTCATGCATGGAAGAGGGACTTGACATAGAGAAATTAATGTTGGCAAGTGGAACTAAGGGAGATTCAAATAAACTTATCCCATCATCTAGCTTGGTTACAGCTGTCTATGTTTCATGTTTAAAAGCATCAAATTATGTAATTTTGGTTTCGGTTATTAAATGTATTCACATGCCCGGCCTATTCTCCATCTTCACCTATATGATTCTTTTAACATGGTGATATTGCTGTAATTACTTCTGCGATGTTTTGCAAAAGCTAGTAACTCATGCATTGCTCTTTCTTGTCATTGTCTCTGTGATACTTTTTTAGATAATTATTTCCATCATTATATCATTTTAAGTAGTTATGAAGACCATTGATAGGTTTTGACTGATATATTAGCTAAACTCTTGCTTTCTGGACATTGTGCAAGTCTCGGCCGTTCCTTTCATTGTGAAGTTATAGAATACAGGTCAGCAGCTGAGCAGAACAGTTAAAACCAAATTCCTACTAGCATATAGGTTCTGAGACTCTTAGTATGAGCATTGAGCAATTATGCTCTATAAATCTGAAAACCCTATTTTCTCTTGTTGAGTGTTAACAATAGATTAAAACTCCATTGACAAAAAAAATTGATTAAAACATTGCACAGTGTTCAGTTGGGATGGCAGATGTTGTTAGGCGGTATTCCTACCTCGCAGAAAGCTTCTTTTGACTCCGAATGCCTAAATTGCAATAAACTAACTTCACCAAAGCCTGGTAATGATCAATTGATAAAAAATAAAAAAGATAAATTCTTTTGATATAAATGGAGTTACTGGATTGTATATACCACCTTTTTTCCTTTATTTTCAGGGGAATGATTGACCACGTGGACGTGTATAACTCTGACAAATGTGTTGTGTATTCATTTAATGTGGTATTTAATACAATGTTACAAGTGTGTTGTGTATTCATTTAATATGGTATTTAATACAATGTTGGACCAGACACAAGGCTGGAGCTGGCATCCGATCAAGTAGTATTTAAGGTGGGTGACCCCATTGTCCTTCTCAACCAATACAAACCCTGGATCCATTACCATCAGACCTTTTCTTTGCTTTCGTTCGCCATACTCGATTACATAAACTTCTCTTTCTTGGCTTATTTTGATCTCTCTCCCTTTGTGCATGGGACCCAGTTTTGTCTTTTCATGCACCAAATCAATGAAGATACCCCCACGAGCTTAGTACCCCACCTCAATTAATCCCTCGTTCCTCCTACCAATGACCAAAGCATCCTGCATCCCCTACAGTGCTATTGTTGTAATGAGAATCTTCTTCAATGGAAGCGGCCTTGGTCACTATCATCACTATAAAGTGTCAACCTTTGTTGGCAGGCAAGGCAAGTTTGAGCAAGTGATGAATCGAGGTCCACGTCTTTGATACATTGCATTCATAAATCTGCGTGTGATTTTTCAAAGACAAATAAATAAGAAAGAATTAATAGCTTTGGCTAATTAGGAGATTCCATTCAATTAGGGATCCTGGTCCATGTTGTCGTAGCTCCATTGTGTATGTGAAAGGGAACCCTGTGAGTGCCAAGGATAATCACTCTTTGGAAACTTAGGTCATCCACAGCAAAAATTCAAGATAAAAATTCTAAATCTTCAATTTTTACACACTTTTTAGAAATTTACAATTTCTCAAACAATACATCCACACGTCAGACACTCTTGACCAAACTTCAAATCATTAAAATATTCATTTTCACAATCATTTTTTTACTAATTTAAAATCAATACATTTTTTTATTATTATAACATCAAATACTATCATAATAAATATATTAGTTTAACATTAATTTTAATAATTAACTTATTATTATTTGATTAACTTGTTAATATCTTATTAATGTGATAGTTGAATTTTGTGGCTAAGAATTTGGTAGTTGATTTGTGTGAATACCATTGTGATTGTTTGATTGTGTGACTATGAATTTGATAGTTGATTTGTATGTTCCCTATTTTCTCTATGTTCACTACCCAACTACTGCTGGAGATGCTCTTAGTCCTTAGATCTTCCATTGTGATTTCTGAAATGATGCCATTATCCTCAATGATCATTCGCTTGATCATTTAATGTGGTTCTTCAGAATGGGACCATCACAGTAATGTTAGAGATTTTAGTAATTTTTATTCTAAAAATATGTAGAGCTCATTCATTGAGTGTGGTGACATTATAACAAGGGGTCCATTGAAAATCACACTCAATAAATGAATGACACACACTACTAGAATGTTTTTGAGATGAAAATCACTTAGATCGATGTTTATCATTTTTGGGACCCTCATTACGTTGTAACAGAACATTCATTACATTTATACACATATATATGCATGCATCTATGTATGTTGCTAGGCATTAGAAGCAAGGTAATCTATTTACATATAATGCAACTGAGTTTCCAACTGAATTTTTGTCACGATTGATAACATAAACTTGGTTTTTCTTAGATCCAAAAATATCAAGTTCCGTGGCTGTTAAACCCTGGCTTCTGATTCTTCAATTTTCTATAAATTCATGAAAGTAGAAGAGGGACCAGTTAATCTCAGTAGATCCAATCAGTTTGTGATTTGTCCTGGTTTCTACATTTTCGAACCCCTTTTAGGGTATAACTACCGATAATGTTTGACAGTCCTGCCTACTAGTATTCATAGATATACTGCTGCTGACATTTATACGGACCTTGATGTGGTGCAGTCAGGTGACTTATAGTCTCATACTGGTATGCCAATGCTAGTTCACACGTATCCCTTATAATAGCAAATTGAGATGGCCGTTAGACCTCACTACGAATCTCTCTCTTTGATTCGGTACGTGTTACTGCCTTGATTGGTCTACAGGCTGAGAAGTAAAAGTTGTAAGTTGGTCAATATGATATGGAAGCCTTGGGTTTGCCGTAAAATTATTACAGCGGACCCCGCTGCAGCATAATTTTTGGCCACTACTTAATACTACACATAAAAAGAAAAAAAGTTCTTTTGATGCCAAACTGCTATTAGAGTATGCCCCAGTCATCCCTACGATATTGGTTGTAATCAGTGATAGGTTCAACAATATATATTCACACTTATCTTTTTTTTTTCAGAATTTTTTGTCGGGGTGGTGGTGTTGTTATTAATATGTCTGGGTATTTATTGCAGGGTTTTAAAGGGATTAAGATCCCGTCTGGATGTACTATTAGAGTCTGAATTCAATTTAATATTGTCTTGTTACTATATTTTCTCTGCAACATTTGGTAATTGAATCCAAAGTTTTGAAGGTAAACAACTCTTGTGCACAAATTTACCGTAATGAGCGGGATTGACAGGTAAATCTTACCTCCATATATCCATATATTATGTTGGGGTTATTTTTAAGAATTGAATCCAAGTCTTAATCGGGTAAAATAAAAATAGGTATATAATTAAACAGGTCCATCCTGTTGACCTGCATTTATGTCAAATCTGTTTCACAATCCTGTATATTACCGGAGTGGTTGAGAATTAATTCATCATAATTTGAGCTGCACTTTAATGATAAAATATGACACGTGATCACTCAATCTCACTGCAGTGTTTATTGCATTCCAAAAACAAGTAAAAGCAACAAAGTAGCGAAGTCAGCAATGCTGGCTAGTAAAAGTAGTAACTACCTAAGCTTGAAATCAAGGAGACTAGTGTCGTGTGTGTGACTTTTTTTACTGATCAAAAACTAAATATCATTATCCCATTTTTTTGGCTGACCTTTCTTCTCTGCGCATCTTTTCATTTATTATAATCCTCTCTCTCCCTCTCTCTCTCTCTCTCTCTCTCTCTCCATAAACCACTACATATTTTTATGTTATATAAAGACCATACAACTACTAGCTTCTCTGCTGATTTGCACTCTCAAATGGGTCGATCACCCTGTTGTGACAAGGTTGGCTTGAAGAAAGGACCATGGACTCCTGAGGAAGATCAAAAACTCTTGGCTTACGTTGAAGAGCATGGCCATGGAAGCTGGCGTGCCTTGCCTGCAAAAGCTGGTAAAAAATTCACCGACACTTTCTTCTGTATTACAGCTGTAACAACTTTGTTTTTAGGGACTATTTGTGTAGTATAACTCTGTCTCATTGTTCATGACAGGCCTTCAAAGATGTGGTAAGAGCTGCAGACTTAGATGGACTAATTATCTAAGACCTGACATTAAGAGAGGCAAATTCAGTTTGCAAGAGGAACAGACTATCATTCAACTCCATGCCCTCTTGGGGAACAGGTACGAAGCTTTTGTCTTTGTTAGCTTTGATTGTTTAGAGTTCGTGAATTCTTCTCTTTTTGGTGATAATCTATTGTATAAGTTTTGCCGATCATTCGTTATTGCTCTGGTCCACATTTTTTGTTGGAAATTCCACACGAACTCAGGTCATATGATATTATTATTGCTGTGAAATACTCAATAGTATCCTCTATCAGAATTGTCATTTGGACCATAATTTTGAACCGAACCCCAATGGTTTCTGCTGTTTATCAGTTTAAGTATTATTTCTGAAATTGGACATCATTTCATTTAATGCCTACTCTAAAATGCAATATATTTTTCAATCAAGTGTATTTGTTTTCTTGATGGGTTGGTCTTTTCAATGTTTAGTGATCAAAAGTATCTTGTCACTGTTGATGTTTTTTTTTTCTTTTCAAAAGCTCTGTCTGTATTATGTTCTCTTTGTCTTGTTCTTATCAGGTGGTCAGCTATAGCCACTCACTTACCAAAAAGAACAGACAATGAAATCAAGAACTATTGGAATACCCATCTTAAGAAAAGATTAGCCAAAATGGGTATTGATCCAGTGACTCACAAGCCTAAAAATGATGCTCTGCTGTCCACAGGTGGTCAATCCAAGAATTCAGCTAACCTTAGCCACATGGCTCAGTGGGAAAGTGCCCGGCTTGAAGCCGAGGCTAGATTGGTTAGAGAATCAAAGATTAGATCATCTTTTAGCACCCCTACAACATACAATCTTTCATCGGCTTCAGCTCAGCCAGGTATGTCACTTGACATACTGAAAGCTTGGAGTAGTGGTGGATGTGACTTGGAGTCTCCAACATCAACTCTCACATTCTCTGAAAATGCACCACCTATCAAGACTTCCTCAGTTGCGGACAATTCAGTCCCTACAATTGAATTTGTGGGTACTTCAGGTAATTCATCTTCAGAAACGGGAATTATCAAAGAAGAGGGTGAGCAGGATTGGAAAAGTGTGGAGAATTCTTTGTCTTTCACTTCAGGACTTCATCATGATATGCCTCTATCTATTGAAGCTGCTTGGACTTCTCCAGAGTCTTTGAGAGGTAATAGTGAGCGTATTAGTACTATGGAGGAAGGGTTTACTAGTCTTCTGCTTAATTATTCCGGTGACCACAGTTTATCCGACAGTGGCAAAGACAGTGACAATTGTATTGGTGGTGGTAGTGAGTATTATGAAGATAACAAGAATTACTGGAACAGCATTCTTAATTTGGTGAATTCTTCCCCAGATCACTCACCAATGTTGTGACGAGGACACTATTCGGTCTGCATTTAAGATGTTTCAATTGTTAATAGCTCGATTGTCTCCACTTAGTTATTGCAGCTAAGCATAGATAGAATTCAATTAACCAGTATAAGCCTGTCCAATAACAATCTGTCCCTCGTCTTTTTTAGTATAGTGTAATGGTGTACTTGGAGGGGCTGGATGATTGCGTTTGATTAGTTTCATCTGTAATATATATAACTTTTGTGTATTTTGAAATTTGAAGTGAATAATTTGGCGTTGATTAGTTTTGTTAACCTATATATAACATACATTTATTTACTTTGTATGTACATACTGTATAGAGAGAGAGAAGTATTTATTGCAGAATTGATTGATGTTAGTTCCATGTCACATGCTGATAATTCGTGAAAGAAATTACCTTATTTTGCTTAAATATTAATGTCCATTTAAATATGTAAATAAGGACAGCTTTGATGGGTTTCTTTTGGTTTTGTATGGTCAATAATTATACAAATGTGGGTAGGCAGACCGTGACAATCTTGGTTAGTCTATCTCAATTATCTATTCCAATTTATCAAAAACATCTTTGCTTTTCATTTACTTTTTTATGGCAAATGAGGATTACAAAGAAACAAGTCTAAATTGGTGGTTGGGTGGGTAGAGATCAGCCCTGTATTTTCACACAAATCCATTGACAATGCATTTGCTATCCTGAAAAATAGAGCTGAGATATTTAAAAATTTTAATAAAAACTTTTTCTTGGAAAAGAAAAAGAAAAGGAAAAAAACAGAAACAAACCAGCGCAGCAACCCTAGTTCATATCTGCTTTTTTGAATAATTATTACAAGTGGGAGGGTTAATTGAACCTACCGTAATAAGGGTCCAATAAAAAGATAGAATTTAATAATGGCAATATGGTCCCCCATGGCCATGAATTGATTTTGTTGACTTTGATATACAATAATATTAATCTTAAATGAAAATAAAAGTTCCAAGAGTTTGGCATTTTTAATATTATGTGGTGGGTATTCTTAAGAAAGATACGTATCATCAGTAGAATGACACCTCAACCATTCAGAAACACTGTGGTTGTTGAATTTTTGACTTTTCTTTTTATAATTGTTAGAAATTTCTTATTGGAGTAGAAACTAACATCTATTTCAGTGACTTATTTGATAGACCCTCACATGGGTCTTAAATTACCTGTGTGGGCCAATGCCTCCTTATTAAATCAGTTTTGCTCTTCCTTGCAACCCCAAGCTTGCTATGCGTGTGTGTGTATGGAGGGCTATGATCCTATACGGGCGTGAGAAGTTTATGTTTGGGCTTCCATAAAATCACTTTTGAGGAGATGAGTTTTGTCTGTACTTGCAATTAGGTACTTCAGTTAGAGCCCTAAATCTTCCTTGCTACGAAAGTCACCAAGCTAGCCAGCGATTAACAATTTAAACAAGAGGAAGAGATGTGAAAATAAGGGGCCGTTTGGTTTGTTTTCCTAGTGAATTAAATGCATTAGTAGATATGGATGAAGAGAATAAACAGTTACTCCTTTGCACAAGACTTCTGCCTTACAGAAAGAATCAATGTTGATTTCACTACTCTTCAGGTATCATTGCAGACCAGTGACCCTTGATTTCACTACTCTTCAGGTATTATTGCAGACGATGAAAGTTGGAGCCAAACTATTAGACCTCCCCATAACTTTGATAACTGTGGAAGTCGCACTGGCTGAGGAGGTTGGAAGATTTGCAGTTGCAGCCATCATGCATCCATGAAGAAGGTGATTGAAAAAATTGAAGAGGGAGGTAAGAAGGAGAAGGAGAAAGGGATTAAGGTTAGAATATTGATCCCACATCGGTAACCCAATCCTTTGTGGTTGGGCTTGCTTAAGCCTAGGCCTAAAAACCCTCTTACGTGTGTGCCCATGCTGCATCAGTTGCATACTTGCAGGTTTCGAACCCTGTGTTGGTGCGACCACGTGTTGGCATGCCATGTGTTGGGTGTGCTTGCATGGGTACGACTGTGGATGGCATACGACATGGTCTGCCTATTTGCAGGATGGGTTGTACGCACGAAAGCGTGGATGTTCTAAGACGGTGGGAATGATGTAGGGAGAATATCCCACACCGATAAATCATGGGTTCCAAGTCTCGCTTATAAGTTTGGACAATCCTCATATTAAAATGTTGATTTTCTAGTGATGAGTACGACCCATTCTTTTGTGGTTGGGCTTACTTGCCCTCAGGCCCAAAAACCCTCTTGGACGTGCGCCCCTCCCCGCATAGGACGGGAGTTATTTAAAGATGGAAGTTTTTGAATGTTTAATGAGATGAACGAGGGGTCAATAACGCTCATTTTTTGTTGCACTAATTTCTATCCCAGATTGTTTATGGAGTTGGGCTGGCCTTCTTAGATGTAATTGGATATCTATCGTCCAGGTTTGGACTTCATTTGAATGCACACAAGCTCATTTCACTAATGTGCCCATTTCAGTCACATATTATGCACTTCCAATATTGGGCCTTGTAGCCTTGTAGTTAGCCAGTAGCAACACGCGTCACCAACGCCCAATTAACTAATTGAGCCGCTGAGGGTCCAAAATCAACACCCTTTTATGCCCAACTCATCTTGGTCCAGATAAGTCTCGTCTCGTCTCGTCTCTGATGCCCTAAAAACTGATATCTTGCCGTATAAAATCACACAGCAGTCTCACATTTCTCATTTGCTCGCAGTCGCCCAGAGTGCAAATTGAAACCACTTGGATTGGGGGGTAGTCTGTCAGTAGATCTAGGTTGTTCTTATTATTGGGTTGTGGTTTCTTGGTGTTTAAGCACTGGTACTGAGGCACCGCCGATATTGTCAAGTTTGAGCGGTCTGCCTAATCTTAACAGTGCAAAAATGAAACAGGGATCCGCTTTGCAGCTTTGATTTTGAACATGTCTCTGCCGCCTGTAATGCCCTGACATTTTTGTTTTTATGATCGATAAAGTCTCTGTTTTCTATGATTCAATTCTTAGGTTTCTGTAACTCTTTTCTTATTCTCCATCTAATCCTGACTCTGGCAATATTTAGGGTACGGGGAGTTCTGCTTCTGCATAGATAAAGGGATTGGGGGAGTAGGTTTGGGTGAATCAAATGGCCGAGTAAGCCGGACAAGTGTGATGAGAATCCCACATCGGTAAAATAGGAGTACCGACCCTAGCTTATAAGTGCTAGCCTTCCTCAACCTACCAGCCAAGGTTTTCATGGGATTTCAGCCCATGGGCCTTGGTTACAGCCGGCCCGCAAGGGCGTCGGTTGGGCTTTGGTTGGCAAGGGGAGGCTGGTGGGCCTTTAGGCCCGTGTGGGTTCTCAACATTGGTGCTTTCATTGAGAGAGTCGCCCGCCTACGGAGAGGGCTTCCGTCCGGGAAAAGGCTGCCGTCTGTCGGGCGAGCGTAGCCGCCAGGCGAGAGTAGCCGCCGTGGACGTCGGCTGTCCAAGGGGCGACGATTGATGAGAATCCCACATCGGTAAAATAGGAGTACCGACCCTAGCTTATAAGTGCTAGCCTTCCTCAACCTACCAGCCAAGGTTTTCATGGGATTTCAGCCCATGGGCCTTGGTTACAGCCGGCCCGCAAGGGCGTCGGTTGGGCTTTGGTTGGCAAGGAGAGGCTGGTGAGCCTTTAGACCCGTGTGGGTTCTCAACAAAGTGATTGAACTCTTGGAAGGCATTCCAGGACGATGAGGTCCAAAATCAAAGGCGTAGATAGAACGAAAACTGAGAAGTCCAAATGCTAAAAAAAAAAAGTTGGGCCATTGGACCATAAAATCTAGCCCAACTCCATACTCCATTGATAGTATTTTTTTCAAAAGAATCGTGGATTTTGACTCATGAGGAAACATTGCATTTCATTGTTTTATAATAGAATATGATATTATAATAAAATATTATAGTAAAATATAATATTTTATTATAAATTTACAATAAAATATAATACTAGAATGAAATAAGTTATATCTACTGTTTATAACTAAGTCATATAACATTTTCCCTTTCGTTATTTTTTTCTTCATATTTTGGTTAATAATTTTTTTTAAAAGAAAAAACACAAATGAAAAAATTGTAATTTTTGAATCTAATGGTGTCTTATACTATAAAAAATCGGATTAATCAAGAAAATATCTAACATTTCTTAGCTGTTTTACACCGTTGGATGTAAATTGTGTAACATTTCTTCTTTTATTTTCGTAGTGAGCAATGAAAAATATTATCTAAAAATTGGGAAAAAAGGATATAATCGTTCTTTAAAAAAGGAGCCCAACATAAGCCTAAGCTCAATCCACCCTGAATGCGTAGGGTAAAGCCTCACATCGAAAGATGTAAGAATTGTAAAACACTTTATAAGTCTAAGGCCCACCTTCAACACTTGACAAGTTTTTTTTCCAAGTCTATGAGGAGATACAAAGCCGCGAATGCCTGATGGATCTACATGAACCAAACAACTCAAAATAGACAATATTGTTAAGTGTATATTGAGATATGGATTGATAAGACGTAGTCAAAGGCGAAACCGTAATTATTGGTAGTCAATGAATTCAACTTCAATCTATAGTATCGTCATAAAATATTAGGTTATAGATAGATGATTGCAAAGAATTACTGAATATTTTCTCGGATTAATCAGTTTTGGATATTTGAAGTATCTCTAATGTTTTTGTTTTGTTTTGCTCATTATATTTTGAATTGATTTGGTATGTGTTTCACTTCTTCGATTAATTCTAAACCAATGACGACATTTCCTATGAAAGTTGAATCAACCGAAGCTTTTGTCACTAATCAGCCATCCTATAACTTCAGCTTGGGAAAGTTCACAAATTTGGGTAGAAAACTGATCTCCTTTTAGGGAAATCAGTCAACTTTAGCCTTGTTTGGGATAGATGTTGAGAGAGATTCGTGAATAAGTGAACCCCTTCGAATCCTTGTTTGACGTGAATACTTTAAGGTGTTCACGAACCCTTCCAAATATCTTTTTTCCAACCCCACAAAATGAGGAATTGGGAGGTGTTTACTCACATAATCCATTCGAACTCTTATAAATATTAAGCAAGGGTTCACTTTTATGAACCCCTCTCAACCCATAACCCTCATGTCAAACATAGGTTGAGAGGAGTTCATAAAAGTAAACTCTTACTTGATATCAAGAGAGGTTTAGAGGTATTTTTGTGAGTGCACATCTCACAACCCCTCATTTCGAGAGGTTCGGAAAAGAGTTGTTTGCACTGAATAAGGGTTTGGAGGGGTTTGCGCCTCCCAACCCTTCCCAACACCTACTGTTAAGAGACCTAACTCAACCCCATAAAAGACCCAATATAAGGTTGAGGACTGCCCAATAATAAGGCACTCGGCAGGGGAAGAATCCCCCGATGTGGGATTCCTAACACTCCCCCTCACGTGCTATTGAGCTTACGGTCTTTCCGAATGGGCCCAAAGCACGTGGGTACATGCATAGCCCATCTCAAGAGTGCAGAAAGAGCCCAACAATCGTCGCTCCGATACCATGTTAAGAGACCTAACTCAACCCCATAAAAGGCCCAATATAAGGTTGAAGACTGTCCAATAATAAAGCATTCGGCAGGGGAAGAATCCCCCGATGTGGGATTCCTAACACCTACCCCAAACAGATCTTTATGTATTGTTTGACGAGTCCAAGGGACATGCATTGTTTAAGATAAAAGATAAAAGAAAACAGAAGGATATGCTGAATGAAAGTATGTCATGAGGATATTCAATGTGGGCACAATGTTTAGTAATTTTTTTTGAAAAGAAAATGATCATGACACCATAAAAATTTAAATTTTGAAACATTTGATATATGTTTAAACTCGAATTGTAATGTCTGTGCGCACAAAAGTTTAGTCAAAATCCAACGCGTAATCACAAATATAAAAACATTGCAGCTAGTGAAAATCAATTGAAGAATTGTGAAAAATAGAGTTGTAAAGAACGATACATTCTTGTCACCTAATCTGCAGTCTAATAGCCCAACAACAAAGAATGTAATTTTAAATAATTAGAGCACATTTATCGGTTGATCTCAACAGATTTACCAAAATACAGATAAAAAAGTCATGGCTATTCAGTTTACAGATTTCCTATCCAATAAATACTGCAAAAGATTGAATATCGTGTTGTTTACTTCTTTAAAATAATAATTTATTCTCTTATCTTCTTCTATTTTACATAACAAATGTTATTATTTTAATAGTATATAATGCTAAAGTAGTTACCCAAATATGAACAATCATATATATTTTGACTATTTTTTATAGTGTTTTCCACATACATGCAGAAATAATTAGGAGCATTGACCGCCAATTTTGATCAAGTTTTTTTATATATATATATTGGTCAAATTGTTTATCGATTTTTGATCGATTTTAGTGGACGATGAATTATTTTTAAGAAAAATTGATCAATCGATTCGGTTTCGATTTTTTTGAGAGCCCTAGAAATAATAATGTTTAGATGATCACGATGTTTGATTCCACATTCAATACGGAAGGCAATCGAAAAGACTAAAGAGTGCGTTTGTTAGAGCATGAGTAAGTTTATAAGCTCAATTTTATTGGTCAACAATCATATATCAAAAAAATTCTCTCAATTTCTCTTATTGTCCTCGTTCTTTCACACATTTGCAATTATTTCTCAAAACATATGTTAGATTTTGAAAAAAATTATATATTCGAATTCAACATGTAAAACTATTTCTAACAAGTCCCATTTTTGATAAACTTTATTTTATTATTAAACAAGTTTATATATCGTTAAGCTCTACTAAATAACACACAACTTTATATGACAATTTATACACTACACAACATATACACCATCAAAACTTTGACTTTACCAAAGCAACACTCAGTAAATGTGTGGGAAATTTGAAAAAATGACCCACTTGAAAAGTCAAATTGTAGAAATAACCTTGTTCCTAAAATAATTGGTAAAATGACCTCATTTGAATTTTTTGAGACCAAAATACCCTCTTTTTGAAGAATAAAACAAAATCAAAGGGAAATTTGTAAAAGTGACCCACTTGAAAAGTCAAATTGTAAAAATAACCTAGTTGTAAATTTTCAAGAAAAATAACCTAGTTCTCTTTTAAAATGACAAAAACACCCTTAATATTATAAAAGAGGTCATTCCCAAAATTCTCACGCCTCCTTCTTCTCAACTCACGCCCGACGACTTCCTGTAAACACTGATCAAGCTTCTCCTCCAACGCGACTCCTTCAACGAAACAACTCCTCCAGCGACCCTTCACAACATTCAAACGCCCTTATTGCTTACTTAGATTACTGGTATGCATTACTTCTAACTTCTTACTATTTTCTCTCTTTCGATCCCTAATTTAGTTTAGATTTCTTGCGTTTGATGGAAGGGCTTGTTTGTGGTTTGAGATTGGATATTTATGAGGAAATCTATATAACTAGTTGAGTGCATTTTCATAACTGATTGAGCAAAGTCTGTGGTTGTTGAGCAAAAAAAAAATTTTGGTCAAGCAATCTTTTACTTAGTTGAGCAAATCTTGGTTGAGAAAATATGTTTTGAGATTTAGCAAACTTATAATTGGTTGAGCAATTTTTTTTTAGTCGAGCAAACTTTTATATGACTGAGCAAATCGTTTTTGTGGTTGAGCAATTTTTTATTTTGGTCGAGCAAACTTTGTAGTTGGTTGAGCAATTTTGTCTTGTGGTCAAGCAAATTTGTATATGGTTGAGCAAATCTGTTTTGTGGTTGAACAATTTTTTGTTTTGTTGAGCAAACTTTTTACTTGGTTGAGCAATTTTGTCTTGTGGTCGAGCAAATTTGTATATGGTTGAGCAAATCTGTTTTTTGGTTGAGCAATTTTTTGTTTTGGTCGAGCAAACTTTTTACTTGGTTGAGCAATTATGTCTTGTGGTCGAGCAAACTTGTAATTGGTTGAGCAATTTATTTTTTATGGTCGAGCATTTTTTTTGGGTCGAGCAAACTTATATTTGGTTGAGCAGATTTGTTTTGTGGTTGAGCAAAATTTTATTTGGTTGAGCAAACTTGTTTTTGTGTTTGAGCAAAATTTTTACTAGGATGTGCATATTTGTAATTGGTTGAGCAAATCCTTTTGTGGTTTAGCCTATTTTTACTTAGTTAAGCAATTTTTTTTTGTGGTTGAGCATGTCTAAAATAACACTTTTTGTTTACAGTGCAGAGCAACAATGAATTACTTAATTGATGAGAATGATCATTTTCCAGCAAAGGTCACCTCCATCGGTGCCATTTTGAAATGAGTATTGTAGACAAACTTTATAACCAAATCAAAGGAACTAGAATCTACTTCAGTCAATTGGTATATGAGTTGAAAAAATTATGTATATGTAATTGTATTAGATACAATTACTCCCTGACTTCTCCCCCTTTGAACCTGCTCGACAATTTTCCCACACTCCACCATATAATAAAACAAAATCAATCTCAGAATCCATTCCTGCACGCATAGTAATAAGACAATACAAAATTAATAAATTGGACTAAAAATAATTTTGCTCTACCAAATAAAACAACTTTGCTCAACCACAAAATAACTTTGCCCAACCAAATAAAAAATTTCTCAACTACAAACAATTTTGCTTGACCAAGTAAAATTATGCTCAACCAAAAATAAATATGTGCTCAACCACAAAACAACTTTGCTCGACCAAATACAAAATTGCTCAACCACAAAACAACTTTGCTCGACCAAGTAAAAATATGCTTGACCAAAAATAAATTTATGCTCAACCACAAAACAACTTTGTTCAACCAAATACAAAATTGCTCAACCACAAAATAATTTTGCTCGACCAAGTAGAAATATGCTCAACCACAAAACAACTTTGCTAGACCAAATAAAAGTTTGCTCAACCACAAAACAGATTTGCTCAACCAAGTAAAAATATGCTCAACCAAAACAAATTTTCCCTCAACCACAATATAACTTTGTTCAACCATATAATAGATGCTCAACCACAAAATAATTTTGCTCGACCAAGTAAAAATATGCTCAACCACAAAACAACTTTGCTAGACCAAATAAAAGTTTGCTCAACCACAAAACAAATTTGCTCAACCAAGTAAAAATATGCTCAACCAAAACAAATTTGTGCTCAACCACAAAACAACTTTGCTCGACCAAATACAAAATTGTTCAACCACAAAATAATTTTGCTCGACCAAGTAAAAATATGCTCAACCACAAAACAACTTTGCTAGACCAAATAAAAGTTTGCTCAACTACAAAACAGATTTGCTCAACCAAGTAAAAATATGCTCAACCAAAACAAATTTTCTCTCAACCACAATATAACTTTGTTCAACCATATAATAGATGCTCGACCATAAAAATTAAATGCTTGACCAACTAAATATATTGTGAACACTGAAAGACAAATTTTATGAAATATTTGACCTACGTTCATAGAAAAATATGAACTCACTTGATTTTTGATGTCTGTAGAGATCTGTAACAATAAAATCTTCACTTTGAGGACAAAATCTGGACAAAAACACAAGTAGATTGTAGATATCTCAATGTGTTGATATCAAAAGTGGGGAATGGGGAGTGAGGAGTGAGGAGTGAGGAGTGAGAAGTGAGTAGGTGAAGTACAGAGCGAAAAAGGTTAACGATGGAGTTTCATTTTGTTTTATTCTTCAAAAAGAGGGTATTTTGGTCTCAAAAAATTCAAATGAGGTCATTTCACCGATTATTTTAGGGACAATGTTATTTCTACAATTTAACTTTTCAAGTGGGTCATTTTTTCAAATTTCCCAAAATGAAACTCCATCGTTAACTTTTTTCGCTCTGTACTTCACCTACTCACTTCTCACTCCTCACTCCTCACTCCTCACTCCCCACTTTTGATATCAACACATTGAGATATCTACAATCTACTTGTGTTTTTGTCCAGATTTTGTCCTCAAAGTGAAGATTTTATTGTTACAGATCTCTACAGACATTAAAAATCAAGTGAGTTCATATTTTTCTATGAACGTAGGTCAAATATTTCGTAAAATTTGTCTTTCAGTGTTCACAATATATTTAGTTGGACAAGCATTTAATTTTTATGGTCGAGCATTTATTATATGGTTGAACAAAGTTATATTGTGGTTGAGGGAAAATTTGTTTTGGTTGAGCATATTTTTAGTTTTTTACTTGGTTGAGCAAATCTGTTTTGTGGTTGAGCAAACTTTTATTTGGTCTAGCAAAGTTGTTTTGTGGTTGAGCATATTTTTACTTGGTCGAGCAAAATTATTTTGTGGTTGAGCAATTTTGTATTTGGCGAGCAAAGTTGTTTTGTGGTTGAGCACAAATTTGTTTTGGTTGAGCATATTTTTACTTGGTTGAGCAAATCTGTTTTGTGGTTGAGCAAACTTTTATTTGGTCTAACAAAGTTGTTTTGTGGTTGAGCATATTTTTACTTGGTCGAGCAAAATTATTTTGTGGTTGAGCATCTATTATATGGTTGAACAAAGTTATATTGTGGTTGAGGGAAAATTTGTTTTGGTTGAGCATATTTTTACTTGGTTGAGCAAATCTGTTTTGTGGTTGAGTAAACTTTTATTTGGTCTAGCAAAGTTGTTTTGTGGTTGAGCATATTTTTACTTGGTCGAGCAAAATTATTTTGTGGTTGAGCAATTTTGTATTTGGTCGAGCAAAGTTGTTTTGTGGTTGAGCACAAATTTGTTTTGGTTGAGCATATTTTTACTTGGTTGAGCAAATCTGTTTTGTGGTTGAGCAAACTTTTATTTGGTCTAACAAAGTTGTTTTGTGGTTGAGCATATTTTTACTTGGTCGAGCAAAATTATTTTGTGGTTGAGCATCTATTATATGGTTGAACAAAGTTATATTGTGGTTGAGGGAAAATTTGTTTTGGTTGAGCATATTTTTACTTGGTTGAGCAAACTTTTATTTGGTCTAGCAAAGTTGTTTTGTGGTTGAGCATATTTTTACTTGGTCGAGCAAAATTATTTTGTGGTTGAGCAATTTTGTATTTGGTCGAACAAAGTTGTTTTGTGGTTGAGCATAAATTTATTTTTGGTCAAGCATATTTTTACTTGGTCGAGCAAAGTTGTTTTGTGGTTGAGCAATTTTTTATTTGGTCGAGCAAAGTTGTTTTGTGGTTGAGCACATATTTATTTTTGGTTGAGCATAATTTTACTTGGTCAAGCAAAATTGTTTGTAGTTGAGAAATTTTTTATTTGGTTGGGCAAAGTTATTTTGTGGTTGAGCAAAGTTGTTTTATTTGGTCGAGCAAAATTATTTTTTTAGTCCAATTTATTAATTTTGTATTGTCTTATTACTATGCGTGCAGGAATGGATTCTGAGATTGATTTTGTTTTATTATATGATGGAGTGTGGGAAAATTGTCGAGCAGGTTCAAAGGGGGGAGAAGTCAGGGAGTAATTGTATCTAATACAATTACATATACAGAATTTTTTCAACTCATATACCAATTGACTGAAGTAGATTCTAGTTCCTTTGATTTGGTTATAAAGTTTGTCTACAATACTCATTTCAAAATGACACCGATGGAGGTGACCTTTGCTGGAAAATGATCCTTCTCATCAATTAAGTAATTCATTGCTGCTCTGCACTGTAAACAAAAAGTGTTATTTTAGACATGCTCAACCACAAAAAAAAAAGTTTGCTTAACTAAGTAAAAATTGGCTAAACCACAAAAGGATTTGCTCAACCAAGTACCAAGTAAACAGATTTGCTCAACCAATTACAAATATGCACAGCCTAGTAAAAAATTTGCTCAAACACAAAAACAAATTTGCTCAACCAAATAAAATTTTGCTCAACCACAAAACAAATCTGCTCAACCAAATATAAGTTTGCTCGACCCAAAAAAAAATGCTCGACCATAAAAAATAAATTGCTCAACCAATTACAAGTTTGCTCGACCACAAGACATAATTGCTCAACCAAGTAAAAAGTTTGCTCGACCAAAACAAAAAATTGCTCAACCAAAAAACAAATTTGCTCAACCATATACAAATTTGCTCGACCACAAGACAAAATTGCTCAATCAAGTATAAAGTTTGCTCAACAAAACAAAAAATTGTTCAACCACAAAACAGATTTGCTCAACCATATACAATTTGCTTGACCATAAGACAAAATTGCTCAACCAAGTACAAAGTTTGCTCGACCAAAGTAAAAAATTGCTCAACCACAAAAACGAGTTGCTCAACCATATAAAAGTTTGCTTGACTAAAAAAAATTGCTCAACCAATTATAAGTTTGCTAAATCTCAAAACATATTTTCTCAACCAAGATTTGCTCAACTAAGTAAAAGATTGCTTGACCAAATTTTTTTTTTGCTCAACAACCACAAACTTTGCTCAATCAGTTATGAAAATGCACTCAACTAGTTATATAGATTTCCTCATAAATATCCAATCTCAAACCACAAACAAGCCCTTCCATCAAACGCAAGAAATTTAAACTAAATTAGGGATCGAAAGAGAGAAAGTAGTAAGAAGTTAGAAGTAATGCATACCAGTAATCTAAGTAAACAATAAGGGCGTTTGAATGTTGGGAAGGGTCGCTGGAGGAGTTGTTTCGTTGAAGGAGTCGCGTTGGAGGAGAAGCTTGATCAGTGTTTACAGGAAGTCGTCGGGCGTGAGTTGAGAAGAAAGAGACGTGAGAATTTTGGGAATGACCTCTTTTGTAATATTAATGGTGTTTTAGTCATTTTAAGAGAGAACTATGTTATTTTTCTTAAAAATTTACAACTAGGTTATTTTTACAATTTGACTTTTCAGGTGAGTCACTTTTACAAATTTCCCTAAATGTGTATGGTATTTGCCTATTTGGACGATAAGAAAGATAAAGAAAAAACAAAAAAAATTGGAGTGTCTCCGCCACCAACAGACAATCACAAGATACTGAAAGACACTTGGCCACTCTGGAAACGCTTATCAGCATCCATTTCCATTAATAAAGACTCCAAATTCTCTTTATCCCAAAACAATATAGAGAATCCCAGAAGTACATATTGATAATCAATAATCCTCCTCAGTTGGGTCGATTAGGGGGACGTAGAAGGTGATATCATGAAATTCGGGAAGGAATTCAAGACCCATCTGGAGGAAACCCTACCGGGATGGAGGGACAAGTTTCTCTGCTACAAACTTCTCAAGAAACTCCTCAAGAATCTCAACAATCAAGATGCATCTCCTGCCGTTGATCTTGACCATCTTCAGCACTGGTTCGTTAGGATCCTCAACGAGGAGCTTCGAAAGTTTAATAATTTCTATCTTGATAAAGATGAAGATTTCGTCATCCGCCTTCAGGTTCTCTCCTTTTATACCTCTCTCTGTCTTGATTAGCTTGTGTTTTACTGTTTATGTTTTCTTATTGTTGATAGATACCATGTAAAAGGAAGGAATTTGAGAATTATACCAGTTCAGTGACCAAGTTTGGTTGTGAAAACTGGGTGGAATCAGTTTTGTGACTAAACCTAAGTTGTCGAACTCTGGACTTCCTGGGTAGGTTACCTGGACAAAATTTGAATTACTATCACCAGGTCTTGAAAACTAGATTGAGATTTTGTTCTTCACATGATAATTGCTGTAATGCTTGCAGTGACCTCACACATGTACCCAGATGAGGATGTATATATATACAAAAAGCAAAAATTTATCCATATATCTATCACCACACACATACGGAGTGAATGAATTGAGCAATCATGGCCGTATTTTTGAGGAAGTTTTATCCATGGGCTTCTGAGGTTACAGCTTATCAAAAAGTTGAATAGAATTTGTCTTTTTTCTTTCCATCAACGAGTTCTTGTTGTCGAATTCTAGTATGATTTAGATTGAGCCCAATCTTGTTGATATCTGTAGACCATCGCAGTCACAATAGAGAAATCATCATACTAATTTGATGGAAAATTATGTCAAGAAACATGCGTGACAGAGGACGGACTACACCATTTTATCAAAATACATGATTTAATTGTAGGCTAATCGCTGTGATGGCATTTAGTCTTTACTTAATTTTTAGGCATCTTCATAGGTTCATTTAAATACTCTAGTTTCATTTTTGTGGAGTCTCTTGCCTTCGGTGTAAGAATCATCTGCTGTATTAGCCTGCTTACAGGTGCATATGCCTAAGGATTAGTGCCTAAAGTGCGGGGTGCAGCTATTCCTAACTTGTGTTTGAATGGTCATTGGATGCCTCTTTTCTATCAGTAAAGCTTTTAATGATTAAATTGCGGACTTGTTTGCTTTTGTCCATTCAATGTTTGGTTGGAATATCTACATATTGAGAGCATTAGCTGGTCTTGGGAAAATTCTCTTGCTTGTTCCTGAAACGAAAGACAGTTGTTGCGGGTCCTGTTAATTGACGTACTAATTCTTAGCTGCTTTTGTTACAGGAGCTGAAGGAAAGAATTGGGCGCGTTAAGGAGAAGAGTAGCAGGGATGGAGTTTTTACATCTGAAAGTGAATTTAGTGAAGAGATGATGGATATTCGTAGAGACCTTGTCACCATTCATGGGGAGATGGTGCTTCTCATAAATTATAGCTCCCTAAATTTTGCAGGTATATATGCCGCTTCATGTATTCATTATTTCTTTTACTCCTAAGTTGAATTGGTGATGGCTTTGTCACGTTTATGGAGAGATGATGCTCGTCAAAAGCAATAGCCCTAAATTCTACAGGTATAACCTGGGAGAAGTTGCATCATTGATTTTGTTTTCTTTATCTCATAGAAGTTAGTTTCTAAAATGGGTTTCCAATTTTCTGCTTGGGTAGGACTGATTAAGATTTTGAAGAAGTATGACAAGCGAACTGGGGGACTGTTGTGTCTCCCTTTCACGCAACTTGCCCTTCGTCAGCCATTCTTCACAACTGAACCTCTTACAGGGCTCGTCCATGAATGTGAGGCTAATCTTGAGCTCCTGTTACCGTTGGAAGCCGAAGTAGTCGAGTCTTATAATTATAAAACACAAGACCTATCAAATGGACCATTAAATACCACCACAAATATCTTGCACGAAACTTCTGCTAATCTTGGAGAGGAAACTGTGGACATATATCGTAGCACCCTTGCTGCAATGAGTGCCATACGAGGCCTTCAAAAAGCAAGCTCTACTTGCAATCCATTGTCATTTTCATCACTCTACAAAAGCAACGATGACGAGAGTACCGGTGCTGTTACTGCAGAGAACTCGGCTTCAAACTCTCCAGCCACCTTGCAGAATGAAGATGATTCCAATCAAGATAATGCCCCTTTAGTCTAATGGAAGCATCTTTTTGGCCTTTAATGTTTCCTTTATGTTATATATTATCTGTGTCATTGAGGACTGAATGACAGGTTCCTTAGCAGTTGTATGTACAATTTAGGCAATATAAAGAGCAATTGTGTATCCCTGATGTGCAGATATCCTTTCTGCTGTGGATGATTTTGTGGAAGCAATAAACAATCTGCTTAGCAATTGCTTATGAATTTATTTACTTCTTGATGTACATTGAGATGGAGAATGGCAGCATGTATCAACAAAAGATTGGGGAGAGACGTGCATATTATTTCTTCTTTGCCTTAGAAGTTCATATCCCCTTGTTTTCCTGGTCATCATGGTTAAAAGGTAATGGCACTGACTTGAAAGCTCTATACTTCCCCACATTATTTAAGTGTTCATTCTCCAACCTGAACAACCAAAAAACATGTTTCTCAAAAGTGACAAGTTTTACCAGTAGATGGTAATATTGCACTCCTAGAATCCATACCTGAAAAAATTCCAAATGCCGCGACGAATGATCTCCAGGCAAGCAATTATTGTGATCACGCCTGTTCTATGCAGAAAAGGTGCTCCATTGAAGTCTAATACTGATTGCATCCAGGCAAGTCTTAATAAGGCATTCAGGACCTGTATATACAGTGATTGTCAATTAGTAACAAACATAGAAGTGCATGAAAAGACAGACAACAATGTGAAGAGCAATAAAAGAAGAAATCTTGTTACCATTGCTCCAAAGTAGACACTTTTGTGTGGCACAAGAAGCTTGTCTCTAAGCCCGGGGTTTCTCGAATTTCGTTGCAGAAGACCCCAGTCTTTAACAAGGTCCCAGTATGTGCCAAAAATTGTTGCTACAGTTGAAGTGACTAAAGCCAATGTCTTCCAAGTAATTCCCTTATTTAGTCCATATCTTGTCCTGACAGCAACTGCGATGATTGTTGACGCGTATTTCAGTCCATTTAGCACTTGCATTCCATCTCTCTCTTCAAAGAAGCGTCGTACGCACTGAAAAAAAACTCGAGGAAGTAAGAAAAGAATGCAGGTGCAGTACTAAGTTTGGTTGTGAGAGAAGATATTTTTTTTCATATATCTATATGAAGTACCTGAAGTAAACGAATCCAGTACGGGATGATTGCAACAACAAAATAGAAAGCCTCGAAAACAGCATTTCCACGGCATGTGTTTGATCTCCCCTTATAATCCCCCCAGCCGTAGTAGCAGATATAGAATTCCAAATTCCTGAAAGCTTCCACCTGTGTGGATGTTTCACAGAAGTTTTAAGACAACAGAAATAATCCCTAAATTAAAACATGCATTGCATAAACGCATCTATATAGTACCTGGCTAGTAAACTGATCTGCTAAGAAGAAATCCGGGAGAGTAACCTGCCGACGCAAAGAAACATTGTTGAAAAATTTCTGTGTTAGGTCCAGTAAATGAATTGATATTCAAGTGTGTAAGATATTTTAGCCTGATTACCTTGTAAAACGGAGAACATAGACAGTGAAATGCAGTTTGGATGAGGAAGAAACGACTTGAACGATATATGATATTGAAAGGGAAGATTGTTATCAAAAGAACAACCTGAAAGGAAGATCAAAACTTCTTATCAGGGAAATGTTAATATGATATATTCATTCTTAAAAGCGAGGGCACGCACTCAGATATAATTAGCACATTATACTTGGTTGAAGATATTTGTATAGAAGCTTACAATGACCAGGGCAAGAGGGACAAGTTCAGTTATTGCTTTGTAGCCTTGGGTTCCTGGATCCATCTCCATGTCCAAGTTTGACAGAACACCAGCCAGTGTTAGTATTGCAAGGCCTGAACTTACAAGCAATACTTCTCTATAACCCAACTCCGTTCCTTGCTTGAAGCCAAAAATAAACGGATAATTGACCCGATAGCACCTCCAAAAGTATACATTTCCAGCATACATTACCATATGCAGGGCAATGAAGGCAAACAAGCTGCAACAAGAAGCAACAATATCATTCTCTATTCTGTTTGAGGAAAATCACAGGTTCTAATTTAATTTTACATGTACCTGTAAAGTGGGAATATGTTATCCATGTACTGATTATGTCCTGTACTGTTGAGGAGATCTCTAGCATGTATGAGCACAAAAATGGCCACCATAAGTGCTATTGCACTACCAGAGAAGAATCCTGCAGATACCAGAAGGTCAACGAGATCGACAGAAAATATATTAGTATTCAAGTAAAATGGTCTGATATTTTGAATCTGTCACAACCAATATAACATCATTTGCTGCTACACAGTTTTTATTTTTTCAGTCTTACCAAACAGAAATGTATATCTATGCCTTTCTCTTCTGGCTTTTGGTCTTAAAATGTCCATTCCTTTCTTACGATTTCCGTTTGTGAAGTGCTTGACAAATGCAGCCTCTACCCTTTCCATGAGCTTAGTGACCTGTGGAGAGGGAAGCCAATGTCAGTAATGAAGGTTATATATGTCATAAATGACATCAATAGACCTTGTTAGCTTTGTCTAACCTCATCAGAGCTTCCGAGACATGAATTATCAACCATCTGTAAGTAAGCATTGGAGGCATTCCTTGAAGTGATCTGGAAAAATACAAATTAGTACAGCCGAAAACTCAAAGAAACAGTAACCCAAAACGAAAATCGGAGAACCTTATCATATTTCTTCATGATCTTGGATAATGCCAATTGGTTCAGGAAGCTGAAATGATATGGTCAGTCACTTAAACATGATAAAAGGAAGAAAAGGGAAAGGAAAAAAAAAACATTTACTGTTCTTTGTTAGTCTTCACACCAGTATTTTTTCAAGAGTTGGAGCTTTCGATAGAATTCAACAAATGCTTTTGCCATTAGTGACTCTACTTTCTTCAACTCTTCCTTGCTGAACGACACGCCCAACTTTGGGCCCTTCAGGATACGTTTCACTGTCGAAACTGGTGTTTCTGAGGTGATATTAATCTTCACATGATCGAAGACTTTCAGTGGAACTGGCCTAAATCCTCGAGTATCATCGCTTCCACTGGTTTCACTATGCTTTTTGGATCCATCTTCCTTGTCTAGTCTCTGTTCTTCTTCTGATAAGTTTGCGCTGCTCATCTCAACACTTCCATTACCTGTTCTTGGAACGCTGAAGGAATTGACAGGACCTTCATCAATGCTGTCAACATTAATGATCTTTGCCCCTCCAATGACAGGGTCATCAACCTTAATCCGAAGAGCAATCAAAGCATTCATTTGTTTGCTCAACTCATCAGCCTCTATCATCACTTCCTCCACTTTTTTCTTATAAAAATTAATTACCTTATTGATGACGTCAAAAAGGTGTCACTACCGAGAAGTCAATCAGTAGGTCAGACCTGCAACCTTGCACAGATACCGAGGATGAAGATCCCTCCAAGGAGCCGAGCAGCTGAGCAGAGAAGCCTTGGTTGACCAGCTAAGTAGCCTGCCAGCCAGCTTACCGACCAGGCAGGTAGGGCAGTCCAGGTTGATCAGCTAAGTAACCTAAGAGCTGAGCACAACAAACAAAGGTGAGCTAAAGGCCGGACCAGAGGGTGTCCTCTGGCGTTGGCGCTCCGATGCTCAAATCAGTAGGTATTCAATCAGACAAGCTCCTCGGACTAGAGCTCTCAATTAACCAGTACTTAAATTGTGATTCAGTTGGATAATACCTGACTTGTTGAGCCTTATATAGGGCTGAGGACCACTGTTGAAGTGGGTCTTCCCATTATGGTTGTGGACCATATCCAGCTGGTTTTCACCTTGGTAGGTCCAGCGGGTGCACTCTTACCGAGGAGACTGCCTGGTAGGCATGTAGAGTCCTGGTCCATCTATGACGTGGCGGAGCACCATTGGTGGGGGTATTTTTGTAATATCAGTTGCCCCCCAACTCCCTTATCGAGGCGTCGTTCTGCGCAGATCGATGAGAGGAGTTATTATGCCATTCCATTAATGAGGAGATGACAGCTCAGACCCTTAGATCAATGGTCCATGTCTGCGCGGTTCATTGGCCATTTGTTGCTGGCCGTTGATCTGAGATTGGTCTTTTGCTATAAAAAGGACTTGGGAACGAGTCATTCCACACTTCCTCTGAAAGTTGAGAGCTTATACCGAGCAGTAGTTCATACCGAGCAAGATCAAGAATCAATCCCTACCGAGCAATCTTCTAGGTAAGCCATGTCTTCTTCTAGTTCTAGTACGTCTATTTCTGGCCTTTCAACATCCACCTCTGGTAGTGACCGAGCAACTACCTCTACTGACGAGGTAGTTATCACCCAAACCAATCCTCCCTTAAGGACACGTCATTTTGTAGAGTCCTCCTCGGTGGAGTACCCAGTAGAGTATGCTCCCCATGACCTACCTCCTCCTAATGAGAGGGGCGGAGGTACCGACGACAGCATTAATGAACCGACCTACCTCTCCTGTGACCTATCCAATAGTTACATTGACGAGGTGGTGGCCAAGTGTGGTCTGCCCTTCCAATACCGACGTGTGGGTGAGGGTGAGTCTCCATTTCGTCCTGGGAGAGGAGAGTTTGCTATCTCACTTCGGTCACTCCAAGCAGGTGCTAGGATTCCTTTCCCTCCAGCCATAACCAGCCTTCTTCGTCGGTTCAATCTCTCTCCAGCTATTCTGGCACCCAATTCCTGGCACTTTCTGGCCAACATTGTTTGTCTCTCTCACAGATACCATCTCGGTATCTCCTCCTCGGTCATTCAACATCTTTCTATTCTGTGTCATCTACCGAACTCCCCTGGTCTTTTCTACTTAAAACTCAAGCCAGGACTTAAAATCCCACTGTACAACCAGTCCATCAAGAGATGGAAGAATTCCTACATCTTTGTCCGAGTTCCTCTTCCTGAAGGGGAGGAACTCCCTTTCCGTACCACCTGGTCGGTACCTCTTACCGATCAGTTTAACCGTCCTCCCCAGTTGAAGGGTGAGGAGTTAAAGTTATACGAAGCCTGGAAGGAACTCCTCGTTGTTGGGGCCGAGACCGACATGAAGTTCAATCCACAGGACTTCTCGGTTTCTAATTTCTGTTACGGATCTCGGCAAGGTTTGCTTGCTTTTATTTCTTCGATATTTTAGGTTACCATCACTGATCGGTAGATATTTTGACTTGTTGTGATGCCTTGCAGATATGGCCGACTTGTCAGAGTACATGGCGATGAACGCTGCCCCAGCTCCTCGGCAACCAAAGAGGAAGAAGACCAGCAAGGGTAAGGACCCTAAGAGGCCACGTGTGGGGGCCACAGGGGAGACTGCGGCATCTGAGATTGCCCTCACTGGAGCTACCACCTCGGTTACTACGGTAACTCGAATTACTCCTCCCCCTCGGCAAGGGACTCCTCGGTCAATTCCTTATCAGATCCCTCGGCAGGTGAATGATCCTCCTTTGGGACCCATTGCCGAGGAGGATTCTGCTCGGCATGCTCCAGAATGGGATGTCAGCAAGACTGACAGGGTAGTCAACCCAAGAGTGGCTACCGAGATGCTGAAGCACTTGCCAACCCCTGCAGATTATGACAGGGTGTCTAATCTGACTGCTATGGAGCATCTGACCCAGATGAACTCCCTCTTCATGCAGGTATGAGCTCCTTCTCCCCAGCTCGGTAAACCCTTTTTTTTTAATGAATTTTCTCTAAGTCATTTCCCCTTTTCAGACTGCTGTCCACCTCTCTGCCCTTCCCTCAGGCATTGCTCGGTTTGCCTATGAGGAAACCGTTCAAAGGGACAGGGCCGATGCTGCCGTGGAGCGTGCCACCAAGGCCAAGAATGAGCTCAGTTTGATGAAGGCCGAGGTGGAGGAGATGCAGCAGGCTCACTCTGCTCAAATGGAGAAGGCTGCTCGGCAACGAAAGGAGATGAAGGAGAGGGTGTTCTCCTTGGAGCGCAAATTGAAGAACGCTGAGGAGACCTACCAACGTCTCCTTGGTGATGCCGAGCAATCTTCAATTCAGAAGTTCAAAGATTCTGAGGACTTCAAGGCTGCTCTTAGGGAGGAAGGCTTCTATGGCTTCCGAGGAGGTGTCAAGGAGTCCAGGAAGCTGCTCGTCAAGGCTGGTCTGGACTCTTCCATCCTTACTCCTTTGTGCCCTTCTCTTATGGGAAGGGATCACCTTGAGGAGTCCAAGGAGGAGATCATAGAGGCCTTCAGGAAGGCTGAGCAGAGGAGGAAGAGAGGGCTTGGCGAGATGGACTTCTCTGAGGAGGAGATCTCTGATGAGGAGGTTGAAGTAGTGGAAGAGGAGAACTTGGGGGCCGACCAGGAAACACTGAACCAAGTTCCTCAACCAGTTGCTGAGACAACCGAGGAGACAGCTCCAGCACTTCCAGCCAATGTGCCTACTGTCGAGGAGTCGGGCTCCCTAGTTCTTGCCTTAGATTCTTAGGGCTTCTCTTGTATGGGCATTAGCCTCTTTTGCTCTTAACTTGTAATGAACCTGTTCCAATTTTAATGAAATCAGAATTCATAACTGCTCGGTAATTCATACTATGTACTTGTGTATATATACTTTTTATATTTGATTGTCATTATGCTTTTGTGGTCGGTAAGCCGACCAGCCTTCTTGCATTTTTTGGACTTTTAAGTCTCAATTTTTCCTAAGTATTTCAATGTTGAAGATACTTCCCTGGTCGGTAGGCCTCCCAGGGTCTTTGTCTCTTCTTGCTTTCTTCATCAAAATCTCCATGTTTTGATTGTCTGGTCGGTATGCCGACCATGACTTCAGAATCTTTTTATTCCTTTTAGGAATATTGGAAATGCCATCCTCGTCGGTAGGCCGACTGTGGCGTTGATCTTTGAAGATCTTTCTTCCTTTTAGGAAGGTCTGGAAGGCCATCCTCGTCGGTAGACCGACTGTGGCGTTTGGACCCTGCTTATTAGGGTGGAGTCTTCATTGTTGTGTAGACCGACCATGTTGATGGTGTCTTCATTTCCTCTTCGGGAGTTATCCTGGTCGGTAAGCCGACCAGGTTTGTTTTTGCCTGGTCATCTTGCGATGTTGGTCGGTGCGCATAGATACTTAGACAATTTTTTGGCTAAGTTTGCATGTTGTTCAGGTCAAAGCCTTCTCCTGCATTGTGATGCATTATTTTGGGAGAGAGACCTGAACTTTTATTCATTCCTGCATGTTCAAAGATGAAAAGCAGATACATAGAAATAAAAACACCATGTGTTACAATAAGGCATTACACATAGTATCTCCGAAGATTGTCGACATTCCAGGGTCTCATCTCCCCAGGCTTCCTTGGATCTTCTATTTTGTATGTGCCTTCTTTTAGGATTTTCACAACTAGGTAGGGTCCTTCCCAATTTTCACCTAGCTTACCTGGATGTTTACCTGTAGCAATTACCTTTCTCAGTACAAGGTCTCCAACAGAGAAACTTCTCCTTTTTACTCGCCTGTTGTGGTACTGAGCTGTCTTCTGTTTATAGGCAGCAGTCCGGATCCTTGCATTCTCCCTGGTTTCTTCTAGGAGATCCAGGTTGTTCAGCAACAGCTCATCATTCATTGATTCTTCGAAGTTGGTAACCCTCAGTGACGGGGCTCCAATTTCGATCGGGATGACTGCCTCGGTCCCGAAGGAGAGAGAGAATGGAGTTTCATCTGTTGATGTCCGAGGAGTAGTGCGGTATGACCAGAGCACACTAGGTAGTTCTTCAACCCATCTCCCCTTTGCTCCATCCAGCCTTGTCTTCAGTCCTTCAAGGATAGTCCGGTTTGTCACTTCTGCTTGCCCGTTAGCCTGGGGATGTGCCACGGAGGTAATCCTTAGGTCAATGCTAAGGTCTTCGCAAAATTTGTGCATCTTTCTGCTCACAAATTGTCTTCCATTGTCCACCACGAGGGCTTGTGGCAGGCCATACCTGCAGACGATGGTTCTCCATATGAAGTCCATCACTTTCTGTTCCGAGATGGCTGCCAATGGCTCCACCTCTATCCATTTAGTGAAGTAATCAACGGCAACAATAAGGTTCCTCCTCTGCCCCAATGTCTGGACGAATGGTCCAAGGAGATCCATGCCCCATTGAGCAAATGGACATGGATTTTGCATAGGGATGATGTCTGAGGAGGGTACTCTCGGCACGTTTGAGTGCCTTTGGCACTTATCGCACTTCTGTACGAGCTTCTTAGCATCTTCCATCATGGTAGGCCAATAGTACCCGCACCTCAGCACCTTGTGACTTAAGGTCCTGGATCCTATATGGCTTCCACATATCCCCTCATGCACTTCTCGGAGCGCATAGTCCGCATCTCTGGGTGCTAGACATTTCAGATATGGAAGAGTGAAGGATCTTCGATATAACTCTCCCTGGATCAGGGTATACCTAGCTGCTCTTTTTCGTAGGCTTTTTGCTTGGTTGCGATCTTTAGGCAAACTTCCGTCCTCCAAGTATTTCTTGATCGGATCCTTCCAACTCGACTCATGACCGACATCAATGTCCGCCATCAAAGTTTGTACTTCAATGCTCTTCTGCGGGAGTATCTCCACTTGAACTGAAGTAGGTACCTGTACTGAGGAGGCAGACGCCAATCGTGCCAACACGTCGGCCCTTGAGTTCTCCCCTCTAGGTATCTGCCTTACCTCTACCTTTGGTATCCTCTCCATTAGTTCCTGTACTTTTGCCAAGTACTTAATCATACTTGGTCCTCTTGCTTCGTATTCTCCTTTGATTTGCTCCGTGACCAGTTGTGAGTCACTATGAACAATCAAATTTTTAACTTCCAGCTGCTCAGCAAGGCGTAGTCCAGCCAGCACAGCCTCATATTCTGCCTCGTTGTTCGAGGCTTTAAAATTGAATCTCAAGGAATGTGCTATGGTCATGCCCCCCGGGCCAAGCAGGAGAATGCCGGCACCACTGCCTTCTTGGTTGGATGATCCATCTACAAACAATTGCCATTGTTGGGATGCAGTGGAGGCAATGTCCTGATTGGGCTCTCTATAGCATTCAATTATAAAATCAGCTAAAGTTTGGGCTTTCATAGCCTTCCTTGGCTGGTACTGAATGTCAAACTCTCCCAATTCAATAGCCCACTTCACTAATCTCCCTGAAGTGTCTGGCTTTTGGAGGACTTGTTTGAGTGGCTGGTCAGTCAGGACAATTATCGAGTGTGCTTGGAAGTAGGGTCTCAGCTTCCTTGCTGCCACTATCAGTGACAGAGCAAGCTTCTCAGCATGGGAGTACCTTGTCTCTGCACTAACCATCATCCTGCTGATGTAATACACTGGTCTTTGCACCTTGTCTTGCTCACTTACTAGCACTGCGCTTACCGCGTGTTGTGATACCGCTAGGTAGAGGTACAAGACTTCACCTTCTCTTGGACAAGTCAGTAGAGGAGGTTGGCCTAGATAATCTTTAAGATTTTCAAAGGCAATTTGACACTCTGGTGTCCAGACAAATTCCTTGGCCTTTTTTAATGCCTGGAAAAATGGTCTACATTTGTCGCCGGACCGAGCAAGGAACCTTCCTAGTGATGCTGCTCGGCCGGTCAGCCTTTGAACTTCCTTTGCATTTGTGGGCGGCTCCATCTGCAGGATTGCTTCCACCTTTTCAGGATTCATCTCAATACCCCTGCTGGTTACCAAGAAGCCGAGAAACTTCCCGGATGCCACCCCGAAGGCACACTTGTCCGGGTTGAGCTTCATTCCAAACCGATCAAGTGTATGAAAGACCTTGCGCAGGTCAGCAGGGTGGTCCTCAGCTTTCTTGCTCTTTACTACCATATCATCCACATAGGCCTCCAAGGACTTTCCTATTTGATCTCTGAAGATATGGTTCACCAACCTCTGGTAGGTGGCTCCAGCATTTTTCAATCCGAATGGCATCACCTTATAGCAATATGTCCCCTCAGGAGTGATGAATGAGGTGCCTTCTTGGTCTTCGGGATGCATTCTTATCTGATGGTACCCCGAATAAGCATCCAAGAAGCTGAGGAGCTGATGTCCTGAGGTGGCATCTACCAGCTGATCAATCTTTGGTAGTGGATAGCTATCCTTAGGACATGATTTATTCAAGTCGGTGAAATCAACACACATCCTCCATTTTCCATTGGCTTTCCTCACCATGACAACATTGGCTAGCCATTCAGGGTATTGGACTTCTCTGATGAAATCTGCATCCATTAGCTTCCTTACCTCTTCCTTGATCGCTTCTTGGCGATCGGGAGCAAAGTTTCTTCTTTTTTGCTTGACTGGTCGGGCACCAGGTATGATGCTCAGTCGATGTGTTATCACCTCTGCACTTATGCCGGGCATCTCATCAGCACTCCAGGCAAAAGTATCTACACTTGCTAAGAGTAGTTCAGTGATCTCCTTGGCCATTGTTTCCCCAAGTTGAGATCCAATATGGAAGTTTCTTCCTGAGCCAGCCATAACCTCAACTTTCTTGAGTTGCTCTACTGGAGTGGGCTTAAACACCTGCTCCTCTGCTCTCATATCTAGGCTGCCCACTGAGATCTTCTCTTTCTTCCTCTCCTTGAGTTCGGTGAAGTATGTGCTCCGGGAAGCTTTTTGATTTCCCTTCACTTCACCTACTCCCTTCGAGGTGGGGAATTTCATCTTCAAGCAATAGGTTGAGACAACAGCTCTCACCTTGTGAAGTAGTGGTCTTCCTATGATGGCATTGTGGGAAGCCTTCACATCCACTACCAACATGTCCACCATGTGCATCACCGTCCTGGGATGCGTTCCCAATGTGACCGGGAGGGTTATCATTCCTTTTGGTATGACTGATTCTCCTGTGAACCCATACAAGGGTACTGAGGTCGGCTTTAGCCTATCCTCCGAGAGCTTCATAGCTTTGAAAGTATGGTAGAATAGGATATCTGCTGCACTCCCGTTATCTACCAAGATCTTCAGGACGTTAAAGTTGGCGATCACCGCATCGATTACCAAGGCGTCATCGTGAGGGACTCGAACACCTTCCTCATCTTTCTCTGAGAATGTGATGACATCCTCATCCCTCTTGACTCTTTTTCCCTTGGCTAGCTGTTCGGTGAGGCGAGCATATGCTCTCCCAGCTGATGTACTTTCTCCACCTGCTGCCAACCCTCCAATAATGACACCACAGAAATCAATTGTTCCTGCCGTGCCTCTCTGATGTGGAGGAGAATCTTCCCTCCTCCGTGGCCTTCTATGGTCATCATCTTTTCTGTCATCTCCCCTTCGTTTTCCTTCTCGATTTGCAGTGTACCTCTTGAGGTGTCCTCTTCTTATCAACTCCTCAATCTCATCTTTCAACTGAATGCAATCATCGGTATCATGCCCTTGGTCCTTATGGAACCTACAATATTTGTTTGAGAACTTCCTCCTCTCTGCAAAGGTGGCACTCATCTTCTTTGGCCATTTGACCAAGTTCTGGGCCACTATTTCGTTCAACACTGTCTTCGGGGGAGCATTCAGTGGAGTGTAAGTATCAAAGCGACTAGGTGGCGGGCCAGGTGGAAACTTCCTGGACGGCTGGTCTATTCTCCTGTTATCTTCTCTTCCCGTCTTCTTGTCGCCGCTTGGTCGGCTACCTCCTACCCCTCCTGAGCGGCCCTTCTCACTAGAGCCTCTCATTCTATCAGGAGAGGTTCGTATCGCAAAACGGGAGGACTTGAGAGAATCTGTTGCCTTGATGTATTTCTCAGTCCTTGCCAGGAGTTCATCCATGGACTGAGGAGCGTCAGTGCATAATGAGTTGCAGAACTGCTCATGACGCACTGTCCTGATCAGAGCAGCATTTGCTACAGCAATTTGGACGTCGGGGATCTCCAGGCACATCTGGTTGAATCTTCCTATGAAGTCACGAAACGGTTCTCCCTTCTCGTGTTCAATCACCATCAAGTCCTGATTGGTGGTCTTGGGCTTCCTAGCACTAGCAAATCGGAGACTAAACTTCCTGGATAGGTCCTGGAAGCTATAAATGCTGTGCCTAGGAAGGTTGATGAACCAAGTCCGAGCAGGTCCAATAAGTGTTGAGGAGAAGGCCTTGCACAACACCGCATCTGAGGCCCCTCGACACTCCATCATAGACTTGTATCCCATGACATGATCATAAGGATCTCTTTTTCCATCATATTGCTCCAGGTTTGGGAGCCTGAAGTCACGAGGTATGTCTGTCTCGAGGATATCCCTAGACAGGGGAGTCATGGAACTGTCCCACATTTCATCAATGATGCTGCGTCCCTGTAGGGCTGCTAGCTTTCGGTCTACCTCTTGAAGGTGCTTATTGACATCATCATTGACCTGGGAGTAATGGGTGTTCCTATTGGTATTGGAATTTCCCTCTCGGTTCTCATCCCTCCTCTTGCTCCTGGAATCTAGAGAACTTGAGTTTCCATCACCCTCGTTCCTCTCAGTGGTCCAAGGCGGGCCTTGCTGGTTTGCCATCATCATCTCAGTGAGGAGCTGCACTTGTTGGCAGAGTTGATTGAACCGTGCAGCACTGATGGGAGGACCAGCTGTCTCCTGTGGTGGTACTTGGACGTTTCCTCCTTCTCGGACTTGAGGCGCATCCAAGGGCACCTCATGCCTTGGAAGATTCCCATAATCTTGGTGTTGCTGCCCGGTCTCATCTACCAGATGATGGGCATGAGATGTCTCAGGATCGTTGGTTCTTCGCGGTCTGACCATTGTAAGGGAACTTAGTCGCTTCCCACAGACGGCGCCAAACTGATGACGTCAAAAAGGTGTCACTACCGAGAAGTCAATCAGTAGGTCAGACCTGCAACCTTGCACAGATACCGAGGATGAAGATCCCTCCAAGGAGCCGAGCAGCTGAGCAGAGAAGCCTTGGTTGACCAGCTAAGTAGCCTGCCAGCCAGCTTACCGACCAGGCAGGTAGGGCAGTCCAGGTTGATCAGCTAAGTAACCTAAGAGCTGAGCACAACAAACAAAGGTGAGCTAAAGGCCGGACCAGAGGGTGTCCTCTGGCGTTGGCGCTCCGATGCTCAAATCAGTAGGTATTCAATCAGACAAGCTCCTCGGACTAGAGCTCTCAATTAACCAGTACTTAAATTGTGATTCAGTTGGATAATACCTGACTTGTTGAGCCTTATATAGGGCTGAGGACCACTGTTGAAGTGGGTCTTCCCATTATGGTTGTGGACCATATCCAGCTGGTTTTCACCTTGGTAGGTCCAGCGGGTGCACTCTTACCGAGGAGACTGCCTGGTAGGCATGTAGAGTCCTGGTCCATCTATGACGTGGCGGAGCACCATTGGTGGGGGTATTTTTGTAATATCACTTATTAAACTCATCATCAAGTCTCCTAAAGAACAAAAGCTCATACTCTCCTCCATCATCGGATAACATGAGGAACATGGTCTGGTAGTGACTTGAATCCGAGCCTTCATTAACTAGTATTACTTCATCCTCATTTTTTACATCAGAACCTCGACGCCGTACGGCAGTCAGACCGCTGAAGGATCTATAGAGTGACACCCTTCTCTTCAAGCCTCCTTTTGCAATTGCTGCTGCAGTTGGTGGTGGAGGTGAGCATCTCTGTCTGAAATGATGGACACCTTTCAACTGTGTTTTGAGATGACTGTAGTCCACATATGCTTCTTGCCACTCCTGCACCATCTGTGCAGCTAATTCTTTGCCAAACTTCATCTTTATTGAAGAAATTTAAGAACATTGAAGAACCAAAATATCATTTTTTGTACTCAATGGAGTTAGATAACACTTCTCCCTGGTTGTGTACACACACACACAGAATCACTGTTTTACCCTTGTATCTGCAATCCTTCTCCAGATTTTTGGTCAAAGAACAAATTCCACAAGGAGGAAACTTTCCTTTCTCGGGATGTTGTTCTGAACTTTAGCATTTTTGCCTTTACCTACGTGTTTTGTCCACCCTTCTTGCCTTCTTTAGAAGAGGAGTCCTAATTCCAATATTTGTGTTTTGCTTGGAATGCCCCTTCTGACACTTATTTTTTCATAGAGACTCTTTGTTCTTGAGCTTGCAGCTTCCTGCATAACTCAGAGATACAGAGCTTGGACAGATCACACGATTCAATAGTTTGACAGCCCTTACTCTGTCACCTTCCTGAAATTTTTCTTTGAGTTTGTCCCCAGCCTCCTTTGCAGTCTTGAACAAGGTTGTGAAAATCAAACCGGTCAGACCAATTTGATCGGTGACCAGCCCTCTATCTAGTCCGGTCTATGTGTTATAAACTGCTGCTCTTGAGAATCGACCACATTTGTGAGAACTGTCCGGTTTCTTATAGGATCGACCTATCTCTCTAAATCGATTGAGCCGATTTTATTGAGGAAAATCAGGAAAATTTGATTTTTATACGGCTAAACTCATAACTTTTCATAAAAAATCGCACTTTAACCAACTGAGTTACACAAGTTTGTTGGTTTAAAATAAAACGTTAATTGAATTTATAGTATTTATCAAAAGTTTGCATAAATAATATATATATATATATATGTTTATAAAATAAATTTAACAATAATATATTTATTGAAGATATATGTACTATATGTATGTATGCACTAAATTTTCGTTGATGTTCTCATAGATTTATATTGTCGATCCCAAACTTTTTGATATAAAAGTTATGATGATGAAAAAAAATTGGCTGCAATATGTATATGATTCCACTCATTACTATAATTCTCAATTTGAATTGTAATGAAAATCTAATTTTAATTTAATATTTATATGATTACACAAATAATTTTTAGTTGTTTTAAGATATGACATATTACATTTTTTTTGTTATTTGAAGACTTAAAAAACTATGAGTAGGTGTGAATTTTCTAATGAAGACATGTTATTAATGTATTTTTATATCATTGTGAGTATTATAAAATATGAAATATTTTTAACAATATAAATATATATAATAATTTATTACATTGAATCCGATTCAAACCTTAGTTCGAATCTCGATTTAACCATTGAATCGAAGAACTTTTTGATTCGATTATCTTGATCCTGAGACCAACCATTCTAGAAACTAGAGGTACCAGGTGCTGGTAGCAATGGTCCCATTTTATTTTTTTTGAAAAGTACAACTTCTATAATGGGTTTTTAGTGGACTCTTGTTTTTTGTACTGTTCTTTATTTTGACTGCTCTTTTTTTTTACTTTTCTTTATTTTGACTTCTATAATATAAAATTATATTTCAAATTTGAATTCTTCAATTGCCATCTAGATCCCTGTATGTCCATTGGAAGAAGAAGAAAAAAAAAGTCGAACCCTAACTCGTAAATTTGACATTAATTATTTGAGATTTGTGTTTGTGGTTTTTTCCCCCAATTAAACAATTGATTGTCTTTTTCGTGGCTTATCAATTATCAATTTATCATCGATTTTAATAATCATTGTTTGTGATTATTTTGTCTTTACTTTAAATTGAATTGGCTGATTATTTAGAATCCTAAAATTCTAATCTAATCTTAAATGTCTTAAAAAAAATCGGGGCAACTCCATCGACTTTTTACTCCTCTTATAAATTTATTGCACTGTGTAAATCAAGTTCTCTTAATTTATTTTCTAGATTCATAGCGACAGGTAGACTAGTTGTGCCAGACATCTTCCTTGCTTCACAGATCGAGGAAAGATCAAATGGGCTCCGATTCAACTATTACAAAACTAAGACTGTTCTGATTGTGTAAATAGCACATCAAGAATAATGAAGAAAGCTGACCAGACAGAAACGTGCACCTTGAATCTTCTTTTTTCTGGTATTCTCATTCATAACTACAAGAACAAGCCTACAGTCGTAACAACTCTTATCATAAAAGTCCAAAAGGACCCTTTTACATCCAAACTAAAATGATTAAAATACCCTTAATAACTTAGTCAAATTATAACAGTAACCTTGACTCGATAAACATAATTAAGCTTCACTAATACTACATTGACTGATATAATACACAATTATGCAGATAACAAGAGCAACCTCACTAATTAACTCTTAACAGTTTGATGTGCATTGAGATGGAGAATGGCAGCATGTATCAACTAAAGATTGGAGAGAGAAATGCATAATATTTCTTCTTCTTTGTCTTAGAAGTTCACATCCCCTTGTTTTCCTGGTCATCATAGTTAAAAGGTAATGGCACTGACTTGAAAGCTCTATACTTCCCCACATTATTTAAGTGTTCATTCTCCAAACTGAACAACCAAAACACATGTTTCTTATCAGTGACGAGTTTTATCAGTAGATGCTCACATTGCACGTCTAGATTAATCCATACCTGAAAAAATTCCAAATGCCGCGACGAATGATCTCCAGGCAAGCAATTATTGTGATCACGCCTGTTCTATGCAGGAAAGGTGCTCCATTGAAGTCTAATACTGATTGCATCCAGGCAAGTCTTAATAAGGCATTCAGGACCTGTATATACAGTGATTGTCAATTAGTAACAAACATAGAAGTGCATGAAAAGACAGACAACAATTGAAGAGCAATAAAAGAAGAAATCTTGTTACCATTGCTCCAAAGTAGACACTTTTGTGTGGCACAAGAAGCTTGTCTCTAAGCCCGGGGTTTCTCGAATTTCGTTGCAGAAGACCCCAGTCTTTAACAAGGTCCCAGTATGTGCCAAAAATTGTTGCTACAGTTGAAGTGACTAAAGCCAATGTCTTCCAAGTAATTCCCTTATTTAGTCCATATCTTGTCCTGATAGCAACGGCGATGATTGTTGACACGTATTTCACTCCATTAAGAACTTGCATTCCATCTTTCTCTTCAAAGAAGCGTCGTAGACACTGAAACAAATGCGAGGAAGTAAGAAAGGAATGCTGATGCAGTACTTAGTTTGGTTGTGCAGAAGTTTTTTTTACTATTATCTATGTGAAGTACCTGAAGCAAACGAATCCAGTACGGGATGATTGCAACAATAAAATAGAAGGCCTCGAAAACAGCATTTCCACGACATGTGTTTGATCTCCTCTTATAATCCCCCCAGCCGTAGTAGCAGATATAGAATTCCAAATTCCTGAAAGCTTGCACCTGTGTGGATGTTTCACAGAAGTTTTAAGATCACAGAAATAATTCCTAAATTAGAAGATGCATTGCATAAACGCATCTATATAGTACCTGGCTTGTAAGCTGATCTGCTAAGAAGAAATCCGGGAGAGTAACCTGCCGGCGCAAAGAAACATTGTCGAAAAATTTCTGTGTTAGGTCCAGTAAACTGAATGATATCCAAGTGTGTAAGATATTTTGGCCTGATTACCTTGTAAAACGGAGCACAAAGACAGTGAAATACAGTTTGGATGAGGAAGAAGCGACTTGAACGATAAATGATATTAAAAGGGGATACCGTTATCAAAAGAACAACCTGAAAGGAAAATCAAAACCTC
The DNA here is from genome assembly GCA_963580455.1 of Euonymus europaeus. Classification (NCBI taxonomy): domain Eukaryota; kingdom Viridiplantae; phylum Streptophyta; class Magnoliopsida; order Celastrales; family Celastraceae; genus Euonymus; species Euonymus europaeus. The sequence continues at coordinate 27,219,394 of OY756961.1, forward strand.
TTATTAAGAAAATGTTTATATGATTCTTAAAAGCGAGGACACACATATATAATTAGCACATTATACATGGCTGAAGATATGCGTACAGAAGCTTACAATGACCAGGGCAAGAGGGACAAGTTCAGTTATTGCTTTGTAGCCTCGTGTTCCTGGATCCATCTCCATGTCCAGGTTTGACAGAACACCAGCCAGTGTTAGTATTGCAAGGCCTGAACTTACAAGCAATACTTCTCTATAACCCAACTCCGTTCCTTGCTTGAAGCCAAAAATAAACGGATAATTGACCCGATAGCACTTCCAAAAGTATACATTTCCAGCATACATTACCATATGCAGGGCAATGAAGGCAAACAAGCTGCAATAACATGCAACAATATCATTCTCTATTCTTTTTGAGGAAAATCACAGGTTCTTATTTAATTTTACATGTACCTGTAAAGTGGGAATATGTTATCCATGTACTGATTATGTCCTGTACTGTTGAGGAGATCTCTAGCACGTATGAGCACAAAAATGGCCACCACAAGTGCTATTGCACTACCAGAGAAGAATCCTGCAGATACCAGAAGGTTAAGGAGATCGACAGAAAATATATTAATATTCAAGTAAAATGTTCTGATATTTTGAATCTGTCACAACCAATATAACATCATTTGCTGCTCCACAGTTTTTATTTTCCCAGTCTTACCAAACAGAAATGTATATCTATGCCTTTCTCTTCTGGCTTTTGGTCTTAAAATGTCCATTCCTTTCTTACGATTTCCGTTTGTGAAGTGCTTGACAAATGCAGCCTCTACCCTTTCCATGAGCTTAGTGACCTGTGGAGAGGGAAGCCAATGTCAGTAATGAAGGTTATATATGTTATAAATGACATCGATAGACCTTGTTAGCTTTGTCTAACCTCATCAGAGCTTCCGAGACATGAATTATCAACCATCTGTAAGTAAGCATTGGAGGCATTCCTTGAAGTGATCTGGAAAAATACAAATTAGTACAGCCGAAAACTCAAAGAAACAGTAACCCAAAACGAAAATCGGAGAACCTTATCATATTTCTTCATGATCTTGGATAATGCCAATTGGTTCAGGAAGCTGAAATGATATGGTCAGTCACTTAAACATGATAAGAGGAAGAAAAGGGAAAGAAAAAAAAACATTTACTGTTCTTTGTTAGTCTTCGCACCAGTATTTTTTCAAGAGTTGGAGCTTTCGATAGAATTCAACAAGTGCTTTTGCCATTAGTGACTCTACTTTCTTCAACTCTTCCTCGCTGAACGACAAGCCCAACTTTGAGCTCTTCAGGATATGTTTCACTGTCGAAACTGGCGTTTCAGGGGTGATATTAATCTTCACATGATCCAGGACTTTCAGTGGAGCTGGCCTAAATGCTCGAGTATCATCTCTTCCACTGGCTTCACTATGCTTATTGGATCCATCTTCCTTGTCTATTATCTGTTCTTGTTCTGATAAGTTTTCACTGCTCATCTCAACACTTCCATTACCTGTTCTTGGAACGCCGAAGGAATTAACAGGACCTTCATCAATGCTGTCAACATTAATCATCTTAGCCCCTCCAACGACAGGATCATCAACCTTAATCCGAAGAGCAATCAAAGCATTCATTTGTTTGCTCAACTCATCAGCCTCAACCATCACTTCCTCCACTGTTTTCTTATAAAAATTAATTACCTTATTAAACTCATCATCAAGTCTCCTAAAGAACAAAAGCTCATACTCTCCTCCATCATCGGATAACATGAGGAACATGGTCTGGTAGTGACTTGAATCTGAGCCTTCATTTTGTACTGCATTAACTAGTATTACCTCATCCTCATTTTTCACAGCAGAACCTCGACACCGTCCGGCAGTTAGACCGCTGAAGGATTTATAGAGTGACACCCTTCTCTTCAAGCCTCCTTTTGTAGTTGATTCTGCAATTGGTGGTGGAGGTGAGCATCTCTGTCTGAAATGATGGACATCTTTCAACATTGTTTTGAGATAGCTGTAGTCCACATATGCTTCTTTCCACTCCTGCACCATCTGTGCAGCTAATTCTTTGCCAAACTTCATCTTTGTTGAAGAAAACTTAAGAGCTTAAAATAACATTGAAGAACCAAAATACCAGTTTTTGTACTCAATGGAGTTAGATAACACTTATCCCTGGTTGTGTGTGTATATACATGTTTGTGTGTGTATCTCTATGATCATTCCCACCCCATGATATTTTAATAATATGGCCATTTCTCTTTGGCGACAACGTCAGCAAACCCAATAAGTAAAAGCCTTTATTTTTTTAATAGTGAGAACCTAGAAGAATTGCACATGAGCTGGAAAGTCACAACTTTTTCTCGTCATCTTGGCTTTTATGATATTAATTAATTATGATTAGTATATAACTACTATTTAAACACGCATGGGGGAATGAAATTTAAATAAATATATTGAAAGAATGGTGGTGCAATTATTAACTCCTATCTCAAGTGAATTTCTTTGGAACTATCTGAATGGGATTAATTTTCTGTAACTGCATGGTGCTTATGGAACGGGATCTAATAAGTCCATGTCTTAGATAGTCGACAATATATTTCCTTCAAAATAAAAGAAATATACAAGATTACAAGCCATCAACTTATCAAGTGTATTAATTTTTCACGCCATATCAACGAGATATCTGTCCGAATGATGAGAAATATATCTAAATGACTAAATTCGATTTATTTTAAAAATTTAATGTTTGAACATTGAATGAACGAATTGAAACATGTTAAAAATTTTGGTTACAAAAAATAGCATTAATCCAAAATAATTTTTGGTTGCGTTCAAGGCTTCAAGCTAAGTATGATATTCATGTCAATCTAGAAGATTTGTAATTTCATTGTAACGAGAGTCATTATAAGCTCGGTAATGCTAGTCATCCGAAAACATAACATCTCAAAGTATCAATAATCTTACATGATAACACATACACCTTCAGAATTGAGAATTTAAATTCATAAACAATGTCTTTATTATGATACTTTTAATATTTTTTTTTTAGTGAGATACTTGACATTTTTCTTATAAGCTCCATATCATCTCTTCCTAGTTAAAAGGAATTTTTGGTCAAAAGAGATGTACTTTTAGCATTTTAAGGCATGGGAAAATGCAATGGTAAAAAAAAGTATCATTAAACCATGTAGGGCCCTCATACTGCATGATACAGGTTGCTTGGCCGTTAAAGTGCTCACGTGGCATGGCTGACTCGGAAATTTTATTTTATATACCTGTCGTATGTTTTAAGAACGTGGATAAACCTAATGTGTCATAGTTGTATAATCAAAAAGTAATAGTCAAACCAAAACTCGCCACGTGTCATACTTTATGCTAAATAATGACAATTAGCATAAAGTAACCGACCACCCTGCACAGTAAATTATGCGGGCATAATATCGAGGACAAAAATAGTGTCCTATGCTTTTCATTATTATAGTTGTATGTTACACAACTAACACTAATCAAGGAGATTAATTTTATATTATGACCACGCGTTGAGCTCTATTCTAGTTTATTTTTTCGTCATATTGAAATTTTTTGTCTCCTCGAATTCGAAAGTCTAAGTTTAGGTCATATAAGATGTTCCAATGATAAACTTTATTTTCGATTTTTAAAATATAAATTTGGATGTTATGGAAGTTGTGTGGTATTTAATATAGTTAAAAGCCTTTCCAAATGTTTGGATTTCAATAATTATCAGCTCATGCCTTTACACGTGTAGGAATTTTAATAATTATGAGCTTTTCGAGAAAAGTTATGTGTTAGTCATTAAATTTGTATGAAAGGATCGAATTGTACTCCGTATTTTATTTTGCATAAAATTGTCCTCTCAACTTTCATTAAAATATACCGTCAGTCATTGCTCTCAAATATTATCTATTTTGAATCAAATCGTGCTCTCAACTTTCATTAAAGTATATCGTTAGCCCTTACTCTCAAATACCGCTTATTCTGGAACAAATTGTCTCCTAAATGGTGATGTGGGCAGCTTAGACTAATACATAATTTTTCAATCACCAATGAATTGGTGTCATTTCGAAAATAAAATGTCGCATCAATGAAATTTAATGAAAATGAGACCGAGAGATTTAATGGTATTCTCCCTTAAAAATCCAATGAGTAATTTGTTCCAAAATAAAATATAGGATTCAATTTGATCATGAAATTTCTGAGGCCTAATACATTAACTATGATACTGCATCAGTACCAGACAACCATAACAAAACAACAATAGCTTCAAACATTCTCATGATAGATAGGTTGCAGCACATGAAGACGAATGGCGTACATACATACATACATACAAGCACCATTATTTTGACAACCCATCAGGCACTAACTAACCTGTCTACTGAGTGAGCCTGCGATAAAAACTATATATGTAAGGATCGACCCTTCTAATAGGGAGTGAGTTTAAATCCCCCAATCTTTAATTCTCGTGAATAAAAAAACTAACATGACTACTCGACTGACTGCACAAGAGAAAACATAAATAATTCACAGAATGGATTCTTGTTGATTTTAATCTCCAACAATTCTATAACCCCTAATCTTCATGGTCATCATAGTTGAAAGGTAACGGTACAGACTTGAAAGCTCTATATTTTCCCACATTATTTAAGTGCTCATTCTCCAACCTGATCAACCAAAAAACACTTTTCTTTCAGAATTGGTTTGTTTCTGCATAAAAGCAATATGTGTGTGTGTGTATATATATATATAGGTGTATGGAGAAGAGAGATACCTGAAAAAGTTCCAGAGGCCACGGCGAATTATCTCCAAGCTTGCGACTATTGCAATCAACGCTGTTCTATGTAAAAAAGGTGCTTCTGTGAAGCCTAACACTGTCTGCATCCAGGCAAGTCTTAGTATGACATTTAACACCTACAATCACAGACAACGGCTATGAATCAGTAAAATACGCCATAACCAGCTTGGAAAGAAAAGACGACCATGAAGAGAAAATCTTGTTACCATAGCTACAAAGTAGACACTTTTGTTTGGTACAAGGAGCTTGTCTCTGAGCCATGGATTTCTTGAATCTCTCTGTAGAAGACCCCAGTCTATGACAATGTCCCAGTATGTGTTAAAAACTGTTGCAACACCAGAAGTGAATAGAGCCGTGTTTTTCCAACTCGTTGCTTTATTCAATTCGTAACTTGTTCTGGCAGCGACTGCAATTATTGTTGACATGTATTTCAGCCCATTCAGTGCCTGCATTCCGTCATTCTCTTCAAATAAACGTCGCAAACACTGAAACACATTGGAATCTGGTGAGGGGAACTGTCGTATAGCAACATCCTAAACAAGATTATGACATCACATGTATCTCCATATATTAGAATAATTGAGCAGATGACAGTACCTGGAGAAAACGAAGCCAGTACGGAATAATTGCTACGACAAAATTGAAAGCCTCGTAGACTGCGTTTCCTCGACACGTGTTTGATCTCCTCATGAAATCCCCCCAACCGTAGTAGCAAATATAGAACTCCAAATTTCTGAAAGCTTGTACCTGTGCAAAAGCTATATGATCACTATGGATAAACTCGAAAAATTCAATGTCTACGTGATGTGTATTAAAATAATAAAATGACATTGTGATAGTACTGACGGACCTGGCTAGTAAGCTGATCTGCTAGGAAAAAATCTGGGAGAGTGACCTGCACAGGAGAAGAAACATTGATGAACTTCTTGGTTATTTAGTTAAATCAATGGATAGTTACCTATGAGTATAAAAGTTCCTATCTTGATTACCTTGTAAAAAGGAGCACAAATGCAATGAAATGCACAACGGATAAGGAAAAAGCGACTTGAACGATATATGATGTTGAACGGGCAGAATGTTATCAGAAGAACAAGCTGAATAGAAATAAAAAATTCACGCTTATCAGACATATAATTGAAGAATTTGTGCATGGACTTCAACAGATTAGCTAGAAACTTACAGTGAGCAGTCCAAGAGGAACTAGCTCAGTTACTGTCTTGAAACTTTGTGTTCTTGGATCCATCTCCATGTCCAGGTTTGACAGAACTCCATTCAATGTAAGTACTGCAAGGCCTGAACTAAGCAGTAATACTTCTCTATAACCCAACTCAGTTCCTTGCTTGAACCCAAAAATGAAGGAATAATTGACCCTAAAACGCTTCCAAAAGTACACATTTCCAGCATACATCACCATATGCAGGACAATGAAGCCGAACAAACTGCAACAACAGTTTCATTTCCATAAACTTTGAATCAGTCTTGTCTTCTTGACAAAGTTTGTTCCAGAAATAGTTGAAAAACATGTCTTTAGTTTTAGAGAGATCAAAATTAACAGTAGATGATATTTTACCTGTAAAGAGGGAATATATTGTCCATGTACTGTGTACGTCCTGCACTCCTGAGGACATCTCTGGCATGTACAAGAACAAAAATGGCCACCAGGAGTGCTATTGCGCAGCCAGAAAACAATCCTGCAAGTATTAAAATGCGATGAGTATTCACTTTGAACATTTTCACCAAAATTTAGAAGTAGAAGATGAGAGCTGCCATGAGAAGTTCTGCAAGCGCAAGCCTTACCCAATAAATAAGTAGTTCTATGTCTTTCTCTTCTGGCTTTTAGTCTTAATATGTCCATTCCTTTCCGATGATTTCCATTCGCAAAGTGTTTAACGAATGTAGCCTCTACTCTTTCCATGAGCTTAGTAATCTGCAGAGAGGGAATGGAGGGTCAGTTGTGGAGTTATTTTCATTTTCTTACATGAACTGAATCTATTAACTACGCCTAACCTCATCCAAAAAAAAAAAAAAAAAACCTACGCCCAACCTCATCGGAGCTGCCCAGATATGAATTGTCAACCATTTGTAAGTACGCCTTCGAAGCATTCCTTGAAGTGATCTGCAACAATACAAAATTAGCAAACTTGAACTTTTGATCAACTCAGAACAGGAAATGAAGATTCTGTACCTTGTCATACTTCTTCATGATCTTGGAGAATGCCAATTGATTCAAGAAGCTGTTAGATCACACATAATCCTGTCAGTATATTCAAAAATAAAGCACATCATTGTTGTTTTGTTGTAGCCATCTTACCAGTAGCTTTTCAAAGACCGAAGCTTGTGATAAAATTCGACAAGAGCTCGCATCATTAGTGACTCCACTTTCCTCAACTCTTTCTTGCTGAACGACATGCCCGATTCAGAGAAATTTAGGATAGTTTTCACAGTCGATAGTGGCGTATCAGAGGTGATATTAATCTTGACACGATCAAGTACTTCTAGCGGAGCTGGTCTAAAACCCTGATTATGATCACTCTCGTCTACTCTCTGCTGTTCTTCTGAAAAACTTATACTGCTCATCTCAACATCCTCAATTGTATCCATATGTGATTGCCCTTCAGATTGTAAAATTAGATATAAGAGCAACTAATCACAAAATTGACATAATTTTTGTTCTGATGGACTGATTACCATGTTAACTAACAGACTATACCAGAACCAAAAACACTAAATTTAATCATTTAAACACATTCCAACGCATCGCTTACCTGTTCTTGAAGCACCGATAGGATTAACAGAACCCGGAATGCCATTGCTTGCCAGATTGATCATCTTAGCTCCTCCAAAGACAGGATCATCCACCTTAATCCGAAGGGCAATCAAAGCATTCATTTGTTTACTCAAATCACCAGCCTCTCCCATCATTTCCTCCACTTTCTTATTATAGAAATTATGTACCCTATTGAACTCATCATCAAGCTTTCTGAAGAACAAAAGCTCATTCTCTCCTCCATCATCTGACAACATTAAAAACATTGTCTGGTAATGGCTTGAATCAGTCCCTTCATCTTGAACAGCACTGACTAGAATGACTTCATCTTCATTTTTCTTGGGAGTTTCTCCATTAATTCTGCCTGTAAGACCACTAAAGGCTCTGTAGAGCGAAACCCTTCTCTTCAATCCTCCTCTCGAAGTTGCTGCTGCTGTTGGGGATGATGAATGTCTCTGCCTGAAATGTAAAATGTCTTTCAATACTCTTTTGAGATAATTGTAGTCCATATATGCTTCTTGCCATTCTAGTACCATCTGTGCTGCAAATTCCTTGCCGAACTTCATCTTTATTGACAAAGCTGAAAACTTTTTTGTTCAGATCTTGAAACAACATCGAAGAGAAGGAATCAATACATGGTTCGTATGGTTGATTTCATCTTTGTAATGTAGATATGGTGCGGTAAGTACACATTTGAGGAATCGGTCAGGAATGAACGGACTCAGAAGAAAACTCGAAAGGCCTTAACAGAGTATATAATATGGATTACTTACTTATAAACAGGAGAGATTTGCATAATATTCTTGAGAAGATTGTGCCTTTTTTTTGGACATTTCACAGGGAGTAAGTAATAGGGAGAGTAAATGAGGTTGGTCACAGCTAATCAGTAGCTAATTAACCTCCATCAATTACGGCTGGCAAACATAAAATGACAGATTATGTTGTTTGGGAAAGTGCTATCGTATAGGAAAAAGTCAAAAAAGAATGTTCTCGTGATGATGATACATGTGGGTGTAGCAAAATAGACAGAAGTGAAAAACCGCGTTAGCTTTGGTCATGAATTATGAAAAGAAGTTGCGATGATGGTTGGCTGGCTTGTAGTTTCCAAATACATTTCATGGCACAAAAAAATCGGTTACGGAGCATCGGGCAATATCAGGTGTTACAAATATATCTGAGTAATAGTCCGTTTGGACTTATTTAATTGATCGAATCTAATTTGATTTAAATTCAAATGAATAAATTAGATAATTATTTAATTTAAATTAGTGTCAAAATAAGTAAATTTTGGATTAGTATCCGAATAAGTAATCTAGATAAATTTTTTATGTTTTGACACATACTCGATTTTAAATTTGATATGTATTTTAAATATATGATTTATGATTTTTTTTTTTAATCCGAATAGAATAGATTCGACCAAACCGTACTTTGAATGTTTGCAAGGTATCGTGGATTAGGTAGGTCATATTAAATCATAGACTCTTTATACGGAGACAATCAATGGACAACAGCTAACATTTATTTTTGGAAACACAATTGACCAACTTGTACCTCCAATTTAAAGGTTTTATTTTTATTTTTTAAAATTTGGAAGTTTCTTTTGGAAATTAGAAAGAAATAAACATGATTGACTTGATCTAATAGTCATATTTACAACATCGGGTTTGTACAAGACGACTCCAATATTTTTAATTAAAAATAATAATATATTTTTTGTTTTAAATAAAATATTATCTCCAATTCGGCAACTCGCATTTCAAGTATAACGGTCAATTATTTATCATTGGATGATCGAATCCGAATAGAAAAAATCCTTTTAATTGGGAGATTCCCTATAACTAGTTATAAAATTTAGAAAGAACGAGACAAATATTGGAGAATTATGAGGAAAACATATAAATAAAATACCTCTATAATAATAATGTGGGGATCATACCAATTTTATTATAATAATAAAGAGATTATGACTTAATGCATGTGTGGTTAACAACAGAGATGGATCCAAGATTCCATCTAGTCTAGGTATTTACTTCATTTTTTGTTGAAGGAGGGAATGACTTTAAGATAAAGTGAGCATGAACATGAGCTTATTGAGAGGATGATAATAGAGATGGGTGAATGAGTTTAAAGATAAAATTTTGTATGTTTGGTTAATGTGAGAATGAGCATGAGTTTTAATTTGAATTCATTATAAAATAAATAAAAATATTTTATTACCCTTTTCTAATATATTGATAATTTTATGTGATTTTAATTGAATGATAAAATTATCATTAAAAAAAACTAATTCTCCACAAGGGGAGAGTAGTCAAGCCCAAGGAGAGAGTAGGGATCATGAGCTCATGCTAATGATCCATATTTTATACAAATCAAATAATATAATGAGTTTTGACAAACTCATTTCTTTATCTTACCCTTTATTCTCTTTAACGAAACGTGAGATTAGTATTAACAGACTCACATCATGCATAATTGAGCCCAATAGACCCAAAGTCTTGGCCCAGAGCCAAGCCTATTATAGACTTTACACTTTACAGTGGAGACTCTTGTCTTCGGCAGAATATTGAACGGGCCGCTACTTTGGGTTGAAAGCTCAAAAGGAGCCCATTGTATGTTTTTCACTTTTCAGCAACAAATCTATGGGCTCTGACTCTAAACAATTATCATGGGCCGGGCTAGCATGAACTCCTTCTTCGGCCCACCAATCCGAAAGGTGGGAGTAGAGTATAAATTCCTATTTATTTTAAAAACAAAATTTAAAAAAGACGTTACACTCGGGCACAGAAACAGAAATAGTCAAATAGATCTCGGATTCATTACTATCGAGAACTGAAAAAAGGATCACACGCCTGGTTTGATCTTCAAATTGACGCACATAAAATGTTTGGATTAAATATTTTTTTGATTATAATTCTAGGTTTAATGTCAATAACGGCACAATCTTTGCGGTTCGATGTGCAATCGGGGCAAACAAAGTGCATTTCGGAGGAGATAAAGAGCAATGCCATGACCGTTGGCAAGTACAGCGTCTTCAATCCCAGCAAAGGACAACCTATGCCGGAGACCCACAGACTCACTGCCAGGGTGTGTCCTGTCCCTGATTTCTGCAATTGCATTGATTCTTGAATCTTTTTTATCTCCTTTAATTATGTAGATATAAAAGTATATCAAGATTTTTTTTTATTAATTTGGTGTGATTTATTGGAGAAAAAAGTGAGTGTGTATTTTAATTTTTTATGGATTTTGTTCTTTTGAGTTGATGGTGATGGTGGGCTTTTCGCAACTGTTGTAGGTGACTTCTCCATATGGGAACAATCATCACTTTGGGAATCAAGTGGAAACAGGAAATTTTGCATTTACAGCTGCAGAGAGTGGTGATTACACTGTTTGTTTTTGGGCACCCGACCATAAGCCTCCAGCAACAGTGACAATTGAGTTTGATTGGAGATCTGGTCTACATGCTAAGGATTGGTCTAATGTTGCTAAGAAAGGCCAGATTGAAGTAAGTAATCGATGTGATATTTACACAGCGTGTCTTTTAAATTAAGCACTTTATTTTCAACTCATCTTTGGTAATTTTATCATTTTATGATATGAGCAGTTATTGTTTGGTTTGCTCCCTAAGTTGTTGTATTGTTTCTGTATGAAATGGGGCTTGGCCTTTTGGGGGAGATAAAATCTATTTTTAGGTAAATTGAACCAGATATTGTGGATTGAAGAGCAGAATTTTTTGTTGCTTTGATTGTGCAATTTACAACTTATATTATTGCATAGCAAGGGCAAGCTCCCATGTTCAGATTTGAAAGTTCAGAAAAAAAATTTCTAATAAGATTCCCTCCTTCAGTCCTTCTGTGATCTTGTGCTTGTCTGTCAAAAAGACCTTATTGATTAGAGAATTGAGATATAAGTTACTTTTTAAAAAAATATAAATTATACTATATGTCAGTTGACCCTTCGCCTACATAGGATGCATCGACACTGCTACTGAAGCATATATTTGATTTACTCTATGAAGCTTTTGTAACTAGTCAAATGGGCTCCACCATACGATGTTAATATATGCCAATTGGGAAATCAATCTTGGCAATCTCTTGGTTTTCCCTTTGCTCTCATTCCACAAAGCTTGATACAGCTAGAGAAGTGTTCAGTTAAGAGAGACTATCTCCACCAGATGGAATGGCTGACGAAGATGAAGCCGCCTTTGTGCTGTTTTCAGTAGGGTTCTATGTTCATTTATGGCTACAAGTGCTAGTGATGGCAAAATGTTAATTGGAAGCGTGCTTTCACTTGAGAAAACTAAGGGATTTACATTCTTTAATGTGCAAGATGACGTTGAAAGGTTGTGATACTGTGTGGGTGTTGTTTGTTTTGTCAGAATCTTGAAATTATAATAGTTTCTTTCAATAAATTTGACAGTTTTTAAAGGTGTCAGTTTTTTTACTGATATATATAATTCCATCCTTTGTGCTAGGTAATGGAACTTGAGTTGAAGAAATTGCATGACACGGTACTTTCTATTCATGATGAGATGTTTTATCTCCGAGAGAGGTATGAATCTGGTAACATCTGTAGATATTCTACCACCATGTTCTGTTCAGTAAAATTGAGAAACCTCTCTACTTATACCATTATACATTTTGCGTGCGTAAAAGATTCGCTTAAGAATCGTAGACTTCTCAGTTACGAGGTTTAATCTATTCTGGTTTTAGTTTTTCTTTTCCCTGCAAGTCTGGTATTAATGTTATGCTATGACACATTCCTCTTGTATCAGATATGATAATTCTCTGTCTGGCCAAAATGATGTTTCTTGTTCCTTTTATTTGTTGGTGTTTCAGGGAGGTAGAAATGCAAGAACTTACTAGATCAACAAACACCAAGATGGCTGGTCTCAGTTTCCTTTCACTCATGGTTTGTTTGTCAGTAGCGGGTTTGCAATTATGGCATCTGAAGACATTCTTCTTGAGGAAAAAGCTGCTCTAGTTTTCCTTTGACAAATTTCCGGAATCTAAGTTCCAACTTTTAGTTTTCTGTTTAGCAGAAAACTGCTTACACACACCATTTGCTCTTCCTTAAGTTTATGCTGTAAAAGAGACTGGTTTTCTAATAGATTGTAGCACGGGGGAATTGACACATCAATTTGAAGAATTTTTAAGGGCCACAAATTACATCACTCTACTCGAACTCATAACTCCTCTTTAGTTTGAGAAAGCTGATCACAACTTGGGTGCTCTCACACAAACTAAAAAGGTTATGGGTTCGAGGGAGAGATTGATAATTTTCCAAAATAAAAAACATGCAAGCCCGAAGAGATTCCCAACGGACAATATCTTGACCTGTCATGTTTCAATGCCCATTTTGTATTTGGTGAAGCTCTATACTAACAAGATTGGGTACTGTTCCATCACAGTGTACCGCCTCCTACTTTTCATACAATAAGAGAATCATACTCAAAAGTATTTCGAGCACCAATTAACATGATAAAGACCACATTGCAACGGATCATCCTCATCACCAATACACCAAGCTGCAAGAGGCATACAGCCACACCAACCCAAATGATTGGGATATTGTTAAGTAGGACAATGCCACAGAAACATATGACATACCAACCCAAATATATTGAGAGTTTATTTAAGCAGAACAAGTGACAAGACCACAGGGCAATACTTTAGCTGAACACAGCGATGACTTCAAGATTCAGAATCAGAACTCAAAATATGATACCAGAAAAGGAATGCATGCATCAAAACATTTATTTAGTATGTAGCATGGATTGGTTGAATTCCACTTGCATACACTGCATTTCTTTCACTCGTCGTCATGATGCTTGTGGTGGCGGCGGTGTTTATGGTGATGTTTCTTTTTCTCCTCATCCTCATCAGAGTCATCACTCTCCTGTCAAATTCACACACATTCAACAAGTTAACATCATCCAAGATAGGCAAAGTGCAGCATTCAAACTTTTTTGTATGAAATTGCCTGTCTTAATTTTTTTTGATATTTCTACATATGAATAGCTAAATAGACAAACACACTCATGCATTATGCAATTCACTTATAACATGCAGGCACTTGAACATGGAACTCCCAGGACCTTGTGATTTCTGAAGCTAAATAAATGAATTACTAGCACATCTATGTGAACTATCTAAAATTTTAACGATTTGTTGGTGGGAAAGGACAATAAATGTATAACCAAGATATCCAAAAATGTCTTGGTTTGCTAATATATCATGTCAATTACAATAAACTTTAACCAACAACTGATCAAGTTGACATTTTTTTTCTCCCTTTGATACCATAAACATAGATTTACCACATCTGGTTTGGAAAATCCGAAAAGCCAAAAATCTCAAGATTGATAAGTAAAGGAGCAGAAGAATCAGAATAAAAAGTTCACCGTGAAATTCAAGCATGTAAGAGAGGGGAAACCGGGGAAAACAATTCCAGATAGAGAATGCAATTTGCAAGACAAGTATCATCTAACCACCTTGAACTTCATGCCAAACCACATAAGCAAGGTTTTAGGGCTCCAGAAATATTGTATTACTGATTCATTCCATTGTTCACAGCAAATAAATTCAAGATCTCAGCAAAGGTCACTACTTGTTTCATGATGCTCCCATACCCCACAGATAGAACATCCCAATAATAAGGCGTTTTATGCAATATTTGCAATGAATAATGATCATCAACGAGTCCATTCAAACATGTCCACTTAAATCACAAAGGGTTCAAGAACTTCAGGTTCTGAGCAGTGCGTTAATACCAGCTCATGTTACGAAAGCAACATAATAAACTGTTATGGTATCACAAACTATGAACATCCGCAGAAATGAAGCTTCAATAATTTGAAAGTTAAAAGATTAGAATGAAGCTTCAATAATCTTGAAAGATAAAGATTAGGTAGTTGAAGTACTAACATGTTTCTTGCGGCCATGGCTCTCTTCACCATAGCTATATTTTTTTGGACTATCATCATCATCTTCATCACGCTTACCATAGGAGGGTTTCCTGTAGTCCTCCTCAGATCCTCCATAACTCGGCTTTACATACCCTCCTTCCATGCTTCCATAGGTCTGCCTTCTTGGGGGTTCATCTCCTCCATAGCTTGGCCTCTCATATTCAGTCCTTCCATAGCTAGGCTTCTCATACTCAGTCCTTTCTCCTCCATAGCCATATCCACTTTGCTGCTCCTCCCCATATCCCTGCTTGCGGCCATAACCTGCTTGCGGCCTCTCACCCTCATACTTGGTCCTTTCTCCATATCCGGACCCAGTTTTCCCGCCATATCCAGAGCCATACTCGGATTCAGTCCTTCCGCCATAGCCCCTTCCATGTTCCGGCTCAGTCCTTCCTCCGTAACCTGAACCGTCCTCGGATTCCTTTCTCCCACCATAACCTGATCCGTGCTCAGATTCATTTCTCCCGCCATAACCTGATCCGTACTCGGATTCCTTCTTCCCGCCATAGCCTGATCCATACTTGGATTCAGTCCTCCCGCCATATTCTGATCCGTACTCGGATTCAGTTCTCCCGCCATAACCGGATCCGTACTCCGATTCCTTCTTCCCGCCATATCCGTATTGCTCAGGTTTGTGGCCATAACCGGATACATATTCTGATTCAGCGGCCCCATACTCGGCCTTACGACCATAACCAGATCCATATTCTGATCCAGTCTCTTCAGAATCGGGCCTCCGTCCATATCCAGTCCCACCACCTGACCCATATCCGTATCCAGGTCTATTCATACCAGGCTCAAACCCATAAGCAGGCTCTGGCCTAGGCCCTCCATATCCTCCTCCCCCGCCTGGAACAAAACCGGGAGCAGGTCGGGGATTAGGACGACCATAGCTGCTGTACTCAGTCTGGAGAGCCTCATCAGCATAGGCAGAGGGTTCGGCAGAGGACGAGTACTGGGGACGATTGTAATTAAAGTCATCAGAAGAGGAATTGGGGTAGCAGGTCTCCTCGGATGGCGGAAGTGGGCGACCGTAGGTGAGAACAATGTCGTAGCCACCAGCATAGGGGGTGGGATCGTAGTCGTCGAAGTCGGTGACGTCGTCCTCGCTTCTTGAGTAGTACGGCATCGTTGCTCCGTTGAATTGGCTCTCTTTTTTCCCTCTGGTTTGGAGGTAAAAGAAAATTGTAGCCGATAACGGCTTTATAACCCCAAAAAAAACCTTAACCAGTCAACACGGTGTCGTTTTTCGTTTTCCTGGAATCGCGTATCAATCATTGGATCAGTACAAGATCGTGATCCTCTACAATTCCGAATTGCAGAGTAGCTGGTCCAATCGTCTTCTCTTCCATTTCGACTACCAAGAGCGCAGAGACAAAAAAGGAAAAAAATCGAGTCTCTTTGCGTACATCATATACAATATAGCTCGGGAGCGGGAGAAGAGGCGGAATTTTATGAAATGGCGGCACGAGTGATGATGGTGGCACACGACGGGAGCGGGGACTACCGGACGGTGCAGGAAGCGATTGACACGGTCCCGCTAAGTAACACTTGTCGAACAGTGATTCGCGTGTCACCGGGTGTGAGCACCCCGTATACATCCCCAAGACCAAGAACTTTATCACTCTCGCGGGTCTGGACCCGGAGATCACAGTCCTCACCTGGAACAACACCGCCACCAAAATTGAGCATCACCAGGTTGGTTGCTTGGATTCCAATGTGTCAATTAGTGCTAATCATCTGCACTATTTTGTATTTGTATTATTTACTATTTTGTCTTGATATCCCTTGAAAGGCTAGGGTGATTGGGACTGGAACGTTTGGATGTGGGAGTGTCATTGTGGAAGGAGAGGACTTCATTGCTGAGAATATGACTTTTGAGAACTCTGCACCTGAGGTAACCTTCCTGATATGTCTGTATTTGTTTGCAAATTGTACTGGCCTTTGGAAGTCTTCGCCCTTAGTTTCAGTAAATTTGTGTGCACTGATTTGTAACTTGGCATATGTATTTGACATTATTCTATATATAGGGTCTCATTTGACTCTAGATGCTGAGTCTTTTGAAATTCGAGGTGCTTTTGACATTTTGTGATTATACTAACTGGAAAAGTCTACTACGTTTATTAGCAAGTTTATATAGGTACTAGGTTTATTGGGATCTCTCGATTGAAATTTCTGGTTCGAGAACGTGGATATTGTTAAAACCACACTGTTTGAATTGTTTAAGCTTTGAAGGTGTTGTAACAACTTTGCTGGTTAAGTTTATTTTTTTTTTTTAAAAATTGTAGGGTTCTGGCCAAGCTGTGGCAATCAGAGTAACTGCAGATCGTTGTGCCTTTTATAATTGCAGGTTTCTTGGCTGGCAGGTATATGAACTGTCTCATTTGGTTATCATCATAATTTTTATGTCATAGGTCTTTGAACAATATCTATTCAATGTCAGCTTGTGGGCAACTCCATTGGCATTCTTACTTATCTTTGTGGTGCAATTAGTTTATACAAATCTATAAATTGAATCTTAAGTAATTCTGACTCTACGCTGCAAAACACAGATAAAAACCTAAATAAGATTCATCATCCCGTGTCAGCAGCTGAATAATACTCCAATAGGATGTAGCAATATGTTTTTTATGAAGCACACAAAGGTCTTCAAAGTTCAAAATAACTGCTGGTAGATGCCAAAAATTTTTTTTGCAAATATATTATGGTCATTAATAGCCAAGAATGGAGTATTCTATATTTTATAAATTGTTTTGAACGTATGGGAAAGGAAAAACCCATTAGAGGAGAGGTTTTGTACGATATTAGATTGTCAATTTTGTTTTTTTTGTTTAGTAAAACGAAAACATGTGGAATCGACCTGAAAGCCATAGTCAGCATTTTGCGAGTCATATTTCTGTATCTGTGACATTTTTTCCAGCATTTTTATTCAAATTAATTTCGAGTTCTCGTCTAAAATTTGTGATTTGTGTTTTTCATCTATCCATCTTTGCAGGATACTTTATACTTGCATTATGGGAAGCAATATTTGAAAGATTGCTATATCGAAGGAAGTGTGGACTTCATTTTTGGGAATAGCACTGCGCTGCTGGATCATTGTCATATCCACTGCAAGTCAGCAGGATATATAACCGCTCAAAGCAGAAAATCTTCTCAGGAGACAACTGGTTACGTTTTTCTTAGGTGTGTGTAGTAATTGGCTTATGTTATCTGTTTTAAGAGCCCAGTCATTATTTATGATATTTCACATTATCGTTTTGGAAATTTAGAAAGGGCTAATGATCTCCACCAGTATGTAACTGGCAACACAAGTTCTTAACTGTGCAGTGTTCAAAATTTGAGGTCCTGGTATAGGTATGTTTTGTTCACGGGAATTACGTGCCCAAGATTTAAATGGCATGAGTTAGAAAAATCCTTAATATTATTATCACTATGAATTTAATGTGAAATAGGATGAGGAGACATGAGCAGAGTGAAGAAATATGTTCTCCACAGTCAACTTCCAGAGATTGAGATTTGAGATAAGGGATGCGGAGAGGAATTAAATTTTTAGATCATTAATGTTCATATGTAAGTGTTAGTTTTCCCCAACATGTCTCCGATGTTTAACTTCAAACATGAAAGCTCTCTGCCTCTTTTTTTTTAAGGTTTTAACCCCCAGATAGGCTGCTAGATATCAATTTCATTGATGATCTTTTGCATGATTTGTTAGCTAAGCTATTATGAGTCATATTTCTCCCAATTGTGGATTTTGTATTTCCTTTCTGATTTTCATTGTCAGAAAGGAGAAGAAAATTTTAAATCTTGCTTGTGCTTGGTGGCAAAGGAATGCTGTGCTCAAAAGGGGGTTTTCTGTGTTTTACTACGTCATCTTGCTCATGTTCACAGCCACAGGCTTGAGCATCAGTCAGAATTGTGGCATTACACCTAATGGATATTTGATACGATATGCTATCACTTGATCATTAAGGTTCCAATAGCTATATAAAGTTTCTCGTGGAATGTGGATGCATATTACAGTTGGAATATGAAAATCTTCTTGTGATGCATTGTTTACCCATTTCATTCAACAGTTCCTTTGGCAACCTCTCGGCACATCATAGTAGCAAGCAGGTTCTTTGAAAGCTAAAATTGTAATTGTGCAGTATTGTTCGAGATTCCATGTTTTAAACGTAGACCTTTTCTGACTTTACTAGTTACTATGACTAAAATTATGTGGTGCAAGTATTTTTTATAGTATCAGCTTCTTTCTTTATTTTTTATTTGAGGTTCCTACGAAAGGAAATACTTACAAGTCAATCAAGGAAATCTTTTGGGTTTTCAACTTCTTCTCTTTCCATTTAATTCACCTTATTGCTTGTTTGTGTATCTCCTGTAAGGCTGTAACGGATTTTAAAATTGATGCAGATGTGTGATTACTGGCAATGGAGGGACACAATATACGTATCTTGGGCGCCCTTGGGGACCATTTGGAAGGGTGGTCTTTGTATACACCTATATGGATGCATGTATCAAACAATTAGGCTGGAATAATTGGGGCAAAACTGAAAACGAGAGAACTGCTTGTTTTTACGAGTATAGGTATCTCATCCTTGATCCTTGATTATACATGGAGGATATTAATTGAAAATGCATTTAAAATATAGCTTTCCCATCAAATTTGTATGTCTATTACTTTCCTTGAATTACATTGAGTTGTCTGAAGCATTGTTGAGATGATATCCTTACTCTTCCTTTAGCGACCCGTTTTTCAGACGTGATTTGTCTTGTTTGAGAATTTATAATAACTGGTCTTCGGTTCTCCGTTATCCTAAGTTGGGGACAAATTTTGCAATGAGCTTGACTTCTTCAAATCAAAACTGCAGGTGTTTTGGGCCAGGAAGTTGCTCATCGAAAAGAGTAACATGGGCTAGAGAATTAGTAGATGAAGAAGCTGAACCGTTTCTCAGGCATACTTTTATTGATCCAAACCCAGAAAGGCCCTGGTTGGCACAGAGAATGGCATTGAGAATCCCATATTCTGCTTAAAGTTACCATTTGAGGGAGAGTCATTTCGCAAATAATCTGAAATGGAGGGTTAGTCCTCATTATTGTAGATGGATAAGATACGCATAATAGTTGGTTCTAGATGTTAGATTTTCAAGTCGAGATAATAATAAACCCCCTTCTTTTATGTGTGCTTTCTAGCAGAATTAATGGTCCAGCTAGAATTGTTTCTGTTGCTGGCTGGCTGCAAGAGCATTTTCACGCTAATGAGTGTCAACATGAGAAGATGAAGAACGAAGTTAATGGCAGTTTGATTGGGGTTTATGGTGAGTTCAAGAGGAAGAGACCTAAAAATCCACAGGTTTTGAGCTTCATGGATTTACGAAGTGGATTTCAATGCCTAGTCACTGATGGTCAATTAAATCCAAGTCTGAAGATTGGAGCCAGAAAGTATTGACAGAGGTGGAGAAAGATCAGTGCCTATGATATAAGGAGAAGTCTTTTTAATCTAACATTGTTAGGATATTAGCTATGAAACTTTCGGACTTTTTGAGGCATTTTGTATTTCATTTGGTAGTCTTACAATCTCAGGTCTAAAAGAGCAGTATAATGTTGGTTTTGTCTTCCGTCTACAAAAATGTAAAACAGGGTGACTAGAAAGTAAAATTAATCAAAAATGGAGATGCAGGGAATCGAACCTTTTGCCTCTCGCATCGGGTTGGTTAGGCTAATTTTCAGTCAAATGGACTGGCAGTATCCCCAGTAGTTTGCTAAATTTATTTATTTTGTTGAATAAAGTTCTTACCTTACAAAAACAAATACTAATATCTGCACAAACATTAAAAAGAAGAAGTTACAGTCACCAGTAATCTAAGCAGGAACATAAGCCTTGCCTAAAACAATGAAAACGATTTCGATCTCTGACAACAATTTCTCTGTTGTATATATCAGAAACAATTTTGATAGCAGAATGACAGTCTTGACATATGCGTAAATTCTTATATATATAAAGAGGTGTACCAGCTTTTGTGCTTATAATTCCAAAACAGACTGCCAACTTCTCACTGTGTGAGAACAAAGCTTGCTCCTTCTCCTCCAGATCATCACAGGCTGAAAATACTTGGGCGCTAGTAGTAGGGACATAGCCAGCCAATCTCAACCTTCGAACCATGTCATCCAACGAGAGGTAAATCTCCCGGGTTCGTGGATGTGACTTATCGCCTGCACTGAACTGATGGAGTTGGCCATTAACATGTATTGAACTCATTCCGGGAATCTTTCTCATTCCCCTATTCTTAAGTACTTGCCTTAGGGAATTCGACTTATCTTGTTTTCCCGCTAAAGCATAAATGTTCGAAACCAGGATGTGATATTCCGTATTGTTAGGATCCATCTCAACCAACTCTCGCAAAATGCGTTCCCCCAGCTCTAGCTTTCCATGGATACTGCATGAACCTAGCAGGGAACCAATAACAACCTCGTTAGGAGGCATTGGCATCCGCTTTATTAAAGCCTCTGCTTCGTCTAAACAATCAGCTCGACCCAAAAGATCCACCATACAAGCATAATGTTCAATCTTAGGTGTAATGTGATACAAAGATTCAAGGTTATAAAAATAATGCCGACCTTTATCTACTAGACCTGAATGGCTGCAAGCACTTAGCACAGCTGTAAATGTTAAATCATCAGGTTCAACTTCTTTAATCATCCTCTGGAACAGATCCAGCACAAGATTACCCTGTCCATGCATCGCTAACCCACTCAGCAAAGTATTCCATGTCACAACATTCCTTTGCAGCATGAAGTCAAAAACTTTCTGTGCCATGTTTATTCTCCCACACTTTGCATACATGTCCACCAAGGTTGTTCCCACCATGACATTCATCTGGTTCCGTACGTCCTTCAAAGCATAAACATGAATCCACCTACCCACCTCAAAATCCCCAGACTGAGCACAAGCTGATAAAATGGAACAAAGTGATACGTAATTTAAACCCAACCCCTGCTGCAAAACCATTTCACATAAGAACACAAAAGCCTCTCTAACAAAGCCATTTCCAACGTAAGCTGCGATGATAATAGTCCAGGCAACTACATTTTTTTCCGGCATTGCATCAAACACTATCCTCCCACTCTCCACACCCTCCCATCTCACTGCACCATTTAAAACCACAGTCCATGTCACCACACTCTTCTCCTCCATATTCTCAAAGACCCTTCTCAATTCCCCCATTAACCCACATTTCCCATACATATCCATCACAGCATTACAAACCTTAACACTAACACCCAGCCCCATCTTCACCACACAGCCATGCCCTTGTCTCCCCATTACCACATCACTCAACTTAGAGCAAATTCCCAACAAACAAACAATAGACACCTCATCGATTCTCGCTACCCTCTCCCGCATTTCCAAAAATAACAAAATTGCATCTTTAGTACTTCCCTCACGTGCAAGGCAGGTAATGAGAGCGGTATAGTCAGCCACCTCTCTGTTTGTCTGAGGAATTTGAGCGAACAGGTTGTGGGCAGACCTCGAGGCACCACATGAAGCATAGAAGTGGAGGAAAGCGTTGGAAAGGGTCGTGTCGGGGTCTTTGGCGATGCTGGAGGTAATGACTACTGCGTGGAGCTTCTTTCCAGTAGAGAGAGAGGCTGTGCGGAGAAGGGCTCGGAAGTGGCGGGTGGTGGAGGAGAGGAGCTCAGTTGGACCGGACATTTCATAAAGCGAGAATCGATAGAAGAGGATGGATGCTAAAGAAATTCAAACACGCAAAAAACAAGACCACCAACTGGGCCTATACAAGACTAGCAGCTGGGCCTTTGTAGTTGGGCCTTTCAATTTGAGCTTTGTCGACACAAAGATCCACTGGCAAGTCCTTTACTCCTCCCCATTAGTACATCTAACTTCAATCCGCAGCCAAAAAATCGATCTGAATCGGAGCAGTTTTCTGATTAGGAATGTCTAAATCTAATCCGCAACTGAAAAATCAATCCAAACCGTGATTATTTGGTTTTTCAGATTTGGTTTTTCAATTAACGTTTCGGATTCTCTTTTTAATTATGCTAACAAAAAAAGTAGTACTAAATAACCCAAGTTTATGTAACCCAACAATTAACCCAAATCTACATAACATGTTTTATAAGCAATTGACATGAAAAATTAAAATTTTAAAAAATAAAATATCTCATTTGAAAAACTTACAGTACATTTTTGTTTTCTTAAACAAAAATTTATAACACTTTATCTCTTAAAATACATATTAGATTTCGAAAAAAATTACATATTCATAATCAGCAAGTAA
This sequence comes from Euonymus europaeus, assembly GCA_963580455.1. NCBI lineage: Eukaryota > Viridiplantae > Streptophyta > Magnoliopsida > Celastrales > Celastraceae > Euonymus > Euonymus europaeus. The sequence goes on from OY756961.1 coordinate 27,242,222, forward strand.
AGATATATCCAACAAGATCTATCATCGATAGGTTTTAATCACTCATCCTTAATTACTTCTTTTTTTGTACTAATATGTGGGTTACGTAAGTTCTAGTGTTTATTTATGGGTATCGATATGAGCTTGTATATCGAATTTTCATACGGTAACCTAAATAACAAGTGTTAAGCTCTAAGAGGAACGAATTCGTGTATCGGATTTCAATTTTGTAATCTAAAAGACTCAGATTCACTAAACCTCGACGGACTTACTACAAAATCCTAAATGTCTCAAGTGTTAAACCTTAGGGTCCTAACTATTATACTCTAACGAATTTGGATACTCAACGTAATTTCAATAAAAATGCAAAAAAATAATGAATATATATTATACTATCATAATATAATAAAATTTCAACTTGAATAAACATTTTACACATCATATATATGAATTACATTATTTTTAAAAATAATGTAATTGAAAATGTTGGAAATATTATGTTAATAATGAATTGTTTCGAAAGATTTTATGAATACATGCAAGATATATAGATATCAACAAACAACAAAATATAGATCTACCAATATTACAAGTTACCGAACAATGAGTTGAGGAGAGAGCAAGATACGCTAGTGTGCGAATCTCCTTAAGGTGATAATGCCCCAGCCACAGGTGTCTACTTTTCCGGGCAAGAACCACCCAAGATACAATGCTCATTTCTGACGGTAGATGACACAGGTATACAGGCAGGATCGGTCGAACCAATATTGAAAGCACTCTCATAAAGAATTGTTGGGAAGATGAAAAGCTATGGAAAGAGAATTTTGGCAAAGTAAAGCTTTGAAGAAAATAGTGTACTCTTTCCATACCATTTGGGCTACTATTTATAGTAGAACCCAAGGAAAACGTATTAAATCCAATATTAAATCGAATTAATATTGTAACGAAAATATTTGAATTAATTCCGTAACGAAAATTTTGAATTTCGAATAAGCCTCATGTCCACATTCAACGAACCTGGGTAGTGAGCTAGTACAAAATATTAAATCCGGATAGGCTACATAAGCCCGAGCCCTGGCTCATGCGTGTGTGTTTTAGTGATCCGAAACCCTTTATGTAGAGTCTCTCTCTCACAAAAGCTAGGGTGTCATTGGGCCCAAGTCTTACATCCAACACTTGAGTTTATAAACCCAAGTCACACAACACAATTATGAAATGTGAGATTCCCACATTTCTATTATTTTGCACTCAATATATCATGCTTAACATAACCACTTTGGAGTCAATTTTCATTCAACCAAAAAATGGTTTTGGACAACCTTTAACTTCAATCTCTAGTATTCATATTGAAGATTAGAACCCACTAAATTACATTCAACTAATACTCAATTAGTTGTAAATAATTATTGGTCAAATAGCGGTTGACCACCATTTTTCCAACAGAAAAAATACAATAAAAACTATTGATAATGGATCTTATTAGAAAGATTTTTACACGCTAAGTTCGAATATGTAATTTTTTTTGAAATCTAACATGTATTTTAAGAGATAAAACGTTTTAAAGTTTCGTCTTTGAAAAAGATAAATAAAAATTAATTTTTAATAAAGTCCAACATAGCACACCAACATGGAGTACCATGTGACTTGGGCTAATAAAAGCTATATTTCATAACATTTTTGTAACAAAAATGCTCAAAAGATTTGTGGAGGGCATATTACTAGATTAGCATGTTCTAAGTGACTCAACTGTGCATGCAAAAATAATCTCCTCCTAAATAGTATTGTAAAATTTGTACAATATGTAGGAAAGAAAATCGTGCAGTTTTCATGATTAATACAATGACCAAGCCAGTACAAAATTTATGGACCCAACCCAGTCAATGGGCATTACACCAGAATTGCCACTTAATAATTCCAACTAATTCTGATCTGTGCTTCTACTTCAAGATGGTAAATCTTTAGTTTAGCCAATTCTGAGCATCGTCAACCATAAGCCTTAAGAAGCTCACCATGGAAGTTAGGAAACATCTCCAAAGGACTCTGGAGGCTATTCGCGAACTTCCCTGAATCTCGGCCGGTCAATAAACTATCCTCAAGCTATGGTCTCACTTGAAGGAACAAGCATACTCCCATCAGGAACAGGAGTTCTTCCGGCTTTTATGTGTTTTGACTGCATATGCTCCAAATCCAATTCATGATCAGGGAATACTTCTGATTGCATAGATGGGCACATGTTCTTAACATGCAACCAAGTCAATTGCCAAAAACTGTCCGCACCAATATCATTACTTGGCATTAGAATTCCGGTTGTCTTCATAATCAGCAATGTGTTTTTGAGAAGCTCGGGGACCAATTCATGAATCTTCAAGCTCCGCGTGCCTCGGAACTTCACTTTCATATATTTCTCCATGTGATTAAGAACCCCAAGCCATAGTCTACAAAAGGATGGTTGCTGTGATAGATCCTGCAGAACTAGTAAGAACGATTTTGACATGAGTTTCATGGCTAGAACAAGGGTGCCCTCCATTTTACGGTAGTCTTTTGGGGAGTTGGCCTGTGCAATTTCTAATAAATCATCGAGCAATGAGAAGATCACGATATCAAAACATTGGAACCACAATGCAGTGGGAGGGTGAATCCCATCCACACCTGCCAAGGACCTCTGTAACATTAAAATAGCCTCATTCCTCACCTCCTCTCTCTGGTCTAAGCACACTTCCCTCAATGCTTGCACCAGCCTTAGCCACATTTCCTCAATATCTTGACTGACTTTAATAGCAGCTTCTTCTCCAATACGATTTCTGGTCTCAGAAGACCAATGTACAAGACAAGTAATTGAAGTTGCTATCATATCAATGGCAATGACAGATCTATCAACCTCCCCTAAACGAGACTCAGCAAACTGCCTCGCTGCATCAATGCAAAGAACATAATTAGATGGCAACAGGTGCGCCCCATCTGACATAATAAATACAAGAGCCTCAAACCCCACTTCAGATGCTTCTGGATGTCTAGCAGTGATAGACAGCAGGGATATAATTGTGCGCCAACCCATATGGGATCTGATATGAGTTGCATTTGCTCTTACAAGACGCAAAACTTCATGTGTTATGGGTTCGCAATATGCATCAGCAACCCGAGCATCAAGTTTTAAGATTAGTTGGAGTGACTTGAGAAGCTCCTCGGTCAGGTTTTCCTTATAGGGAAGTAGTCGCTGGCATATTTTGAGCAGTCCAAACACAGCCCTTTCCACATGGTTGCAAGGCATCACAGTTGACTGAACAATATTGGATATGTGATCCAAAACACCTGGCCATATAAGCATAATTCTATCCCGGTTATTCAGTGCAATAGCAATCAGCAACTCCAGGCAGAAAACTGCAGTATTTTCATCTTCCATTGCACTACCTCCCTTCCGGAGACGACCTGCAGCCACGATCAGGGCCCTCACCAACTGCAATAAAGAGTCTGCCTGTAGAAATTTACTCTCCATGAATATTCTATCAATACGGCAACTCTGAATGGTCTCACGAGTGCAGTGCTGAGCAGCTAGCTGTTCCTCAGTTGGCTGCAAGTGTGGCTCCTCCATATCAAAAGATAAAAGCTGGCTAAATCTGCCCATCAGACCAGACGACTTCCGAGGAGTGGCCACAGATGGAATATGTGATCTTTTCAAGGAACTCGTGAGTTTTGCACGTTCCAGTTCAGCAGATGGCTCCCCATCATCAGTTGCATCACTTGCCAGGTGAGCTGGTAAAAGGCCAAGCTTGTGAAAGCTTATGACACAATCCAATATACTTTTCCAACCAGATCGAATATAATCACCATACCTGTTTGCTATGCTGAAAACTATGCTGGTTGCCATTCTCGCTTTAGTATCATCCCCAAATGCAAGAATTGCATCATCAACAGATAATGGGGTCAAGAAATTTGTGAATTTACCAAGAGACACGACCAGATCATCCAACACATCACCAGAACGATAGTGAGCAGAAATTTTGGCAATGGCCAAAAATCCATCAGTACAAGTTTGTAAAACATTTTCATGATCTGCCTGATCAAAAACCACGGATATAACAGCTATCGTAGGACCAGACAAGATAGCAAACATGTCAAAGTCAAGGAGTCGTTGAAAATCAGAGATTATGTAAGGAGTGGTATTTTGGGATTTATGAATTACATTAATCCAACGGCTTGGTGTCATTGCTGGAAAACCAGTACCTTGCTCTGGGATCATCAGAATTTCATTCTCACAAATTGATTGGTAAAGCTCTGAAAGGTACTCTCGAGGAAGATCATTTCCTCCGTTAATGCGCCGATTGTTGCGAATAAAGTCTTCTTCGGTCATCTTTTTCTTGACCTGAACATTATGTTGATCTGTGTTTAGCAATATAAGTGAATAAGACAACAAGAGGGCAGCATCTTTGTCACTCAATATATGTGGGGATTGTTCATAATATCTTTCAGCAAATGCTTCAAGTACCCTCTGTATCTTCTGTGATTCTCCAGGCAATCTGAAAGTTCCCAAGAAAAGACGTAATGCTGTGTCTAAACTCATCCCGCTGAAATCAAAAGTGGCAGCAAATTCATGAAGCACCTTGACACAAAAATCATCATGATTTCCCAGAAAATCTCCAATGATGTTCTTATCTAAACCAGCTGTATATCTGAAGACAGATGCCACACTCTGAGGATCAAGTTTGCCAGGTAAGAGATTCATTCCTTGGAGAAATTCTAGACCTTTCTTTAGATCCCGGTTAAAGTGATCAGCTCCAACTGCCAGTCTTCTTTTGGTGTACTTCATCTTGCGGACAAATGGAACCCATGAATAAGGGTCATCATAGTTCTCACATGTCATTGTCCAGAATGCCTTATATTCCTCATTGTCAGTTGAAGGCTCTTCTGTGGGGGGTGATTCTTGGCCTATCCTCTCTGCAATACCCTTAATCAGGGATATGAGACCATCCAAAGCAAGAATATGCATTGCAGAAAGAGGTTCATTCACTGGAAAAGCATTTTTTGATAACAGGCTAGCAAGGTCCTCAAAAACATTATGGCCAACTATGTCACAATCAAAATTCACAAACATCTCAGCTATGAAAGTCTGCTGCCTGCAGAGGTCAACCAATGCCTCCATAGCAACCTCCTGCCTCTGGCAGAAAGATCCATGCTTACTTTCTGCGATCCTCAAAAGCACATATGAAATGAAAGCTTCAAGCTGTACCTTGAGCTCAGTGCGCAAATGCTGATATAGGTTGAGAACAATGCTACATACCATCGAAAGAATTAATGGGCTCATTGACATACCAAATATCATTAGATTACGAAATAATTCATCTTGAATTAATAACAATAACTTAGGGTGTTTAGTAAATGAAGGACCACCCAGTTCAATAGCCGAATTAATCAAGCTCAATACAAACAGTGGAACATCTTCATCATATGCTATAGGATTTGATCTAGTACCTATATCCAGGTGCTCAATGACATTCAGCAGAGAACAAAGAAAATGCAATACTTCCACCAAGCATGGCACCCCAAAGGGCTCCGCCATAAGTACATCATTCTGATCAACCTGAAACCCATTAGCAGTCTCAATCTTATTTGCATCATCTTTCTCACTTGATAGCATATCTACTAAAGTGCCTGAATCATTTTCTCTAGATTGTTGACTATCGTATTTAACACTGACATTGCCATTTCCCAGTTGTTTACCTACACCATTGCGATCTTTGTTGGGTGTATCCACCTGAAAATGAATGAAAACCTCATGTGACCAAAAAGAATACATGAATAAACAAATCTGTTGGTCATGGTAGGCAACATTTATCATAGGCCGACTCATAGACTACTCATCACCAAATAATTGTAAAAATTCGCTTAAAAATCTCTTAACTGCCAACCCAAAAACTAACTCGCCATGACAGGCTACCGTTTGTCTCAGTAGCCTTCTGGATACTTTTTGATACGATAGAAAAAGATAATTTTTCCTCCTTCTTTTCCTGGCACTCTCTCACGCACACGTGTCGAGATTGATGAAACTATGGTCACATACAACTCACAAACTTGGGATTGGCACCCAATCCTGTCCAAATGTTTCTTCTCTCTCTATTTCAAAAGGAAGGGGATATTGCTGGAACAAATATAATCTATGGTTTGAAAAAAATGTCAACCCTCACGTTTGCAGTCAAGGCTTTGATGATGATGATGACAGTTTGAGAAATTATACTAGTAACGACAATTATGTAAACAACTCTCATGCACGAGACTCTTGCAATGGGAGGCATAAGATGTACGCAGACTTTACTCCGACATAATATGTGTAGAGAAAAATAAACTACCTCTTCACCACAATATGAGCAGCTTCCATTAGCCAATCCCTCGTTGATATCAGGTAGGTGAGAAAAAATGCATCTAACCAATTCATGCATTGTGTGTCGTGCTATCCGCTGCAACAACTCGCCTTTGGAGCCTGCTTGATGAACTACACGAAAGCATGAGTTTATTATATTGCATACATGTTGATTGCTCAACTTAACTGATGCCTTGCTTTTCATGCAAGCTAGAAGAACCTGGAGTATCTTCATCAACACCACTTCTTCAGAGCCCGGGTCAGTTACTTCAAACCGACAGCTAGTAACAGCATCAACTATCAGATGCATAGCCTTTCCCACATTCACAGTATTAAAATCAAGTACGTCAAGGGTTAATATTTTGTAAATGGATGATAAAGCAACGCCCGTGATTGGCGCACCAGTTTCATCAGACTGAATGACATCTAAAAATGGTTGGAGGTAAAGAGCTGGGTTTATATTATGCCACTGATTATGCCATGAGAAAATTTGTTTCCGTAATTCTTTCAATGAATGGATGAGAGAGTGCTCCAACTGATCATCATCAGACACATAGCGAACACCCCATCTGACATTTCTCCGCATCACAGCCAAAACTGCACCAATTTCAGAATTAATCATACATGCTAAAGCACCTTGCGAAGATCTAACGTGACTGTCCTTGAGGTATACAGGAAATGCATTGGTTCCTGATTGTAGATTTAAGTGACCCATAACTGCCCTCTTATAGCTGGACCTTGAACCTTTAATGAAAGAAGCAAGTCTTTAGTACCTGGTCAAATCATACCATTTGCTGCAATTAGCGGCAGCTGGTACTTTTCAATATAAAATAAATTTATGATATATATTCGAATACAGATAACAGATAGATATAAAAAACATAAGAAAATGCAGCTTTACACATAATAATGGACCCGTTATTATCACAAAATAACCCAACAATTCTATAAAAAGAAGGATAACCCTGTGCGCATGACTTTTGCCATCATGGGTTCAAGAAAAATGTACACGGATCTTACACCTACATTGTGGAACACAAATTGTTTCCACAATTTAAGACCACAAAACTGAGGTCAAGGTGGATGGAACATATGCCAGGTTAGGGCTTGTTCTCTTCATAAACAATGTCATGCAGATTGCAGAATCAGTCATTACATTTAAAACGTGTGCAAGTTTGATAAACTAATGATAGATATGACACGCTAACAGAATGCACCATTCCTCTTTCACTGTATGCTAGAATATTCTCTTCTTTCATCACAAGTCATCTTCACCATTCAAAGCAGAGGAATCCATGAATGCAAGTACAAAGACCAGCAACCTTGTAACACACTGCATCACAGGGTTCCACATACAGCTAAAAACTAGTTTTCAGCCAGACCATCCGAAAATGCACCAACGATTAGAAGATGGTACACGAGGAAGTAGCTGGAAGCTGTTGAGTTTTCAAAACCTAAATCATGCATCTCAGAGCCACTCATATAACTTACAAGTAAAAGCAATACCTCCTAACAACAATGGGCCAGAAGATGCTGCAATATCATATAGATAGGCAACGTTGCAAAAGGATCTGCAGAGCTGGCACTGCACAGTTGATATAAAAGCCTTCATGAGTTCAAAGAATTAATACACTTAAGAATTAGCTACATTAAGTGACAAGTCATCAGCATTGTCGTTGACATAACCCAGTGAACTGATAATTGAGCAGTCAACACTTTAAACCAACGAATCCTGAAAATATAATACCTAGAAGCTCCAGTTTTACATTTCCTGATTCAAAAAAGTGAAGCAAAATTCAATCCAGACATGCAATTCAAATCCATCGCCTCTTAAAACTAGTAAATCACGATCCAATGATCAACTACTTCAGCTACCTACATCATAAAATAATTAGATTCCTCATTCCAGCTCGGGCTATTCAGGCATGACCGTTAAACGACTAAAAAGATACACAAAACACCAAGATACTCGAATTTCATTAAGTCGATCGAATCATAGTCAGTGAAGGAGAAAGAACACCGAACTAAAAGCAGATCTAACCTTCGAGGCTTTGGCGTCGGAATTCAGTTTCTTGGATCACGTGAGGGGACTGAGATAGAGCCTGGAGGTTCCTGAATCCTGACTGGAAATGGAGTCTCTTTCTGGGGCTGTGTTTCGCATTTGATTTTTTTGGAAGGAGAGCAAAATTGGTACGACAAACGGATCCTAATTTGATTTTCGGACAAAGAGTTTCTTCGCGGGTTTGCACCAATGTTTTTGACGGACCTAGCGATGGGCCTTCCTTTTTCATTTTCCTAGCTAGCACTCGAGGCACTATTCTCATTTAACTTTATACAAAAATAATAATAATGACAATTAAATTGCCATCGTAATTTAAACAAATCCATGTTAGAGAGTGATGAGACTCTTAATCTAGAGAAAAATATATCTCTCAAACGTCATATCTCGATGAAAGGGGGATATCAATAACCTTGATCCATACATTTATGTATTTGTATATTTAAGTCTATCCGAGTTCATTTGAAAATAATATTATTCGTGTATATTATGTTATTTGTGTTTGTACTTGAGCTAAGACGTCTCTTTTTCAGTTTAAATTTATAATTTCTTAGATTATTAACGTCGCGGTAAATATAACTTTGTTTTATGGATTGAATTGTTATTTGTTTGTTTAACTTATCCGAGTTTATTTTGAGATAATATTGTTAGCGTACATTTTGTATTTTTTTTCTTGAATTAGAGCGTCTCTTTTTCAGTTTAAGTTTGTAATTTCTTAGGTTGGTAACATCACGGTAAATATAACTTTGTTTTTATGGAATGAATTGTTGGGACTAAACAAAAATTCAATAAAATTACCCTCTAATCTATCGTTTGTTTGGAGTAAAACAATTTTTTAAAAATGTTTTTATATTTTTGGGTGTTGAAAAAATAAAAAAATCAAGCCAAGTATTAAGCTAGTAAATTGAAAATTAAAGTTATATTGTGAAAAATGACATCTGGAACATCCCTTCTCTATGGCTGAATGATGTTTTCATGACAAATCACGGGCTATTAAAAAATTAACAAAATTGGAATCTATAATAAAATCAAACAATTTGGTCTCATTTTTTAAGAAAAATTACATATTTTATACAAATTCAACTGAAATCGGATCCAAATTTAAAAATTGATTGATAACAGACTAAACAATTCGATCAAAAGATATTCAATAGATCGAAACCGACTATTAACACCCTAGTCCTTTGAAAATTCTGTGCACAATGTGAATATAGGACCATACAAGGTTTTTCATTCCAATTAAAATTGCACTTTACTGTTTTGAAACTAATGTCATATACTGTTTTTTTCCCTTTTATATAGGGTTTAGGGCCTACATAAATTTTTTCCCTTCTTCAATTGGTCTGTTTCTAGTTCTTCCTTCAAATTTCACGAGTCTTCATTTCATCATCGTTCATGAGTCGCAACCGGCGGCTGTCACCAACCAATCATGTGGCAATGTGGGACCCATACATGGTCAACGATCCAGATGTCACAGCCTTCTGACTATTACGTAGTCAAAGAAGGACATCGTGACTGATCTTTTCTTTCCACCAGAATTCCTTCTCTCTCGTTCGGTCTTTTCTCTCTATTAGTGCTTTCATCGGGTCTCTGAAGCGTGATTGCTCTCCTCTTTTTGTTTTCGGTCAGGTATTTTCTATCCTTGATGTGTGTAGGGTCGGTGTCTGTTAGAGATTTGGGATTTTCTTGTCTGCTTGGGGTGGGGGTGATTGGTTCTTGATGGGTTTGATTGTGTTTGGGGGCGTGGGGTTGTGGTAATTGGTTCCTTGTTTAACCTGTTATAATTGTCAAGTAAATAAACTTTATTCTGCAAGAATTTGTTAGCTCAATCCTGAATTGACCTCAAAAGATTGAATCTTTCACTTGAAAATGTAATCATCAAGAAATTGAGAAAAGAGACTAGTACAGGAAACTTAAATTTGCTTTAGTTTATAGATATAGGTGTTGATATCAGCAATAGCATTAGCATTGCCATGAAAATGTAAGAAATTATCTGCTTCTTTTTAATGGGCAAGAGACTTTTGTGTTTGATATTTTTTTCTGGCACTCATTTACTTAGTCTGTTTCATCTCATTTGCATCAAATTCATTGCAGCTGTTCCGTACTTTTCTTGTAATTTCACTGTTATTTTAGTTAATGGTTTTTTGTTTTGATTTAACTCTGAGTTTGTATTTTATGCCGTGGCCATTGCCAGTGTACTTTTCAGCGTAAAGGTTTTTTTCACAGTTTTGTACAAATCTTTAGGGGATAACTTGGATACATGGCAACCAAGCGGCAGGTTCGTTATAGCCCTCTTGCTATTGATGATGATGATAATCGTGGGAAAGCATTTGACCCTCGGTTTGACTACTTCCCCAAAGCCCTTGATAAAGTCCCTTGGAAATCCATTGCCCTTGCCTTCTTTCTGCTTGCCCTAGGATCAATGCTTCTTTTTCTGGCCGCCTTCATATTCACTGGACACATGGGAGGAGAAACGTCCCAGGGTTATGGTCTTTTGGCCCTTGGATTTCTTTCATTCCTTCCAGGTATAACCTTTCTTTCATTTATGTCTACCTGCTGTTTGTGTTAATAAACATGCTTAAGCAATTATCTGGGGCATATGCCTTCTTTAGACCATGAGCCAATATTATTGTATTAATTTGTTTCTTGAATTTCTGATTTGTTTTGGGGGATTTTGATGATTCATTCATTAACCTGTAGGTTTTGAAAGTTGAGATGATATCTTTCGCTAGAAACACGCTTTTGTCAATTTTGGTAATGTCAACATCTTGTTGATTAAGCGGTAAAGAATAGGGAGGCAAAGTTTTTCCAACAGGAAGATTATCAAGATTATAGTACTTGAAAATAGAAAGAATTAGAGGTAACTTCACTTCTGGTACAAGAAAGTTGGTTTTAAGTTTTGAAGGAGTGCTGCATGGTGTTGAGGAATTCACCCAAGAATTTTCTTTTAGGTATTTGGACTTTTGGTTATGCATGCAAATATATCTATAATTCTTTAGTATTGAAAATTTGTGACAAAAGAAAGTGAGCTAGAATGGACTGTGCAAAAATGTAGGCCAGTTTCCTATGCATTTAGCTTATTATTTCATATATTACAACGTTTGAGAGAACTTCCAGCACTGATGAGATTTAAGGTAGCAAGGATGGAGTTCATAAAGTACTGATGATTGTAGTATCCTCTTGAGAACAAGGATAGAGAGAGAGGGAATAGAGTCTTCTTGGACATCAATCTGGAAGCTAAAACACTTGCAAAAGTGGAAGCTTTGTTTCTTGGGAAGTTGTTTGGGAGGAGTCTCAGTTTTTGCAGAAGTCTCAGTCTTTAGCATTGTAATGCTGAATAGAGGCACTCTTTGTAAAAAGGGAGAGGAAACGGTTAATCGCATAATACTGCATTGTGATTGAACAAAATAGCGGTTGGACCTGGCTCGTGGCATTACTGGTCTGTCGGGTTAGACGTGCCTCAGGAATGAAATTGCTGCATATAGTGATACTCATGGAGGCCAAAACTGTAACTACAGCACAATGGGAATCCTTATGCAGTCTGATGGTTAGTGTGGAAAATGAGGAACAGGAGAATGATGCTAGTGAGACCGGTATTCGTTGCATTTGTAGCAGCTGGCTGAAGCTTTTGCGTATTTTGCACAGTTGATATGGATACGGTGTTAATTTCATTCATTCTCCTTCTAGACCGGTAGGACAGTAATAGATTTTACTCTATACTTGTGTGACAACAGCCTCTCACACATATTATATAGGGGTAAAATATGTGTAGATTCTGTCTGTCACCGCTCACTTCGAGAGCCTTGTGCACGGGAGTTGTTTACGTTATTTACTTGTTTTAGAACACCTCAAGGGTGAATGGGTGGCCTAAGCTTAAGGTTGCCGTAAGGTGCCCCTGCTCAAATCCTGCGAAAAAGTTCTCCATATCTGGTGAGCAATCGGGCAAGGCCTCACATAATTTATCCTTCCCTGACACTGCAGGAACCTTGTGTCCTTTAGACCTTATAACTTGGGCTTCACCCTCTTGGTGCCTTTCTAATATATGGCACCGGGGAAAAAAATGAGTTTTGAATCATCGTTGGTGTTATCTCCATCAAAAACACTCGAATTGAAGAAATATTCCGGTGCTTAGCAATCTATTCTTTTTGGTTCTAACTTAACTTTTCAATAAACATAATTCAAGTACTTTTAATCTGATCTGTACTCGATTTCTGTTCACTGAGGCTATTTTCAGGTCTCTGGTACTGTTTGAAAACAGCTGTTTGTCTTCATCACAGCACGTTCTTCTTACATACTCATTCTTCTAGAAACAATTAGAGCTTTATCCGCAGGCGTTTATCAACAACAACAACATTTCAATCTAGATAATTTTTTAAATCCTGTTATTATGGATGTTGATAATTTTGGAGACCCTGTGGGTATGAATGTTGGTCACCCAGAAAACCAGGCAATAACCTTGTCTCATTTTGCTTCCAGGAAAATAAAAAATGCGATTGCCAAGAGTTTAGAAAAAATAATTACTTTTCATAATTTTTCCTTGCCTGCCAATTGGACATATAGTAGACTTGCTAGTGCATTTATGTGATGTTTTGAAAGACTTGCGGTGTCTTTTGCCCATTTATTCCTGGAGAACTGAAAATCTACGAGTTTATTGATCTGTTCTTGTGTCTACAGGGTTTTACGAGACCCGGATAGCATACTATTCATGGAGAGGAGCCAACGGATATTGCTTCGCTTCCATTCCTGATTACTAGTCCTCTAAATATGTTGTTTCTCATGATAATATTACCTTTTTGACTCATAGTTTTTGGTTGCTTCTTCAGACTCTGTCTTAGAAACTTTTTTGTTTAGGACATACACTTGTAATTTGTTTTGTTGTTATTATAATCTTGAGTTTGTTTAAAATTTGTCTTTTATTCAGAGCCAGCACAACCTGACTCATCAAGACAATGAAACACATTTTTTTAACTCTTTTTTCTCTCTTTTAAATAGTGTTCGATACTCTCGAATTTTATAGTTAGAATCACACAAAATGAAAAAGGAAGAGGATTTGTGTTCAAAAGGAAAAGTAGAATAAAATTTTGAAGTCTTTGTCTAGTAGTTTAGACTCGACATTATTTGGGAACGACACCGTATAAACTCTTTCCTTTAGACATTAGCTATGAGCTTAAACTGGGATTATGAGACTCTTCATGTATAAATATTTTTCATTTAATAACATGATAAGTTAAGTCAAATTTAATTGCATAGTCATAAAAATATCTCTAGTCCATACGATTTGCAAGATTGAATATATCCGCCGCTAAACTTTCACTCAAATGTGAAAATTGTTTCATACGGACGCACACATACCACCTTGTCATTGACACAAACTTATATATTGTTTTGATTACTCAATTAATAAATATCCTAATCAACATAAAAAATAATTAATCCAATTTATGTGGCATCACCAGAAAATGACTCATTATTAATATCAAAATATCTAACTAATTAAATTTGACAAATGGGGTTCTAAATTTCTAATTAATTTTGGACACATTAAAGGTAATTAGGTTAAAACAAGTCGTTTTACCTGGTGTGTAGGTAATATTGTCAAAAAAGTTGCACAAGTGCCATGTTTTACTAATATTCACATTATACTTGTGAGATGTATAACATTTTATTATGGATGATAGATTGAATATTTAGCATTTTTTTGACATGTAAATACAAAAAAATAATAATTTTCTTTTATTCATAAATTTGTTTCGTTCAAACAATAACCTAAAAAGAAACATGATATAATAAATAATTAAATATACCAATTAATAATTAAATAATTAAATATCAGCAATGTTCAAGTAGGAGTATTTATTTATTGATTTTCCACATGAGCACATTAAATATGGGCAATTATAGACTACGAAGTCAAAAGTAAATATGAAAAAAAAAAATTCGCTTTATTGTGATTATTATTTATTATTTTATATTCGACCCTCTCTATTCCTTACACCCTTCTTCTCCGTCGTTAAAATTATCGTCGCATCTCTTTCCTTCTCTCTCTAACCTGCTTTGCTCAGGTGCTCGAATCAGATTGGCTGGCTCTCAATTCCTTCTCATTCTCTCTTATTTTTCTCTCTATGTATCGGAATCCTTAGATCTATACCCACTCGCTCGCGTCCTCTGATCGGTTCTCTGCGAGCTCCGGGAGCGTGTTCGCTCATTGTTTTGTGTTTTTCGTTTGGTATTTTCTCTGTACTTCTTAATTCATGTTTCTTGGACTTTTAATTTTGTTTCTGCGTTTCGTTGATGGCGATTGGCCTGTGATCTTTATGGATTGTGTTTGTTTAATTTCTCTCATTAGTTCCCCTCTTGATAATTTGTTTTTTGAATTAGTATGAACCCTATTTTTTTATTAACGGTATTGACTCAGTTTTTAAATTCGGAGAATAGAAACGTGAACCAGAAATTATAGGATTCAAGCAGCTGAAATCGGAGAGCTGTGATTGTTATTTTTTATTTCTTTTAATTTAAATGAACTTTAGTTTGTTATAGTTTTCAGTTTTCTAGTTAAGAAAGAGAGATGTTATAGTTTGTAGCATTCGCATAAATAAGCATTCCATGAACCATACACGTGGGGGTAAAGATTAGGTTTCTAGAATAGAGTTAAGAGTTAAAAGGAACTCTCGTTGGTTGATTAGTGTTCAGTCTTTAGCAGTTCTTGTTATACATGTTCAAAAGATGTTGTTTGGTTTTCACGATGCAGCATAATTGCATAAGTGCGTCCCTATTTGTATTTCCCCTACATTTTTGCTTACTGGGAATGCTTTTAGAGAAGAAGAAAGATGGATGGATCGAACAGAGGAAGTGGTGTGGATATGTTCTTACCAAACTATAAACTAGGTAAGACTCTTGGAATTGGTTCCTTCGGTAAGGTCAAGATTGCTGAACATGTATTGACTGGGCACAAGGTTGCCATAAAAATACTGAACCGTCGCAAGATAAAGAACATGGAAATGGAAGAGAAAGGTAGGGTTGTGTTGTTGAATATCTTCTTTTTTTACATTTTATTGCTCTGTAATCTGATAAAACCTTCCTACCTTGTTGCAGTGAGAAGAGAAATTAAAATCTTGAGGTTGTTTATGCATCCTCATATTATACGACAGTATGAGGTTATAGAGACTCCTACTGATATTTATGTTGTGATGGAGTATGTGAAATCTGGGGAGCTTTTTGACTATATTGTGGAGAAAGGTAGGCTTCAAGAAGATGAGGCCCGCAACTTCTTTCAGCAGGTAGGATCGCCTACTAATAAGTTATGTTCCGACATTGTTTTTTCTCATTATATTATAAGTTACTCATTGCCAAATGTTTGGAAGCAGATTATTTCCGGCGTAGAATACTGCCACAGGAATATGGTTGTTCATAGAGATCTTAAGCCTGAAAATCTGCTTTTGGGTTCTAAATGCAATGTGAAGATTGCGGATTTTGGACTTAGTAATATAATGCGAGATGGCCATTTTCTGAAGACAAGTTGCGGAAGTCCAAACTATGCTGCGCCAGAGGTACAAAATTTTGGCATTTTAATTTATAGATGGATTGATGGAAAAAGGAGTTCCACCATTCACTTTCCCTTTTATTTACTTATTGTGTGATGATTTTAGTTTTGGAGTTTATCTTCTCTATTATTTGTGTAGGTTATTTCTGGGAAACTGTATGCTGGACCTGAAGTAGATGTTTGGAGCTGTGGTGTCATATTGTATGCTCTTCTTTGCGGTACTCTGCCCTTTGATGATGAAAACATTCCAAACCTTTTTAAGAAAATTAAGGTAGTAATGGAGTTACTGTGATTGGTCTATTCTGACATTAGTTGGTTGTTCTAATGATGTCTGATGAGCTCATTATGACAGTATTTATGGCTTTATATGTGATTTTCTCCTTTATAGTTCAGCAAATGTGGAAAGTAGTTTAAAATTAGGTCATCATAAAAGTTGACCATCATTTGATCCTTGGTTGATGGGAAGATCGCTCTCACACCTTTGTTTGTAAAAACAGTATGAGATACCGTACGTATTGCACAATACATATTGGCTAAAGCCAATTTCATGTTTATCTTATGCCTATATTGGGAAGAACAGAAAACATGGACCGTACATGTTTGTATAGCACCTTTTGATACGATTCATACAAAATCCTGAAACATGTGAGTTTTCCAAAACACTGATTTTACTGAGTGAACTAACACAAAAGCTGATCAAAAAGACAAAAAGAGAGATCAATACACACACAATTCAAGATCTAAACATAATCTAGAGTTCAAGAATCCAAAATTATTCCTCTTAACTCTAGCCTCTAGCTTGAAGAAATACCATTGAGCTTGTTTCGGGATGGATTTTCATGTGGCATGAGTGCAATGAACCAAGGAGGGTTTCCTGAGAAACCATGAACGGAAGAGGTGAGTTTGTCTAGGACTTTGGGAGGAGGACGAAGAATGGTGGACTCTTGTTACACTTTGAGAGGGAAGGAACAGTGCCCCAGGTTAAGGAGGTCTGGCAGAGGCTGTAGCTCCCCAATTTTTTTGAATATTGTCTTTACTATATGCTATTATAACAAATTACTTGAACAATACATATAGAATTCTAGTAATGTAAATTGTTTTAAGTTTTCCTTATAAGTTGCATTTAAATTGTGATATCGACTTCTAGGATTGCATGCATTAAATAATTTATTTATGTTGTATTTCATAGGGATATTGTTGTTACAGGTCTATGTATATTCAATATAGTTTTATATTATTCTGGAAACTTTACGCAATACGATCCATGAAAATTTTCAAAATCAGTTCGTGCTCCTATACATGATTTGACTGACTGTGGTCGTACTATCTTTAACTATTCTTAGAAGTACGAGTCAGATGTTCGATCATTTATGTTGTCATTGGTTCTCCGGTGTTTCCCAGTTTTTTAAATTTTTTCTTTTCTTTCATATTTCCTTTTTCATATTTTAGTGAGTTTTATGGAATCGTTTATGTTAGTGGTACAGAAACTATATGTAATGTGCCCTGAACATACACTTTGTTTCATTTAGGGTGGGATATATACGCTTCCCAGTCATTTATCACCTGGTGCTAGAGATCTGATTCCAAGGATGCTTGTGGTAGACCCAATGAAGCGGATCACAATTCCTGAGATACGTCTACATCCTTGGTTCCAAGCTCGTCTTCCTCGCTATTTAGCAGTTCCTCCACCGGATACGATGCAACAAGCAAGAAATGTATGGCTAGCATGATGAAAATTTGTAACTGCAGAGATTTCTGTTTTCTCGATAAATTGGTTCTGTTTATAAGTAGCTGTGCTGCCATTGGGTTTGTTGGATGTACTTAGTTCTAACAACATGGTGGCTGTCAAAATATTAATATGGGGAGGGCATTCTATGATTCTATCCCACAGATTATTTAGATTAGCATATTTCTTCTCTCTTAATTTCATTGAGGTTTACTGTACCATTTTTCTTTTCATATGTAGCAATTGCTATGATTCCTATGGATGATCATGAATACATCTTTTAAAGGTAGACCTATTGTCGATTGGGACAAGGGAAAGCATCTGTAAATGACATGTCCTTTGTCTTCAGGATAAAAATGGGGTTGCTTTGCATTTCTAACCACCGGATTAGCACTGGACTTCTCCATCATGACTAGGTTTCAGCTAAATTTTCCCGAGAAAGTATACCTGTTATCTTCTGCTCGAACAAGAAAATTATTAGATATATGCAACTCAGGGTTATGGATATCTGTGTCATTTGCTAGTAGGCAGTTGAGTAGTTTTTTTGGATGTATAAAATGTTCGGAGATATTTTGCGTAGCATGTGGTTCTCCATTATGTAGTGTGCAAGCCATTTATTCACCTACAATGATGCTTTTTCCAGATCGATGAAGATATTCTTCAGGAAGTGGCACAGATGGGATTTGACAGGGCCCAACTAATTGAATCTCTTCGCAACAGAATACAAAATGAGGTTTGAATTTCTCTAGCTTTTTGTCCTTAAGGATACCAATTCATCTCTATCTTATGGAATACATGGCAGGCTACTGTTGCATATTATCTGCTGTTGGACAATCGCTTCCGTGTTTCAAATGGCTATCTTGGAGCCGAGTTTCAAGAAACCATGGTGTGCTTCTTTATCTTAAAGTTAATTTATTAGTTATGGCTAGTCAGTGTAGTCATTTGGAGTCTTTAGTGGCCCTCGGAAGGCATTTTGAAATGCATCCATCTTTATATTAACTAGTTATATATGCCTGAAGCTTTGATAGATGTTGTGAATGCATAGCCAATTTTGTCCTACTGTTGGCATTCGTGAATTTTATGCTGGATTATTCTAACCATATGCTTCTTCTTAGGCATTACATCTGAGATCCTTGTCTTACTAATACATCCTGCATCCTGACAGGAAAGTGGTTTCAACCGTTTGCATCCAAATGAAACTCCTGTTTCACCCGTGGGCCACCGACTTCCGGGATACATGGATTATCAAGGGCTAGGTTTAAGATCGCAGTTGCCAGCGGAGAGGAAATGGGCACTTGGACTCCAGGTAAGTTTATGAGGAAAATTTAACTCTTTGCATGACATGGTCAAGGAAGTTGCTCCTAGTGCATTTGGCTTCTGCCTCCACTATGGGATATGAAGACGAGGGTAAGTGCATGTACGCTTACCCTTGTATTGTGGAGTTGTTTGTGGTTGGCCAGTTGAAAATGTCTAACCTTTCATCTCATATGATGCCTGTCACGTGAAAGAAGGTGATTGATGAATGGATTAGAGTAATTAGTTGGATAAATTATTAGACAAGAAGTTTTAGGTGTAAATGTTGTGCCATTTGTTTGTCATACAAGCATAGCAGTGGTGGGTTGGATGCCAATATATCAAACTTTGAATTATTTTGTCTTATTTGAAACAATATTAGTTACTGCTTTCATCTTCTCAGTCTCGGGCCCACCCTCGTGAAATAATGACTGAAGTCTTGAAAGCTTTGCAAGAGCTGAATGTTTGTTGGAAGAAAATCGGGCACTACAACATGAAATGCAAGTGGATTCCTGGTGTTTCGGGTCGCCATGAAGCCATGGTTAATGATTCTGTAGACAGTAATCATTACTTCGGTGATGAATCTGCCATCATTGAGAACGATGGTGTTACCAAGTCACCAAATGTGGTGAAGTTTGAACTACAGGTATCTTACTGATCCCAAGTATTCCTCTTACGATACAAGTTGATGATATTGACGAAATGATGAGGTTCATTATGCTTTATCAATGTCGTGAGATTTGTGTCACTGTCCCTGCTCTGTTTCTTACCCACTCTATTGTTCTTCTTGTTGTGTTTGTTGAAGTGGAATCTAACCGCCAATGGACATTTTCTGGATTATTTATAAGGATTATCTGAATTGGTTTTGTATTGTCTAAATGTTAATTGCTGTTGCATATTGAAATGAGAAGTTTAAACGTTTCGTCATTCTAATAACAGTTGGTTTGTTATTAAGCATGTTGATTTTCATGCTCTGTCATTGGTTCGTAATGCTAATATGTCCATTGCTATGTATCTTTAACAGCTTTACAAAACTCGCGACGAGAAGTATCTGCTTGATCTACAGAGGGTGCAGGGACCACATTTTCTCTTCTTGGATCTTTGTGCAGCTTTCCTTTCGCAGCTTCGAGTCCTTTAGAATGAGGCTAGTCTCTCTCGAGAGACTTTTGTAGTAAATAAATGAATGGTAGCCCTATTTTCCCTCCCTCCCCTCTCCCTCTCCCTCCCGAGTTTTATATGGGTGAATTGTGTAATTGGGGTTTCTATCCAACACTCAAGAGCCAAGTTGGCCTGTATCAACTGCTGTAGTCTCTCTTTGATGCACTCTGCATCTCTCTGAACTAGGATTTCTCTGAATGTATGCATCAAAAGTGGGTTTTTATAAGTTATGGTAAACTCAAATGTTTGGTTGAATTTTCAAAAATTGTATTTAAGAGTAGTATTGGAGAATAATTTTGAGGGAGTACGAGGCAATTTTTGTTTGGTAAGAAGAGGCAATTTTGTTACAATTCCATAGGTGCAACAAGACAGGAAGTTGTTAATATGTTTTGAAATTTATTTTTTCGAAAACAAAAAGACGTGGTTTTTTAGAAAAAATAAAAAATATTCAACCAGACATTGTTTGAAACCTGGCTTACGGTGGCTTCAAACCATAATATTACTTGTGCGTCTCATTTCTTTCTTTATGGAGTCTGTTAACAAAGCAAATAGGAGGTAGATCCAGAGAGCTCCAGAGTGAAAATTCACTGTCATTGCACAAGGAGGAAGATGACCCCACATCGTCTGGACTCTTGTTTTTCCTCCTGTTTCCTCATGACTTCTGTATTATCTTCATTTGTATTCTTCTCCTTCTAGTTATTCTTATTACATGCATTTCGAAGTTTGGTTACGCGATCAGATCTTGCTCTCCCCTTCAGAGTGCGTGCTGCAACTCTCAATTTCAAGCACTCAAGTATCCCGTTGAAAGCATAGAGAGAAGCCGAGAATTTTCTTTCATACTCCATCCTCTTCAAGGTCGCCCTGAGCATTGAAGGTTCATCACTTTAATATTCAGGCTCCACCGGTTCCTCAATCTCCTCTGCAATCACCACTAGAAGAAGTATATCCCACATCATTCCAGCAATAATTCACATCCATTTCTTTACTCCCACTATCTTCTTTCTCAGTCAAACATGACTCGAGACTTGTTGTCATGCAGTCAATTCGACTTGCACTGATGCTGCCAACGTTATCGTTGCGCAAACTGTAGTCATCAGGATCATTGAGGAAATCTGTGAACTGGGTAATTGAAAAATCCGGCTATTCTTCTTCTTCTTCTTCTTCTTTGTACTCCTTTGATTGTTGCTCTTCTAGCCGGTGATGTGAATCGGTGGAGAAGTAGGTGAAGAAGCGGCACAAGAATTGTTTCTTGCTTTGAGCCTTTGGAGAAGCAAATTTGTGATCTTTGAGGGAAGAGCTGGTGTTGAAGAAGAGTATGGAGAACAAGGCCAGCAATTTGTCCGAGTGTTGGCACCGCGAAAGCAAGCAAGCAAGCAGCCGCTTCCTCTGAGGTATCAAATGTGCCTAACCACACCCTTATTATCTTCTGAATGGTGTCTTTGATCTCAGCCACCCACCCCCCTGATGGCCTCTATCGGACACCAACATATCTCTTTCTTGCTCCCCGGGCTCTTATTGTTTGTTCCTTCATCCTTGTTCCTTCTTTGACTAAGCCAAATGGTATCTAAACACCTTATTCTCTATTTCTTAAGTATCAAAATGCAGGACTCAGGCCTGAATCAATCCACTATTTCTCTCTTCTTCTTTTTTTCGACTGAAAACACCCCAATTCTGCATGTCACTTTGTGACAGCCGAACCAGATTCAAACTTGGGAAATTCATCCGTATACGCAGCGGGCCACCAATTTAGTCATGCATATAGTTTTTTTCAACTCTTTCTTAATTAGTAGTGCTATTTGAAAAATATGTGCTGATAACAAGGAAACTCAAGTGCAGAACAAACAGGTTCATCTTTCAGAGAAAATAAAGGAACAAACAAATTCATATAATATTGCAGACACTTTCTCCCTCTCCGTTTGATTTGTTGGTTTTTAATAGCTTTGAAGTTAAGCAACATGAAAAGACTACAACCCTGAATCTTACAACTATTTCAAAACGAATCTACATCCGTCCACATGAAGACATACATCACTCCCAGTGCACAAGAAATGAAGGAACATTAGAGATAACTAGTTAGTTTAACAACAACAAAAAACTATTGGGCATCAAGGCTTGAAGTGCGAGTAGCTTCAAGGCTTCCTTATCTATCTCAAAACGATAGATATTGAGATAGATATTGTTGTTCTCTCTTTCAAAGTTAATTATAATAAAATTAAATTTTAATAACAAAATATTATGCACATGAATTTAGTTATATGTAAACATTAGAATCCGTTAGCCTAGTCGCCCCTCTCAATTCTCTCTACATATATACTTTGTCGAAGAAGTTTTTTCAAAGTCATGGAAGGAGAACGGTGACGCACCTCCTGCAGCCTCTCCTCCTCCTCCCCTGGCATAGATCTATCTTTTCTCCCTCGTCTCCTTGCATAGATTTATTGTTCATGGCATTTTTTTTTTGCAGTCTCCTTTTGTTTTATGTAGAATAAGATTTGCCATCACATGGGTGTTATGGTAAAAGTTTCAATCGAAGAAGTGTTTCATATATCAAACACAAAATTAGCAAGCTTTCCTAGTCTGTAGCACATAATTAATTTCTTACAGTATTCAAATAATTAGCACACTATAAATACTAATTACTTGCATAAACAAGGACAGATAATATGATCATGAGACTGCAGGCAATGCAGTACTGTGGAGGAGGAGGACCAATACTCTTGGATAGTGCAGGAGCTGGAGTTGGTGCAGTCTCTTGGACCAAAAGGGACAGTTTCATTCCATTCCAGCAGTAGCCACCACTGCTTAGAAAGTAATATGGCCTGGCCTCTGTAAGTTGATACACATCTCGACCACCTTTCGTTATGTTCTTGATGAAGCCTTGATCATTGCAGTTGTCATAGCTTGTCTCGTTCACCTCCAGAACATTGTAGTAGTGCTTGTCAAACACAAACACTTGAGAAAGATCGAGCCACAAACAAATTAGGGGTTTTGATTTTGCACATCAAAATCTTTCAGGTTAATTAAAATTTAATTGCTAATTAATGTGAAACTTGAGATACAAGTTATAATTAGCTAGGCATAGACAGAACCAAGTCATATGAATTCGAAAGATCACATGCGGGAGTTTAACTTGTCATATATCAGATGTCTAAAAGAAAAATTTATATGATAACTTGTCTTCGATTAGACAAAAAAAAGGAAAAAAGAGAGGGAGAGGAGATCAATTGTTCCACTTAATTTTAGGTAACAAATATGGTATCTTGATAATTAATGTACTAAATTAAGCTGCACACATCTCATCTCACGAAAAATCCTAACCCTAAACCTAGAATAATGAACAGTGCAAATGCATATGAATTAACAGAAACTTACGGAGCCAATCGTCGACATAGAAGTGCTCGTGAGTGGACCATTCAGTGTAGTTGAAGCCCTGGATCCAGCCACGGGAGCCCACTTTGTGTAGCGCACAATCAGCATCGTCCATCATCGTCAAAAACATCGTGATCACCATCACCACTGCATTAGTTCTCCTAAACCCCTCCATCATCGTTGTTTCTCTTGAGAAGGTGAGAGACCGAGAAGGAGAGTCATATATGGGGCTTTTGTGGTCAAATAGTCAAAAGAGAAAAGACCACATGCACATGCAGGCGCAGCGCAGCATATTTGGCAAAGCTGAAATGGCACCCGCCCAGTGTACTTCACGTGTCAAAAGTCTGAGTCATTCCTCACGACTCTCTCCCAGTTAGTTACAGTAAGGGTACCCAGAACATCGACTGCTTTACGCTTTTATTACCAATATTGCCACCGGCCCCTAGGATTTTAAATTAGTGGGCTTTCCATTCGGTTTCTGATTGGATGTATGGACTCTGAAAGCCCAATATTGTTGGGCCCAATGAGTACAAGTTTGTAACTAGAGTAATTGAGGCTTTGCTTGGAGATGTGTTGGGAGGAGCTGGCCAACAATCAAACTCCTCCGAACCCTTATTTAACGCGAATATTTCAAGTTGTTCTCTCAATATTTATTTTGACAACCCCTCAAAAAATGTGGAGTAAGAAATGTTCACTCACATAAAAATTCTCAACCCCTCTCATATTAAACAAGGGTTCACTTTTATGAATTTGTCCCAACCCTACCTCTCCCAATATCTATCAATTCAACTCCTCTCAACCCCTCCCCCAAGGAGAGCATGAGTAGCGAGTAAAATCACATCCTTTTCTCTCCAAAGATCAACCTCCGTATCTCTCTCGCTTTAGTATTAGGATTTAGGAATAGGAATCATCCGTTACATGGACTGCATGCTCTTTCATGTGTTGTTTTGTTTGTATGATTTTTTAACTGATTTTGTTTTTATTGGATTTAATAATCTCTCAACCTAATCATTGCCAATTTGAGGACTCCAAAATATGTATTTTTATACTTATGCTTGTAAATATTTATAGAAAAAAAAATGAAAAATTACGAACAAAATAAGTTTTCTACGGTTTATAAGTTTCACCAAACATCTAATACATCATTTCACATCTTATAAATTAACTTGTTTTTCATATTATAAAAATATTTGACAACATTTTATTTTTATAAATTATTTGACAATATTTGAAATTTTATGTAAAAATATTGTAAAATGTACACTATTTTGAATATATACAAGTTTACAATTTTGAGGACCTGAAACTCTCATTGATTAATTTACACGAATCATAATCCTATCCCACAATGAAGGTTGTGACTGCTAAGCCAAACAAGAAAACCAGCATTCTAATGGTTTTCATTGCAAATCCAATCCAAAGCCAAACAAAAACCCAGAATCAAACTGAGTCAAGACAGTGCAGGTCAAGCTTCAAATCCAAATTTTCAACTGCCTTGCAATTACATCATATCGTGAACTGTTTACTTATCTTAACATGGAATTAGTGTCTACGTACAGACTAGAAAATTAAAATACTAACTCCAGTAATAATAATATCCCTTGACAATGCCAGCACTGAGAATTCAATCCAATCTTCCCAATAGATACTCAACTTGCACTTCCTTTGTTAGCGGCATTATCCAGTTTCCGTATAGATCAGCCACCATGCTCGGTTTTATTTTATAGACTGGTTCCGCCCCAGGTTCCTCAAAGTAAACACTCACTTCCTGCCCGAATGTTTTTGTTTTGATCTCCACTCTCCTTTTAACAGCTTCCTCAACTGTTGGGTAGGTAAGGATTGCCATCAGTTGATCCTTGTCCTGAAATATACATACAGCAAGAAATGGGAATGAGTAAAGCAAAATTCAAATGAAGGTAGCTGCTGGAACAGAGCCAAGGAAAACCTTTGCGATGATGGCTTCCTTGTAGTCATCAGGGGATGCACGAAATTTTGCCTCGGCCACAAACTTTCCGAAATGAATTCGTTTAGAAAGAGCCTGCAATTGCAAAAATACATTAGCACGCAATCACTCTCTTGATACAAATTAGTTAGCATAGAAATGTATTGGATTATAGTGTCAATCCGCATATACTTTCCGCTCTAAATATGCATATAGAGAGAGTTATATTAGGAACTGCGGTTATCAAGTTGCACTTTGCCAACTTTAAAAAACTAAGAGTAGATTCCACTTTTTAGCCGAGAAATAGAGCGAAGTTTCTTATACTTTTCCTTCTAAGAAATATGTCTTTTTTGAGTGTTTTGATTCACAAGTGCTGTCCAAATGGTAGTCCAAGAAATTTTGCTTAAAGACTAAAATTGCACAATTATATTATTGTAAGGTTGGCAAAGCAGAAGAGGTTGTATCTAATTTCGCAACATCAGTTACATTCCTATTTTAAAATGAAAATTAATATGAATTTTTGCATAGCCAGAAAAATCAGATGATATGCATACCTGCAAACATATTGTGTCAGCAATTGCCGTAGAGCCGCAATTGCCGTCATCTCCTTTCTTCACAAACCGAGGGATGAGATCTTTAAAATACAGATCCCACACCTTCTCATTTATATTAATTGAAGCCGCACTGTGATGAAGAACCTGTTTGCAGGTCAAGAAAAAGTCAAATATTGAGGAGGTAAAAAGTTACAACCAAAAATCCGAGCCTCAGGAAAAAAAAAAAAAAAAAGAGCATCATTTTCCACAAAGAGGGGAGATGTGGAGGAAAAAAGAGAGAGAGCAAGACCACTATATGCTCGCCCAGAAACGAATTATCATTCTTCAATCTTCAAGGATATTTTTTTAAGGCAAGCAGATAAAGATTATAGGTTTGTCTATGTTCCTATAAGGTTCCAAGAATGGAAAGACAAGGGTCATGCTGACTTCTTCGAATCACTAAATGATAAAAACATAGCATAAAGAACGGACATTTCTAATCTTTCAAATTATTACTCACATTAGATTGAGATTCCCGAATCAAAAAATCAAAATATTGGTCAGTGTTCACTATAGATAAAGGTTCCTTTTCACACACACGCATATAAAAATGTCACTATACTCTCCTCGCAAAGCTTGGAAATGTAGACCCGCAACAGTTAGCATGAGCAATATACATTTTTGATGTCTCTTACAAGTTACCTGCGGATACTGAAGAGGTGGCAAGACTGGCACCGGCAAGTCCTCTGGGAAAAAAGGATGCTCATCAGGACTTTTGTATCTGCCCAACTATTATGCAACAGAAAGTCAACAAAACAGCAACACAACCAAATATCTTAATTCCTTTCTAGTTTGCAAGCAGTTGTTTTTATGGAGAGAAATTAAGAAGCTTTAGTAAATATACTTGAGCATGGAGCCTTTCTGTTTCTCTGAGAATGAACTCGATCAAAGAACCATGAAACCCCTCCATGGTAAAAGCATTTGGATCATATGTGTCTGCATTGTAGCAGTACTGGGATCTCTCTAAGAGGCTAAAGATTATGCTATCCTCCTGGCGAATCAAAGAATGTCGTATGTTCTCCAGGGTCAAATTCTGGCTCTCATCAACCCGTTTCTTCCTTTCCAGTCTACATAAAAACAGAGGCCCATTTCAGAAATATCAAAGGCAACAACAAATGAGCACTCAACAGCCTCTAGTCAAAAAAAGAGTTGGATGTCAGTATGCTTAGAAACTTAAAAGGAAAAAAGAATCATGCATTCATGAGTTATCAAAGGAACCTAGGTCAAAATAAAAATAAAAAATGGAAATGTAGGAATTGCAATACACAGGAAAAATTGCAGTATCAATACTCATCCATGCTTTCAGAAACATTTTGGCATTGGTCATGCTTCTTTGGCATGCTTATGCAAAGGGATGTAAAAGCTGAATGTGGCCCGGTTCGGAAAGGGAAAACCCCACTACATTTTGACAATTTCACTGAATTAAGTGCAGGAATTGAAGCAAAGGAAGCTCCAACCAGCTTTGTCTAGTGCCTACATTAATTGGTTAGTGAATATGTGACAGAAAGAGAAAAGAGAGGATTGTTCAGAATGTCATAACAAACAAGATAGACAAAGAGTCCTGCCTAGGGAGTGATGAACTTTGTAGCAACTAGGGATTTATAACAAAAAATCAAATTATCAAAGTAAAAAGATAAAAAGACAAAAAGAAGTATGCTTCTTTGTTAGAATCCAATGAAGAACCAAGCAAGCAATAACTAAGCATGAATATTCAACCATCAACCATCAACCTTCAACTTTAGTTGAAACTTGAAAACAATGAAGGACCAAGCGAAGTAAGTGTTACAGTAAGCGGGAATATTAGTGACCATGCTCAACCTTTTTTTTTAAGTTGTTCTTAGCCTTACATGGTCTTCCCTAATCTACTGACAACGGCCAATGTGAGAACCATATTGTTTGATCACTTAGGTCTTTAAATTCAAACTTCCTTTGACTCTATCTTAGTTACTGCTCTTTAAACATTCGTTGGTCTAGCTTGGTTTATCAATTTTAGTAAGTATCACAGTAACTAAGATATATCAAACAGTTGCTGCTCTATAAGCACAATAGTAAGCATTTGCCAACGTAGAACCTTTGACACTCATGAAAACAATCAGATCTAAAGTAAACATGTTCAAAAAGTTTGTCATTCATAATGGATCAGGGTACAATAAAATAGAAAGAAAAAAATCTTACAAGAGACAGAACATATCACATTAAACAAACTTCATACCCAGCCAGAAAGCCAATGAATTATTAAAAACCCAGCAGAAAACTAGAGACAGAGAAACATATCAAACCAAACATACTATATAATTAGCAACAAAGCAGATGATTAATAAATAAATCAAAAAACCAATTCAGGAAACAAAGTGACAAGTACATTCATAAAAACCAAAAAACTAAATTTGGGAAATCCATCAGGAGTAAGAAAGCCAAATATGAAGGAAAAAAGAAACAAATACGTGGGTACGCCATACTTGAACCTGGTTGTGGTCGCAGAAACTTGTTCGGAGTAAATGCGTAGTTTTGGCAAGTTCGAGCGTAACGGGAAATTTTGCAGACGCTCCATTGCCAATCGCTTGTTGGGTCCGGAAGAAATCAATTCATGACAACCAGGAATCACGGTAGAGGCAGCCCCAGTCAAGAACTTTGCCTCCATTGAACCGATTTACAGAGTGCAGAGCAATCAAGAAACAGAAAGTGAATAAAACCAAGGCTTTGATTCAGAGACTGAGAATAGCGCATATGAGTTAATATAACATGTGATCATCAACAAATATTCATGTTTCATTTTTTTCATTTGGTTTGTGTTTTTTTTTATTATGTTTTTGGTTACCAAAAATGTGAAAGTGAAATTGAAATTCATCTAAAATTCTTTAAAATTAATTTGAAATTCATTTAAATTAAACTCAAATTCAGCCAAAATCGGATCAATAATGGGTCCAAATCGGGTCAACGGACTCAACACCGGGTCACGACCTTCTGGGTCCAAATCGGGTCAACGGACTCAACACCGGGTCACGACCTTCCGGTGGCTGATTTGACCGGGAAAAAAGTGAGTTAGATACTCCTCAGTTCTGAGAGTCCAATAGAGGTGGAAGATTTCACCGGCGTTAGTCGTGGTGGCTGGATCGGGTTATTTTTCTTCATGATGGCCGAAAGTTTTAAAGGCATATTCTAATAGCTACAGTTGACTAAACGAGGCGAGGTTGGTCGGGTTTTGTCGCTTGTCTCTTTGCAAAAAATTTGACACCAAATGGTCACCAGACAACGAAGATCCATTACCAGTAAGTGAGTTAAAGGAAAATGTCCGAGGAAGAGAGAGAGAGAGCAGAGAGAAAAAAAGAAATCATTAAATAAAATTTAATTTATTTACAATAATGTCATTGAAAGTTTTTGAAAATTGCCCAAAACATGGAATTGGTGTTTTCAGTTTTTTGTTTTCAAATTTCAAAAATTTCAAAACATCACCAACCAAACAAATTTTCCTAGATTTTTGTTTTTAAAAACCAAAAACAGTTTTAAAAACTCTAACCAAACACACCCCATGGAATGTTTCAATTTTATTATCCAACTTGATTTTGTTTCTTATTAATCACTCGAGCAGTTTTCCCAAAATCAGACAATCAATTTTGGGATAAGTAAAACATGTAGTCACCCAAAGATAGATCATATTTCATTTTTTTAATTCAAAGATAAAATATTTGAACTTCATTACTCAACTTATTATTTTGTTTCATATTGACCACTCGGACAATTAAGTTTGCGTTGACCGTTGATCGTTAACCATATGTTAAATTTTGTCTACGTGTACATGATAAATAGTTTCTAGACTAACATATTTTAGGTGTTTGTGTTTGGTTCTCTTGAAGTTGTTGTTAGGTTTTATGTTTTGAGATGCTTCAAGTGATATATAATGGATTTCATTCGTATAACTTATAAATTATATGCATGAGAGTAAAATGAGAGAGATGGGGAAAAAGGGTATTAGAGTTTTTTTGGGTCTACCTTTTTCTATGACATTTAACAAATGTTGGTCTAGTGACTATTTAACATGTACACGTTAATGAAATTTAACAGATAGTTAACATTCAACGAAAATTTGACTGTCCGATTTTGGGCAAAATTGTCTAAGTGATTAATATGAAACAAAACCATAAATTGAATAACATGGTCTATTTTTAAGTGACCACATATTCTATTAATCTCAAGTTTGACTGTCCGATCTTGGATAAAACTGTTCAAGTGACCAATATGAAACAAAATCAAAAAGTTGGGTGATGTAGTTGAAACTTTTGATCTTTGGATGACGAAAATGAAATATGAGTCATCTTTAGGTGATCACATGTTATATTAACCCGCATATCTTTTGTGGAGCGTCTACAACAACTTTGAGCGTCTATTCTTTGAAATAGCTTAATTTTGAAATAGCTTAATTTCCCATATACTATTCTTTGAAATAGCTTAATTTTGTCTGTCATACCCTCTACCAAATAAATATAATTTTTTTTGCGATCAGAAATAAAGAGATTTTAAAAACTATTATCTGTTAATATTTTTCGGAAATAAGTTTAAGTGGGTTTAAAAGCCTCCCAATGGAGCGTCTTATGCAGTGATAATATTAGGCTTTGTGAAGTGGAAGCAATTGAACTTTTCTTTAGAATGAGAAGTGCAGGTATTGAACATGATGAATATGAATTTGTTGCTATTTTAATAGCTTGTATTAGAGTTTTAGACTTTGATTTGGATATTGTTTTCGTTGCTAATGCACTTTTGGGTATGTATGGAAAATGTGATTGTTGGAAGCTATCACAGAGGTAGATGATAGGTACATTCCGCCACCTAATTGAGAAGAAGAATCTGTCTTATTTTTTGGACTCTATTTCTATCCATGAGTATAATAGTAATTCTAATATTTTTAAAAATCTTCAAAACTAATGCTTTAATACTTCTCATGTATTAGATTGGATTGTTTTTGAAACCGCTACTTAAATCATCCAAAACCGCTACTTTCATAACCGGTCAGAACTGCTATTTTAAAAGCACTTCAAAACTGCTACTCTCATATTTGCCCAGCAAAACCAAAAGAAGAGGCGAAAGACCAATAATCGATAAATACTTTCTCAAGTATTATACCAGACTGTTTTTAAAATCGGTATTAAAACCATCCAAAACTGCTACTCTCATAACCAATCAAAACCGCTACTTTAAAATACTCCAAAATCGCTACTTCCATATTTTCCCAACACGATCCAAAGAAGAGGCGAAAGACCAATAATTGACAGTGATGTTTTTGGGGTTTGATTGATTGCTTAGTGTTAAGTGTTGATTATTGAGAGAAAATAGTGGGTGGATTTTGCGTCTTTCACGACTACACGAGTTGTGCATTGTCCAACTCAATAAATACCTTATGAGTTTTGAATTAGTATTGTGGAATGGTGAGTCATTCCTGATCGGATTTGTCATAATTCTGGGCCCAAATAACTCAACTCGCAACCAAGCCCAATTGTCACCCAGGCACATAAGTTGTGGGCCGACTGTAACAAAGCTCGGGATTATGTCTCAAAACTTGGCTACAAGGTTGGGAGGGGCTTGCCCTTATTAATGGGATGAGAGACTTAAAAGTCTCTGATGTGGGACTGTGGGCGCAGACTCCCGACACCCTCCGCACGTGTGAGGTGGACAGACCGACGCCTCAACACTTAAGATGCGCCCCACACCAGCCACAACCTCACTCCGATACCATATCATAATTATGGGCTCAAAGAACCTAACCCGCAACCAAGCCCAACCGTCACACACGCATAAAAATCATGGGCCGGTTGTAACCAAGTCTAGGGCTATGTCCCAAAACTTGGCTACAAAGTTGGGTGGGGCTTGCCCTTATTAATGGGACAAGAGACTTAGAAGTCTCCGATGTGGGACCGCGGGCACTCCCAACAGGATTCGAGCGCAGTATGCCACATAGTTGTAATGGCTATTAGGCCATCATCATTTATTTTTAAATTTTTAGAAAAGCATAAATGTATTTTGATTGTTTTTATGGATTCAAGAAAAATAAATTTTTGTCGGGTTTACAAATTCAATGATATATCTTTTATTTCAAATAAAAATTAAATTAATACCAAGAGAGACATATAAAAATTTTTGAATTTATATTGAAAAGTTCAAAATAAATGTATGTCTTTTTCATATTCAATTTAATTTTTGTTTAAACCATTAAATATCACTTAATTGATAAATTCAATCAAAATATATTCATCATAACGTTTTAAAAATTAAAAATGAAATGGCCTAATTACAGTGGACTTGCTCTAAAAAATTTACTGCATGTCCAGGACCTCTCGACTCGATCGCAGTTTTTATTTAATAGATGTGGAATCCAAAAATAAAGTTAATGGATCATTAGTTGCTGACACCATTGTGGATGCCCAACAACCGCAATCACAATAGTTTTATTTTGCTGTTCCAATAAATTTTGTGAGAATATGCGTTTTTGCTTATGTGTCTTGTATTCAAGGATATGTTTCGATGATGTCAATAATTACGTGGTTTTATTTTTTGTAAAATATGCACGATCCAGTATTAATTTTAATGTATTTTTGTTAAAAATGAGATGAAAGAATGAAATAGTAAATAATTTGATGTAGTTATATTAAAAAATATGTTTATGGATAATAACAGTGGAATTCAAAATATATTTTTGCCAAACAAACATGCAACCTTAATGCCCAAAAACTGCAAAGCAGGCACACATTTCCAGACTCACCTGCCCCACCTTTAACAACAAAAATGGAAAGCAAAGCAGCTTTCTTGATTCCAATCTGAATCTCCCGTTTTCTCAAATACAACAATGCAAGATCTCCAATCTCCCACCATACCTTCACCTCGATATGATCTAATAATTCTTGGGGCTTCAGGCTTTACAGGCAAATATGTTGTCAGAGAAGCACTCAAGTTTCTCAAGGTCCCTCGATCTCCTCTCCAGTCTCTTGCTCTTGCCGGTCGCAACCCTACCAAACTGACCGAAGCCCTCAAATGGGCAGCCCATCCGGACCCACCTCCTTCTCTCCCAATCCTCACCGCCGATACCACAGACCCTCCCTCCCTCCGTCGTCTTTGCTCCCAAACTAAGCTCATCCTCAACTGTGTCGGCCCCTTCCGCCTCCTTGGAGAGCCCGTCGTCGCCGCCTGCGTAGAGACTGGGTACTAATAATCTCTGTCTCTCTTGTATGCCTAACATATGTTTATATCAATCCCTGCGTTGGCTATAATGATTTATCTGAGTTTTTCGGACTCAATTTGATAAATTTTCTATTTATTGTTTCTTATGGGAAGTGTTGAATTTTTAATTCAACTTAGTGTTCTGATATGATTAAGTGGTTCCAAGAGTTGGCGATCTTGACTTCCCTTTTATTTTTTGTGACGACTTCTATTAGGTGTGATTACTTGGATATATGTGGGGAGCCTGAGTTTATGGAAAGAATGGAGGCAAAGTACCATGATAAGGCCACGGAGACTGGTTCTTTGGTGGTCTCTGCATGTGGGTTTGATTCTGTTCCGGCTGAATTTGGGCTGATGTTCCATTCGAAGCAGTGGGAGCCTCCATCAGTTCCAAATCGAGTTGAGGCGTATCTGAGTTTGGAATCTGATAAAAAGATGGTTGGTAACTTTGGGACGTTCGAGTCTGCTGTTTTGGGGGTGGCCAACATGGATAAGTTGGTGGAGTTGAGGCGGTCAAGACCTAGGAGGCCTAGGCCAATGGTGATAGATTTTTCCATGTTTTGTTCAATCTGATAGTTTGTTGGTGATGCTCTTGGTTTTTTATGATTTGAATTTGGTTTTTCTTGGTGTTACTTTTTGGTTTTATGTTTACATATCATATAGAACAGGTAATTCTCTCAGTTCAAATCATTATTTGATTTCATTGTAGATACATTGAAGCATAGTAAGTTGGGATTTAAGAAACCCGTTCCTCCTTAAAAGCAAAGCCTAAAATGCCTGTTTGTTTTATTGTGGATCTCGTGGTTCAGTCTGCGTCCACAAAATCAAAGGAAATGTTATGTCAAGTTCTTTTCTACAACTTGGGAGATGGATTAATTGACATTTGTCTAGTAGCATTCTTTCTTTTTTATTTGGGGTTTGAATGTGCATGGAAAAAAGTTCATACTTCACGAATCATGAATATATTTTTATATTATCTTCTGCTTAAAGCATTGACTTCGGATTTCGGAAGGGGTTAGATTTATGATTCTGTGCCTGCTGATCAAATATTGTAGTGTTATGAGGTGGTTATTGAATTGACTAATCAGAATTAGGAGACCTTGAATTAAGTAGAAAAGATTTATGTTCCAAATTTATTTGTTGTGCTACTTAAGCCTATTAAGGAAAGTTTAGACCAATTCGTTAATGATGTTTCTTTTGTTCCTTTTTTTTCTTCAGATTTTACTAAATAATGTATCATGCAATCAATATTGGGTCCTCTGAGGAAGAGGAAAATGAAAAGAGGAGGTGGGTGGTGGGTGGTGGGTGGGTGTATAAGCGTAAATTTTATGGGAATGTGGGCATGCTTGACAGTTTTCATTGTAGCTATTTTGGTTATCGTAGGATGATATATGCTCCTTTTCTCCTTCTTTGCTAATGGTATAGGAAGTTGTCTTTGGACCGGTGGAGGCGATCTTGAAAAGGTTTCAGGATGTTTAGAGGTGTTGGGAAGGTGGTGCAATATGGTGTTGTTGCTGTCACTCCAACACTGTTGCTGTTACTGCCTCCATTGCTGCCGCCTTCTGTATAATGATGGCAGTTTAACTTACCAGTCATTAATTGTAGACTTGTAGTTGATGCAATCTGCATGTCAATAAATCTTATGGCTTCTTTCTAGTTTGGCTATTAGTCAAATTTTTCCAAGGTTGAAGCTACTTACATTGGTTGCAGATTCCAGGTCGTGCTCCTCCTAAAGGACCTATGATTGAGCACAACGAGAAGATTGGCCTCTGGGCAGTGAGGCTACCTTCAGCAGATTCTGCTGTTGTCAGGAGAACTCTTTCTGCTCTTACCGAAAATCCTGGCGGTCTTCCTGGAGCTAATGAGAGTCCCGAACATATTGCTAAGAGGGAGGCCTTCTGGTCAGCGGTCAAGCCAGCTCATTTCGGGGTGAAGATCGGCTCTAAAAGTCTGCTGGGTGTCCTTCAGTTCGTCACGGCTGGGATGTTTATTGGGCTATTGGGTAGAATCTCTTTTGCCAGGTGGCTTCTTCTGAAATTCCCTTCATTCTTCACCCTCGGAGGGTTTAGTAAGAAGGGTCCATCTGAAGATGAGGTGCAAAGTGCTACATTTAAGATGTGGTTTGTCGGACAAGGTTTCAGCAATGACAGTCTTGCTTCACAAGGAAATGCAAAACCTGATATGGAGATAGTAACAAGAGTAATGGGACCAGAGATCGGCTACTTGACGACCCCAATAATTCTACTTCAGTGTGCTCTGGTGGTTCTGAGCCAACGCGATGACCTCCCGAATGGAGTTCTTACCCCAGGGATTGTGTTCGGTCCAACAGATCTCCAAGAAAAACTACAAGAGAATGGAATCTCTTTTGATTTTGTTTCAAAGAGTTCCCCTTCTTAAGCCTACAGCCTCAAAGTTATGAGAAATCGTCAGAAACCTTTGGATCATCCCCTCAAGAAGAAGAAAAAACGCACATGATCAATAAAGAAGTTTCACTTCCACTGGCCATCTTATTTACTGGTTTATGACTTTATGTTTTTGTTAGATTTGCAGCAGATTTTACTCTTGACAGTAATAGGAATCAAACCTTTAGGGGCCTGGAGGTATAAGACTACATCTTATATGATCCCACGCGGAATCGACGTGAAATGGACTGATACATGTTATACTGTCATCTTATGTTGTCGCACCCAGAATCTACCCGAGGTCAATTATTTTTTTACCCTGGTTCGAAGTATTGCTTCAGAACAAAGATTCGCGATGAAACCAAGCCGTATGTACGAAACGACGTCGCGTAAACTTGAGGAGTGCCTCATCATAATGGGATTGGACTGGATTTAGAGCAAATGCAACAATGTAGATCTTCAATTGAGTCTCATTTCTATTACATGTAAACATATCTTTTAATACAATCAAATCAGCAAAATATATTTTTTAATTTAACCACGTCACCAAGACAAATCTCCGAATACAAAATTATTATTCAAACAACTTTTTCATTCTCTCATCAATTCTCCAACAAAATTACTCAAAAATTAATAACGGTTTCCATATATTTTACAAAAAATAAAGTCATATACTCATCTATATCATCAAAATACATATCTTAATACAACTATATCTACAAAACACATATTTCAATAAAGACTAATCCCTCCCTAAAATTCTAGCATTGCGTTTGCTCTATCAAAAGAAAAAAGATGGATTCTTATAGGGCCTTGAGCCCATGGGTCTAGGTTTACTAACTATGGGCTCAACTAATTTATCATACACTTAAAATTTTAGGTTTAAATTATTGATAACGACGTCGTTGTCGGTTTTAATTTCTTAATGAAGAACAGCGAGAAAGTTATACGAATATTGGAGACGGTTGTCAGATCTTCAAAAGTCACAACCAAAGAGACCTGAAAGGCAGAGAGGGAGAGATACGGGGAGGGTCATCCGATACCCTCTTCTTCATCTTGTTATCTATCGTGAACGTCTCTGTGTTCCTTTCGAAATCCTCCCTCTCTCGGTTTCTCTTCAATTTGATGCAACTTCGACAGGCTCTTCTTTGGCTTTTTTGATCGAGAATCTTTGATCGGGTTTGGTTAGGTACGAATTGGTTTTTCTTTCTTCTTGTCCACTGATAGGATTTGGGTTTTATATATTTTTTTTATTAGGGTACCTTTTTATGCTTACGATTTAGAGCTTTGGAGTCTAAAGCTGTTCATCATTTTAATGCTTAGGGGTCTCGATTTGGCGCTTAAATTCATGAAATTTCAGTTATAGTATGTAATATATGGGTAATTGACCGATTTTAATGATATTGAATCTAAAATAGATATGTTCCTAACAATTGGCTTTATGCTGTAAAGTTTTGACTTTCCAGCCATAACTCATTGATATCAGCCTAGCTGACTTGTAACTTTGGTCTCTGGGTCTTTGAAATCGCCCCTGGATAGAATTTGTCTCATTCAAAAGTGTAGGATAGATGCTGAGTAAATAAAATTTTGGTCAATTGAGTAGAGCCAATGAAGTGGGTGGATTTCAATCTGACACAATCACACAACAATTGAGTTAAAACTAGACATTATTTTCATTGTTCTAATTGTTTATTAAAACTAGTCATGTGTATTGAATGAAGATACTTGTAATCTTCATTTCATATGGTCCGCTATGATTAATGGAGATTTCTTTCATGTTGGGTCCATTGATCAACCAAGCTAAGAAGCTGGTAAATTCTTTGATGAAAAGCTCTTTTTCTAGCCTCTCATGTTTGTGTTTGGTGGTTGGGGTGGTTTGTTTGCCACTTACCCTGTTAACTGCAAATAATTTGGCATACCATGAATGCAAAGTTTGAACCACAGCCGGGTTCCACTAGAGAATTCTAATATGTTTGAGAAGCACCACTGGTTCGATGGTTGTCTTATCACCACCCTGAGTATGCTTTTTAAATTAGAGCTAATTTGGAATTTCTCTTTCTCATACTGTGTCCCTTTTTTAGGTTACTTTCTGCATATATTGCTATTGGCGGTAATATGTTGGAAATTTTTTCTGCAAAGCTCCCGGACTGTGTATAATGGTGTCTGTTGTTGAGGTAAAAAATAAGGAGCTTTGCAAGTGATGTGCTTTGTATAATCACAATCAAGATGTGGAATTTTACATCCAATGGCGTATCTGGGAATGTTGGATTGAAGAACAACTATCCAAAGCAAACTCAGGGTGGTTCAGAATGCTCAGATGATGAGCTTTCATCTACTGTTAGTAGAGAGGAAGGTCTGGAGTGCCACCTTTGCTGGGAATCCTTCAATATTTGTGAAAATGTACCCTATGTGTTATTGTGTGGGCACACCCTATGTAAAAATTGCATCCTTGGACTGCAATGGGCTGTTTTGAAATTTCCTACTCTACCAATTCAGCTTCCGCTCTTTATATCCTGTCCATGGTGCAGTCTATTATGCTTTCGTCTGGTATACAAAGGAAATCTCAGGTTCCCTCGGAAGAATTACTTTCTACTTTGGATGGTTGAGAGCATGAATGGTGATAGGCTGAAGTCTCATGATGACTTCTGTGAAGATCACCACCATCCAGATTGGACATCAAGTTGCAGTTTAGCCCAGGGAGATCAGGAAAGCCATGGCAACGACGTTAGGAGAGGACGACACATTCATAATCCGGAGCCACCCGTTCCAAACCACAATGGAAGTCATGCCGCTTATCTCAATGCAGAAAGATTTCATGCTTCACTTCGGAAGTCCCTGGTTTTTTTTGTTCACCTGACAGCAAAGTTTCCATTGGTCCTCATTTTTATTCTGATAGTCCTATATGCAATACCTGCCAGTGCTGCCATCTTGGTCCTGTACTTCCTTGTCACAGTTCTTTTTGCTTTTCCATCATTTCTTATACTGTACTTTGCATTTCCT
Organism: Euonymus europaeus; assembly: GCA_963580455.1. NCBI lineage: Eukaryota > Viridiplantae > Streptophyta > Magnoliopsida > Celastrales > Celastraceae > Euonymus > Euonymus europaeus. The sequence goes on from OY756961.1 coordinate 27,280,838, forward strand.
AGTTTGGATTGGCTTGTGAGGGAAATCATAACCTGAGATTGGTGTTGGGTTCTTTGTTTGTAAGCACTGTTAATAGAAGTTTGCAATAAGCACCTCAATTGAAATTTGCATGGGCTGAAGGCTAAGCTCCAACTCTGTAATTTGATGAGTTCCCAGGGTTTCAATTTTACTGACGTTTTGGATTACGAGTTGCCTGATCTCATTATTCACATAGCTTTGCAAGTTTGGAGTTATTTCTGGTAGGGTATAATTTAGCTGTCTGAAAGGGATGCTTTTATTACTGGAATTATGTGGTTTTGGCCTTTTGGGTGGCTTTCGACCCTCTGAGAATTCATGGGTCTTGTTAAGAGTTACCGGCTAACCCAATATTCGAAGCCGGTAACTCGGTGGCTCGGAATTTGATAACCCTTATTGTTAAGCATACCCTAAACCTACCACCCAGCCAGATGTAAACCTATAACAAAAATCATCTAAATTACATGAACAAAATTTATCCCCCCCAAATGAAGTATGATTCTACTATTATCATAAAAAAATCTCCCTAAATTCTATAATTTAACCCCTAAACCTTAAATTCTAAACTATAAATTCTATACTAAATCCAAAATCTCAAACATTAACCCCTAAATCCTAATAAAACACTAAAAAACAAAGAACATGTTTTGAGACATAATTGTGATTAATTACAACCAAACTAATTACAGCTCCAATTTACTGCAAACAGTGTGGTTGTCTGTGGATAAATCTCGACGATGTAGTGAGTATGGACTATTCACATTTTCAGAATAAGATTAATTGGAAAGATTTCATCATGAATATTTTTATTTTTATTTTTGAATCTCAGTCATTTTTGTGAAAATTCTATTTTATAGTATATATATTTATTATAATTTACTTAAATGATTATGATTCAAAATGATAAAAATTTCATGATAAAATCATTTCAGTCCTCCCATCCTATCCGGACATTTTCTGTTTCATAATATCCCGATAAAGTGTTTCTAAAAATAGTAAAACTCACTGCAATAAAGAAGAAGGAGACGGACAAGATAAAGAATCAAAGATGGCTCTAGAGTATTGACTGGGATGGAGACTGTTCTTCTGTGGACCATGCCTACATCATGATTTGCCAGTAGTGAAGCAGGATAACCCACTTGTCATTCTATTTTCTATGAAATATTTTAAGATTTTCTTCTTCTATATGCAACCAAAGAAAGTCCCCTCCTCCCGTCCTCCCCCTCTCATCTCCATCTCCGCATTTGGTCTCTGTAACTCTTTGCGGCTGTATATTTCCTTTGGACCGAATTTGCCCCTGTAGAAAAGTAGACAAATTTATGTTCTTTATTTGGTGCTCTGCATGTAAGCTTTTCAAGTTCTGTTCCTTCTTCGTTCTTTTATTCTTAATTCTGTATGAAGCATGGAAAACCCTAATTCTTTGCTAATTTTCTTGTTTGCAGACTTGGGTGTTTCGGCGGCTTTTAGACCGTAAAGAGAGGTATGTTAGTAGACTGAAATTAGTAGAACTGGTCGTGATTTGGTGTCATTTACGATCTTGTCATGTTTGAGCTTCTTGGTTAAGAGTCTTTGCCTAATTGGGGATATACGTCAGGGGTTTTGTGGGCGTATTTTGGAGTCATTGGAGGAGTTTGTGGGTTAACTTTAGATTAAGTATCTGTTTATAATCTTAGACGAGTTTTCCAAAATCCCTTGAATTTGGGATGTGAGGGTCTTCTGGATCTGGAGTTTGGCAGTGATCAACATGCATTGAAAAATTAAGCCAATATGCGTTTTTGTGTGTGTCTGTGATCTTGATGAAGTCGTGAAACTGTAAGATGTCATCAAACTGAAATTTGAGCAATGTTAACAGATTCCTGTGGTTGGTGATGATCTTATGCCCAATAACAGGAAAAAGCAAGAGAATCAAATTGAGAAACAAAGCGGAGAAGTAAAGAACAAAAATAGGTGCTACTAGGACACAAATTTTACATAATTACTATAAAAGAAGAAGAAATAGATGTCTTGGCTTTAGGATAGTCGTACTTGACTCGAGACTCTAAGACGGTAGCTTAATAGAGACTTTTCATGTAGTTTGTGCAAGTTTAAATAACGTTGGTCTTTCATCTTAGGTGACTTCAGGAGGGTTTGCCTTCTTGTTTGTGCTCAGTGGGGGTCATAATTTTGTAATTGCTTGTAATGCAATATTAAGGTCTACTATGTGGAGAAAAAGAAATCTCTAGGAAGTTGGAATCAAAGATATGTGGAGTAACTGAGATGCGACCTTTTTTCTTCCCTTTTATCTTTCTTAGGATTTTTTTTGGGGTGGGGGAAGGAGTGGAGTCTTGGTGGTGTCTTAACTTTAGCTCCAGACCTTTGAAATTGTAGTCATTTGTGGTCCATTTTCAATTATAGTTCACTACTTCTCCACTACTTACTTACCCAGAGAGAAGAAAGAAAACCAGTTTGCTACTTTACAAACTTTTTGGTGGAGAAATTCACTCATGAAGTACTATCACTGTGAAATATTTGAAATTTAATGTTGACTTATATTATTTTAGGTTACTGTGCAGGGGATTCATATTCTCTCTTTTTTCCTATTGCTCCGGGTGATATGATTTTGACCAAGCAATACCGTTGCATACACTCAAAAAGCTGTCAATGCATGAAAGGGCATCTTAGTGAAGATGTCATTTTTTTAGTGTTTCAACAATTGAACTGGAACCCAAAGTTGATTGCTGCTCTGTCATGCACGTGCAAATGGTTTGATGATATTGCCAAGCGAGTATTGTGGAAAGAGTTCTGCAAGACAAGGGCTCCAAAAATGATGCTTGATTTACAATCTAGCGGGAGTCATAGTGTTGATGGGAACTGGAGAGCACTTGGCAAGCTTCTAATTTACTGTTCTGGGTGTACTAAGGGGGGGCTATTTAATGGTATTCAAATCCCAGGCCATTTTGTTCATAGAACTCGCTTCTCTAGAACATCTGGGAAGAGCTTTCTTTTGCCACAATGCAGAACAGATGTTTTGTATGTTTCGGACCCTTGTGAACATCTTGACGTTGGGGACGAAGTGGATGTTGGCTTCTTCCGCGGAATTTTCAAGTCATTCTTTGTGTCAAACGTTCGGAAGATGCTAATTAAAAGGGGGGCCCAGCTTCATCCAACAGAGGTGTGCCCATATTGCAAGGCAAAATTGTGGAGCATGCAGCAAGCCAAAATGATCCCACAAAGTGCTAGCTGTAGGCTTGGATCTTACGAGGACTGCGTTGATTATTATGTGTGTCTTAATGGACACGTGCTTGGGATCTGCACCCTTTTACCCTTGTCTGACTCAGAAGAGGCAACATCTGAGGTTGAATGATAGTTGGAATATAATCAGTACCAGGTATCCTCCTCCCACCATATTTGTTTTTATTGTATTCTAGTCATTGTATCTCCAATTTGAAAAAATTAACGTGACTAGAATGACTTCTTGTAATAACTATTGTTGAAAGGCTCGACTTTTCCGTGGCCGGCCTTGGGCTTGATGACATTGTTATTGTTCTTCACTTCACTATTTGTGCATATGACCGGGTGGCTTTTGGTTTGTGGAGTTTTACACTGCTTTCTAATTTTATATTTAAGCAGTAAAGGGTGTGGAAAGGAACAGACATTCAACTGAAATGAATCTGAATTGGTTTGTTGTAACTCATATATGATTTATGAATTTGGTTAAAGAGGAGATTTTATGGGTTCATAGAAAAATTAAGGTAGAGAATAGAGATTAATCAGAAGGTTGTATATTCATATATTGTATGAGATGCGAGTTTTCTAACATACGATATATGTTCCCTGAACAAAATACTGTTGTGGTAAACTCAGAAGCAATGGGTTTGAATTCCCTCTGGCTCGATGTGGATTCGACTAAGACTGGTGCTGTGCATGTAACTAGGTTTACTCTGCAAGGATGGGTCTGTTGCAGCCCTAGGTTCTATATTCAAACAGAGAAATAAATAAATAAAACTTAGTTATATTGTATATAGGCGTTTGCAACCATAGCTTCAGCTTAGAGCTTAGGAATCTTGGTTGAAGATTTTAGAGCTTAAGTTTTGATGACACTACTTCAACTCCTTTTTCTCGGCAGTCAATATTTGCCGACCAACGTTAGTTTATGCTTTTTTATTATCCTTTGTGAGGGTAAATTCATAGCTATCGTTTACAGTTTTCTAGGATTAGATCAATACTATTACTTTTTTAAATAAGGGTAGGATTTTTCTTATGCCTTCAGTGAGCTGCTCAACATTTACGTTATGATTTGATCATAAGGTGATCTCTCTGCAGTCTTATTGTGGATAATTGTATTATGTCACTGAAAAAATATTACCTCTTTTTCGACAGTTCTGTCGCTGTTGCTGCCTTGCTGGCATGGATGAAACAAACTTGGCTGTAAAATGAAGTTGACCGTTATAATATATCGTGGAGGAACCGTTATGCTCGCTGCTTCCCAGGCCTGCCCTTGCGGAACCTCTTCCAACGAAGTGGTTGAAACTCCAACCATTTATTTCAGTCATCCATAACTTCCTGCGCCGCTTCTGTATATTTATGTATGACCAGTGTTTGTATCTCTATGACAGAATGTCATCTGTAATAATTTATGCACACCTTTGGCTTGGTGTGCTAAAATACCTACTTTACTTGTCTATTTTTCCAAATCTATGCTTGACTTGTATATTTACTTGCCATGATATTACGAGTATTTGTTCAGTGCATTTGTCTTCCTAGTTCAAATCCTTTGGTTCAAAAGAACATTTTTCTAGTTTTGATTTGAAATCTGAGGATGTGTTTCTTGTGAAGAAAACAACCTTCGGACAAATTGTCAATGAAATTATGCATTAAATCATTGGGTTGGGTTTACAGCAGTGGAAATAATATTTCTCATAGCTTATCATCATAGATCATAAATACGATATAAAGAGGACTTGTTAATTAATGTATAGAGAGTTCAAGTAAAAGAAAAAATTGTGATAAAACCTGGTATGTAAGACAGGGATTAAAGTAGCCCTAGATGCACTTTTTAGTGAACTTCCGAAAAAACTTCTCGGTCTTCTGCAGTAGGTGTATCTGAATCAGTTTCCAGTTTCTTAAAGATCAGCTTTTGCAACGGAAGCTGGCCATTCGAAAATGCCGTGACCTCGGTATCTATCAAAATTGCGTCCTCATCCTTGACTTCCCCTCTCAAAATGCCTTTGGCCAGTTCATTTTCCACATTCTGCTGTATCACTCTCTTGACTGGTCTTGCACCGTAGTTTGGATCATACCCAAGACTCCCCAGAAGCTGTACAGCTGCATCTGACACTCGAATTTTTATCTTCCGCTCCGCCAGCCTGCTTTGCACCCGTTCCAACTGCAAGGAAAATGCAAGCGTGAAATAAGAGCTATGTCCGAACAGCAGCATAAGGTGAGGGAAAACTGGTGAGCAAAATGTAACACGCATATTCGATGTGAGCATGAAGGAAAAAAGAAGAAAAATGCTTGAAAGAACTGCCATTGTGAACAAATTAAAAGCCAGGCCAACAAAAATTTCAACCAACTTACCTGTAACCTGACAATAGTGTTTATCTGATCACGATCCAGAGGCTTGAAAACTATGTACTCATCTACACGGTTCATGAACTCAGGGCGAAAGACTGATCTAGCAGCATCCATTACTCGCTGCTTAATGGTATCATAGGCTAACTCCTTCGGTATGGCGTCATCATCAGTATTTAGTATGTACTGTGATCCAACATTCGAAGTCATAATGATGACAGTATTAGTGAAACTCACTGTCCTGCCTTGAGAATCAGTTATCCTTCCATCATCCAAAATCTGAAGAAAGACATTAAACACGTCAGAGTGAGCCTTCTCTATCTCATCAAACAATATAACTGCATATGGCCTCCTGCGAACTGTCTCCGTCAACTGTCCTCCCTCTTCATACCCTACATAACCAGGTGGGGCTCCTATCAGTCGAGATACTGCATGCTTTTCCATGTACTCGCTCATATCAATCCTTACAAGAGCTTCCTCTGTGTTGAACAAATAGGCAGCAAGGGCTTTAGCCAGTTCTGTCTTTCCAACACCTGTGGGACCCATGAACATGAAACTAGCAATAGGTCGGTGAGGATCTGAAAGACCAGCTCGAGATCGTTGAATTGCTTCAGCCACTGCTTTCACCGCAGGATCTTGGCCGACAACACGTTTATGAAGTTCTTCCTCCAGATGTAAGAGCTTCTCTTTCTCGGATTGTTTGAGCTTTGAAATGGGAATACCAGTCCATTTACTGACAATTTCAGCAATATCATCTCCAGTAACTTCTTCTCTCAGCATGGACTTACCAGAACTCATGTACTCATCCAACTCTTTTTCGGCACTTAAAAGTTGGCGTTGCAATGAGTTAAGACTTCCATACTTGAGTTCAGCAGCACGATTAAGATCATATTCTCGCTCAGCCTGCTGGATCTCAAGATTCACCCTGTCAATCTGTATAAGTAAACAAAAATATTAGTCAACTATCTAGGCTATAAATCTACTTTCTGGCCATTTTCCCGCAGGCACTCAGTGAACTTCATTATAATATTACCAAAGGGAACAAACAAACATTGATATACCTCTTCTTTAATTGACTGGATTCTTGTCATAACAGACTTCTCATGCTCCCACTGCTCTGTCAGCTGGGTTTGTTTCTCCTTTAAGAGGGCCAGCTCAGCATCAAGGCGATTCAGCCTATCTTTTGAAGCTTTGTCTGTATCATTCATTAAAGAGAGCCTCTCCATCTCCAGTTTCAATACTGTGCGGTTGATCTCATCAAGGGCAGTCGGTTTCGAAGTAATTTCCATTTTCAATTTTGCGGCCGCTTCGTCAACTAGGTCAATGGCTGCAATTTAAAGCATATCAGTAATGAATGTAACCTGTAGATTCTAAGAAACAGACTTCATGAACAGATTGTGTCAAGCAAAGTCTGCAGGCTAACTATGAGCATGTTATCCAGAACCTCATAAGTCACAAGTACAAGGGAAATTTATTTTAAAAAGCCATACACCAACATTGAATGTTGATATGAAATCCTTAACACCTGATACTGAACAAATGTTTTCCATGCTTACCATTTCCTGAACAGGGGTTGTAAGTCAATGGTCTTGCTCCTACTTACCTTAGATTTTCGGCTCTTTACTACAGCATTTCAATATGCAATGGCATGTTGCACCCTTTCAGCAGCATGATTAACATGAATTTTGAAGTAATAAACGGTGAGTAGCTTGGTATTGGAGTTAGGCGTAAAATAATAGTGAGTTTGTGACCATCACAAATAACATAGTTATATAGCTGAATGTATGCCTCAAGTGGATGATATCCCATTCTAACTTTTGAACTATAAGCTTAACGCTCCATAACGGACATGAATTACCACTTAAAGTAATATATCAAATAATGTGCAATAGATAAAATTATGTTCACTTCTTAAACTGAGATAAAAAATTAATATAAGAAAACTTGTTGATATAGAAAAAGTTGTGAGCATCTCTTGGGTAAGATAAAAAGCATTTACATTATAACTCCCATTCAAAACCATCAAGTCCTAATCAGTCCAAATATACTTATTCAAGCAAATCAGCAATGCCTCATCAATAAAGCTATGCTACAGTAGACACGGATCTTCCACCCCTAATGCTGTAAATTCATAAGTGTGTGCAAGAATTACCTTTGTCAGGTAAAAATCGCCCACTGATATAACGGTCAGAGAGAATGGATGCTTCCACAAGAGCACTGTCAGAAATGCGAACTCCGTGATGTAGCTCATATCTCTCACGCAGCCCACGAAGTATAGAAATAGTATCTTCCACTGAAGGTTGGTCAACATATACTTGCTGGAATCGCCGCTCCAATGCTGGATCTTTTTCAATATATTTACGATATTCATCAAGAGTAGTTGCCCCAATGCATCGCAACTCTCCCCGACCAAGCATAGGCTTCAGAAGATTGCCCGCATCCATGGCACCATTTGTAGCACCTAAAATGTATATCAATTACTTTTCTCATTTCAAGTCATGTGAATTAGGTAACCAGTTCTTTAACTACTACTATTTATTTGTAACTGACAGGTTAGATAAAAGATGTTTTCATTCTTACGAAACAAGGAGGGAGATACGACAAACAGAAGAATTTTAAAATGTTCATTTAAACAAAAAAAAAATGTTCAGCAAGCTTCTAATTCATGAACAAAGAGACATTCAAACAGCGAAAATTAAAAATATTACCTGCCCCAACAACTGTGTGAATTTCATCAATGAAGAGAACAATCTGTCCTTCTGAGTCCGTCACTTCCTTTAGTACAGCCTTAAGTCTATCTTCAAATTCTCCCCGGTATTTTGCCCCCGCAATGAGTGCACCCATGTCAAGGGATATTAGCTGTGACGTGAAGGATATAAAATAGATTATAGATTTTGAGAATAAACTTCTTTTAAGGAAGATCAACACCACTGTGAAACTAAAATAGCCAACCTCCTTCCCTCACTATTCTCCCCCATACCCCAATCCCAAATCCCCAATACCTCTTTTTGCATTAAAAAGATGGGTGAAGAGACATATTTAGCAAGTCGCTGAAGATTTAGATGAAGCACACACCTTACGGTTCATCAAAGCTTGAGGCACATCCCCTTGTACTATTCTCTGCGCAAGTCTGTTGAAGAGATCCAGAGTTACCCAGTTAGTACTAAAAGAAATCACCAGGAAAAAGGAGCAAATCTGGTAAAGGGAAACATTCAGTGAATAATTACAATGTGAAGTCCTCTTCCCTTAACAAGATTCTCTCTGAATCCATAAAGCCTCAATAGGCCCATATGACATACTTGCCAGCAGTAAATATTCTAGTGCACTTGGGAACCCTTAAAAATTGTTGCTTCCACAATGCATATGTACAAGGCACCTCACAAGTAGAATTCATGTCAACTGCCAGCATCTAATGACTTAATAAATTAAAGCTTCAAAGTCAGATCAAGCTGAGAGCAATAATGGGATTAAACAGAATCCAGAAGGCTATTGAGAAAAATGAAAGTTTACAGAAAATATTATAAGCCACAAACTTGGTACGTAGAGATTCTAAGAAAGTCCAATAGCCCGTTTCATTATGCACTTCTATTAATATGTTTCCACTTTCAACGTGAAGGAACACCTGATACTCACCCTTCAGAAATTGCAGTCTTTCCAACACCTGGTTCACCGATTAACACAGGGTTATTCTTTGTTCTTCTGGAGAGAATCTGGATGCACCTTCGTATTTCGTCATCCCTTCCAATAACTGGGTCAAGCTTTCCTTCTCTTGCCATGGCCGTCAAATCTTTTCCATATTTTTCCAGAGCTTCATACTTCCCCTCAGGATCTGTAATAAATACACTATGTCAGACTCACTCCCCCCAGTGTATAGCATGTAAAAGATCCGTTTTCATCAAAACAACAAGAAAAGAAGGAGCTTCCACAATTCAAGTAGTGATGATTGACTAGAAGACATCAGGTTCCACCCAAAAAACATTAAAAAGATGAGGACATATGATCAGTCACTTGTGTAGTTGTGTAGAAACAATTACAATGTACAATGAATGAGCACTGCTAAAAATAGAATCATTACAATGTGCTCAACCTGAACAAAATTATTAGAAAAACCCAGTTAACACATACAGAATTGTCCATATTCTTGCACAAGTATAATTACATCTTGTAGATGAGAGAACACACCTTGATCGATTACTGATTGGCGTCCCCTTATGGATTCAATTGCAGATTTCAAGGTCTGCAGAGAAATCTGGAAATCTCTGAACAACTGCTTCCCAAATCGTTGATCCTGCGTGAATCCGAGCACCAAATGCTCAACAGAAACAAATGAATCCCCATACTCTTTCTTATATTCCCTGGCTCGCTGAATCAGGCCCTCCAAATCACGACCTAACATCGAACCAGCTGATTCACCAAGAACCTAGGAGGTAGTGACAAGGACGAAGAACTAAAAATCAGGTGATCAGCCAAAATGCCAAAAACTAAAGAATGCCAACAAGTTAAAAAGAAACCTAGCATGTACGTCAAAACATGCAAGATAAATTCAATGCATTCATTTAGTGCAAAAGAATGCTGTAGCTTTATGTTGATTGTTGAAAGCCAAGTACATCCAAATTCATAGCTAAGTAAGTAAATTTACAATAAGTGTGGTAAACACCAAAAATAAAAATAAAAACAATCATGATTGAGATAAAGTACCTTTGGTTGGCGTTGGATGAATTTATCAGTAGCCTCTAGAAGACGAGTATTATCAACTCCAGCCTTGGAAAATATCCGGCGTGCAAGCCCATTCTTCTGCTCCAAAAGGGCCTTCATCAAATGCTCAGTCTCCACTATCTGATGCTTGTTCTCTTTTGCCACATCGGGTGAAGAAACAATTCCTTGCCAGGCCATCTCCGTGAATTCTTGTTGTGTAATCTGCCATTATATAATGCAAACCCAATTCAATCCAATACAAACACCGCACAACGTCTCAACCTCCAATCACTCACAAACCAATGCACAATTACGACTAAACAATCAATAAACAAAAAAGAGAACAGCGAGGCAACCTAAAACATCATTCAATTGGGAAATAATGTCGTCGTTCCAAGGAAATCAGATTGAATGTATAGTCAATAGCCGACTATAACGACCTAGGATGATTACGCATAGACTTACTCTTCCACTAGGAGCATCGCATCGAACAACAAGAGACCTTGAAGTCCTCCCCAAACTCTCAAGTCTCCTTGCGAAAGCAGTATTTTTCTTTAACTGAAGCGACTTCAACCCCCCTACAGAATTGCAACACACAGTGAGCCGTGACTGAGAGAGTAACACAGCGTTCCTGTTCGAGACGGAGTGTGGAGGACGGAGGCTGCTCACACCACAAAACGACGCCGTAGTCGCCATCGAACCAGTACCCCCGGCAAGCACTAATGAGATATCGCAGGCTTCAGGAAGTAAGGTGTTCAATGGAATTGAAGTAAAGATAGGGGAGTCCGAGAGAATTTAGAGAAAAGTTATGGAGGTTGCGTGAGAATTCGTAAAATAAAGAGAGTTAAGAGCAGAGTAGGACTAAATTATCGTTTATAGGGACGATATCATCAGGATGAATGTGGAGGGTTCGTGAAGAATCGCAATTTTGTTAGAATGCATAGAGAGGGTACACGTGGCACAGGATATTCATTGTTGTTTGATTTGTGCGTTCAATGTGGACTATAGAGTAATGAAATTTACATGGACCGTCATTTCTTTTCTTTTTTTTTTTTTTGAAACTCAACAAAAAGGAAATAATTATAAAATGAACTAAACGGGCCAGCCCATGTGTATTCAAAGTTATAAAGTCGTGGGCTCAGTACGGCCTGTAAGACTAACTGCAGTCAACCAAGCCCAAGAAGCAATGAACAAGTATAGACTACTATGGAAAATCTGAATTTCATTTCTTACACAAATGACAGAATAATGCACGCCTTACTTTGAAGGTTTGTGCTGGACTGGTAACACCAATAGCTAGCCTCAATTAGTTACACAACCAAGCAACACAGATTCAATTGCTTCACTTCTGAGGTTTACAGGGACCGAAGATTCAAATACTGAACTATTATAGCCAAGTCAGTTTGTGAAAATAACATCATGGAAATGAAATTCAGAAGTAAAAATCTGGAAAGCAAATGTACAAGATAAAGAGAAATGCTTTAACTTATAAATTCATCTGAGTAATTGTAGCCTAATTGCAGAGTTTCATGTCATCGACGCGACATGATCAACAACGTATACCAAAAAAAGGGCGAGAAAAGAACTGAGCAATGCCGCCGTAAGTAATGCGCGCACAATGTCACAGTTTCTCATCAATCAGCATTTTAACAGCATCAGTGACGTAACAAACTTCAACAACACTATTCACCCCGCTTGATCAAAAGGCCAAAAAGTAAGAAGTTAGTTCTAGATCCAACGAATATATCGAAAATGGACAAGACGGTCAAGGGGCTATATATGTACCTCAAAATAAGGCGATCCCGGAATATGGAACTAAAGTCATAATATGGTGCAGACACACTTGTTTTGCTTTGGTTGGGGCATTGCTTTCTTTTCTGCAAGGAATAGATAATTGCAGAGTCTAGTAAGAAATGCGTAGAAACAACGGTTTAAACAAACTCCACGCAGTTAACTGAAAGGTGTAGTTGACAGTGGTTTGATGTTTAGCTTGTCCACTTGAAGTTTCATAACCAAAATGATGAATATTATAAACAAGTTAGGAGAAGACTTCCCTCATTTGCAATCATTTTATAACTCCCTCTCATTTAGAGATGAAGTCGGTGGAAAAATTCCAATGACTCCTAGTCCTAGAACAACACAAGGGGCAGAGGAATATAATATGGGAATCCATTCTACTTTTGGCTTATATATTTAGAATCTCAAAGAGCATAGTTATACCTTTCTCCATAGGTGGTTGCACCACAACATGCATGGTTGTAACTGCAGCAGGCATATCACATAGTGGGCTTTGGCACTCCCCCAGTGTTCTGCTATTCTCCAATATTTTCCCTGCACTTATTAACTTCACGTCTTTGACTGTTCTAGGACAATTCTCCTTTTCTGCCCAAACAAATATTAAATGTGCTTAATATCCGAAATAGCTTGAATTGTTAAATAAAACACACAAAAAAAAATAAAAAAGGAACGACTTCAAGTTTTCCAAAAACCATCGAGCAATTACAATGATAACAAAGAAGATAGCTAGATCTGCATATTACATATTACCTTAAACACGGTGCTAAAAGTGAATGTGTAGAAGTTCTATAGCTCAATTGCATAATGAACAAAAACAAACACGAACCCTCGGTTTCCTATTGATACCTGGATTATGTAAAATGTGGGAAACCGGGAAAAAGAGAGAAAAGAGGGGGTAGGGTACAGGAAGTGGGAACAAAAAGAGCGGATAGGAGAAAGCAACGACGCCATGCGAAACACTAAGAAAACTGTAAGCACTCTCTCAGCTTGGGACCAACTGACTCATAAGTAACTATTTTCATAAAAAACGTGCCATTAATATCCAAAAAGGTTTCCTTGCAGACAGCAAGATGTCTTAAACATGGATACTTGTAGTGCAATGGTTAAAGGCAGGCAGAGCAACAGTTAGGCTCCTTGAACACATCAATTGAATCAATTCAACATTCACCGCAATATTCCTTCTAGGCATGTTAAGATGAATGGAGTACTTTATTGCATTTCAGGGAGAAGAAATAACAATATTCTCAACCACAGTTACATAACCAAAAAGGGGGAAGGGTTGGGGAAGGTTGTATGTATTCTACTGACACCCTAGCATACGTGTTTTTGATTGAGATGACTAGCAAAGTTTCTCTATTGTACAGAACAAAATGATAATTCAAATGGAATTTCCACATCAAAATAAAGCCAGACTCCATAATTGAAGCGCTGATCAGGGCCTGTAATCGTAAAGCCACTGAGCCAAGAGATGATTAAAAAGATTGAAAAACGCATGGAATCTAATTGAAAAGTTATATCAACCTTTAGGCCATTGAGTAAGGATGTTTTCCTTCAAGGTTGCAACACTTGTAGCAGCAGAAAAGCTTTTGGGACCAATATCTGACCCATCTGTCAACCGGAATCTGATCTCTAACTGATCTTGCGCACCAGCCATCACAAACTTGTGAATCCTAAACAGGACCTTTCCCAACTCTCTGTCAAAAGTCAGTTGGGTTTGCCAGGAAAAATTGATATCCTCATAAAATACTATAACTCACGTGCTTATGAATACCGAGATTCGTCAAGAACATCACAGCAGGTTATTCTGCAACCAGAGAAACATAAATAAATTTAAGAAATTGTTCCTTTTTACTAAAATAGAATCATAAAACAGACATGGGTACTCACGAATGGCAATCAATACAGAAATGGAAACATCATTCATCATAGCGATATTAATCGAATGATGAAAATCAATATTAAAATCTTCATAAAGATACAAATTTGACTGGGAATTCCAGAGGCGATCATTGGTAACAAATCTCCAAAAGAAGAACAAAAACTATGTCCAATATCTAAGGAAAAATTGTAGAAACGAAAAAGGCAAGTGACAGCAGCTAAAACAGTGTTCGAATTGCTCAATATTCCACAGCTAATAACGCAAATCTCGAAATCGGTCTTGGTGGAAGAGAATTCAACTGCAGTGCATTCAAATCGACGGATAGAACGGAAGAACCAAAGCTCAAGACAGGAAAAATGAATAACCTTCAAACGCAACAGATTCCGACAGAGTGAATTCTCTCCAGCAGCAATTATTCAAGAATAAGGACGGAACCTCATTTCAAATCAGTACTCTCAAAATAAAAAAAAGTCGACTAAAATCTCAACTTGGGTTTTCTCCAGAACAATCAAAAGACAACACCAAACCAACAAACACCCATCTTCCGTTTTCTTACCTAACTCAAAACGCGATCTGGGTCGCTCTCTCTTGGACCCAAAAAAAATCCAAGAGAAAAAGAAGTAACAACCGATGCGTCTGGTCAATAAATAATAATAAATTTTGAGAGAGAAGAGGAAGAACAAGAAGAGATCAAATAAATCCCCAGAGACGAGGCTGTTTCGGAGTATTCAAAGTCATCTAAATCTGTGGTCAATGCTTCCATTCTTTCCTTTCTCCTTCCACACTCCTAATACTATGGAAATCGACAGATTTTTTATTTTTATTTTTTACGAGCATACGTGACCTTTCGCTAACTTTACTGCGACTCACCACTGATGAAGATCAAGGCTCTATCAACCACTCACAACAAACAAACGTCTAGAGCAACTCAGTGTGTGCGCCAGCATAGCCGTTGATCTATGATCAAAGCCAAGCCATTTATCACATCATCCTATGGCATATGATGGTAAAACCAAAAAATTCAAATTGTCAGAGATTTGTCAAGTAAAACCTTTGAAGATGGTGTTGATCATGAATAAAAAAAGGTCAGAACTGAATGAATGTGACGTCCACGCCAAATATGGGAATTTTTAGGTTGTTTCAGCTGGGGTACTATTGAGAGTTGAGACCCATATGTTGGTTGATAAGATGGTGATTGCATGTTGTACAAGTTGTCAGATTCTTCCATTGGGGCTTTGGAAGAATCGACTTTTTTGATGTTTTAGTCGGTAGAAAAAGAGAGCACCAATCCAATCTTAATCATTCCCATTAAATTATTGAAAGCTTTATTACTTGTAAACTAGGGATTAACCAAATTCTGTTGTGGGTTTCTTGTCATCGTCAACTTAGCAAATATTCCATGAAGAAGAATCTTGGGATTAGACGCAATCCATACTCGTCATCAATTTATTAGTCTCTCACAGGACACAAAATCTCCTAGGAACATTATCATCAAATCTATTTAGACAAACAAAACCATAAAGAAAATAGGGTCATCTCGAGCATTTTAATTTTTTGACAACCAAAAACGACACTAAAAAAATTTGAAATAAACAATTTACATAAACCTAAACTCGTATCGTCAAAATAATGTAGAAAGTTATGCATCACCCAAATTGTTTTCAAGCATCTTAATGCCAACTAACGCCAACTGCCAGAGCTCTAGTAGACATGACTTGCAAAATGTGTCTGCAATCTAGTACTGGCAACTATTAATCAAATCTCCTGTTGGCACTTGGCATCGATATCATGCCAAAGACATAACTGATCAAATAGTAAGCAACAAGAAATGAAGACAAGGCAAACTCATCAGCTTAAAAAGTTCAAGCTAATGATTGTTATACAAGCAGTAAAGGGTAAGGGCTTTATAATAATGATGGCAGTCTTAGTAACAATGGAGCCAACGTCGGGAACAAAAAGAATTTTCTGCACATTTCAAATGTTTATCGTCTATCATATGTAACAAATACTGATATATCACCTAACAACAGTTCTCCCAATTCAATCAACGGGACCTGTAACAAAACATCGATGTGCTAATCCTAAATATCACCATGATGATAACGAATTGTAGGGGAAATGGGATTACACTATCAAAAATGAAGTAATTGGGGAGCCTCACCATTGCAAGGACCGGGCTACCTCTTCCCTGCATCGTTTTTGTAGGATCGAATTCACAAAGTACTTTCTAGCTCGTGTATGTCAACTTATTTGAATAATGTGCCCAAGGAAGTGGGCACAACCTTCCCCCACAAGAAGACCAATAACATTATTCCCTTTTCCAACCAAAAAATAAAAGATCGATTGCTATGTTACAGATTGAAAGAATGAATTTCACGCCCGTGTCGGTGATCGAGACCTCTCAGTTAATTGCAAAGGGATGACTTATCCAGACCCAGAAACTATTGTCCTTTGGGCAATATCTCATTTCCTTCTCCACATATATCAAGGAAACTTCGCACTGATAGAGAACTTAGATGAAACCATTTGGAACTTGCCTCTTTTCCCATTCATCTGTTGTCTCTAGCTCTAGTTTTGATTACGACTCCAAGATGTGGCAGTTCCTAACAAAATCGTTAGAGTAGTTCACATATTTTGACCAAAATGGCCGGAGATGTTCAAAGCCAATCTGCAACCACGGTTTTGACTGCCCGTTATAGTGGATAACTGCAGCCTTTTTAACATTCTCAATGTTTGTGTTATTCTGATACCCCAATCCGAGCATGTGCCATGATGGGTCGATTGGTTGAACTTGACCTCTAAATGCTATCAAAGCAGGTGGAAGGGTTCCAAGCTTCCACATTGACAAATTTGACCTTAGATTCTGTCATGGAAAAAACAAATCAGTAACAGTGAAATACATCTATTGGCTGAAAATGTCAGAATCACCTTCAAAACTAAGTAAAAACAAAAATGAACCAGCAGTCCAACATTCAACATAATTCATCTCAACAATGATATGGGTTTAATTATTTCTAATTTTTCATTTTCCACATCATTTAAATTTAATTCCTTGAAGTAGATTCAGATTTATTCTCATCCCACTAAAACAACTAAACAGGCGAAATACCTGAAAATGTCGAATTGGAAGGTTACGGGTTATGTCAGTTAAAGTAACAGAACTGAGTAAACAATCTCTAAGTTTACTCCATTAGCTTACCCTACGCAACACATGACAAGCACACGGACTCAATAACAAGTACACAAGAAACTTTATGAAGACAAGTAAAGACAATTATGAAATTGATTTGAGACACGAAAACAATGGTGGCAGAGCATTGCACAAGAAAATGGCATTCCCAATGGACATAAAACTCAATTTAACTTGAGCCCACAAAGCAGAAAAACAGGCCAAAACAAATATTTAAGTCGGAAATAAAAATCATACTAGCATTAAGCTTTTTACCTCTTTCAGCCAGGAATGGTAAGTTTCCCTAATATCTGTTTCCCTCCATGCTCGGAGATCAAAGATATTCATCCCATACGCCCACGCACATTCATCAGGGTCCAAGTGCTTTGTTATGAGTGGATTGGAAAAATTGAAGTAGTTCTTGAAATGTTTCGACATTACCCGCTCATCCTCACCTTTACAAGTTTCTACAGCTCCATTAACTTTTCCCTCAAGGTCGATCTCCCAAAGTGGGGACAAATCACGCTGAATTACTACATCATCGTCTAGAAAGACCACCTTGTCGAGGTTTGGAAAGAGCTGTTCAATATACACAGTCAGCATACATAGCATAATAAAAAGGCAAAGGGTGACAAAAAAAACCGCGATCCTTTCCACTCTCAGAGGTGTAATAATACAGAGCCAAAAATCCATTCACAGTTCCTTAATAAGGAGATTTAAAAAGTAAAAAAGGTAAGTTATTTTCCATTAATTACTTTTCTTTCTTTAATCTGGCATTAGCATCACAGTATCCAAGCCACCAAATACAGGAAAAGAGACAAGCCAGATGTCAGATCTAATCTGATTACCTCTGGTAAATATATGCGAAGATGGTTGAGCAAGGATATGTACTTTGGACTTCTAGCCTGCAACTTTGAAGCAAATTTTCTTGGAGTTATATCACTGAGATTGGCCCCTGCAACATGATTTCCATGGTAGTAATTTCTGATCCCATTATGATTCTCCACGGCTTCAAGCACAGGCACATTCTCTCTAGTTAACCAGTCAAACTGGTGGATACCTTTGACTTCTACAATAGCAGGAGTAACAGGATTTAGTGCAAACCATGAATGCATGCCCGCATAGGTCTTCTTATCCGTGATAACATGGAAGACCATTTTTTCTGGATTTATAGATGACTGAACGGCAGATGCAACAACAACTGAAGCAGCCAAAATATTATCGGTTGACAACACAAAGTGGTGGTATGAATTGTCTGAGAGCAAAGGGAGTAACTCTGGAGAAGGCAATGGTTTCCGTGCTTGAGCATTAGAGGAATACTCATCAGTCAGCCGAAGAGACAGACAATGGATTCCTTTTGGAATGGAATTTGCAGCAAAGTGCTTGTTCATCAATTCAGAAAATTTAGATTCCCTGATCTCCCTTTCATGTTTCTCCATCTGCGAAAATAAATAAAGTTCGCATGACAAAAAAAAAGAATAAAGTGAACAGTTATCCAATCCTTTTCTAAGATTAGTCTCCCTTACTTTTTTCTTTCAGTTTTAGTAGCATATGTCATTGAGTAATGAAGAAACACCCGTTCACCCTCCCTCCCTCCCTCTCACCATTAGATACTTTAATCATCAAAAAATATCTCCAAGGCCCTAAGATGTGTTTATGTGTTCTCTACATTTACAGCATTAGTGAACTGGGAACACCAAGTTAAGTGATACAAGAAAAGCCACATACTATGAGCTACAAAACCTTGACACGAATGGCTCATTCTTTGCAGAACTAATAGATTATTCCACCATAATGACATTGAGAATAAAAACAGAATGGAGGCCAGGGGTATCATACAATAAGTGACAAGACTGAACCAAGTTGGAAAGGAAGCAATAACACAAACTCAATGTTGTAAACTCCTATGGGGAAAATTCCATGCACAAGGCAGGATCTATGCAAGCCTTCCCCACAATATTATGTGGAAGCTGTTTCCAAGAATTTAACTTGTGACCTCTAGATCGCACCTTGAAAATTCTATCGAAAGACATTAAAGGAAGAAAAAACAAGAATTTCCTTAATAATTGAATTGCATCAAAGGTTAAGGAAAGAAAAAAGAAAAGAAAAGAGCCATCAAACACAGAATAATCTGTAGAAGAAAAAAGATAAGGAATTTGTTCAGAAGATGATGATCAATGTGTGCATGGATAGTTAGTTACCTCAAATGCAACATAAAGAACTTGATTGAGAAAAGGAAAACAACTCATCAAAATCATTACTCATAAAACTAAAATAAATCATATTATATACCAAATTACTGTGAATAAAAGATGAGAGATGGCAAGACAAAGAAAGAGTACAATTCTAACCAAAACCACCTCTACAAATCTATGGTCTTATCAACCTGACCATGAAATTAGTAAATCACTTTGTTTAACCCAACCACGATGGTCCTCCATAAAACCATGAAATCTGGACTAAATTAGCTTTGTTTGAAATATAAAATTGCATAACTATTGAAGGGTAGTTGAGGCCTCATCATTCACTTCAAATAACCTCATTTCTCATCATATTTGTGTTTTTGACAATGTGGGGGAAAAGGGAAAAGGATCTAGAGTAACATGTCAGAAGTACTAAAGCAAAAGCTTTCTAGAACCTTCATAGTGTTACAATGGTATATATAGAAAATCTAAATAAGAAACGCAGTAAATTCCGGTTTAGTTGAACCCATGGAAAGGACGAGGATCCCCCAATGAACTGTATTGTCATGTCCAAATAATTTGTTTTAAAGATGAAACATGCAATAATAAGAACTTAAAACTGAGTCACAATACAGAAACTAACAAATCTAAGAAGCCATATATCCCTTTGAATAATAAAAAGGAACTATAATAAAATCTGAAACTATTGTTTCACCTTACAAAAAGAAATAAAAAAAAGAAACATCCAAATTCTTTAACAATCAACATACCATTGCCTTTAACATGAAAGCAAAGGTCTTAGCATCGTATTGTTTATTCTTCATTTCAGTTACAAGTTGACTAAACGAATCTGGAAGCTTCAGACCATCCGGGATTTTCTCAGTGTTCACTTGATTGAGAATCTTGTAGAAGTCTCTAACCATTCGCTGCTTCATCATCACCAAGATAAAATCAAGTCAGTTTCAATAAGTAACAGAATATATCTGTCATAAAAGGAAGAAAAAAAAGTACAATATTCATAGAAAATATATTTACCCCTGAATCATCAACTCTCCAAGGAAGTCTAGGTCCAATCCGCCTGCCTAAACAATCTGAAAGACAAGAAAAGAGTGAGAAGAATAGTCATGGAGAAATCACAAACACAATAAGGCGTAGCAAAAAGTGAGAAGATGAAGAACAAGAAGGCATGATTTGTCAACTGCAGAACAATAAAACAAATGATATGACCACACACCCCCAGCACCAAGCTGAATATTCTGCTCTGGAAATGAAAAATAAATAGTCCGGGAATGGATGAATAACTTAACAGAGATAGTGCATTGACAATCAAAAAGATGATTGTGAAGTCATACACTACCCATATTCTATGAAACATACAAAATTTCATACAGACTCTAACAGCCAGTAATCCGAACGAAACCTATTGTAGATTTATTTGAATGCAGATTGTAAAATGAGACGAATTACTGCAATGCACTCATTACGAAAGAAGCATCCAAAATAATTTGTAAACAATCACGGCTGAATCAGATAGAGTCTCCACATCAGCCATCAAACAAATCAGATAGAGTCTTCACAGCTTACGTAGCATAGCAAAACGACTGAATCATATAGATATCAACGGTATAACAACCTTCAAACAAATCTCACTTGCAGATATATACATATACATGAACAACAAGACGGTGAACTGGGGTTGCCAACAGAAATAAATAAATAAAGGAGTCGTATGACAATAAATAAATAATATTGTAAGCATAACCCACATCAAATCAAGATCAATCGAATAACTAAAGAACAGCCATGTCGGTGAAACTGAATAAAGAGAACGAAAAAGGACTAAGACAATTGGATGAAAGAGAAAAGTATAACAAAACGATACCGAATGAGGAGCACTTGTTGACCCCTTCGAGGGTAACAACAGCAGTAAGGATGAATACAAACGGTAATAAGAAAGCAAGAATGAGGATTGTGTGGAATAGCGTTCGATATGAGATGTGGCGAGCTGCGACCTTGATCTTCATCAAGTCAATAAACCCATGGCTGCTCGATATCGTGATGCTTTTCATACTAGGCGAGAAGTGAAGCTGCATCCTCTTCTATGCAGCCCCACCACCACAAAGCAAACCCTAGCACCACCAGTCCCAACACAAAAACGTAAAGCACTTCTCCTCAATATTCCGCACCTCACCGCCAATGCACTACCCACCATCAGATCGAACAATATCCGATTTTTGTGCAATTAGCTTCAGAATCCGGGCCTCTGCATCAATCCCAATCGCTTTAGATCTATTGCTAATTGAACTTATTCGCATTGGAGATTAAACAAACAACAAGGTTTGATATTGACGATTCGGTTCAAGGTTTCAATCCACGAATCGAAATGGGTTTTTATTTCTGCCTTCTGAGCTTGGTTTTCTCTCCGTGGAAGATCAACCAACCAGCACGGGGAGGAGAGAGAAAATCAGGTTTTTATGTCAATTCTTTTCCTTCGACTACTTCCCTCTCTTCCCCTTTCTTTCTAGTATTTCTGATTGGTGGATCGGCTGATCTAATTTCGTTTTCTTTGAATAATATAATTAAAATTTTAATAAAAATCAAAGCTTTTGCTAGTCAAAACCGTGTTCTGTTGGCTATAGAAAGAGAAAGAGAGAAAATTGGGGGTTTGACCTTGATTGATGTTTAGGGTAGAGAGGGAACATTGTGATTTTGCAACTAAATATAGATTTTGTGTCCGATTTTCATGGCGAAAGCTTTACCTTTTGCTTCTTCTTTTTTTTAATAATAAGAGACTTAATTGGATATTAGTATTTGTGATAGCGCTGTTAAAAAGTTAATCCTTCTTGTTCAAGGATTAACACACTTCTCACCTTAATCAATCATATATGAGCTTCGACTAGTTGAGTGAAGATAACCATCCCATGCCAATAAAAAGTTCAATTTCTTTTCTCCAATGTTCATTGTCATTGGCATCTTCTAATTGTAAGTTTTATATATATATTACCGTCAAATCATACGATCGAAAATATTCGACGCCATATAAATTTACTTCTTTCGTTAAAACACGCAAATTTAAATGAAAGTATGATAAGATCGAAATTAGGATGATCTATAAATATAGAAATTATTTACATTCACACGATTTCCTAACTAAAAATTAGTGGATTAAAAATTATTTTTAATTTTTTATGAATTAATATTGAAAGTAGTTTTTCATTTATCGTCAAATAGAGAAATCCTAAACAAAATTTTATATATAATGCCATGTAATTTGCTGACCCAGTCAATTTATTCAGGCATTGCTGGACAGCCAAGCTGAAACGACACTTGGTGTGTAGATCAATTCAACTTCGGCAGGCCTTGGAATTTTCTGATTGGCATATCACAAATAATTTATTCCCATCAAAAAAGAGATACAATCCAAAATCTATTTTACACAAAACTACATACCCTAAATAATTATCTACTAATTAACATCCTAATTCTAATTCAGGAAAAAGTAATTAGTCTTTGCCTAATGTCATATCATAGAATAGGAAAAAGAGAAGTTGTGCAACTGGTTTCTTGGATAGGAACTGGATATTGCAGACAAAATCCAATTCATGGTTGGTTTTGAGAAGTTGCCAAAAATGACATACTAGCTAGCTGTGTTCACTGTTTTGACACCACCGACTCACAAATTTAGCCAATTTCTCATCAACGTGTCATCTCCATTGAATAAGAGAGCCAACAAGCACATGAGTGTAGAGGATTCCCAAATCTGCTTCATTTTTGCAATCCAGCAAATAAGTAACGTTGTTCCCAGAACGGATAATATTTCTTCGGGTTATTCATACGGGTCATCTCACGAGTATCATAGTCATAAACCCACAAGGAGAGCGATTCCACACCGAAAGGCAAACATCTTATTCTTGTTCTTACAGAGAGAGAGAAAAGGGGGTGGCGAATAAGGTATAATATTTTAGTAAGTCTAGTCAGATCCTATCATTCAATATTCACAATGGTTATTACAAGATCAGGTGAACTTTGGGATACAAGAATGCCTGCATTAAAATAGAGTCTGAGAATCTTTCTAAGTTCAGGACATGTAAGTGCATTATAAGTGGCCCCATCATTAAAGAGAATATATACTTTTATATGCAGAAGCACATGACTTGTTGCACTGAGTTGGAGACAATGCTTTAAAGCTTGATGGATGAATGCTTTATTCAGAAACAAACTCTAAGAACACTCTAGTGCTGGGCAAATAGGAATGATTGATTCTTCACTTCAAACTCCCACTTCTCACTTACTGTTCACATCCCAACCTATTTGTTTCATTACTGCAAGTCAATTATTTGTCTGTAGAGGATGTAACATGGTAGGCCTACTGCTTGAAAAGATATCAAACACTGTTTTACTTTACGCAAACAAAATTTTAGTTTTGAGAAGTGGAATACACACACTTTGAGGAAAGGAAAAAATGCAAATCGAAACATTCTGCAATGTAAACCTGAATTTGGGGAAAGTAGATGTTGAAGAAAATGAATGTTCACTAAAACCAATTCCAGTCCTTTAGGGCAACATTAAGTTCAAATCTGTCTGAAAAAAGGGGAAGAAATATCAAATCAAAACAAAGCAAGAATGATGGGAAGATGTATCGAGTTCAGGATATGAAGATCAAAATATAGTATTAACTTCAGAAACCTAGGAATTCAACAAAGGCATGGATCTACACTAAGAATCAACATGCAAAATGCAAAGAGGTCAATGGTTTTTATGCATAAATTATTGAGCATAGCTACATAGGTACGTCCATCCAGTAGATTTCCTTCAACGCTAACACATACTCACAGAGTTTGAAGAAACCACACCATCAATTTAATCCAATCCATTGCAATCACAATTCAGATAAATGAGGCATCCCACACTCCGATTTTCATGTTGATGTTCATTGGATGATCTAAAAAGAATCTCCATCGGGTTCAATCACATTTGCTGTCCACATGCAGTATATGCATTCTCATTTTTTACACTTTTTAATCTGGCAAGACTCCTCCAGCTTAAAATATAACCTCCCCTTTCTTGGTATATCCCAACATTACATCCATTGTAATCAAATCATGAATGAATTTCACATTTTTTTTACCTCAATCAAATTGTGGGACGCTTCTTTTCTTAATCCCATTTCATTCATCACGTGCCGAACATTCTCTGCGTCTCTCCACCTACCTGTAGCAGAATAATTTTTTACCATCAATACATAGTTACCAATGTTCTCCAGTTCAACCACAGAAAACCATTTTGCAGCCACATCACCTAGTTCGGCATTCTCATGTATTACACAACTACACAAGCACCAAGCAATGCACCCCAAACAGTAGGGCTAGGCTGGAATGCAGTATGCTTCATCCGATGGACCAGTACGACCAAGTACATTAACAATGCAAGTGGTGATTATCATTAGCGCTTTTCTGGTGATCTTCGAGCATGAATTTGGACAAGTCCAGACCCTCATCCATTAAACCATCAAGGCTGGAGGCATGCAACACAGAGGTACTAGTAACTTCATTTGGTTTCACCCCAGATTTAAACCATCTGTTCGAATAGTAAAACATGAGTCTCTCCATGTCTATGCGTTCCATATCCAGCAATTTTCAAAACTCCATACGAAGACATCTTAAGCTTCTCGGGGATCCCCTTAAAAATCTTGTGACCAGATTTTAAAACTTCCACACTTAAGAGTATGCATCAATCAAGCCAGTAGCAACTTCAATAATTGAAAGAAACCTGGATCTTATTAAATAACGATGCACGATAGCTGTTTGGTGCACATTTGCAATGGTGCCATAGGCAGGTATGAGACCATTCAAGGTAGCATGATCAGGTTGTAATTCTCTTCCTTTAGCATTTGTTTAAAATTTAAAAAGTTTTATTGCTTCTCTTGTGACCGCTTTCTGAGTGCAACCAGCTAGAAGTGCATTCCATGGCACTATTAGAATTTAGAACTTTCTTTCAGATTCTGCAAATACTTGGAAGCTGAGATCAACAGGTTGCATTTTGCATACATGTCAATCAATATAGTTTCTACAGTGACCTCATGTTCAATTTTATGTCTAATTACCCAACCGTTCAAGCACCGTGCATCCTAGAAAAATTGCAAGCTAGTATAGGCAGAAAAAAGTGAAGCTAGATTGGCAAAATTGGGTTTCACCCCTTCAAATTGCATCATCCAAAATGTGTCGTTAATCATTGAAGTCCAGGTCACCACATCCCTCTCAACCATGCTATCAAAAACTAAACATGCTTCATCCGTATAACCATACTTCAAATACACATCCACCAATGCATTCCTCTCCGTTATTTTCTCCCACAAACCGTTTCCTTCCACGATATCATGAACCTTTCTGCCAACTTCTAATCAAATAACCACCAATCGGCAGCGCTGAAACGGTGAAACCACTGTAGCACAATCCGGGTCAAACTCCTCATCCGCCATTAAATTATAAACCCTGAGAGCCTCCTCTGCACACCCATTCTTTAAATACACATTTATCATGGAATTCCACAACACCACACAACACTCCCTCGATTTAACAAAAAACCTTTATCGCCATCTCAGTTCGAATGCAATTCATATACATTGCCATCAAATAAGTCTGCACAAACTTTCCCGAACCAAATCCTACAATTAACAATGTCTGTCCATGGACCAGAACACCCATTTTAACAAACTTTTTTTTTTGTGTGTGGTAATTCCATTTTAACAAACTCCAGGTAACTGCAAGCCTAAATAATATACACGCATGCATAGATATCCGGGACACAATCCCATGAGCCATTCATTTCGAAAAACACCTTAATCGCCTTATAAAAGGGGTCGCTACTGACAGACATTCGTATTATGGTGTTATACAAGAACAGGATCCCATGAGGCAATTCGCCGAACAGTTTACAGGAAAGGAGGATGTACCAAAATAAGGCTAAGTGTCAGAGCTAGTAGGCCTGGAGTGGGGGTATATATGGGCATGGACCTGTTGTGGCGAGAGATCGAGTGGCTGCGCAGTGACGCAGGAGGTACTGACATCGATAGACATGGAGGTGGCGGCAAGTCGTTTTGGATAGAGCTCGTAATTGGCCATTCATCAACTGTTGTTTAAACGTACGGTTGCTTTGGCGCTTCTGCTAAAAATCACTATCACTTGAGAAAAATTATTGGGCTAAAAATGAGATGGGCCGGAATGAGGAGTTTGTATAAAAGGCCTACGAAAACCCCATAAATTTGGGTTAACATTCCTAGTTTTCGGCCTACGAAAACCCCATAAATTCTAGGGTACAAACTAGTCTACGTAGAACATAAGTTCAGCCTACAAACAAAATCATCAGCCGTTGGATCTTCCAAACTGGAGCGATAGCCCAATCCAACGGTAATATCTGCTCGTTTCCATTTTCTTATCGTGAACTGGAAGGAAATCACAAACAGCAGACGGTATTTTGTGTCCACTTCATCTCTTCTGGTCCGCGGCGGCCGTCCTCGTCCTTCCTACAGAGCCAGGTGCACCTAGCTTCCCTCTTGTTACACAGTTTTGGTATCAATTCACTAATTCTTGAATAAAATGAGAAAACCTAGTAAAAGATATCAATCTAAACGATGGGTTTTTGTTTCCGTTCTCAGTTTCCTGGTTTGCTCTGGTTTGGGGCTGTTTCATTTCATGGTAATGTTTGCAGTGAATGCCGCTTTGAACTTTTTTAAAACATTTAACTGTGCTTGTTTTGGCAAAACTCAACTGGCAATGCATTTTTTTTGGTCAATTTTGGAATTTTCTTTTCAAAATGGCTCTTGAAAATGTGTAATTTATTCATTATATTTTGTTGTTTCATGTATGTGTTGATTATTTAATGCTTGAATTCTCATATTTAGTTCTTGATTAATTCCAATAAAACAGCTTCCTGTTGAGTTCTTTTTGTTGTTGGTTAAATGCAGTAGCATGTAACTGTTTTCACTTCCTGTTCTCTCTTGAATACTTCTCTGTGCATTTTTTTTTAAGGAGTGGTGGCGTATTATGTGTGATTTATGTGGAAGCAACTGTGTTTATGTGCACTGCACTCAAGATGAGGATTGTTACCCGTTAATTTGAATTCTATAGACATTTGGATTGTCTTGTCTAGTAACAAATAGATCGAGAAAGTACAATGGATGAAGACCCCTCAAGTGAAGCTAAAGACCTGATAGACTCTTATGTTGTGTTGGAAGATGAAGATGATGAATGCTGTGTGGTGGAGGATGTTGAGGCTCCAATAGTTTTGGATGATGCAAATAAGGATGATGATGTGAATGACGAATCTTCTCCACGTTTGGCGGGCGGGGTTGTAGAGCCAGTTTTAGGTATGGAGTTCAATTCAGAAGACGATGCAAGGAATTTCTACACATCTTATGCTAACCAAACAGGTTTTAGTATACGAGTGAACTCATATTATCGCTCAAAAAAAGATAATTCGATCATATGTAGAGAATTTTGTTGTTCTAAAGAAGGGTTTCGCAGAGAGAAACGTGCGAGGAAGATGAATTCGGAAGGAGATACAAAGAGAAGGCGTGCCAGACCAATCACAAGAGAAGGTTGCAAGGCACTGATGACAGTGAGGAGAAAAGACAACGGGAAATGGCATGTGGCAAAGTTGGAGACAAACCACAATCATGATATGGTGACTCCTTCAATGCGGCATTTTCTTCGATCTCATAAGCATGAAAGTGATTCAAAGAGTGTTTCTAGTATCTCCTTTAGTTCTGGAATGGCAGCGCTAAATGCTCCTGCAAATTTATCGACTGATGATTCTAATAGTTTTGCAAAAGTGGTTTTTGCCCGGCAGAATGGGGTTAATTACATTGGGCGAGGACGGCTTAGTACTTTTGGGATAGATGCTCAAGCTCTTCTTAGTTTTTTCAAGACTATGCAAGCTAGTGATCCGGCATTTTATTATGCAATGCAGTTTGATGAAGAGGATCGATTAAGTAGTGTTTTCTGGGTTGACACAAGATCAAGAGTTGGCTACAATTGCTTTTCTGATGTTGTAGCCTTTGATACTGCTTATCAAATGAACCACTACAAGATGCCATTTGCACCTTTTATTGGAGTAAACCATCATAAACATTCAGTGTTGTTTGGGTGTGCACTACTTGCTGATGAAACTGAATCCACATTCATTTGGCTTTTCACAACTTGGCTTGAGGCAATGTCTGGACGACAACCAGGGTTGATTATAACAGATTATGATTCTTCCATAAGTAGGGCAGTGCAGAGGGTTTTTACTCATTCAAGCCATCGGTATTGCAAATGGCACATTGTGTGTAGGATGTCAAAGGAAATGGGACAAATATATGGTTCTCTTCCGAAGACATTCCAGGTGGAGTTTGACAAATGCATTAATAAGAGTGAAACAACTAGAGAATTTGATTCTTCCTGGCAGTTGCTTCTTGACAAATACAACCTTAGAGGAAATGAATGGCTTCAGTCACTCTACATTGACCGCAAGTTATGGGTCCCAACATATGTAAGAGACAAATTCTTTGCTGGTATGTATATTGCCCAGCAAAGTGGAAGTGTAAATTCGCTCTTTGATGGTTACGTGAATGCAGGGACTACGTTACAGGATTTTGCAGACCAGTATGAAAAGGCTTTGGATGATCGATGTGAGAAAGAAGCAAAGGCGGAGTTTGAGACTTTCTACACTAAACCAGTTTTAAAGACCCCTCTTCCTATGGAAAAGCAAGCAGCAGACATTTACACCAGAAAATTGTTCGCTATAATTCAGGATGAAATTTTTGAATCTCTTCTTTTTGCAGTGAAGTTATGTGGAGATGATGGCGGAACCAAAACATATGAGGTTGCAAGATTTGATGAACACTGCAAAGTCTATTTTGTAGCTTTGGGTACAGATGAACAAGTAGCTAGTTGCAGTTGTAAGATGTTTGAGTTTGAAGGGATCCTCTGCAGACACGTAATTGCAGTATTTAAGTCAACAAATATCTTCATGCTTCCACAACATTATATTTTAAAGAGATGGACAAGAAATGCCAAGGATGAAGCTATGTTGGATGGACTGCCTTTTGTTGAGATGCAGGGTACTTCTCAAAAGGGCAAGAACACTCAGTACAATATTTTGTATCAGGAAGCCGTAAAATGCGCAGAGGAAGGGATGTCATCTGATCACAGTTTCAAAATAGCAGTAAAAGCATTAAGAGAGGCTAGGATCAAAATTGCAGGTGCAAAGAAAAATGCTCTCAGTGCCACTAAACTTGAAACATTGACCAGGAATGACAATCAGGATGACAATGCAGACAGCACCTCAGTTCTGGTTACTTCCACAGACCACCAAAATTCCCAAACTAGAGAATCTTGTGCAAAAAACGATCCAGCAATGCATTAGAGCAGACATCATATTGGCAGTAAATGTATTTGATTGAGTGTGCTCAATATTCATGTACGACTGGATGATGAACGTCAAAAGCTTGGTTTCACAGCTAATCCATGTGGATAGGAGGCCGCACTCCCCTGAATTGCAGGTTTTATTTCCCCTTTGTTTCCCTGCAACTGACATCTTTAGTGTAAGCCAAAAGATGTATTATGAATTGTCATGCTAAGCTTCTGCACTATTCAGGATAGTAAATTTGGCCTTTGTTTATCGGTTGCTTGTGTAATTAGCCTTTGCCTTTTGAGTTTTGCACAAGCCTTTGCCTTCTGAGTTTTGTCCTCAGATGAGGCGATATTTGTGGTTTGCTTTTTAGTTTTGGATTTTTTTTCTAAACATAACTCTATCAAATTGTTGCTGGGTGGACCGAGTATTAGGCATTCATATAGGAACATTTGATGATTACATTACATACAGACAGTGATAGAAATTGCTAGATGGGTAGGATGTAAAGAATCCTCATAATCAACTGGTTCAGAATATGAAAAATTAGAAAAGCAGTGCAACTGAAATTAGGGATGGACTAATAGAATATAGATTACAGAAGTTTTGCACCGTCAACAAATAGATCTCCGATAAGACAATTATCATGGCAAAACATTGT
Source organism: Euonymus europaeus (assembly GCA_963580455.1). Taxonomy (NCBI): domain Eukaryota; kingdom Viridiplantae; phylum Streptophyta; class Magnoliopsida; order Celastrales; family Celastraceae; genus Euonymus; species Euonymus europaeus. The sequence continues at coordinate 27,311,176 of OY756961.1, forward strand.
AATGAGGAAGAACAATTATGATTTAAACAGGCTGCAAGGGTTCTTCCTACAGCCCCCAATGCAGCAGAACTAAACTAACCCAACCACAATGTTGTGGCCTATTAATTATATAACAACTTTTCCAGCCTTCCTCTTTTATTCAGTAAATCAACTCTGCATTCCATTTTCACAGGTGCTGGAGCAGAAAATGTAAAGTTCATTCCATCACTGCTCTGAGGAGATACTCCATTCGCCCAGTGTGCTTCTTCATTATCCTCAGCATACTTAGAGAATCCCTTGGAATCTTCATATCCGTTCATTTTCCGCAGTTTATTCAAGATCATCACTAGAAGCACTCCCATCTGTTGAAATACCAATGCCACCTGAAACTGGTTCACAAGCATTGCCAACAACCCTTGACGGGCTCCCATTTTCAGCAAAGCTCACAGATTTTTTCCCGCTAGATTGATTCCCATTCCTGATGATCAAAATCCCATGTCTAGTTTTGGGAACCCCAGACTTCCCATTAATGGCAGGCCTAGAGTTTTCATTATCCTGATCGTCATTGTCTTCATCAAATACTTGTTGAAACCCTTCAAACTCTACCTCTTCTTCATCATTCTCACAAACCCTGGTAAAATCACGGATCTTTACAATTCTTTCCCTCAAGTTGTCTATAATTTCCTTCTTACCAACCTGAATGTTCCTGCCGTTAGGCTTCCCCAAGTTGCTATATTTGTTTCCTTTATGCACCAATTTCACGCTTTTTCTAGACTGAAACGAAACCGCATGCCTTTTCACAGCAAACCCATAAACAAACTCTAAAAACTTTACCAATTCTCTGCTAACTGACCTCTTCCCATCTCTTATCATTGGATCCCCACCCTGAAATGAAAACCCACATACCAAAAATCCCAGATTAGAGAAGAAACTTCTGTATAACAAAGGAATAAAACCAAAAACCCAAAATGACTCGCCTGAATGCAATCAAGTTTAAGAAGCAAATCCATGGCTTGCTGATAAACAGCCTCAACATTGAAATGGTTTTGATTAGAGACAGAGGACTTGAGAGAGTTGAAACTCGATTTGATGAAAGCAAACTTCTTGATCTGCCTAAGGGTTCTTGATCTGCGAACGAGAAAGGCACGGAAGTGGGTTTGAATAACCCGAGCAGCTGCGTCTCTAACAGAACTTGAAGGAGGATGATAAAACTGAGATGTGCAGAACTGATGTAGAGACGATTCAAGGACACTGATTCGATCGACCAGTGAAGAGAGAATAGACTGTGTTTGACTCTGCAGTTCCTGTTGTTTGAAGGAAGTCTTTTGGTGCTGGAGGTGTTGCTTTCGGAGCTGTGGATTCTGAAGGTTATGGGGGCTTGTTGGGTATGTGGGTAGGGATTGTTGCTGCTGATGTTGCTGGAGAATACTGGCTATGGTTTGGAGGAGTGGATCTGCGGGCGCTTGTAATTGGGGCTGTGCGGGTGCAAGGTGGTGCTGTTGGGAAAAACAATTGCTAGAACTGCAGCAACAGGTGGTGGTGGGAGGTGGGTTTGGGCAGCAGTGACGGTGGTGGTGGTGGTGATGAGATGCCATCTTTGAAGTCTGTGCTTGGAGGAAGTGTGTACTCTGGTCTGGTGAGGGTTTTGAAAGAAAAATGTGGGCTCCCGGGGTTTTTGTTTTGACCAAACTCAGATGGGAATGGAGGATTTCTAGGGCCAGAAAGAGGCATAGATGGGCCAAATATTGGACAATTTGAAAGCCTAATAAGGAGTGCATTCGCTCAGGCCAGCCCGTAGGACTCTGTGGGCCGAAGATACCAGGATTTCAAAAGCCCACTTAGAAATAGTTTGGATTCTTTTGTTCTATAAAGTTGGCATTTTTGATTTCATGACGTAGCAGTAACCCAAGAGGCCATGACCACTCAATGGTAACTTTAGCTTATAAGGCCGGCTTCTCATTGCACATCAATTTATACTCGATTACATATATTTTTTTATCAAACAAACACATATCTTTCAAACATTATCTCTACTTTAATCTAGAAAATCTTAGTTGAATCTTCTTTTTGATGTACCATTCTTCAGCAAGAGCAAACCGGACTAGCTCAATCAAAATATGCAACAAGATCAAAAGCAATAAAAATGCTAGCACTTGTTATACACGATCAAGGTCGGTAAAGCTTGCCAATGGCCGGAGATGAGAGACCTAAGTGTGACTTGTTACATTGACATCTCGGGACTTACCTACACTGGCCGAGATTGCATTCCAGTTCAACAAACCAAAATGATAGAAAAGATGCAGCCTTTTCTGATTAATGGTCATACCTTCTGCTTTAACAATGATATTTTGCCTATCCCTGATCCCATCCATCCTCAAAATCTGTGTGGAAATTATTTACCTTTATTATCTGCCTTAGTAATGATATTTTGCCTATTCCGACCCCGCCCGCTGAAATCCTTTTGTATGTGAATTGTTTACCTTTGCCATCTGCCTTAGCAGTGATATCTTTGAGGAGCAATCATGTTTGCATATGTTGGCTGAAAGTAGCAGGCTAACATCAGTCAAAGCGGGGAGCCGAAGTAATGTTAGTTTCAGTCGCCTGAAAGCTACCTCTGAGCCCCATTTCAGTAAAAAAACTTGGTGGACTATCATATGTAAAAACTGACTGGTATGAGGGACTCGTCAGCCTCTCATCACATCAAGCGCATCACAGGAGGGTAATCCCACCTAAAAACTTGGTGGATTGTCATTTGCTCACACAAGTAAATTCCAGCAAGAACAGAAGTTATATTCTGCACAGATGGTTCTATTGATGCACTTCATGAGAACTACACTCTGCAGGTACAAATGATCCCACTACAGTATTAAAACTACTCAAAACTAACTGTATAAATGAAGTCTATTGCAGACTAAAAAGTTACCCAATGAATCAGATGCATTATAAGAATGACACTTTGTAACTAAAAGCCAAAAAATTGAAGTTCTATCTGTGAACAGAAATTCTACCTCAGGATGCCTGGACTTCAATCCTGAACTAAATCCACCACGTTACTTGTACACTACTTAGCTCCATAGAAGCTATATATGCATCACTTCTTTCAATGTTGTCCGTACATTAGTGGCTCATCCTTGAGGTTGTTTCCAATCCAACATTGTCACTGGCCTACTCCTGATGCGTGGTCGGCATATTAAGGTCCAACATACTTGACATGTCAGACAGGTCTTGCTTCTTTTGAGCAATCTGTTCTTCGCTAGTCCCAGAATTCTTAGCTGAATGAGCCCTCTTGTGGCCTCCCAAAGCTTTGCCTGATGCAAATTCCTTTAAACATATTGGGCACTTGTGAACCTTGTTATCCACTGACCCAGTATTCATCACAATCACACCATCCATCTCTTGCTCCATGGAATTCTCAGCGCCTTCAAGTTCAGCGAGCTTGGCTTTAAGAGTTTCAGGCACACAGTCACCGTGAATGTTCCCTGAGCAGTTATCTACCTCCAATGCAACAGTTTTTTTCGGCTTTCGATGGAGGGTTTGATGACCTCCAAGTGCCTGGTGAGTACGAAACGTATCACTGCAGTACTTGCACTGAAATTCACCCCTCTTCCCTGAATCATCCAAGATTTCAGAATCTGGAGAAAGACATTGAATCTTCCTGCAAGAATTTCCCCCCAAGTGCATGGATTCCAAACCAGTAACATCCAAATAAACATCGTCCATCAACTGGTCACTAGATTCATCTGTAGTGGAGCTGCATTTCATTCCCTCATGAATTACCTTCTCAACCTCAGGTTCACACAACATAAACTCAGATACACTATACAGTTTGGGATCTGATTTCTCTACTCTCTGTTTCTTCATTTCAGGAGGCCTAACACCATCAAAAATGACATTACCATCCGCCGCAATTTGCATGTTTTCAGAGGATGGTTTTAGCACAAAAGACTCAGAACTGCTACCTTTCAACTCGCAAGCAGAATTGAATTCATCCCAATTTTTCAGACCCACGGACATCATCATCAAACTCTTAGCCGCTTCTACATCGTCCACAGTTTCAGTAATAGAAGAAGATCCATTCCAGCTAGATACAGAGGAATTTGAACTGATCTTGGACCTCACTCTTCTTGATCTCCTTCTCACCACATTCACAGTCTCAGTCTTCGATAGGATCTCCGCAAAAAGATTGCATCTTGAACTGGTCATGTGGCCAGTGAGACTTCTTAACGACAGAAACCCTTTGCCACATTCCTCGCAGTGAATCATTTTCTTTTGTTTGCAATGCCTTAGATGACCAAACAAAGCCCTCTGTGATTCAAACGCTCTGTCACACATTCTGCAAACCGTTTCCTGAATTGAAGGTGCAGTGCCGTTCAAGATTGTGAATCTCGAAGATTTTCTTGGGTTTTCTCTCAAGTCATAACCAGAATGCTCATTGACCTCAAAACCAATTTTTCTTTTACTCAGTTTTACCTCTTCCTCGGCAGGATTCAGAGCCGAATGACCCCTCATGTGATCCTCCAATACCTTTCCACTTGAGAAACTCTTCTTGCACAACCTGCAAAAATGCTTCTGTGCTTTAGTTTGTTCCATTCAACTTGAATCCCTAATAAAAAAGGAGACAAAAATGAAGGAATCGAGAAGAAAATACAAGAAAAAACCACTACTTTCTTGGCAAGTGATTAGTCTTTTTCCATCACAGTCCGGCGAAAACAGAAGGAAAAAAAAGTTCAACGAAAAGGGTTTAGTGAAGACCTAGATCAAAAAGAACCGAACTTCAGGTGAAATCCAGGGAAACCCATGTTCGTTTATATTCTTTATGAGCAAGAACAAGATCTGGGGCCGGTACAAAACCCAAATAGCCAGTGGGTCTCTGCTCTATTCGCTCTATTTGAGGGTACTTGAAATGTGAAAGAAATATATCAGATACCACTATTTGCTGATACTAATGACTTAATGAGCACGAATAAAAACAAATAGACAATAGAGAGAGGATATGTTTCTCTCTCTAAAGAAAACCCTCTCTTTCCAAAGTTGATGCCATATATGGAAGGAGGAGTCCTTGCATGGAAGCAACGCCTGAAAGCCATATAGTAGGAATGGGGCACTCGCTCATGTATAAAATGTTGTAAACTCGCTACAGTCCATCGAAGATACTCATCTTGGGCAAAGTAGTAATTGTCTGACAACTAGTATAAAAGAAAATAATCTTTCGGTATTATAACCATCCGACGGTCTGGATTCCTCCATAATAGTGTATGTCTGCAGACAGAAACCATCTGTGCCCAATCCCATACCAAGAGAAGCTCCAAGCAATCCTGGCACAAGCGTTTTCTTTGAGCTTACAATGATCAATTAACGGAGTTGTTTGTTTGGTTATGATCCCTTCAGTAGTTCTGGTTTTGGGGACACCAAAACAACCTTTTGTTTACCAAGCATACTTTTGCAGCGCTTGGTTGACACACAAGCTCTGTGTGAGATAGAAAGAACCAAACCTGATGCTTCTTAGAAGTTGGAACAAATTGGGTTTTTCCAAGGGAAAAATACCCAAATGTTACATCTGTAAAATGATAATCCCAGCTCAATGAACTTAAAAGTCAGTACATATGGGTACAAACACACGAAGTTACAGGAAATGCATACAAATAAGGTCCCCCTAGGCATGAAAACTAGAAAACAAAATTTCCCTACAATTTGAGATTCCACTAAACAACCCGCTTTCAACCCAGTTGACATGAGCCAATATCTTCAACTTCCTTAGTAAATTCATCCAGAGAACATAAAGGACTCGCGCCCTGCAGGGATGCTACTGCTCCCCACATACTGAATTAAAGTTCCCAGGAGTTTCTTGGCGACCCCAAGGACATCAACCAAGTTCAACAAACTACTCTACATTGGTGCAATACCACCCTCTTCGAAGACATCAAATTTACGAGCAAGCTACACATCTGAGGAACTTTATTTTTTACAACAGACTAATCAGACATTCAAAGACCTTAAGGCTTTAATTATATACATTCACCAAGCCTGAAGTGGCAACTTAGTTTTGCCAGTATCTGCTCTAACAGTTTCCACTGTAATTCTCTACATTCCACAGGCAATCAGCAACGAGATCAGCTCCTTTCACATGTCACAATAACATCCAAATATCCAAAGCTAACCAAATTTACACTCGAACCAGAACAAATAATGTACTCACCCACCATACTCCTGATTGAACTGTTTGGCATCAGTCCCTATGTCAGGAGCACGACAGTAATCAACCTTGTCTTGCTGAAACTCAAACGAAGTGCATGAGTCGTCTTCAATATCATTATTATCTACATTGCTACGTTTAAAATTACCAAAATGTTGATGGCCATCATCACCACCTTCACCAGCAGAAACCCCAACATGCAAAACTGCAATATCTTCAACATCTCCCTCGTAGTCTTCATCGCGTGCGATTTCATGAGCACCAATATGGGCACCAGCATTAGAAGTTTCATTTTCATTTTCATTTTCAACCTCATCCTCAATATTTCCACGGCAATGCCCTGCGAGATCCTGCAAATAAGCATGAAAGCCTTGAATAGTTGGAGATTCCACCACAGAGTCTTCATCTTGTTCCATTACTCCAACTACACTTTGTTCCCACTCATCATTATCACTATCGATGTTTTGTGGGTCAAATCGATTCTGTTCAGCACGTTTCCGAAGCATAAAGACATTGAAATAATAGCTGACCATTTCCTTCTTTGTCCGGGAAGGAAAAACAGCAGATAAATGGTCCCAGAAGTTCTTACCTAGAGATTCTGGATTAGAAAGGACAACCTCATGGAATCTTTCCTCTTCCTCTTCGGTGAATTTCTTTGCAACCTCATCCCCCATATCATAAAACCCTAGTTCCACAAATATCTCAGGTCCAAGATTCTCCCTGAGTTTCTGTCTTGCTTCCATGACATGTTGTATCACACATCTGATAGAACCCCTATCAGTGCACTTACATTCACTTTTTGTTTCCACTTCTAGAGGGTAACAACTTGCTGATGCTTCAAGTTCAGGCATAGGAATGATACAAGTACCAATCAGCTTCTCCACACTGCCATCATCATCATTATCAACAGTTTGTGCAACAACACCTTGAGGGTCTGATCCATGTACCTTATCAGAGGAGCTAGTCCAACCCTGTGAGCCCCACTCTGGAACATAAGCTTGATGCTCTGGTCCAATAGAAATCTGAGGAGGATGATCAACAACAGATGAAAAGATCTCATCCGACTGAATTAAAGCCCTTAGCTTCTGCCCATGTTCGAAAAACTCTGGAAAAAATGATAGACGAAGTGATCCATCCGACTTAGGAACTCTGCTATTAACTAGAAATAAATGAGGAATACATGCAGAAGAACTATTTTCAAATTCCCCGTCAGTCCCATTTGAAATTGTAGGAACTGAGGCACTTCCGAGCCTCCCTTCATCTTGAGGCTTAGCATAAAAGTCTGTACCTGCATAATCTCCAGGTTGAAATTTGGTCTATTATAAGTAAACAAATAGAGTACACAACTACATAAAATATGAAATGAAAGTCTGAATGAACATATACTAATATGAAACATATATTTAGGAGTTCATGCGTTCTTCAACTATAAGCTTCAAAAGACGAGCAAATAACAAGAAAACCAGCATTGTTCATGCTTATCAAGGACAAACTCAAATAAATGCTACTACATAAGTTCAGACAAGTTGAACAAACACTTCAAGAAAAAGTCAGTACAGGTTTATTTAATAGAACAGTAAATTTGATTAAAAGGAACAAAACAGAGGCACTCTATATCGTCAAAATTTGAAAAAAATTAAGGAAACTCATGGCTCCATGCACCACCACCTAATTCTTCTATATTAGTGGTACTATCACGTGTATATTACCTGATGCTTGAGCTTCATGGGGAGCATTTCTAGAAGAAACAGTTGAACCAAGCTGATCCAGATGCTCCCCTTGTCTTACGTACTTACAAACAACATCAAGAGAATTATCGTCACCAAAAGGCCGCTTGTGAATCATACTCACCTGCAGTTCATGGAAAATAATCTCACATAAATGAAACATGGGAAATGCATCTACTACTATGTAAAACCAACAGAGTGGGGATTAAGTTCCAAGCTTCATTTTTGAAACATAATTTATGTGGAACAAGCAAGCTAAACTATAAGTGACTAACTACTAAAAAACATCAGAGTTACACCTCCAAAACCACGGGGAGAAACAATGTATCTTCCAATGTAATATATCCCAACCCCCACCCAATGTGGCCAAAAATGAAATTTCAGATGGATAGAAGTCATAGTCATTACTCATCGCTAAGACCAAGTACCTATTTCCATACTTACTAAAGCTACTAAAAAGCTAACAGCCTAACACTCGTCTAAATTCCCGAGTACCATTTTAACAGATAACTGTTATTTCATTTCTTAATATATATTGCTTTTTTTCTTTTCTTTTTTCTTGTCTTTCCCTTCTTTCATTTGCTTCTTTTGAGTTTTTTTCAACTTAAAACAGAGGATATGAGATAGGAGTTACGAGTTACGACACTAAAAGGTCAAAAAACCCCAGATACGCATGTTCGAAAATAAAGACTTTAATTACTTATTGAACAATAAACTATCTAAGTGACCACCATGAAAGTTCAATTTTACATAATGAGACAGGAACTTGTCCTTACCCACAAAACCGTCTCCGAGAAATTGATAGCGGCACAGAACGGACGAAAAAGATAATGCGTAAGAATTCAAATTTGTCACAAGCGGAAAGAGTTAGGGCATACAAGAATTCTAGAAAGAACGAAAGAAATTTCAAAAATAAAAAATTATAAAGAGTTACAACAAAATTGTCAAACGTTTCGAAAGAACGGAGGAAATAATCATCCACCCTGATCGAATTGGACGAACGTAGATAAATGCAAATCTGAAACTGAAGATCAAACGAACACCTTTCGAAATTGAAGACCCTCACAAAGATCTTCGAGGCCCTAATCCAAGAACCGAATTCAGGCCAAAACGACGAACAAAATTGGAATGGATCGACAGAAGAATAGGTCGAATTGAAAGAATAACAGATCGAATTAAAGATTTGGACGAGAGATCTGAAGAATTTCGGATTAAAAAGAACAAGATTCACGATAGAAATTATGACCCGAAATTGGTAAAGTTAGGGCACTATTTATAAAAAAAGCCTTCGGGAAAAAGAGGTTGGTGATCCGAAGATGGAACCTTTGGTCCTGAAAGGCTCGACACGTAACAATGAATTTTCTAAATTAGAAAAGACTTTCTTGAGAATTACAGCCAATGCCATCTGTGATTCTGGGATCTTGCATTTCTTTGAGGATATATCTGGCAATGAATCTGTTAACCGGCTTAATGGGGAAACATTTTCGTAATAAATAATGCTTGAAACCTAAAATATATGGGTGTCAATGTTCATTTTTATCCACTTTTTTATATATATTTTAGTCAAATTGTTTAATAGATTTCTCTTTTTGAAAAAATCGATCAATCAATTTAGGTTCGATGTTGATGATTTTTTTTAGAGCCCTACTAAATCTGACCCATTTTATTATTCAATTAATGAATGGTCGGGCCATGTTGTAGTTTTATTACAATAGGTTCCGTTGTAATATCTTTTCGAGCCATAATATTTTTTATTTTGAAAAATATAGATGTGTAATATTTAGCCTAATGAATTAAAACGATATATTTTCCCGTCCCTCAACACTCTCAATTAAAATATAGAGCATTGAATGTAAAATGAGTCGTACACGTATCTTTATGATAAATAACTATTGCCCGTAAGTGTATACTCTTTCACGTGGACGAATATAAAAAATCTTGTGCCCGGCTGCTATCAAGCAAGCCTGTGCCGCTCAAGCAAAATGAGTAAAGACATTTCAGGAGTTTTGAGTGTTTGATATTAAGCAAAAATACCCAACTGTAAGGAATTAACGGAAAAGGACCTGCCTTTTAATGGAGTGAGAAATCACAGAAATTAGAAGTCAAGACTCAAAGACTTGATTGATGGATGGATATTGTTGTCCTATAAGCTTTAACTGACAATTAATTCATTAGAGAAGTCAACGAGAAGTAGTGAGGAAAGGTTAGTTGCCTAGACATCAAACAGCAACAGTGCAAACACTTCTGATAATTTCTAATTGGATAGGCAACAAAAAGGTGCAGCCAGGGTTGAAACAACAGATGATAAAAAGGCATGGTCATCGTAGTTTTGTCTTTCAACATATAATAAGGATCGTGCATTGAATAAACAAATTTCGGATCTCCTGGCAAATATGTAACAGACCAAAGCTGCTTCTAATAAACAAAAATAAGAGACAGAGGCTGATATAATCAAAGATAATCCAAGGCAAGTCGTGGTTTTCCCCTAGGATGACCATAATAGCAACCGTTACCCTGAAAAAATATGAGGGAAAGAGAGAGCAAGAGACGGTGGAAAAGTAGAAACATATATTAAAATTTAAAAATGACTGACTCAGACTATGATTGGTTTATCGTTTTTATGCCAGAGCAGGCATGTCCTTGAGCCATGCATCCAATGGTTTGCCAATTGAGTACACGATGAAACCAATCTTCCTCACCTCTTCCGCATTGACAACATTCCTGCCATCAAATATGAAAGCTGGCTTCTGCATGTTGTCATATATGCGCTGGTAATCAAGAGTCTTGAACTCATCCCACTCGGTAAGAATGCAAATTCCATGGGCATCTTTGGTTGCTTCATAGGCGTCCCAGACCACGGAGACCTGTTTCAACGTGGTGGGACTCATGGGCTGGAGGTGAAGAGGATGATCCCAATCAAACTTGTTCATTGTTAGGTCCCTCTGGATCTGGTCTTCAGTGACCTGTGGATCATAGATGCTCAACCTCGCCTTGTCTCCCAACAGCCCCATACACACATCAATGGCAGGTGTCTCTCTAGTGTCTCCAGTATCCTTCTTAAAGGCAAACCCTAGAATTGCAATCTTCTTACTCGAAACTGTGTTAAACATAGAGGAGACGATGCGGTTCACAAATCGGCTCTTCTGATAATCATTGATCCTGATGACTTGCTTCCAGTATTCCGCCACATCTGGAAGGCCATTGCACTCACAGATATAAACCAGATTCAAAATATCCTTCTGAAAGCAGGACCCACCAAAACCAACACTAGCATTCAAGAACTTTGGCCCAATCCTTGAATCCTTGCCAACGGCATAGGAAACCTGACTAACATCTGCACCAGTTGCCTCACAGAGAGCTGACATGGCATTGACAGAGGAGATCCGCTGTGCCAAAAAGGCATTGGCAGCTAGCTTGGACAGCTCTGCAGACCAAAGATTGGTTGTTAGAATCCTGTCTTCGGGAACCCAATGAGCATAGACATCCTTTAATGTCTTGACAGCCTCTTGGCCTTCTGGAGTTTCCCTGCCTCCAATAAGGACTCGATCAGGCTCAAACAGATCTTGGATTGCAGTTCCCTCCGCAAGGAACTCCGGGTTAGAGAGGATCTGAAACTTGATACCCTTGCTATTGTGTGTCAGAATTTTTTCAATTGCTTCGGCTGTTTTGACAGGGACAGTTGATTTCTCAACCACTATTTTGCCTGATTTTGACACATCTGCGATCATGCGGGCTGCACTTTCCCAGTATGTTAGATCTGCAGCCTTGCCAGCTCCAAGGCCTCTGGTTTTGGTCGGGGTGTTGACAGAAACAAAGACTATATCTGCCTCTGAGACATGTTTCTCCACATCTGTGCTGAAGAAGAGATTCCTACCTCGGCAGTCCTTCACCACACCATCCAGCCCTGGCTCAAAGATGGGGAGCTGGTCACTGTTCCAGGCTGTGATCCGAGGAACAGAGATATCAACGACAGCTACTTCAATGTCTGGGCACTTGTATGCAATGACTGCCATAGTTGGCCCTCCAACATATCCAGCTCCAATGCAACAGATCTTCACCATTTTGCTTTTATAATACTAGCTGATTCAAGAGAAGTGCATATATGTGAGACAAGGACAATAGGAACTAAACCATTTCAAGATTTAATTGTAGCAAGCAACCAGTTTCCTAATTGGAATTTGCAGAACAATCTCATGATGGTAAACAAAAACAGCGCTATGGCATCAACTATAACTACGATTTCTTTTCCATGAAACGGAATGAGAAAATTTCCACACATATTTGACGTATAATTTTTCTACATTTCACCAGCACAATCTAATGTCTATGCTAACATGCAGCATAAATTTATCTATACCATTTAAAACTAAAATGGAAGAAAAACCAAAATACACAGACACACTTAGAAAGAGAGAAAAAATTCTGGATTTGCTATGACAGAGTTAACATTTGGTAAATTTCAGCTATACAAATTCCTTAAATCAAAGATAGAACATTTCCTTTGGTAAAGAAAGAGAGTAAACGAACCAGGAAAAAATCACAAAGTCCTCGCATCAAACAAGGGAACACGTACATAATCAGACAGAAAATATCAGCAATGCATTCCAGCCAAATCAAAACAGAAAAAATTCCAAGACGCTCACAGATCTAGCACAATTAAAACAGAATCATCAATAGATCTAGCATTTCCGGCTGATGCACGTGAAAAATGTCAATGAATTGCGAACAAACAATCACTTAATCGAACCAGATCCACTTTAACGCTCGAGTTATTTAAAACCAAACATCAATGCATTTCAAAATTGAGCACGCATTGTTTCAGATCACAAAAAAAAATGCATGAAAATGACATTAGATCCATCAGCTACAAAACATGACAAAAACCGAAATCATATCCGTCCAAAAAAGAAGAACCAGTACCATAATCGTGAATAAGTGAACCAACCACATCAAGAAACCATGAAGAAGCGAGAGAGATTGTATCGTATGTACCTCGTCTTGCTTTCTCTATCTTCGATGATCAAATTTGAGAGGAAACGACCTTCTTGTTTTCTGTTTGCGAATGAAAGAGGGCGGGGAGGGGTTTAAATACCTACGTAAAACCGTGATCTGTCCCTCCAATTTTCATTTTCATTTTCATTTAGTAAAAGTAGTAGGTGCCTCCATTTGGCGGTTAGAGGACGACCGAGGGAATAATAATAAAATCAACTGATGGCTTTGAAGGTGAGTCATTGATGTGAAAGTTACGGAAATACCCTTTTAAGGTAGTCGAAATTAATATATAGTCCAATTCAAAGAGTATATTGGATGGACAGGAAGGTAAAGTTACGGTTACAAACATAGGTTGGGGACCATGACCTCTCACGCTGTATTTGTCATTCATGAGTTTGGTATGTGTGCGAACGTGCACAATCCCAACCGACACACAAAAATAAAAATCAGAATAAAAGGCAAATTTTGTGTTTGGTTAGAGTTTTGAAAATTGTTTTTGATTTTTAAAAATAAAAATGTAGGTAAAAATTTATTTGGTTTGTGATGTTTTGAAAATTAGTTTTGAAAATTTTGAAATTTGAAAACAAAAAAACTCAAAACACTAATCTCATGTTTTGGGCAATTTTTAATGGCATGATTGTAAATAAATTAAACTTTATTTAATGATTTTTTTTCTCTCTCCTCTCTCTCTCTTCCCCCGACATTTTTCTTCAACTCACTTTCCGACAACGGATCTTTGTCGTCCGGCTACCATTTGCGACCCAGTTTGTGTCAAAAGTTTTGCAAGGTGACAAGCGACAAAACCCGACCAACCTCGCCTCGTTTAGTCAAACTGTAGCTATCGGAATCTGGCTTTAAAATTTTCGGCCACCATGGAAAAAAAGACTCGATCCGGCCACCATGGCCAATGCCGGTGACAATGTGACATCCACCACCTCCATCGGACTCGCCGGACTAAGGAGCATCTAACCCACTTTTTTCCGGTCGAATCAGCCACTGGAAGGCCGTGACCCGGCGTTGACTCGAATTCGACCCATTATTGACCCGATTTTGGCTGAATTTGAGTTTTAATTTTGATGAATTTAAGTTTAATTTGAATGAATTTCAATTTCATTTGGAATAATTTCAGATGAATTTCAATTTCATTTTCTTTTTCGCTTTTAAAAATGGTTTTAAGTATGTGCGGATTTATGTACTCGAGTGACCATATTGAAAAGATTTTAGTTAAAACATGTCAATTTTTTAGTAACAAAAAAATTAATTAACCCTAGAATAAAATGATCATTTTTTATATTTTCGCTAAAATGTGTCTTTGATTTTAATTAGAAAATATTTTGTTCTTCCAATTTTTTATCCCCGTTTTAAACTACGTTCACTGGTATGTTGGATCTTTAGAGGCCATACATCTGTGTTTATAATCAATCGATATCTCATGTGTCACATTAATTTGGGACTGAAATGAGGAACAATATTTAAGGATCGTAACATTTCTCTTTTCATTTTTCAATTATAAATATTTATTTATCTCAACCAACTCGAATATTTTTAAATGAACATAAATAGTAGAGGAAAGTCTTGCGTAGAATAAAATGTAAATTAAACGATGGGATTATCTTGTGTTTCAAAAAAGAATGGTTGTGTAGTTTATTATATGTAATTTAGTTCGAATATAACTAAAATATTTAAGAGTAAAATAGCAATTGGTTAGTTGACCAATGGCTTTCAAAAAGAAGTTTGTTTCACATTCGACACAAACTGTCACACGCTCCCACCTCACCTCACCATACCGTATTAGTATTTTGGTTTTCAGGCTAAAGTATTCTAATTTAAATAACCACAAATATTAATAATCGGAAAATATGGAGTTGCTTGCTTTGCTTGGAAATAATAATAATAATAAATAGAACGCAATTCTGTCTTCTTAATTACGATTAAATGTTCTCGTGCATTTACTGCATATCAAAATAAAAGAAAAGTAACTTTCTAGGGTGAAAATTGAAGAAATAAAATGTACTCCTTTTAACGTCTTTGAAGATAATGAAATTGGTGAAAGTCTTGTCGAAAGTTTGTCTAAAGTTTATCTAAGATAAGATCGTACCGATAACAAAATTCCTAAATTTGACTTACGTGAATAGCAATAATCTTCTAATCACATGCTTGACTTTGACCCACTTTACTCTATCGTCCAATGACTTGCGACTAAAATTTATATCCATATCGGGTATGTTTAAACTTCAAAATGCAAGTTTGTATAATGAACCATCAAGCATTATTTTGTTTGACTATAAAAATTAAATACCATTAAAAAGAGCATAATAATATAATAAACTAAAAAGTGCTTTTGCATACGTAAGCAATAAGCAATAGCTGTCACGTGGATCTAGCTTAAGTCAAAAGCCACGAGCTAATTAGTCGAAATTCTGGTAAACGAAAGAATAAATAATTCTTCAAAATGAGAGTTGAGGCGCTTGCTTGAGTAGTCAGAAAATTAATGGGGGAGTGAAAAACAAGGTTTGAATGGGTCTTTGAAACGACACTTATCCTAATAGGACCCATCATCACTACAACTACAAAAAGTCAGAAAGTCTTCCCAGAAAGGCCTTGACTATCAATAAAAAAAAAATTCCTTGCATCAAGAAAAGACGTTGCACCCATTCAAGCTTAACCATCAAGACAGCAATGACAGCAAAAAATTAATGAAATTGTTAAATTTCGTCCATTAAGTTTGCAGATTCTCTAGTATCAGAGCTAAATAGAGAACTAGAATTAACTTGTATTAAAAGGAGAGGCCACAATAAGTCATTTGCTACGAACTAGATAAACTTTTGGCCAAACTTTATAGAATACGAAGAATTACAACATGACGTCAAACAAAGTAGGGATGAAATTACTGAATAAAAGCAACCATTCTACATGAATTTATGATATGAAACAACCAATGAGATTGCAACAGAAACAGTCAGCTGCTAAGAGCACAAAACCAAACGCAATTCATCTTTAAAATAACCAAATAGTACAGACCAAAAATTCCTCGCATAATTTAAAAACCTACATAATACCAAGTAAGATGACGGATTCAAGCAGCAACCACAATGCGCCCAGCAACCTGATCAAGATCTCTTCTTCCGCTGGATGTCATTCTCCTTCCTCTGTTCCACAAAAAAAATTGATATCATCAAACATATCGAGCAAATCAAAGAAAATCTATCTCTGTGTAATATCAGGCCGTCAAGCTTGACTGGCTCACATTCTCCAACAGCAAGGTGAAGGATTAAGGTTGAAATAGACAACAAAAGTCACATTTTTTGTAGCTCAACAAGGTTCAGGATTTGAACCACTGCATTCAGGCGGAGTGGAGAAGAACTATCAAACCAAAAAGGTCTTTGAAACGCTATGAAGAATAGAAACGAAGCAAACACAAGAAATATGTTTTACAGGTGACATCAATAATGTAATGCACACATACCTAGCAAGAAAAAAAAGCACAAGGATACGGACAAGTTACCAGGAAATTGCCATGTTTACCAGGTATATTGCAATAATCACAGCAATCATAATCAAAGAAAGCATAGAAAAATTACATATATATGGGAATATGGGGCAGGAGTTTACCACATCATTGATGAGTCAATTAGAGGCACTAAACTACCCCATCAAAGTAGTTATCAGAGGTTCAATCATGAGTTCATAATAAAAGACAGTCTAAGGAAAGGTAAATATAAACGCATGGGAAAAAAAGAAACTAGAAATTACTGGTTCAATCAAGAGACAATCATCAAAGAAAGCCTAGAGAAATGTAAATACATGCATGGAGAATGAAAGGGGACGTAAAATATGAATTTCAACAAATTCAACTAAACTTATCCTCTCATCGAACTAGTTAAATATGAAGTCACTGATTCAATCATAAGATCAAAGAAAGAGTAAATGGGCTTTGAGCTCACCCCTTGGGTTCAATTTCGATAATGCTCATTCGCTCCAACTGTTGAAGGATGTGACGAGCTATTGCTCCACTGCTTTTGCAGAAATGACGAGGACGGCTTCCATTCCTCTTACTGCCTCCATAAATCCTCTGGAAGGCACCAACACCAAGACCTCCTCGCAAGTAGATCTTCCTAGCCATAGATGCTGCAACCATCAGAAGATAAAAGCACGTAAATAAATCAGTTGCCAATGGATCAGTAACAATGCAAGCAAATACACATAATGCAAGTGAAATACATGTCTAAATCTGTGATAAGAAAAGAGCATTAACTTACCAGCTCTAATATAATACCAATCAGGGTCATAAGGAGCAAGCTCCTTAAACTGAGCAGTCTTGACAATATCAGTCCATGGAGGAAGTTCAACCTGTAAAAAATATTTGCAACATAAACTCTAGCAAACAGCAATCAAAATAACATATCTCAATCCCAAAGATGTATGAAAATCATACAAGTTACCCTATTAAAAAAGGACAAATAGAATCTTAGAAATGCAGCAGGTTCACTTTCATCAACTAGATGGAAAATAAATCCAATGATAAAAAACACCATGATTTCATCAGCTTGTATATTTCATGCTTCAGATACCACAGAGAGTTTCTGATCAAAACAACTTAGAACATATACAGTAAAAGTTTTCAAAAAAACGTATGTAATTAGCATTTTTCTCACTTTCCTCAAAATCTCTGATAAAGTTCAAAAAAAAACTCATAATCATGCCACATCTACATAAGGTATATTGAATTTAAGATGATAAATATAAAATCAGACAGCTAACTATTTGAAAGGCTCTGACCAAGCATGGTGATGATCTGTGTATTAGCCCCCGAGTAACCAATTATACGGCAGAAAGCAAACAAATCATGCACATAAGCCATCATATCACCTAGATAGTTAATTTCACTAGCTGAACAATATCTATAACACAGCATCTGCCGAATCACTTATATTACAAAAATACATCAAAGTAGCAAAACTACAATTTGAGTTACGAACAAATCGAATAGAATCAAATGCTTTTTTACAAACAATTTGAAGAATCAAATGTCAATACAAACATCTAAGAATTATCTACATATTACAGAGAACGTAAAAAGTCAACACAAAATACCAAGTGTAAGGATTTCCACAAAGCAAATCATGGTAGGAGTACCACAAACACAAAAGCCCTAAAATCCTCTCTCACTGATGCACTAAAATCAAATCCTAAAATGGGTTACCTTCCCAGATCGCTTCAGGTGAGCGGCGTAGGCCTTCACGAACTCGTGAGGTGAGACGTCTTGCACAGTTCTTGCTGTCGCCATTGTCGCACAAAGGAAACCAAGAGAGAACGTTGGACTCGGTAGCCGAACGAAGGGGGCGAAGGGTTTGCTCTCTCTACTCTCTAGGGTTTGAGTCGAATCTTCCTATGCGTTTATATAGCTACCAATTGCCAAATTAGGGTTTTGTGTTCATCATTCTCTCAACACGGCCCACCATGAGTCCAATGGGTTGATATTCCGGCCCATTTCTGAACAAACTATTGATTATTGATAATTTGATATTGTGATTTGTGAGCTTTTAAAATTGTTACGGGCTGAAACTGATTTTAGATGGGCTTCTAGATTTGTTAGGTTTTTTTCTCTCGTATCAATAGTTATGTGTTAGTTTTGTAGTTTGCTGCTCAAAGATATCCTTTGGGAGTGGACGTCAACGATCGATTTTGATCTTTTTCTGAAGAATTCGCCATGATATATCTGATCTATGCATAATATCCCAAAAAATGGATACAAATTTTTGACTGCTACTTAGTATCGATAATAGGTCTAAAAAAGTATCTAAAAATCTCTCATTTATATGCTTATAACCTGTCGAAGTAAGGAACCATGGCATATATGTTTTGAATAGATTTCATTTTGAGAGAGTTGAAAAGGCACTATCTCGTTGAAAGGTTCTATACATCTGCCCTTTCTCAACGCATTTCTTTAGACAAAGACTCATTTTTCCCTCTTTTCGGATGGTAATATTTCTCAGAACGTGAAGTGTGAATCAAACTCATAGTTTTGTTTACATGTGTGATTCAAAATGTTTAGTCGGTTATGTCGATTTTTTCGATTTTCATTATGTTTTTAGTGTAAAATACGTAAAAATAAAAAATTATCAAACAGTTCGATTTTAGTCGATTTCGATTTTGTCGGATTTTTTCACAACCTACATAAGAGAGAGCTCTAATGGGGCATTTGGTTGACAATTAAAGGGGGAATGAAGCGAGATGACTAAGATAATCATACACTTACTTATTTGATTGAGTTTGAGAATGTGAAACCTCAAACTCATCTCATTTTTATTCCTCTCTTATGTAGATTAGCCAAACTCACCAAAAAAAAGAAGATTATCTAATCTCCACAAGAGATAATAGATTTTGATGTTAAAATATTATTATATCCCTTATTAATATTTAATCACAATCATTAAATTAATCTGTATATTCTTCTTTTTTTGATACAAAATTTTTGGGAAATAATAAAATTATACAATTATAATTCGGCTAAATCATAGTTTATGTGCCCAAAGTATCACCACTTTCTTATTTATGCCCTTGAAGTTTAAAATTTATTGATTGTATCCTTGAAGTATCAATTTAGTCTCAATTCTAAACCCGGGTCTAGGGCCACTTTGGGTATTGAAGTGAAGATTTCGGTGTTGACTCCGGCAAAATTGCAGACCTGGCTTTCTAACTAGTCAAAAAAAATTAAAAATTATTTTTTTCGAAAAAACTTTTACACCTGTTATTTTTTATTTTTTTTAAAACAATTGCACTCTCTCTCCTATCATCTCCTCTCCCCCTCTCTTATCTAGATGATCTAGTGTAGCTAGATGGTCTGTGGTTGAAGATGATATTGTGACGCATGTCTTACGATGGAGGTTGTGTGAAAGACATGGGTTGATGGTCTCTGTGATGATGGATCTTCAGGTGATGGCTATAATGGTAGACCTTCGTTAGTCTCTGTCGAAGATAGTCAAAACAAAGCCGTTTGTCTCTCCATTCACTATTCCAATCATGTCGTTGCTGAAGAATCGGGCTTTGATTCGTTGGCGAGTGAGATTAATCGCACTATCGATTCAAACCTCTGAGTTTTAATTTTTTTTATGAGGGTTTTTGGTTTAATTAAAAAGGCGGATCCTGGTTTGTGGTTTTAGTTCCTTTAGACCTGGGTTTTCTTTAGAAGCTTGAGTTCACCTGAGAGTGAGGAACAAAGAACGCAAAGCCACGATTAAGGACAACTCACCGAGCCTGGACTTTTTGTTCTTTGCGTTGGACTGCCCTGATTTTCTCTTAGAGAAAGAAACGGTAAGGAGACTAGTGAGAGGAGATGAGAAAGAGTGGAGGTCATTAAACCGATCACGAACTCCCCTATTGTGATCTCTACCCTGTCGTGATGGAGAAGAAGAACATGAAGCAAATTATAAGTTCGGGTTTCTAATTAAATGAAAGAGGAAAATACCCATGTGGTTTTTATTTTTTATTGTTTGTAATTGAATTAGAAATTTTAGTCAGCACTCTGATTGCCACGTAAGCAAAACACGACGAGTCAATATCAGTCTGATCAAAATTGGACATAATTGAGAAGAAATTGATACTTTGAGGGCAAAATCAATAAATTTTTAACTTTAGGGACATAAATGAGAAAACAATTTTACTTCAGGGGCATAAAGTATGGTTTAGCCATTATATTATAATTCTAACACTCGTGTTTATTCTTAATTTCATAGCAAAATAATACTCATCTCACGATCGTACTCATTTGATTAAAGACCAAATGACTCATAAAGTCTAAACGACTAAACGTATTATAGTGCAAGATAATCATAATGACAACGGGGCAGGTATCCCTAACGTGCCTATGTATCAGTTAAAAAATTGAACCTATATACCCCACCTAAGTACTTGTGATTATAGAGAGCGTCTTGGAACCCACCTCCATCATTTAGAAGGATTACCTAGTTACCCGCCGTTTATCTATATCTTACAATTTTTGATAATTTTTCTTACAAATAAATTAAAGTTATTTTTTTAATGATTTTGACATGTTTGAGGTCAAAATTGAAAGAATGGGATTTTGATGGTATTGTATTCACACTCAATCTTAAATAGGTAAACTTTTAACCCTCCATACCCACACTCGCAATCTAATCGGGTTACTCATACCCTATTCATTTGTGTCGAGTATCTCAAGTAACTGTTGAGTACGAATAGATTTGTCATCCCGTAGAAAAAAAAGTTATCCCTATTGAGTATTAACACGATGTTATTAACTTCCTACCCCTAATTTTTTGAGAATAAAATTTTCTCTTAAAAAAATCATATATTTCATTAAAATGAATCATCATTACCAGGCTATTGACATTTCTAAGAGTAATATAATTTTGGCCTTGATGAGCTACATAATCCGAAATGAAATTGTTTTTAAAAGAAAAAACCAAACCAAACCGTCGGAGAGAAACAATTTTACAATTGTATTTTTTAATTATATTAATACTTAATATTAATTTTCACACAATTAAATTAATAGTCTGTTTGAATGAAATCGTACGGTCTGATATGATATAAAGGAAGTGTAAATTTGAAAGAGCTCTCACTTCCATCTATTTACTATTTAGTACTCTGAAACCCTAAACACAGAGAGAGAGAGAGAGAGAGGCCAAGACGAAATCCAATCATGGCGTTCAAACAACTCCTAGCCATGACTTGCCGGGGACGCAAGCTTAGTCCTGCTATGCTATCAACCGCCTTCCGATCTTCCTCAACCGCCTCATCTCTGGCTACGACACAGCCTTCCGCTCTACCTGCTGAGGAAACTAAGATGCCCTATGACCTAATTGCGGAGGAGGTGAAACATAAGCTCAAGAGACTCGAACAGCAGGACCCGAGGTTCCTCAAATATGGATCGCCCATCCCGACCCTTACATCGCACACAAACATTCTTTCCGCGCCGGAGACTCGCGTCACGACACTTCCCAATGGTCTGCGTGTGGCAACTGAGTCAACTCTCGCTTCGAAGACTGCTTCAGTTGGGGTCTGGATCGATGCAGGGTCGCGATTTGAGACCGAGGAGACCAATGGTACCGCGCATTTTTTGGAGCACATGATATTTAAGGGTACGGAGAAGAGGACCGTGAACCACCTCGAGGAGGAGATCGAGAACATGGGCGGTCATTTGAATGCTTATACATCAAGGGAACAGACCACCTATTATGCCAAGGTTATGGATAAGGATGTCAACAATGCCCTTGACATATTGTCGGATATATTGCAGAACTCTGTGTTTGATGAACGCAGGATTAACCGTGAGAGGGATGTGATTTTGAGGGAAATGGCAGAGGTAACAGGCTGAATATTGGTTGTTACATTTGAAGACTTGTTTTTGGAATTTAGGATGTCTAACTGGATTTTTTGTTGTGATTAGCGTGTTTTTTTTTCGTGGGGTTAAGGGTTGTATATTGCTTACGGTGCAATTGAGGGTGTCTTTGTGTTCCTAAGATAGTGGGTTAGCCAAAAGGTCGTCTTTTCTGAACTCTTATGAAGTTAGAAACTTCTTAGGAATTTATGTAGGCTGCGCAACTACGTAACATGTAAAGCTGCATACTTGAGTTGTTGGTCAATTGATTGATACCTCGTGGTCAAATTGTTTAGTTTTTTATGCTATGAAGACTGTAGATTGATGAAACCATGAGTGTGTCCTTTTTTATAAGTATGAGACTGCTTGTTGATTTGAGTTTGTGTAAGAGAAAAGGGAAAAAGTCAGTAGTCATACTGTTTGAATATAAATGATAGCTTGCTGCTAGCTTCAGCTACTGCTGTTTGGGATTTTTAACTTTGTTGGAGGGATACGGGCTGTGGCGACTCTGGTTAAAAGTGTGAGAATTACTGTGGTTTGGATCTTATATAACCAATTCCATGTTCAGTTTTTCGTATCTTCTTGTAGGTACATATTATGCCATTGTTTTTTTTATAGACATAGGAACTATGAATTCAATCAAGTTAAAGATATTTATTCTTGCTGTCATGCTACGACGTATTTTACTAATATATCAGTTTTGTGTAAACTACATGTGGATAATGATCTAAAGTATTCTTTGATCGAAATGCTTGATCTTGT
Source organism: Euonymus europaeus (assembly GCA_963580455.1). Classification (NCBI taxonomy): domain Eukaryota; kingdom Viridiplantae; phylum Streptophyta; class Magnoliopsida; order Celastrales; family Celastraceae; genus Euonymus; species Euonymus europaeus. The sequence continues at coordinate 27,334,190 of OY756961.1, forward strand.
TTGTTGGAATACTTTTTAACACTTTTATTTGATTTGCACCTTTGCTAATTACTTTTGCTGAAAAGTTGTTATCTTGTGGAACTGTTGTAGGTTGAAGGGCAAACAGAGGAAGTGATCTTTGACCATTTGCATGCAACTGCTTTCCAGTACACTCCATTGGGTAGGACTATTCTGGGTCCTGCTAAGAATATTAAGACAATAACCAAAGACCATCTTGAGAAGTATATACAAACACACTACACTGCTCCCAGAATGGTAATAAGTGGACTTTATTTATTTTTCGTTTGTCTGTGATGAAGGCCATTATAATTGGAGGATATTTCCTTCAGGGAATCATTTGTTGCTTTGCTTATGAGATTCTTAGTATGGGTATTTGTTGGGCCTTCAATTTCAGGTGATTTCTGCTTCAGGAGCTGTTAAGCATGAGGATGTTGTTGAACAAGTAAAGAATTTATTCACGAAGTTATCTTCGGATGGAACATCGACTTCTCAGTTAATTGCTAAAGAACCTGCTGTATTTACTGGCTCTGAGGTACATATATTAATTTCTGTAGGTCTAACATGGATCTATGTTCTTTCTCTGGATATAATGTGGTTAGTTGGTTTGAAAACCAGGTTAGGATTATCGATGATGACATTCCTTTAGCTCAATTCGCGATTGCATTTGAAGGAGCCGCATGGACCGATCCGGATTCTATTGCTCTGATGGTCATGCAGGCTATGTTGGGTTCGTGGAATAAAGGCACAGGAGGTGGAAAGCACACGGGGTGAGATTATTTCTGTAAATTCTTTCCTTTTTGGGGCTTGAAGTACAGTAGTTCTCGCATACAAGTATTTTCTCTTGCATGCATGCATTGATTATATTTGGCATCGTGCCTGCAGTTCTGAGTTGGTGCAGAGGGTTGCCATAAACGAGGTGGCGGAAAGCATGATGGCGTTCAACACCAATTACAAAGACACTGGCCTGTTTGGCATATATGCGGTGGCTAAGGTGAGATGAATACCTCTTCCATTTTTGCTATAAAAATGTATAGCATATGTAAAGGATTGTATTGACATTTTCCACTTACCCTTAAGATTCCTTGATGGCACTAATTACATGCATTCTTCAGTTTTTGCTTGCATGAAATTTTCTCGATTTTATATTATGAATGAGGCATTTAGAGGCTACATTGAGAGCCAGTTAGTTTTTGGCTTTTTACTGGTTGAGTAGCAATTTCTGCTGTGCATTCAGAAAAAGGGCATTAATTTCTGCCATAGCAGAATCAATGTTTAAGTATATTTTTCCGCTGTACTTGTGGTTAGGGTTTATTTCTGCCATGGAAATTGAGGTATATTTTTCATTGTATTTTGCGGGGGAAATTATATTCATCTGATCAAACTGTATGGAAAAGTGGTGATTTTAATCTGGGAAGGGGTAACTGGTGGATGCTGTCTTATAGTATAAAATCTGATGACTTCTGTAAAGGCAAAAAGAAATGAGTGAAGTATTTTGTAGTTTGAGGGAAAGGGAGTTATTTATAGTGTTTCTATGGAGTTTGTCTACAATTATCAAAGCAAAGCGGTGGGAATCTTGGTTCTTATGCATTAAAGTAAGGGTGGGAATCTTGCTGCAAATGCACAGAATGATAGAATCCACAGAAACTAGCTAGGAGTTGGTTCATTATTCTGCATATGGAAATGGAAGTCCTTTTGTATAAATGGTACCTTCTCAATGTTCACACATTTATTTGCACTAATCAAGTAAGCATAAATGTTGTTAAGAAGGGTCATGGTTTAAAATTAAAATGATAAATTTGTAAATAGAAGTGTAGGCTTGAATAGGATGACATCATGACATTCTATATTTATTTTAATTGAATTTGCTTGTCCAGGATTGTAGTGTTATAATTTGCGGTGTAATTCGTCATTTGTTTGTCATCCTGGATGGAGATTTATTTCTGTGTCATGTCTCGGTGTGTGGGGAGGGAAATTAGATCAAGGCTTTATATATGGATTAATACGTTCTTGTAGTAATGGAACCTTAATTTTGGTATTTTGTTTCAGCCGGATTGCTTGGATGATTTAGCTCATGCGATCATGTATGAGACAACAAAATTGGCTTATCGAGTCTGCGATGCGGATGTCACTCGTGCTCGGAACCAGGTATGTTCCAGTCCTTACTGATGACATGTCTTTTGTTGATATTGAAAAATTGACTGGTAATTATGATATGGTTGAGATTGTTAGTTAATAACTGATATATTGCTCTCTTTTTGGCGATGTTCATTCACTTGCTGAGGCATGATGGATCCAGCTATCTGATCCTGCAGTATTCGTTGGTGATATGCCAATATGAATCAAACCCTTTTTTAAAATAATATTTCTGTGTATTACTAAATTGCTATCACGTGAAGAACTTTTCCTTGGTTTATTTCAATATCACAATTATGATTTCTGGAGATTTGTTTATTCTTTGACTTGACTCTTGAGTATATCTTTTGGCAATTAATATGTGCATACATGACGTTATATCAGTGTTTTCATGTATGTGTAATTCAATGGATATTTTTGGCTATATTGCTTCCTGTTTCAACTATTAGCCAATCTTTGTATGTTCACAGATAAGAGAAGAAAACTATAAGCCTGTCTTGTTTTCCTTTGCATCTCATTGCATACTTTATTGTTTGGCAGTTGAAATCCTCTCTGCTGCTTCATATTGACGGGACAAGTTCTGTGGCTGAAGATATAGGGCGTCAGGTATATTAATGCCCCCCTACAAGGAGTCGTTCACCCTATGTATCTTAGTAAATCTCCCTCATGGCTCCTATATGTGAGTAAATTATTGCTAGGGAGTGTTTTGTAGAAGGAAGTGAATTCCTTTTGTGTCAAGGCTTATGGCATCAAGGCTCTTGCTTTCTTACTTAGCTGTGATCAAAATCAACTCCCTGCAGTCTCTGACTATTAATTTCTCACCTCATTCCTGACTTGATTTGTTGGTGGCCACTGACCTCTGCCAGGACACCGTTTTGTTAGGAGCAGCTCCTGCTAGTTCCTTAACCACCCACCCTTACCCTCACCCTGACCTCTGCCAGGACACTGTTTTGTTAGGAGCAGATCCTGCTAGTTCCTTAAACCACACTCACCCTCACCCTGCCTTCAAATATTCAAATCACAAATGAACATCATGACTTTCAGTTAAAAAACGGCACGTGATATATTGATAATTGGCTCATCTCACGGTAATAAGAGCTGGCTAGGTAGGTTTTTTTTTTTTCTTCCTGCTCTTGTTAATCTCTTATTTACCTTGGTATGGCTTTGAACGCAGCTGCTTACATATGGTAGGAGAATACCATTTGCTGAATTGCTTGCTAGGATTGATGCAGTTGATGCAAGCACTGTCAAACGTGTTGCAAACAGATTCATTTTTGACAGGGTATGAATAGCAATCCAACTTCAAATTGGTAGTTTACATATTGTTCTAGTAATTTTTCTCTGTGTATTTTGTATTTTTAACTCTAAAGCTTTTCCTTTGGTCTGGCTGTCTCTTGCCAGGATGTAGCAATTGCTGCCATGGGGCCGATCCAAGGACTGCCTGACTACAACTGGTTCAGGCGCAGGACCTACTGGATCCGCTACTAGTTCATTTCTCCATTTTTGTTCACTGTTATTTATTTTGCATCATTGTCTTGAAGTGTTGCAGCAAACCTTTTTGTTGTTTTACCCAACGAAAATCTTGAGGCATCTGGATGGGATGGCTTTTTTATTCATTTGTAGCCTTGTCTCTAACTTGTATTGTTCAGAAATAAATATATTCTGTCTTCAATGATCTGGCCTTGTTTTCTAGAGACAATGGTTTCTTTTATTCGCGAGATTCTGTCTGTCAAATTTAGCAGATTTTAAAATTATTCGTTTATAATAATACTCTTATTGTAGACTGGTGGGCTTTAATTTTCGCTCGCCTGGACAGAACTACTAGTTGGAGGGAAACGCCTCCTCTCTGCAGTACTAGCGGCGTGTGTGGAAGAGAGTGGTGGCACGCAAGACTAATATGCGTGGTTTGTTGGAGAACTGGTCAAGACTTGGCTATCAAAAGAAAAATCGTCAAATGAAATCCTCATGGCCTCCTACCGAAATGCAAAAACCGTCAAAACTGAAATCGATGCCACATGAAACCCTAACCGCTGCTTCCACTCGCACATATATTGGTGCATCAACAATCTCACTCACAAGACAAACAAACTTGAGTTGGGGTTTTGAAATTTGAAGCAACTATTTGGACGTCGAGGCTTCCCCTGATAGTGTACACAGCCAACCCAAGCTGCAGTAGCAAAAGCCATCATAGGGAGTCACTCCTCTATGAAAGGCGGCAACCAGATTGAGTTGAAAGTTATTTGAGTCTTTCGCCTGTTCTTGATTTCTAAAGTTGTGCTTTAGACCCGACAAACTAAAAGAAGTGGACATGATATAAACCATTCTACTCACCGGTAAGTTTCCTTCTTCCAAGTTACATTTTCTTTCAGCAGTGGTTCTGAAATTTTTGGTCTATTATTTACACGGCAGCAAGTATTGGTATGTTCGAAACATGATTCCATACTGGTTGAAAATTCCTGCACTGTGCATTGAATAATGCTTCACTATTAAATAACGTGTGTAAGAACTTCATTTTGGAACTATAGACCTTTGAACTATATTCAAACGTGGTATAAATGCAGCACCTATAGGCCATTGTACATTTAAATTGCTTTTCAAATAAGGACTGCTTAATTTCATGAAGTGGTAGCGGATGAAACCCCTGCCATACTCTCCGATAATTGCTTAAATCATTTGAAATTCCATGTGATATATGTAGAACTCCTTTTTTCGGATCAGAAACCTTTGGATTATATAAAAGCTGATATAGGTTTTGTGCCAATTATCCGTTGTAAATATGAATTGCTTATCTAGCAATATCTGCACAATTTTATGTAGTGGGAAGTTTTTAATGGCATCATACACGAAGGGCAAACGGAGACCATATTTCAAAGTGCATAGGCTTGTTTAACCAGAAATAAGGGCAATTGCAATGGGTTGTTTTCAAAAGTGAATGATAATGTACGAGAGGATGTGTGTTTTTATTGATGTATCTGTATTGAAAGATACGTTTTAGTTATATGAATTGATTTTTTGTAAAAGACGTGGTACTAAATATTGATTTTGATATAATTTTATTAGAGAATGGAAGGATAGATAATTTGTTAATAAAAAATGATAAAAATATATAAATTTATATTTTATTGATATGACTCTATCAATAGATGTGTTTTGATGATAAAAATGAGTATCTAAATTGATTCTTTATAATAAATCACTATTAATGGGAAATGAAAAAGTTCCTTATTGCGATTGGCTGAAGTACAAGAAGTTAATCGTCTTTTTTTTCCTCCCAATTTTCTCTGTTTTAGTGTGCTCTAATCGTCATTTTAAGCTGCGTCTCTGGCTCCAGGATATCACTTGCTGTAACTTCTGGCACTGCTTTGAAGAAGAAATCCCCGATGAGGAAGCTCAGATGGGCAATGGACGGTGCAGGGGGAGGAGGGTTTTGGGAGCTAGACATGTCCACTCCTGTAACCCTCGAAGGACAAGCCCGCCCTGCACCCGGACTCGGAGACCCTCTCCCTCTCGGCCTTTCCCGTGGCACCCGCCTCTCCAGACCCAAGCAAATCGATTTCCTGCAGCAGTTCATGGCAGCCCCTTTTGTCCCCACCTTTTCGGCCGCCTCTGACGGACTCTCGCTCCAACGCGTCCTTAGCATCCCCTTCTCCCAAAACTGGTACCTACGCCTACCCACTTCGGCATTAAAAATCCACCAACTCTTTCTTGATCTCAGTGAAAGTTTGTTTCTGTGAAGGTTTGCTACTCTGCTTGCTCAGTTCAATTTACAGAAGTTCGTCTACTCTCTCAAACAACCTGGGGGAGAATCGTCGCAGCTGCGGAAATTCGCTCATCATCTCCGGGATAAATCGTTATACGCGCTTGGTTTCTGTTCGGAGATCTTATTGACGCCCGAAGCCGTTCTTCTTCTCTGCGTAGATGGATATGGAAACAGCAACAACAAATTCCGTAAAAAAGCCGTGTACCATCACAAGGCAAGTCTTCGATGAAATGATGCAATTCTCTTGTCTTTGGCACTAACTTTTGAACTATTTTCGTTCACAGTTCTCGCATCACAATTTGACTATGGAGGCTACTTGCCCGGGCCTATTTATGGACAAGAGTGGGAGCTACTGGGATGTGCCTTTCACAATGGCGGTTGATTTGGCTTCAGTTGATTCTGATTCTAGTGGTACCAGTTATCATCTGTGTATGCACCATAATTCGGGAATGCTGAAGCAGTTCCTTGAAGGTGAAAACAAGTCTGCAGTTAATGCTCCAGCAACTCTTCTTCCTGGCTTCTCCCTTAAAAGCATATTTTCGTTCAAGAGGAGTGTTGACATTTGGAGGAGTACTGCTCAGAAGTTGAGAATGGTCCAGCCCTTTGACATTTTCCTCTCAAATCCGCACATTTCGGCATCTGGACTAATTGGTAAGCAATGGCGTCCTTTTTAGCTTATGGCTGTGCAGCAGCGGTGGTACAATTGAGGTGAAAATGATAGCTAATGCTCAGACCTTGCTTCTTTAATTGAAAATGCCTGTTCTGTAGTTTCAACGTAGGACACATAAAGCATTTACAATTTCAAATCTTTTGTTAATGCATGACAGGGGAAGCTATGGCCATCGCAATTTGATAACATATATAAAGTTGATAAAGAGAGTTTTAAACCAGTTTAGGACTCTGACCAATTTCTAATGCTAAAACTTGTAATGGGTTTAGTTAATTCTTTCAGCATTTCATAATCTGCTCAAGCTATGGTCGAATTGATAGTTTTTGGCTACTCATTATTTCACTTTGCATTCACTGTCTTATTCATGTATAGGTGCTGCTGTCACTGCTGGTTTTGGAGACATTGCAATTAGATCACCAGTAGAATGTGACTTTGAGGGTTACAAAGGCATCCGTTTCTTTGCTCCTGCAGTAAAATCTGCCTTTTTAGCAGATGCATTTTCGTCTTTGTCATTCACTGCTCAGCATGGGAACTTCCAAAGGCTATTATTAGATCTCACTCGATTACAGGCTCGCCTGGATTTTCCTTCTGGTTCCAAGTTTCTCTCAGGTGTTGCACAATTAGCACAAGAGCTTTTGAACTCCAAACAACCCTCTATGGAAGGGGTTCAGCTAATTTGCCCTAATGTGACCGTTTCTCTTCAGCAGCAGGTACCTCTTATCTCTAACTTAACATCCCTTGCTCGTCTAGTCGTCCTAGTAAAAAAACTTCACTAGCTAAGCAAAGTGCGGTGTTAAGATGCAGAAGCTTGGAATTTGTCTTCAATTTGTTTCCTCATAATACTTTATTTTCCCTGTTTCTGGGCAAATTTTGAGAACATCAGAACTAATATCTTATTCTCTTCCCTCTTTTTTTTGGGAGTGTCCAGCAATCTTTGAGCGCCATACCTTGTGATTTTGCCATTGAGGTGTACTGAGCACTTTAAGCATGATTTAGCTTGTTACTTGCTAGTTGTGTGTGCACATAGGCATGTTCAATTTGATGCATATGTAAACAAAATCATTTTTGATTGCTGAAAGCAGTTTTCCATATACTTGTTGCAGATTGCTGGCCCTTTCAGTTTTAAAGTTGATTCGAGAGTTGTAATTGATTTGAAGAGCACAGACAGACGTATTCGAGTGGACAACCCAGTGTTTGCCATCGAATATGCATTGCAGGTTCTTGGATCGGCAAAGGCTGTTGCTTGGTATTCGCCGAAGCATCAAGAATTTATGGTAGAGCTTCGGTTTTTCGAAACGTAAACAATATTCTTTGGTGGATGTCAGAGATTATATTCTCTTATGCATCATCTGTTGTTAGTGATGCATCAGAGGATGTTTGGCATCTCATACGTTTGACAAGTTCTCTGCTGTTGAACAAGTTCTCTTACTTGCATTGATCTTCACCCGGAAAGTTTATCATGAAAACTAATTTATGCGACTCTTATTGATTCAGATTCTATAACCTGTAGGGTTTTGGAATCTTTTTGAAAAATATATAGTTTCTTGTCTGAATGTGCTCTGACTGGGAGTTTGAAACTAGTCAACTGAGTATTAGCATTTAGCAACTTGCTATGGCGACTAGAATTGAGGCCTGAGCTCAAGTTCATCTGAGTAAGATACAAGGTAATAGTTAATAAATATCAAGGTAATAAACAAATCACTGCATGAATAAATGCCTGAGCAAGATACAAGACTGATGGAGAGACTTTCAAAGCAACTCTCTTGGTCTCAATATCCAGGTACAAATTCTCGGCCATGGATCTAAACTTTGGGCGTTTCTGACTAAAGTTTGACATGTAGTAGTACTCGTCAGGGGCTGCATTTGCATTCAATTAGGCAAGCAAAACGAATCTCAAGTTAACACATAAATATGTCACTGCATGAACCGTATAAAATAAAAGTATAGAAAATAAATAATCAAAATGTACAAAACACACAGTAATAGGTGTGAATTGGATCCCGCTTCCGTGCCCATGGGTCCATGATTTCACCTACAGAATATAACTCAACAAATAATTACATCGATCATAGTTGTCAAAGCGCTAGCAGGCACTCAAGGCTCAAAGGTCTTCTATAGCCCAGTAAAAAAACATCAAAATAGGGGCCAACGAAAACAAGCATACAAAAGGAGTCTGACAACTGACTTGCAAATTAAAAACTCCATAGTAACATTCATTCGCATACCTTACTCTATATGCTCCATTACCCCTATCACCATCTTCCCCTCCTTTTGGCACAGTCACTATCAGCTCTCCATTTGTCCGCTCCGTGCTAGCCAGCTTCAGCCGGGGAGTATCCGGCAGCATGAGCCGCCACATATCCAATTCAAGATCGTTAATCTTGAGAATTCAACATATATACCCATTAGGACTCACCACCAAATTTGAGTGAATTGCACTTTTACATTATTCTAGTTATTCTGTGTTTAATGTGCTTTTGTTATGTAAAACTCAGATCTTTAACTGAAGTGCAAAAGAAAATCAGAGAGCTTGGGACATGTGCTCACTGATTGTCCAGTTCCTGCGTTCAGTTTACTTCTGTTGAGATTCTGGATGATAGATCTACATTATTGTGCTCCATGACAATGGTATGTCCAGGGTCTCAAGCGAAATCTGCGAGGGACTGCAGGGTATGTCCCCAATGTCACTGCCTTGAGGATGAAGAAGCATGACCAAGAAAATGTACCAAGAATGAATAGCTGATTACATGACCTTTGTACAATCTCATCACCATTGTGCCAATAAAGAGATACAAGAGTGCCCATCGGCTTCGCTTGGGAGCTCAATTTCTTCAATTCCATCTTCTCCATCCGATCCAGAAAACAATTGCATTCACAAAAGGGCGAGAGCCTCCTTCCCTCATCTCTTGAATTCTTCAAATTATTTCAGCAAGTGATTAAATAAATTTGCTTCACAGATGATTATTGAAAATGAATGGACCAGGTCTGTTAGGAGGACAGGACATGGGTGTCTTCAGTTTGCAGGACGCAAGCGTAGATTGTTTTCATTGATGTCATGAGGAAAAGATAAGAACACCGCCATGTCCCTTACCCTTGGCAGTTTGTAGAGAATATAAGCAGCAGAGTCGCGATGTTACGTGTATGTTACATGTTTGAAGAAATCATAGACTTGCATTAAAGTAGATTTGAGCAACAACGCAGACAACGATGCGAGTGGTATTCATTGCAATATTATCCTTTTACATTGACGTTCTCATTACCTATATGTATTGGGGACCCTCCAGGAACTAGTTCTTCTCCAATTCAACATCAATACAATGACTAGAGAAGAAAAAAGAGGTTTCACTATTACATATCCTAAAAACATCTTAATACAACATAGGCATACTGAAAGAACCAACAAGAGAGAAATCAAATGGGCAGGACATTTGAAGCACTAAGTGAAAAACAGAAAGAATATATAAAAAGAAAATTACAAGAAAATGAATCAACGTTGGTATTTCCTCTATTTGCTCAGTTCCAATCAAGCAAATCCAACAACCATAGAATTTCATCCTTGGAGTCTGCGGCATCAAAGAAATCCATTTCAATCCCAATAACATTAATGAATCCTTCATTTCCATCTTCCATGAAAAGTAAAGAGATCCATGCTCGAATCCCAGATATAAAAGGGTAGTAAGGAAAGAAGTCAAGGTAGTCATATGCGAGGGCCCTATAGGATTTCAGATCTATAAAATCACATATAGATTTATTAATTATTCGGGCGACTTTATTGGAATCTTTGCGCCCCACGAGCACTGAAACACTCAGAGTCTGACTCAAAGGAACTCTGAGCCCAGGTACAACAGGTAAGGTCATCTTGTACTCGGGACTTTCAAGGTGATATCTTAGCATCAAAGAGACTCCAGGTGGTGGGACCTTGATTCCATTCTGGAAAGCAAGGCCTGGAACAACATCTGAGAAGATCAACAAATCTTCGGTCCAAATATCAACGGAAAACTCCAAATCCTCAAATGAAAGTCTTGGTGGCAACAAAGTTTGATGATGGTTACGTTTATAACAATTTTGGTATAGTTTGTAGTAGGTTACAGTAGGAGGGTTTGGTCGTTTACATATTGAAGGCCATCTCTTAGCACAAAGGCATTTCCAGAAATAATCATCTCGTGCAATGTCTCTCCATTGCTTACAAACTGCCATACAAGAAGCAAGGTCTATGCCATCCACGAAAGGAAAAACAGTCCTCAAAACTTCTTCACATGACATTTTATTCTTCCAAACAACAATTCAAAACAAGAACACAGCCTGCTCTTGCAACCCTTTACATCATGACATGACCAGACAATATATTCAAGCAGATCCCTGAAAAGGAAAAAAAGAAGAAAATAACTGATGCTACATATAATTTCCAGAGATGCTTCAAAACAATCTCTAATGTGAAAATTCATCTGATACCAAAATGATATGAATCCAACAAAGAATAATAACTGCTAATAAAGTTCAGTTACTATACATATTTTACACCTCCATAATTAAAAGGATATCAAAGCGCAGGAAAGTCTTGCCAATACTAGCATAAAACAGACACATACACTTAATAATCGACAAGTGACAAGACAGAAAAAGGTCACTAAAACTGAATATTCCAAGCCCCGCTATAAAATTATCGTGTAAGAGTCAGACATATGGGAAATGTATATGGCTATGACGCTATCTATGGGGACTTCAAATATACATCTCATTTATACAAAAAAGGTGCATCCATTGCATTTCCGCCAAAACAACAACCGAGAAATAAATAAGGATAAAACAAAGAAAAACGTAGATTACTACTTGCAGCTGCCAGCCTGCCAATTGTAAGGTAAAGACAATATCGCTTCCTCTCCGTATCAAATTAATCAAACCATTCGCAATATAAGAACCATATGTACAGGCATAGATTCATGCAAACTCGGATCAAATTAGATCACATCAACTTGCAGGCACGACTACCAGACCAAATTTTTTTTCAATTTGTTACAATTTATTGAAACCATCACAATAAAAGTCCCATCAGATCCCAAAAATCCTAATTCAAATGGCCTTCACTTCATTTTCTTTCTCCTTTTTGACACTCCTTTTTGACACAAACGTCAAAAAAGTCGACAACCAAAATTAGCTAAGTACAACTAACGGCACAAAGCTAAGTACAACTAACGGCACAAAATCAAACAAATTAATTCTCAATATATCATAATCCGAAAAAAGAAACAAAGAATGCGATCCAATCAATATATAATGCTTGACAATGGAAACACAAACACACTCATCGATACCATCGGTAAATATACGAGTGACAGGGGGAGAGGGAACAAACCAGATACGGAGTTGGTGACAGAAATCGAAATAGCGGAGAAGTGGATCAGACTCATCGATGAAATGCAAAGCAAGCCGAAGCAACAAATTTCACGGCGGAACTGGTAAAAACCATAGCTTCGTTGACACCAGAGCCAGATAGTTATTCAACAGACACAAAATCTATCCTAATGCAATTAATGCGAAAGTAAAAATCTCCGTACATCAATAATTTACATATAAATTGCCCGTATGGCCCCTCGCGTCTTTCTCTCTTTACTTTTACCCATTTGGGCTTCATTTTTTATTTTCAACGATAAGGCCCCTTTAAAAAGAAAGGTTAAATCAAAACAGCCCAATAGGCAGATTTGTTGTGACTTGCCAGAGCTAAGCCCATAGTTATAGGTCCAGGCCCAAAACTCAGTCCCAACACTAGTAAATGAAAGTTTATTTCTAGACCTAAGCGTTTAGATTTGGCTTTAATTTATTGTTTTTTTTAATAAAAAAAAGCGGTGGATTCGAGATTAGTAGATTACATACCATCCATCTCTCTAACTAAAATGTTTGTGCATTTTACCCCTTAATTGGACCGGCCCGATGCAAACGGGGATTAGTCTGGGCGTGGTACAGGTTTAAAGGTGCCTCCCATAAATTGGGCCCCCGAACACCTCGTACCTCGTGAGAGATAAAAAAATGTTTGTGATTTAGCTTTAGTTAATAACAGGATAGAACGCAATAACATTATAATCCTTAAAACAAAAAAACATTTTCACTTCTGAAACAAGAGTTGGACCGTAATGGGCACGGCCTCCCAACCAAAGAGGCATTGAGTGACCCACTTTGTTTCTGGCATTCTCTGCCAGACCCAAAAACACCAAAGCCGATAAAGCAATTTCATTTTACTTGGACCGATTCTCCAACAAAACGCACAACAAAAACAACTTAGAGAAGAAGAATGATAAGAAAAGAGGATAGATAGGTCGCCTCTGTCGTTGTATATAAGGGTATGTTTTATAAATGTGTAATAATTATAAGGATAATTAAAATTATATGGATAAACAATACTCATATTTGGTATGCATGTATATTATTTACTTGAGTAATATTTTTAGGCAATTTTCTTCATATTTTTTGAGTCATGGTTACCCATATGGATAGGTGGATAATGATTACCCTAGTAATACATTATATTCATATTTATTACCCTCTTATCAAACACACCCTAAGCAGTAATACTACTGGTCCTGCATCTCATCATCTTGTCTCTCTGATCAATTACGCCTACTTGTTCATTAATATGTTTGAACATAGAAAAGATGACCGACCATCGCAGTGGCGGACCTAGGATTTTATCTCACCGGAAGCGCAAGTCTCCTCTTTTTTTACAAGTTATTCATATAGGACGAATATAATCACTTGTAATAATTTCAAAGTAACAAAATAATTTATATTATTTATAACAATGATTGTCTATGGATTTTCATAATCGGAAAACACTCTATTACAAAACAAAACAATTCAACACTCGAGGAATCAAAGACTTCAGCACAAGTATAAATAAAAAATTATTAGGACTCACAAAAGATATTAATATATATATATATATATATATCTTTTTGATAAGCATGATATAAATAAATATATATATATATATCAAAAAAAGAGAAGCACAACAGGGAATCAATGGATGGCCTGACAAGGGATACAAGAACAAAAAAGAAGGGGAAAGGGGACAACAAGAAAATAAATTAAAACCATATAAAATAATCAGATTTTCTTCTCCCCCTTCCTTAGCTAGAATGTCTGCCAATTCATTGATTTCTCTGCTTATGTGAATAACTTCCCCTGATCTGAGATTAGATTTTCCAAGCCAAATTGCATTCTGGATGTTATTAAGTCTCCATGGAATATCACCTTCCTTGTTTGTCCATCTACAAGCATTTGCTGAGTCAGATTCCAGCAGTATGTGAGCATCAGATAACTAGGTCTATGCTAAATGATGGTTATTCACATCGAGTGCTTATCATTTATTTTTTTATTTTAAAATCTTGATATTAAAAAGCAAAAAATAAAATAACGGATGTTCTTTTCTTTTTTAGTGGCTCCCATAAAAAAGGTATAAAATAGAAAGATATCAACCACATGAGAAAGATGTGAGAGAGTTTTAAGCCATAGTTATAATTTTTAAAATTCAATGAGGGTAAAGTTAAAAATTCACTGATATTTGAAAAATTAGTGGGGCAAGTCTCACCTCAATATGGGTCCGCCACTGCTGGGGCATAGCCAAATTTTAGATAAAAGAGGGAAAAAAGTTGCAGAGGTTCGGGGCCCAAAACTTTTTAGGCCTATTTACATAAATATTTTGTTGTGAAGTGCTATTTCAATATGATTCATGTATTAAGATGTGATGTGTATATTTTTGTACCACATATGTTCATATATTCTTACTTATAATTCTCTTATTTTGAGTTAATATTACATGAATTATTGCGTTTTTTATGTAGAAAGATTGGTGTGAAGAGTTGATAAAAATTGGAGCACATTCGGATAAGAAAAATGTTTCGGGCGCCCTTCCCACGCTAGTGCACCATATCCGTCAGACGTGATTTTTCAGCTAAAAATTAGCAAAATAAACTCCTATTTGGGTTCCAATTGGTTTGCACGACTAGGGAATGTTTAGGGGTCATTAAAGAAAGTTTTTAAAAGCCTTGTATTCATTATAAATAGCTCTCCAACCCTAAGAGAAGGACACCTAATTTTCTGATTGAAGTTGCTCTTGCTTGTGATACGACTACCAATTCTTTCTTTTGTTCTAGCAATAAATTCATGGTTTCTTTTCCTTTTCTTTTGTGTTTATTACTATGTGTAGCAACTAAACTCTTTATTAGGATATGATTTAGCCAATCATGATTATTGCAAATTAAATTCTTCTAAGTTTTCAATTCAATTCACGATTCTAATTCTTAAATTTTTTTTGATAAAAAGATTCTAATTCTTAATTGCTACGCTTCAAAGGATGTTGTTTGCTTGATTGCTTGATCACCAATTAGGTTAAATATATATACTCATCTAGCCGAATCACATAAACGATCCGTATTTATGTCTTTTGGTGGAACGAGAATTAAGAAGATGGCTGTTGACTGCTCCGATCAGGGTTTAGGAAGTTAATTGGTTGTTTGATTTTCTGTTTTTAGTGGGTTATTGATTCTAAATCTAAAGACTGTCATCAAAGAAGATTAGTTTAGGATGAATAATACATTTTGTTGCCACGATCCATGGATCAATATAATTGAGAGAAAAATAACCTTAGAATCATAATTGTGATTGTTGCTTCATCTTTATGAATTTGCAATAGGATTGTTTGATGAGGTCATACCCTAATTTCTTCTCTCATTGAATTTCTCACTCGTTTATCTTGTTTACTCGTTCGTACTCCTAAATCATTGATCATCATATTTAATTTAATTGTTATTTACGTTAATTATAAATTCGGTACAATTTTAACTTGGACTTGTATCTGTGGGATCGACCTCATATTTTCACTTTTTGTGCTACAATAGTACACTCGTGCACTTCTGTGTATTTTAACATCAAAATGCTCATACACAGGACATCAATTGCAAGCTAAGGGCTAAGACCACACGTTTATTTGGTATATAATATATCTGACAGAGTATAAATTGATATACATAAAGAAACTGAGATTATAAACTCAACATATAAGTTAGCACATGTCTTTTTAAAATACTTCTTCATGATGAGCCAAGAGAGGCGGAAACCAATTTAACAAAATTAAGTGGGTTTGAACTTTGTATTTTATGGACAAGCAGATAAAGCAAAGTTAAGGAGCCTTTGAATTTTGTGGATTGAAGTTTAGGATTTAGAATAAGAAAAAAAAATGAGATGGATTTGATAAAATATGTTTTGTAGGGGGATATAATTGCTAGTATATAATGAATTTTTTAAAAAGTAAGGGGGTAAAATTCAACAAAATATAAGATATAGAGTTATTTTCAAAAAACTAAGGGGGGCAATTAAGTACAAGGGTGCATGTATAACTATCCCTGTCGACCCCGTTCACTATGAAGAAGTCTAGCGCACACAAATTGTTTATCTTTCTTGAGCTGGATTCTCTCTGTGTCATCTTCCATGGCTCGAACCGTTAGGTACTTAGCTCAAAAAATTAGAGAGTTGTTGCTAGGCAATCAGCTACCACATTTATATTTTTATAATAGCAACCACAATAATAAAAATTTGCATTAAAATTATATATTGGGTTTCACGTCTATTATACAAAAAGTCAAGTCTATACTTACTCACACCTTCAAAACACGTATTTCAATACAGTCACATCAACAAAACACAAAACTCTATTAAAATTCTCTTCTCAAGATTTGCAAACCATTCCTTCATCCATTCTTCTACAAAACTGCATCAAAATCAATACCGAGTCTCATATCTTTTACAAAAATTAAAGTCACATCACCAAAACACATATTTCAATACAACTAAATCAGCAAAACATATCTTTCAATATAACCACATCAACAAAAACACACATTCTCATATTTTATTCATCATCTTTAAAAACTTACCATTGCATTTGCTTTAACCGAGTAATATTTGAACATAAAGATCCAAATTCTATTCATCGGAATTCGTTTTCAAGTTGAAAATATCTGTTTGATCCACATAAAGATTGGGTTATCTGAAAATGTAAATTAGATTCGTATTCAAATAATATATAATACGGACAGCCGATAAATCTTGTACTCTTTTAGCATCTTAAGAAATACATAACTTTGCCTGTTAAAATTCATCCACACTACAGTAACATTAATTTCTTTCCTTTTTTGTTGTTTTTTTAATAATTAATTGTCATAATAGAATTATATAATCACGTGTTGCACATGCCAGCATGAGATTTTAGCTTAGAAAGCAAGCATATGAACATGCGTATGTATCAAAATCAGGCAAATCCTATAATTATAAAGTATTATTAATAAAAAAATATGAAACTAATTAAAATATAGTAATATGATATGTTATATGAGATTGTTTTTGGGATTTGGGAGAGGAATTAGTGAGGCCAGATGAGCAGTTGCATGCAGGGAATGTGCAGAACATGCTTTACAATGCATGCTGCTTTACTGTCTGCACCTTGTTCATACATCACATGCCAACTCTCTCTCTCTCTCTCTCTCTCTCTCTCTCCATGCTTCCTCCATGTGCTTTGCTGGCCCATCCCACTTTCACATACTCCCCTTTAGGGCAGCCACAACTAGCTCACTACCCTTCTTTTCTTTCATTGACTCAATTCACCTCACATTCATTCAATTATATCTAAATTGCCATCCTTTATACTAAACATTTATGCAGGGATAGCAAAACTCTGTCCAACTAGGATAACTGATTTGTCCCATCTAAATTACAAATTTTTTTAGCATAAATTATGTGTTTAAAATTCGGTCCAAACACAAAGATTTGTCTGGTTTAAAACCAGATTCGAGTTCAAACACATAAATCTTGTCTTATTAGTTGTTCAGGCTCTAACTCAAACTGGATCATTGTCCGATTTAAGTAAATCCGAATATGATAATTAAGTACATCACAAAATTCAAATCAATTTGAGTATAGATATACAAATATTCCATAAACACATGTGCATATATGCATGCAGGGCAATTTTGAATCGAGTTTTGAGGGTAGTATAGGGAACCGAAATTTGAATTTCCTCAAGGAGCTCAACTTGACATGTGCCATTTACAGATTGACAGGCTTTTGCAGCCAGGGCCAGAGACCCACAGGCTCCAAGTGTTTGCGCCTTCAATTTTTCAAGTGGGATACGAAAATGGGTTGTTTTCTAGTGAAGTTACAAAACTAACCTCCATGCATGTGTAAATATACTCTCTCTATGCATGGTGGCCTCGTGATCATTGGTCCCCGGTCATTGTTCTTCATGGCCCATCCTTGATATTTGCCTTCGATCTAGGGATTCAATAAACATAAAATGATTCATTCTTTGCAATGTAGTTAACATCACACAAAAAAAAGGGGAAAAAAAGAGTAGTTGCAAATGCTTGACTATAGTACGATTTTACAATTCATGCGACGTTTCAGGTCCTACCCCACTCCGTTCACGACGGTCGATTTTAACACTGATTATTGAAAGTAATATATGCCCGAGTGTAAGGGCAACTCTAACAAAGGATGCATATGCAAAATTAT
This sequence comes from Euonymus europaeus, assembly GCA_963580455.1. Classification (NCBI taxonomy): domain Eukaryota; kingdom Viridiplantae; phylum Streptophyta; class Magnoliopsida; order Celastrales; family Celastraceae; genus Euonymus; species Euonymus europaeus. Next base: position 27,352,312 of record OY756961.1, read on the forward strand.
AACCATCAACATATATAATCATGTTTAGTTTTTTTTTTTATTCCGACAAGGGATATATACGAGCATGTAAATTTCCATTCCCTCATTTGAGTTATCAATTATATAAACTCAAATAGGAGAGAGAGTGAATTCGCATATCATTGTTGGAAATGTTCTGACACATGAGAGCGATGAAATTTGGAAAATTCCCACCATTTTTTAATAAAGAAAGGGGTGAAATTCGAACTCGATTTACTCTCTTCAATCATAACTTTTTTTTACAATTTATTTTTTAACCTATATTTTTACACCATATTTGATTATTTTCCAAAGCTTTGGAAAGCAAAAGAATAGTAATATATATAAATCCTAAATGAGTAGAGACAAAGGAAAAAGCTAACAATGGCTGTTCTGTAATAAAGGGAAATCGAGGGGTAAAGTTTCAATCTCCCATTTACTTAAACTCAATCTCCCTCTCCTTCTCGCTCCCTCCCTCATCCTGTAACAAACTCTCTCACTCACTCTCTCTCACTCACTCTCTCTCTCACACACCTTTGTGGGTTGAAACCATGAATTCGACCCTAACGAAACCCAAGAGCTGTTTGAAGAAGACTAGAAGAAGATCAGCATCACATGCAGTATGCAGAGGTGAAAGAAGCAGTAATGTTAATGCCAAGGCCGAGCTCTCGAACAAGCTGGAGGCACTCAAGAAATTGATTCCTACCCACCACGACGAAAATGGAAAGACGGTAAAAGCTGATGATTTGTTCCAAGAAACCGCAGATTACATTGTCTTGTTGAAGACCCAGGTTGTGGTTTTGCAGAAATTGATCGATTTCTATGGTCCCAAAAGGGATGATGATGAACAGAATCGATGTGTATCATCATAGCTAGTCACATTTTATTTTATTTTATTTTTTCCCTAGACTATCCAATGGCAAAAATGACAAGTCCCTTTAAATTAATTTCTTTCATTTGAGTTGCTTAATGGTATATCTGCTCCAAATCATATCTCCATCTCCATCCATCTTCTTTGCATCCAAATTGTGTTTGCCTGTGTTGAGCTACACATGTGATTTGAAACGGATCTATAATCACCTAAGTTTTTCTTCCTCCTTAACTATAAACATAAAATGAGTATTTTTCCATCCCATCATAGTTGAGGAAAATGAAACCATGTGTATGGTTAACCATTTTTTTCATCGACAAATTTAAGGAATGACGTACGTACCTTTAATTATTCTCTGTAAACAAATACCGAGCAGTCCGAGCTACCTGTATCACTGTATACATATGGAATGATTCGTTCTTAGCCAACTCGACCATATTTGGTATTCATATTTTGGTTTAGTTTAGCTTTTAATTTGAAGGATTTCCATATATAATAATCTCCTTGAGAGTGTGATGCTTCTGTTTGTCCAATTCCCTACTCTAAGCAAGTACATTTACACTTTCTTTATGCTATTTAAGGAATTTGATGTTCAAACTCGAAATTAATATCCTCTTTCATTCTTCGAAGGTCATTAGTTTTTTTTTTGTTTTTTTTACCAATTAGGGTTAATGTAACTTTTGATAATCAAAAGATTTATCAGGTTCCGACTCAATCATAGAATGTTCGATCATTTTAATTGAGTAACTTAAAAGTTCAGACGTGTTCCAATTTAATAACTCGGATATATTTCTCACCTTTCGAACATGCAGTCATCATGTTGATGTGGCATACATTGCAGGAAAAGTAAGAAATCCCTTAATTACTAGATTGAATTATGATTACCAAAAGTTAAATCAACCCTTTTTTGTAGATTATGAGCCAGGCTAAACTTGTTACCGTTAATTACTAGATTGAATTATGATTACCAAAAGTTAATCAACCCTTTTTTGTAGATTATGAGCTAGGCTAAACCGCTAGAGGATTTTTTTTTTTTTGCATTAAAAATGTAGTAATATGCAAGGTCTCTTTCTCATGGTGGCACATCACAGGGGGCATGTTGACAGGGCCACCGTGTGTTATAGCCTATAAAGAGATTAGAGAGTCAGTTGGTGAAGGACAGTGAGACAGCACACAGTGATACACAATTTAACATTCTGCAGAAGCATGGAGGAGCACATTCTGATATAATATCTCACTCAGTGAAATGGGCAGGCAGCAGTGAAACATATTGTCATATCATATGGGTGGGTTGTGTGTGGCGTGCTGGGTGTGATTGTGTTGACAGTGACTAGTTACTCATCTCTCATACAAAACCATGTGCAATAAAGCCAAATTTTAAGGGTCCTTTGCCTCCCTTTCCCTTCCCATTCTGTTTTTTTTCTTTCTTTCCAAGAGCTTAATGTGGTTTTGGAGGGGAATATCAGATATCTTCCAATGTCAAATTTCAATAAAATGCTTGTGGATGGGGCATCCAATGTTCCAGTCCCCAGTAAAATGATTGACCAACAATTTCAAAAAGGGCATATACGCTGATAAAAATGTTAGTTTTTTGTATATTTTGATTAAAATGTTGTAACTTTATAATTTTTGTATTACTAGCATATATGCTGGTGGTAATTTTTATGTAAGGATATTATTACATATTTTACCAATAGTTTAATTGCTTAAATCCTAGATACTTCAATGCCATTTTTGAAAATGCAAAGAAAGTCATATCTTCTTTGCAAAATCATCTGGCATGGTATTTTTGTACAAATAATTCAAATGGTCCACAAAATGGTTCGTTCAAAATGCTGCTTCAAATGATTACTTTATGGTACTTGAAATGGTCGTTCGGAAATGAAAGCAGTCTATGTGCTGAAAAAGTCAGCAAAATGCAGCCTAATGTTCAATTTTTTAATGTACAAGATTTGAGTATTGCCCCCGTGGATCCAAAAATCTACAATTAATTTATAAGGTCAAGAGATGCCTTTGACAACCTGTAAGAAAACACAAGAAATTGATCGTCAAGGGGTCACTTGTGTGGTGCCGGTAGTTGACGCTCCGACAATCAATTCAAATGACAAAAAAAAGGAGTTCATAGTGAGAGAAGCGAACGACTGGAGAGAGATAGTACCAATTGGTTCAGGATCCCTTAATGAGGTTGGAACCTCTTATATTTATAGTGGTCGAGCTCATGTATTGATCACGTGAGTTACGAGCTGTCATGCGCTCGACTTTAGGCCTTTTGGGCCTACACATGTCGAATGCGTCTCTTGAGCTTAGTATATAGAGTTGGCTCATGGGCTTTTATATGTCGATTGGACCTTTTGGGCCTTATATATAGAGTGGGCTCTTGGACCTTTATATGTCGATTGAGCTTCTTGAACCTATGCATGTCGATTGGACCTCGTGGGTCTTCTTGCGTAGAATAATATGGACGATTTTTGGTCCATACGCCCTCAGTATGCCATTCGGTCATTTCATTATAGATATGCGCTATATCAAAAGATATGCTCTGAAAGCTAATCATTAAAGCATAATAAAATAAGCTGTAAGAGAGAGTATAATCTTTCGTTAATTATTCTCATTTTATTCCTCTTATGAATCTTCACGTATCAAACATCGAAATACAATGCATTAATGTCTCAATTTTTTCACCAACCAAACATTAGCGAATTCAAAAATTCTGATCCCCTACATCACCTTGCAGGTTATTCTTGACTTGCTCATGGTTATACTCTGTGTTTACAAAAGTGACTTTAAATCAGAGTTTGGCTAAGCACGAGGTGATTTCATCGGAGGAATTAGATGGCCTTGAGTTGGGTGAGGTACAACCAGAATATGAGGATTGTCCATTCTATTTCTACCTTTTGCTTTGCAGGTTCTACTTTGAAGGATTCGTGTCTCTCTCATGCAGGCTAGGGGAAGAAGAAGATGTGAACTAGAACATTATCTTCTTGCTGCCTTCACTTCAATGGAATCTCGAACTAGGTATCTGCATGAGCTTTCATTATCTTTCTTTAGTACGCGATGCATTAACATTGTTCTCTCTTTCAAAGTGACAAGCTGTCATTGTGGTTTGTTTTTTCGTTCATGGTTGCTCTGACATCACATACTCGTGCAATATTTATTGAAGTGAGATTCAGCATTTCAACATTCGACATCTCGTAGTAACGAATACACGTAGTGGATTTCGTTTGATTTTCTCGTAGACTAATGTAGCCGGTCTCAAACTTCTAGGATAAAAGCTGATGACGATGATGCATATTGCGTTTTCAATGTGATCTCACAAAATTAGTATATGTTTGAGCTATTTACTAGCTTTTAAAAAAAATGAATGCAGTTTTCACGAGTCCTGTCAGTGCTGAGCATTTTGTACCCTACTTGAATCATTTTGTTGGACCATGTATATATAGATGGGGGCAGGACCACCGGCCTGAACTTGAAAACCTGAGCTAGAGCAGGGTATGCAGTGCTACAGCTTGTTATGCCAGACCAAATTGTGGTGGCCTGAATGGCCCATTTGCTTATATGAAATCTCAAAGCCCAGAAGCTTTGCATCTCTTTCTCCCTCTCTCATCCCCATTTTATGCTATTAGAGTATGCAATCATTCATATTATTGTCGGTATTCCAAAGAATCATTAACAATAGCCCTCTCTTTATGTTGAAGGTCATCTTTGCCATATGCACAATCTGTCTGTTTCAAACAAAGCAGTATCAAGATCGCAGAGATTGTAAATACTTGGATGTAAATGAAAGATGGAGCAATCGATAGCACTTGTGGTAGTCACTTTCTATATTTTTAGAAAGAAAAAAATTTGCAAAATTTTCTCAGTAAGGTTACTTACTGATTTTCTTGTAATGAGGTACAGTGATACTTACAGATCTCTCTCTCTCTCTCTCTCTCTCTCTCTCTCTCTCTCTCTCTCTCTCTCTCTCTCTCTCTCGGCATTCCAATCTGAACAGATGATGATATTGGAAATAAACAGCCAGAGATATACTGAGAATTTTATTCATTCTGAACAAGCATGGGAGAAAATGACACATTGCTTTAACAACAGGAAGGCATAATTACTCCATAATATTAAAGTGATGCTTGTTATGGAGCAATCTAAAGGTTGGCAAAGTGCATTCTGCATCTCTTCTCCTCATTGGCATACCAATTGGGTATTATGCTTGATGCAAAGGGATACAGATCCTTGTAGTTCTTCTTGATTGTCTCTTCACCGACTTCAGCAACCAATGATATATCTACAATAATACCCACATTCATTTTGTCAAAACATACTATCAAAAATGCATGCAATATTGAGAAGCAATGTAATTAGCTACAATTTTTCAGTTTTTTTATTCACATAAAAACCCTATTAGAGAGACTCTCCTCAAAAAATAGAAATTGAACTAGTGATCTCGTCATCCATTTTGTTGCTCTTCTTTGGACACACTACAAGAAAAGTCATTTTTAGAGACGGAAATTAGGGATGGAAAATTCGTGTTTAATGATGGAAAATTTCATCCCTAAAATTGTTTTTCTTGTAGGGACATTTGAAGAATCAAAAAGAGCCATGCACGTTGGCTGTCACAAGCCAGTTCAATTTTCAATTCCAAAAGTCTACCGATGGATAGGTCTAGATTGCGCCCAGTAACTCTATCGCTTGGGGAGAGACTGTTTACATACCCACATGTTCAACAAATGGCAGTGCATCGAAATTAAGCAGTAAGATAATGATTTAGGTACCTCGAACAGATTTATGATCATCTGAAATCTGACCGATCATGTAAACAATTGCTGCCACTACTGGCGCCTAGAGTTCAACTGATCAATAAGGTCTTTAGATCTAGATACAGCTTCTTGAACAATGCTAATGGCTTCACTATTCATGCCGAGTTTAAAACAAACCCGCATCACGATTTCGTCCCCTGCAGTGTGTGACGAAGTCGCTGTATCGTCCATATTCAATTCGCGGAGGGACGAAGTTAAGGACTCATCAGAGGAACCGGGCCCATCGCAAATGGTTAATGAAACAGTGGCATCGACAGAGGGTTGGTCTCCACGATTTACGCCCTCATTGTCGACGAAGATGATTTTCCAATCTTCATCGCGATCGCGACCTTCGTCTTCCTCGATGTACTTGGAAGATTCGAGAATCCATCCACACTCGCCGCAGATTGAGTCCCCAACAGCGTAATCGGTCATCATCTCGGTGTTTCTCTTGCAGTTTCCACATTAACTGGAATCCATGATCGTTTTGGGATTGATGGGAAGCGTTTAGGTTTATATCGCTTTTGAAGATCGAATGACAAGGTGTGTTGTGTTATGGTAGAGAGACTCCATAACTGATTAGGATTCTAAAACATGAGTAATCGAAATCTGGTCCCGCTGTAATAGATTTTCAAGTTGCTAAAAATTTTATTTTTTAAAATCACGAATATGTTTTGATCGGGATTATAAGTTCGAATGATATATTTTTTTTATCTTAAATAAAAATCAAGTCGGGCGGTTGAAAAAACGGTTGAAAAAAACGAAAATTTGCAGACTCTTGAATATAAATCTAAAATGTTATATCCTTTTTACATTCTATTTGATTTTTATTCGATAAAAAATATATATTATTAGACTCGTAATCTGGATGAAAAAACGCTTGTGATTTCATAACTGAAAAAAAAGTAGCCCATGATGTCCAACTCTGTGTCTGTGTAATTGGGTACTCAAGCCGCCACAAGGGTGTAGTGAGGGTTGATTGCGTTCGTTCAGTAGCACATTAACCATCTCCAAGCTCTGATGATTGTAGATTAACAAAAGTTAGTTCGTAATCTCCTTGAAGCATGATAATATCCTATTCAATACAAGAAACAGACCTACCAAAATTAAACACAAAATATTGACATCGTCTAGTAATATGGACTATACACAGTGGCACAGACAGAGAAAGCTCCCATACTACTGCAGAAGAGTATGAAGGAGGGCAGATGTATGCTGCTTTACGCCTTCAAAGCAATTAACTTCAAGGTTGGCGAAGTTTCTGCATAATCTTCTCCTCATCGGCATACCGATTCGGTACTATTCTCGATGCATAGGGATAGAGATCCTTATAGGACTTGTTGATTGTTCCTTCAGCAACTTCAGCTGCCAATGAGATATCTACAATATCCACTTTGTTTTTTGTCAAATCCATGCTATCTTTAACTTTAATTAAAACAAAAATCAAGTTCTAACACTAAATTTACCTTGAATAGGCTTCTTGTTGTTTGAAAGCTGACTGATCATGTAAATAATTGCAGCCAAGACTGATATGGGATTCCTCCTAATATCGAGCACTTCTTCAGCTTTCTGTAAAGTTTCTCGAACAACGCTGATTTCTTGATTTTTCATGCCAAGGTGAGAGCAAAACCTCTTCACAAGGTCCCTAGCATGTAAAGGCACAGTCTCAATCTCCAATGTCTTTTTGATTTGCTCACTAGTCCTGCTGATTTCCTTCTTTGTAGCACCATTAGCTACTGTAGATATCTCCTTCAATGTCCGCTGCAACTTGGTTTCTCCACACGAGATATACAAACAAGCACCAAATACTGCATTCTTGTTCCTTCCCCTGCATTGTCTCTCATCGGCAATTTTCTTGTATATCTCTTTGGCCCTAATAACTATGTTCTTCTGTATACTCAATCCATCCGCCATTGTCTCAATTGCTTCAAAACCCTTAATCAGATTGTCGTTGCTCGCATTTAAATTATGATTTTGCCTTCCAGCCAGAGAAGAATTCAAGAAATTGTCAGATGCACCACCACCCTTGGCGGTGGAAATGAAGGTTGAGTGATTCGAATTACTCAATAGAGGATCAATTGCAGCTCCTACGCGTTTGGGATCATTGTCATTGTTGTCGTCGTTGAAGGTTCGCCACTCGCAGCCTTGGTCAAGGCACCGGGCTTCAAGAACTAATCCGCACTCAGAGCAAATTGTGTCCCCTGCCGTGTGATCGAGCACAATTTCTGTGTTTTTCTTGCAGTCTTGACAGAAACTGGAGTACACTGAATCCATAATTACATTATTTTTTTTCTATGCTACTTTAGTGATTAAGGTTTTCCAATGATAATGAACTTCAGACGTAAGGACTGTATATATATAGAGAGAGAAGCGACTGACTTGCTTCACAAGTACTTTGTAATTGGATGGGAAAATATTGTCATCATAAAGCGATGACGTTTCTGACTTATTTTTCTTTACTCTGCTTCTGGGTGAAGTAGTTGGATAGATTCTGCTTTCATCATGGGCCCGCATATATCACTTTCTCATAAACTGATACTGACAAGAGGAACAAAAAGTTAGTTTAATTAGTTGGGATTGTGAATGTGGTAATTAACCACTGACGTGTCACTGCTGCTTCTACTTACGGGACAAGTACTTGAGTCCTTGCATCCCACAGATGACATTCTTTTGTGCCATTAAAAAGTCTCCCTTTTATCTTTTACTCAATAATATAATTCCCTTCTCATGACATTGTGGGGAAACCAGAAGTCAGTGTCTGAATCTGAAACCTCGTAAAATCAATGTCTCGATCTGAAACCTTGTACTTTCCAGAGAAAACAATTGGTTCTATACAGTTGTCAGAGAAGATATAATGAAATGCCAAGTCACTTGTAATATTGTATCATAGTGGAAGAAACCTGACAAGATAAGGAAAGACGAGTAGGGGAGAAAATACCAAGAAAGCCTTGGCCAAGATGGTTATAGCATTAGAAATATGTAGCCCTAATTCATGTAACTTCTTGAAAAGAAAAAAAAAACACTAAATGGCACCTCCATTATACTGATCCTCTCGCTCTGTAGAGTATGATTACTCCCTAAAATTCTTAAAAACTAATCAAAATATACAAGAGCCCATATGTACTTCACCAAAAATGACAAACAATCTGCCTTGATTCAAACTGAATCGCTGGTCCTAGTTAACTTTAGCTAAGGACCCGTCCTGAACATAAGTTAGTGAAGATTTTCCGTTGATATGCATGCCAATGCGGGTATGAAATGTAGAATATCAACGGAAAGAGGATTCAATTGGAGACCAATCAATTTTAATCACAAAGAAAGACATTGTACCCCTTCAGGAATGTTTCTAGGCATAGGTAGAGCTGCAACATATCTCTGCGGAAATGATCTAGGTGGGCCAGAAGGGAAAGAGGGTCCAGAGCGATCCAATTGTCCCCGGCTTTGGCTGTGAAACTTAGCAAAACGATTGATGACAGCAAACCTTTCCAAGTCCTGACATTCCACTCTCAAGTCTACAATTGATGCTGATTTGTCCAATCTGAATTATCCGAGTTGAATTCAATAACATAGACACATATTAGGTGGGTTATACGCCAAGGACAAAAACATTAAAATCTAAAGATAAATTTAAAGGGGTATTTTTAACGTCTAAGGAGGTAAATGACATGAAATCCATTTTCTCTAAACTGAATATGCAATAAGGGAAATATTTTCCCCAGTAGTGGGTATCATAAAAGGTGCAAGAGGAAAATTAAGCTCTAGATTTCCAAAGATGTGCAGGAGAATTAATAAATGGATGCTTACCTTTGGAATTCACTTTCTAGCTTGTTTGCTCTACCTATGACCTCTTCCACAAATTCAGAAAATTGTTGGTCACTACATTTCTTAGTATCTTTGTGCTTCTCCCTGATCACAGAAAAATTTAGCAAATAAATTACTGACCAGATAACCAAAAACAACTTTTTGTTGTTCACTATAAAAAAAAAATTCTTTCATGTCTAATTGTTAGAAAGTTAAAGATTTCTCAATGTGCAATCACGTGCACACCTTGAAGATTCTCTTGACCTGACAAAACTCTTTTCTCTCTCATGGAATAAAATTCATTTGTATTAAATAAGAAGGGATCAACACTTACATGTTATCGTCATCTACGGGCACAAGCAAACTATTTCTTGCACAGTTGGCGAGGCTACAAGCATCCCCTACAGCTAATTTAGAAACAAAGTATGATACACTCTCATAATGTAAGGCCACATCAGCTAACATAAGGGTCGCAGGTGCAGGGCGAAACAACTGATGCATGACTTGTGTTGTCATTATAAGCCTTCTTTTTGATCGAAGTGATTGTTGTAAATCTTCAATCATTTCAACCTCATACTGTACCTGTCATAGGAATGATCAAAACTATGACCATTTTCTGATCCAACATACAGGAGAAAATCTTACGAGAGAATTTTGATACAATCCTTTAACTACAGTCACACCTTCTCTATCAGCCGATTTGTGGCTTGCGCCCATTCTTGTCCTGCCATGCTGCATATAAGTATCATTGTTATCAACAAAGTAACTGATTTCCCCACAAATGGCAGGTAAGATAAGAATTTATTTTTAAAGAGGGGGGAATGATACTTGTAACTTTAGAGCGAGTACTTCTAATCCGAATACTTTAATCATCAAGCAAACAGAAGGATTGAATTCTCAGATGATAAGGCTTACCAAATAGCTTGAAGCCCTCTGAAGCCTTCTATCACTTCTTTGTACCAAGGTAGTGGCTCAATTGTTGCAATTTTGCGCTTCTTCTGTCTCATTATACCTGTAGTCTGTTTTGCAGCATCTGAGGGCAATACATAAGGGACCAATATGTGCTTGTCGGGTACCAAAGTGGCATCTGTTCTAGGCCAAACCCTGCCACCATGACTAGCATCAGCGCCATCCAGGCGTTCCGTTGAAGGATGACTATGCAAATTCTGAGAAGATTTCCCAAGAGATACAGCCATCTTTCCAACTCCAGCCTCATACATAGGCACCATTTGCCCATTTTTTAATCTACCATATTGCTTAAACCAAGAAGGTGCCATTCGCATATCAATCTGCCCCCGGTCTGTATTATTAGATACAGCATTGATGCTACCAGATTGATTCTGAGAAACATTTTGACCAAATCCAGCTGTCTCTGGGGAATATATATCTTTGACAGTAGGTTGTTGTAAAACCTTTACTGTCAGAGACTCTCTAGCTTCTGTCAAGAAGTTTAACATTTTGGAATCACCAGATTGAACTGAGTTGGGAGGATTGTTGTTGTTCCTGATTCTATCAGGCTCATGCAGGCGAGAATATCCCACAAATGAGCCTGAGGCAAGACCAGCTGCACCAGACACAAGATTTTCCACGGATTCTTGCACTCGAGACAAACAACCACTTATCTTTGAAGCATTAGGCATCTCATTTGATGTCTGTTGCAGGGACCTTTCTTTTGCAGCCTGTTCATCTACATGAGCAAAACCCAGAGTCTTCATAGAAAATTCACCATAATTCTCACCTTTTTCAGAGTTATGATGAGTTGAACCTTGAGGAACCAATGTGCTCAGTATACCATTATTTGATTGATCCAAGGAAGAAGTTAAATTAGATGAAACCTCAAGAGATTTCACATCCAAAGGCTGTTGCTGAGGTAGTATATTTTTCCACAAACTGTCTGGCTCTGCTGAAATTTCACACTGTTGAGACATACCTGAGACAATGGAAGGCTGAGATACAGGGACATTCCCCAAAACTGGAATCTGTTGACTGAGAGGGTTGGGGAACATCTGTTGAGAAGTATCTTGGAAAGGAGCACGATTGAACTGTGGATATCTGTTAGCCAAACTAGGTGAGATTCCCCGCGAAGATTGAGGTGCGGTGGATATATTTGACATGAAATGCATTTGAAGTTGATTTTTATTATATGGCGGACTCGGCGTAACTGATGCATATGAACCTCCTCGCATATTCAAAATCGAGGAGTTGCCAGTGTGTCCTGGACTACCGAATCGGCTATCATAATGAGCTTCTTGGTGTTGTTTGCATAACGTAGTCAAAGACTGAAGCGCAGATTGGGGAGTCAACCAGGTAGGACTTTTCACTCCAAATTCAGTACTTGCTTGCTCAGAATTTAGATTACCTGCCGCCTTCCATGAACTCTGTGGGGAAAGTATAAGATTTGAATTGAGTGACCGTTGGGATGGAGAAACCAATCTCAAGCCAAAGCCTTGAGAACTAGAAGACTGGTAATATAATTGGCTGGACGAGGCATTAGGCGTTTCTGCCCTGGGCCTCTGAGGTGATGAAATATAGTCACTAGAACCAAAGTTTGCCAAAGAACCATCATTCCTTGATTGGTCAACCTTATGAAGAAGTTCAAGCATATTTTGACTGCATTTGTTTAGTTAGTAATTAGTTTTGCGGCATAAATAGAGAACATGAACAACGTCGAACAATGAACGCCTCCATGTTTATGTAAACAATCATATTAAATGGCAGAATAAAGAAACACAATACTACAATCTTTAGCATGCAAGCAATGAATTGACCCTGGTGCAATTCTTCTCAAGAGTAATCTCATGAAATTAACAATGTTGTTCAAGGCTTAAAGCAACAAAATTTGAGCCATCAGTGAAAAACTGACCTGTGAAAGGTATCTACAAGATCACCTCTTGAAGTTGCAGCCTCTTGTACTTTTGCGTTTCTTTGCAAATCAGGCAAGCACCCCTGGAGGAAGAAAAAAAGAAGGGACAGCCCACATTTACAAGATTATGCAACAACCAAGGCCATCATTTCCAGAAAGGCGAAAAACGCTTATATTATGGTCAAACAAAATATACCTTATCCAAGTTGCTGCAGTTGGAAACATCGCTCAAAGACTTGAACTGCCCAAAATGTCCTTGCTCATGACCAATCAACTCTTTCGAGGTATAGCAATTATTGGAGTTCTCATTTTGGTAGCAATTCTGCTGCTTTTCAAATGTTGCATTAGCTCCCCCATAATAATTATGAGCAACAAGAGGATTATTACCCACCTGCTGAATTTTCCTCACTCTCTCATTGCCCCTGTTATCTACAGAGACAGTGATTTGTTCCTTGTAATCAGTCTGATTGCTATCTGGTATATATTGATTGGTTGACAGATGGGTCTTAAAAATGCTTGAACTTGTTGCAGCAGAAAAGTTTGGTATCTGTGAGTTTTCTGTGTTGGGTGGACTGCGATCTGCTTCTGATTGTACTTGCTCAGTTTCTCCATTTGATCTAGAAAATGAACTTGCCCCACCATTGCCATCGCCCTTCCACATAAAAGCATCAGGAAAGGTCCCCTGGTTTATGGCTCCATTACCTGCCAAACAATGGTCCAAAGTGTTTTTGTTGTTTTGAGTACTTATTTAAGTAACAATTTCATCAGGTGATAGACTCAATACTTGTACCTTCTAGCTTACCACATGATTGGCCAACATTGTTTTGTGATGCAATCCTCTGATTATGAGCATTACTTTCTGCATGCGCATGCATGTGCATTTGACTAGCCAATGCATTATCGAGATGCATAAATGATTGAACTCGTTGATTCTCCTCAATTGATGACTTCTGTTGAGGATTGCAGTACTCAATAGCTTCATGAGAGCCATCTTGGCGGACACCTTCCCTCCCTTCCATGGAAAATTGAACAGCTGCCTGCTGAAAGCCAGGGAAGCTTGAGTTTATATTCCCATCATTAAACATAGGAAATGGCTTCGAATTCAAGGAGGTATTCTGCAAGTTGCTATCAACCCAGCCAGTTTGTTGCTTCTCACTGTCCATGAAGTTTGGAAGGGGATTATCAGTCGATTGGTCTGTATTTTGAAAAGTTAAGCCACTCCACTCCTCTTGTAGGCCAGTATCACTGCTAGAAGATTCTGCAACAGCAGACTGCATAAGAGCACTCCAGCTCCCACTATGAATGGAAGGGAGCTTATCTGATGGAACAGTATGTTCCAATGAGTTGCCGGAAAATCCTGTATCCATGTCAGAACGCCTGCCAAAAGAAGCATCCCATGTGTTGTCATCCATGTTGTACAATATCTTTTCCTCTAGTGGGTCTAAAGGAACAAAACCCTGAGAAGGGACAAGTTGTTTTGTTGTTTGCTGCATTGAAGGCCAGCCAGCTTGCTCTTGTTTCCCAGCAAATTCCTTCAAAGATGCAGATGTTTGCAACATGTTCCCCTCCTGAGGATTTCCTGAAAAGCCTCCAGTATTTAAACCATGAGCAGGTAGTTGTCCGTAAATATTTCTTCCCTGCGATCCCTGTTTGGGTATGAAAGCTCCTTGCGACATGACAACCTGTTCTCCAGAAACAATATGCCTATCCCCTAAAAAGGGATTATCGAAGCTTGCTGACTGCATCGTAGGTTTCTGTACTTGACCACTAGCACTGGCCATCAAATTAACAGAATCATTAGTTAACTCCTGGAGATGTGAATACTGACTTAAATTTCCTCTAGCATTAGCAATAGGGGTACCGAATAAAGATATATCATGCAGCTGAGGAACAACGCCCATAGAAGGCGAGGTTTGTCCCTGCTCTTGTGAAATCATAACTCTATTAGGGATTCCTTGTCCAGCAGGACATGCACCTTGCTGAACCCAATTCCTAAAAACCTGTGATGTATCATGAACAGGTGTTCCATTGATTAGGGGAGGAAATTGACCTCCAGCAGTCTGTTTAGCAAATGCAGAAAGCTGGCTTAAAGAATTTTGCTGCCTCATATCACCCGACTGCTGACGTTGCCGCTGCTGCTGCTGAAGTTCTTCCAGCTTCTTAAACATCACATGCTGCTGCAGCAACTGCATGTCATTATACGCTGGCTGCTGCATTATGCGAGATTGGGGGGAGCTTGCTTGTTGCTCCCTCTCAGGTTGCTGCCCTCTAAGAAAGTTAAAATCTGTAGAAACTTCAGTAATCTCTGACCTTCCAGAGTTTGTTGTCAAGGTGGGACTGTCCACACATTCTGTTGCTTGTTGCGATTGAAAGATGGAAGACCCTCTGGAACTCAAACCATGATGATCGTAACCAGTAATTTCACCTTCAATAGTGGGTTGGTTCTGCTTTGTCTGGAAATTCCGGCATTCAAGTAAACGTTCATTTGTGTTTAGCCACGGGTTTCTGGAGTTGCTTCTAAAATTTTGAGCTCTTGGAGTCAGCTCTACAAAGCTTTGATCACAAGCCACTTTAACAGAATCTGCAGACAGCAAAGAAACAGGGATGAATGAAAGGTTTACGAAACGCCAATGAACATATGAACCCTTTCAACAGAGAATGAAAACCAAAAGAAAAAAAATAACCCCTTCTCATGGGGAAACATAAATTAGAGGCAGTAAACCCCTAACCCTAAATAAACAGAGAGAAAATGACGCAATAGTAAATGCATTAAGCAGTGAAAATTCATTGATACCTAATTTTCGTTCACTGAAGTACCGTGGATTAAGATCCAGAGGTGCTGCAAACTGTCCCTCCCTTCCAACCCAGTGACTGTGATTCAGGACCGGCCAGTTACCACCCACACTTTGAGATAGTATCTGGCACTGAGAAATGTTTTCTAGCTCGAACAGATTCTGTAACCTTTCTTCAACTTCATTATCAGGCATTAAAAATTCACCCCACCAGTATTTTTTTTTCAGCTAACAGATAATATGAAATCTAGGTCCTTCCACAAATAAGATTATCATTGGTCGAATACAGTACCAAGTCCTAAAATCTTACTTATGGTTTCCACTCAGTAGTTGCTATTTCAATAAGTAACACAATCCAACTCCAAAATGGCGTATTTCTACAGATGCACTCCTCAAAATGTCTTCCTGCGCGAGATTATATTAAATAAATAAGATCACCAAAGTGAAACAGATACGAGCAAAAAAGATGCCAGCAAACTTAGAACTGCTCTAGTGTCATTAGACAACTCAATATAAAATAGAGATAGTGCATAGAAAAAAAAATCATTGGTTTTCACAAAGAACACAAGAAATCTAAATAATGTACCAACAGAATAATGAATGCCTAAATAATGACTTTTACACTTAGGCTTTTACACAACCAAATTGATCAATACCAAGATTCACTCGATTTTCCAGATATTCTTTCCATATAATTCCTAACCAGCAGAAATATATTGCTAAATAGATCACTTCAATGCAACGACATGGGAATTAAAACAACTAAACCTATCAAAAGCAAGCAAAACCGCTTAAATTCGAACAGATTCTGCAATAACAAAACCATGGAGCTTGATATAACCCGTCTGCAGCTTAACAAGAATGTATAACAAGTGCTTAGACATCAAAAGTCTATAGCAACCTAAATCCAGCTCAAAACCCTAAAAACCATCATAATCCAACCCAAAAAAAAGGCAAACTAAAACCCCAATTCCTCACAACAAAGCCACATATACAACAAAAACAACATTTTGAAGTTATCAGAGACAAAAATTAAGACCTAAACCAAAAATAACCCCTCGAATTACTCTTCCCCAACCAACAGGAGGAGAAAGCTAAACTACCAAAAGAGGCCTGGGCATCCAGAGGAAGCACAAGGTGTTCTTCCGCGTGATCTGAGGCGGAGAAATTTGAGGGCTGGAGGGATTCGGATTCCCCGTTAACATCCGGTCGTTTCAATGACGATCAAACTACTCCAAGCTCTTCCCTTCCTTTACTCTCTTTCGCTTTAGCCTCACGAATTAATGTCCTCCTTAAGCCAACAAAACGACACCGTTAAATACACTGATTAAAAGCGCTTTCACTTTCTCTATCCAGAAAATCTTGCTGGTAGTAAGAGAGAGGAGTAATGAAAATCAGACCAGAGCCGAAGATAAAGCAATCGATGCAGTGCCCAAAATGTAATTTCAAATAAGTAATATGCCAAAATTATAAATCAAATAAAATTGGCACCATTGTAGGTTCGGAACGAAAGCTTGGGTTAGGAATTAGATTAGGAGAGAATAACATCTCGCACTCGCAGGTTTCGTTAGTGTAGGTGGTCCGTTGGTACGCGCCGTTCGATGCATCTTATTGAGAAATGAACGGTGGGATTTGTATGGAACAGGTACGCCTTGACTGGTTGCGAGTCAACTGAGTAGTACCAAAGCTTGGAGATTGTAAAATAGAAAAGTGATAAGATGGTATCTGCAGATACACGCGCTTTTTGGCACGCGTGTGTAGTAGGTGTACTTTATTTTCTCTTACTATTTTTGGTTTTTTTTTTTCAATTTAAATCAAATTATTTTTCCTTTATTGATTTTGAGGGGTGCCAAAGAATTTTCAAAATCTTTTGGGCTTTGAACGTGAGTGTGCTTTACTTACTTTCATAAAATAAAATAAAAAATTCCCGCTGCCCAGTTCATCAAATGAAGTTAGGATGATTAATTAATTAACTTCTCTTTTATTAAGAAATTTTTTAAGAGTTCGTATGCTTGTTTTCTAAGTATTTTATATTTTTATTTTTCAAAAAATTGAACAAAAAAAATCAAGCCTACTTAGATTGATTTAAATATGTGTAGCTAAAATAATTTAATATGGAATTCAATTGGATTTTAAAATAAGTTATTTGCAAACTTCGGGTTAATAATATTTATTAAAAAATTTATGCAAGCTTAATTTTACCATACATTGTTGATTTTCTACTCTACAAATTTTGCAATTCGATTGGATATCTTGAAGTACAACTTCCTCATCGTGTCCACATTTTGTAATTCATTATTACATTGATAGGGTACCACAAAATCCAAATTACTTATGAATTATTAGTGAATTTCAAAAAAAAATACAAATTATATTCATTTTAATTATGCCGAATGAGATTCAAACCTTACTTTTAAGTCCTAAGGAGATGCGATTGCAATAGAACATTACGAATTATGCTCTAGAATGACATCATATAAGTATGTTCTTAGACGGTTATATATGAATTTAAACTCGTGTTGTTATATTCGCATACACATAAATTTTTAATTTGAGGACATGACTAATTAGGGATAAGTATAGCTGGTGAACAAATTCAATGTGTAGGAATTTAAACTAAATTAAGTTTTGATTTAATACCGCTTCCTATCAATTATCATACCTAGTTTTTTGTTTGATCAAGAAAATCATTGTCGGATTAACAAATTAACATAATTACAATAATAAATAAATAAACTTTTTAGATGGAGACTAGTCAATCTTGTCTACATCAATCAAATCTAAGATTGAGTGGTACCATAAATATATGCAAGGATTCATTCTGCAGAATGTCCATAAAGTGGTATACTTGTCAAAATATTTACGAGAACATGGAACAAATGTAGGCACAGGTGCATGCCCATATATTATAATACAACCACATCATCCATTATATATATATAGACACACACACTGTTGTGAATCTTTCTGTTTTCTGAATTCTTTAATTGGCGATAGTGTGATCTTTAGCTTTCAACACATGCATGTACCTCTTGCATGAAAAATGTATACATCATTCTCTCTCTCTATTTATATATATAGAGAGAGAGAGAGACAATGATTTGGATTTTGAGTTTAGAGAAGAAAAAAAATGCCTTGGGATTTGACTCAAAAGTCTTTTCACTTGATCCCAATTTGGAAAAGAATTGATGACTTGAAAGTTGAAAGTCCTTTTTTTATAAAGGAAATGGTGAAGAAAGAAACGAGAGAGCTTTCGTACTATCAGAGGATCCTGACTTGGATGCTAATTTGCTGCTTCTGTGTTGGAGACCAAACAAAGTTGCTAGATAATATATTCTCCTTGAGAAGGACAAGTAAACTTAATTGGTACATTCAAAGTACAAACATAAATTTATTTTTTATTATTTGTCCCCAAATGGTTTTTTTCCTTCCATATGGATAAAGCAGCGAAAGAAAGAGAACAATGAAAATATTATCCAAGTTATATTGACATATCTGCAGGAATCATGCAATCACTTGATCATGACATTACAATGCCTTAAATGTATATTTTATTAGGTTACTTCTCATTGGGAGTACATAGTATTTGTGCAGATTGATTTTCGAGTTCAAGGTTTAGGATTGAGTTTCTAATTTAATCTCGGTCATTTAGTTAAATCAAAAACAATGTTCCTTCCAGACATTGCGATATACATTATCAAATCCACTTCAACCCCCAATGTTTGAAGGCAGGCCTTGCAAATTTTGAAAATAACAACCACTCAATGACCAAAGTAAAGAAGGATAACGAAAACATACTCAAATTGAAAGAAAACAGAGGGTTAAAGACAGTTCCAACAGCTTCTCAGGTCAACAAATAACTTTTCTAAACATAGAGTGGATTTTCAATATGATATGTTACAAGTACTCGAGAAAACAATCATAGAACAAAACTTTCATCCAAATACCGGTACAGAAAAATTTCCCAGCTCCGGTTGGAATAATAGTCGCGCAATGCTATCCCAATCGAAAGGTCCAAGCTTCATTACTAGCCGATCTGTGTCTAGGTGCAAGACTTTCACTATTCATACAGCAGGGGATAACAGCCCTTAATCAACTTGGTTATGACACCGCCGAAGTCAAACATGGTAATTGCATCAAAACATTACAAGCTGCAAAAGGAAAAGCTCTTGTTGGAAGTGAAACTAAACCATTTCTTCCTTTAAGGTAGAGGCAGGGTTAAACAAACTGTAAAAGTTAAGGTGGACGTTTTAACTAAGTTGTCAGATTGCCCAGTGGCCATGAATATTCTGGCCAATTTGAATATAAAGACCAACAGCCAACTTTGTGCAAACATATTATGGTTTTCCAAGCACAAAGTAGTGGGAGTTCTCTTGTAACTACTTTCCCATAGTAATAGATAGGCTATTTCCGAGCTTCTCAAAGCTTAAAAACACACAATCAAGGATAGTAAAATGCATGCACATCAAGCGAGTAAACTTAAAAGAAAGCCCAGTAGAAGATGTAATTGATGGAGTTTAGCTGTAAAAAACACCATGTCATAGTCAAAACTGAGTTCTAAAATCAAATAACCAGTTAATGGTATTAAACTTTGAAAGCAAGAAAAACTAACGATAACATGCATGAAAAGAAATTGGGGACTCCATTTTTGGTACATGTGATAGAAGTATAGAAGAAAGCATCAAGCTTATATATTTCAATCATAAAATGTGTAACTGGTCAAATAAACGTATCTCCAGTAAATCTGTGAATGAATTTTTCCTCAAAGTCAGGCCTCACAAGCTCATTTTTGTACAGATCACATTTAGGGTTGACAGATCTCTAACCAGTGACCATTGGCAGCTCCCTAACCAGCAATCTGGATTAGTTGATATAAATTTTTTCTTTAAGTAAAATAACTTAAAACTCTTGCCTACACTACACCAAATGAAATTAATTTCAGCACATTCCAAGCTTGCAAAAACTAGGGCCATCCAAACAACACCTGATAACACAGAACCTGGCCAACTGCCAACGTTGGGAAGAAAGGAAATAATCAAATCACATATGCTGCAGATAAAGTATTGCAATCCTAACAGAGTTCATCACACAAATTAGAGTGAATGTATTACAACTTTTACCTCATTGTACAGGAATGTTAGAAGAAATGCGAAGGTTCGAGTCTGCCCCACCACTTATAATGCTGTCACCTTTCCACCAGTCAGCACAAAGTACCTGGTTCCAGCAAAGGGCACCAAATTATGAACTTATTGAATCTACAGGAGCCATGAAACAGGTTAAATTGAAAATAATGAAGTACCTTGTCCTTGTGAGAGTCCATGACTGCGAGAGGCCACTAAAACAGAAACACCAAAGTTGAGTAAAGTATTTCCAGAATTTATTATTAGCCACTACATACTTTCATTCTATTATTTTGCTAAAATTATATTTCAATGATGGACGAGAGGGCCGTACCGCAGTTCTTAGATCCCATAACATTACTTTTCCATCATAGGAGGCAGAAAGTAAATGAAACCATGATCTCGCATGCCACTTGCAAGCCGAAATCCAGGAAGTGTGTGATGAGAACTGAAACACTGGAGCAGAAGTTCCTACGAAGAAATCACTAAAGATGAGAGAGAGAGAGAGAGAGAGAGAGAGTCCATAATGCTTGGATCATTTAGGAAACCTGGTTTACGAGGGTCCCATATTCTAAGGATTGGGTCTGAGGCACCAGCAGCAATTAATGCAGAGCCTTCACCTCCAGCATCTAGACAGTTGAAAGCTTTCCCGCAGAACTGCAGCAAGCGGAATATTATTCGCAGATAAATTTTTACAACGTGTGGAAATCACAAAAAACAGAAGAATATGAATGGACAAATGAAAGCGTCAATGCTGTTGCTTTGATGTGTCACTGCAGCTAATCACAATACATTTGCGAGTGACCGAGGCAAAAATTACAAAATAAATGATCTTCAATTTGCAACCTATAAAACAAGTTTTGTACATGTCAATCTTTATGAGCAATTCACTCATTTCCATATAACTGAATGATATGGATTAAACAAGACTTCAAATTTATGTAACTTGCATGTGCACACACAGAGAGTTGAAGTATAGGTTAATTTTCCCATACCATTTTTGTTATATCTTTGCCTGTCTCAACATCCCATCTTCTGACTGAATGATCCCATGATGCAGAATATACTGTTTCATGCTCTGGCCAAATCACGGAAGACACACATTGTGTATGCCCGAGAAGTGTGGAAACAGCCTCCCCCTAGATGATGTAAATTACTAATGTTAAGGAAAATAAGTCAAAAATAACTCATGCAATAATAGATTCATAATAGAAGAAAGGGTCATCATCATCATCAAAACCTTAATCACAAACAATGCTGGGGTTGGTGTCATAAATCCACACGTAAAATTAGTGAGATATAAAGAACATATAAAATAAAAGTTCATCATTCTGAGGTGTGATATGCCCCCCATAACTTTAGAGATGAAAGCAAAACAAAAAAATAGAGGATGCATATTAAATTAATAGAAGACATATTACCTCCGATTGTGACTCCTCAACTCGATCTTTCACTTTTCTCTTCTTAATTGACACCTGATCACCTTCTGTGTTAGATTCATCCGTACTCCATAGTTTGATCGTACAATCCCAAGAACCAGAACAGACCTAAGTGCATGCAATAATAATAAAAGAAAAATATGAGTTTATCTTTAAAATCCAATTTATTAATTTATAAAAAGAAAGTAAGAACAAAAGGAGAGAGATAAGACCATGTCGCCAGAAGCATTTGCTGCAACACTCTGTATAGATGCCCTATGGCCACGCAAAATTTTAAAGGCATGCATCTTCATAAGATAATCTTGTGGCTCCCCTGTATTGAACTTTCAGAAAATGAAATGCATTGATTATTTAAGGTTTTAGAGTTCCACTTGGAAAGTAGTATGGATGCCAAATTACCTTCCAGAGCATCAGTGACCGATCTTTTGAAGCAGTGGCTACAGTAACTGCTTCAACATCTGGATTTATAAAACGATTGAATTAATGGAAATATGTGAAATAAGCCACTATATCAAAACAAGAACAATTGGCCAACCTCAAAGAGACAACAATAAAAAAGGATGGACAACTCCAAAATAGGAAAACATGAAAGAATGAAATACCAAAAGAAACAGTAAAAAACAAGTGGACCAAAGGAATCACATAAGTCCAAAAAAGGGAATAAAATTAAATGTAGAAAATGGATAAGTACAAAGAAGTATAGTGGAGTAGAGAAGAATCAGCCATGCTAACTGGTAAAGATCAGGCCAACAAAAATAAAAAACACACTAAATTCCACTCTCAAGGACAATTCTTCACTCAATGAAGCTAAAGACTGCAAAAACCTTGCAGAAGAAAAAATGACGGCAGTAATTACACATGTTTCTTTCACATACCAGGATGGAATTCTCTTCACTCACTCTGAAGGCTTAGAAAAGTTAAACAAATATTCTAATTGGTTTAAATCTAACAAAATTTCTATCATTTTAAATAATTGAAAGTGACCGCTTGTGTTGTCTAAAACGTACATGCTCCTCGTTGTTGCTCACTTGCATTAAAAGAAATTTGTAATATTAACTACAAGATGAGCACCAATGCAAAAAAACTCGATCAAATGAATAACAAACTGTATGAGAATTGAAAGAAACCAATGTCTACAGTACCCAATTTGTGAACTTATGACGAAGCAGACATTCACAATTGATTTTACAAAACTGTTTTCTACTTTATGTTTCAGAATAATGCACTGAGGGGTCAAAAACCACGAGTATCCCACAAATTTAGACAAGGGGAAATTGAAAGAATTGATATATGAACTTTTAATCTGAATAAGAGATTCAGCGATGATTATGAAAAAGTTGTACCTTCCGGTGTTATGATACAAGCAGCGGTAACAGCATCACTGTGTCCCTCTAACACATGGCTGCACAATCCAGCATTTTTCCACACCCTGAAGATAATTCAATTTAAAGTTTAACATTAATCAAGTTCTAATAAATACAACGATATCATGAGATAACAGGCTCGAGGGAGCCGAAACAAAGAAGCTTATAATGATTTTACCTTCCTAAACAATCATAGGACCCGGTCAAAATGAACCTGCGAAATACAACAAACTAGAACAGTTAAGTACAACTAGCATGAACTATATATATTACACACTGCAAAGTATGTGCCATAGACATTATCATGAAGGCGAAGTGATTCAACCCTATGATAAGGTCTCTCCTAGTTTCCAAAATTTACAAGCTGAATTATGCTAGTGAACACAAGTAGATTGCAGAAGAGTTCAAAATAATTATCCTGGAGCTTTTAACATTGATAAAACTTAATCACATTTTTTATAAGAATCAGAGCATTTAGAAACCATTGTTAAAAGCGTTCTCAAACGACCATAAAACCATAATTTCTTAAGGATATACACTCATTGCAAGAAAAAATAATTTTTAAGAAGATAAATATCCGTCTCAAACACAGCAGCAAATAGATTCCTACAGTGTTCCAAAAAGAGGTGCTCAAACGCTACTAAATATTGTCCTTAAATCTAATTACAGAAAACTGGAGTGAACAACATCCACTCTTACCGAGAACTAGAACCATCTACCGCACTGACCCAGTCATCATGCAAAGAAGGCTCTTCCTCTTTCCGTGGGGCCACAGCCTGTACATACTCAATTTCCAATATCTTCTCCTGTAGTAGGTTATATAATTTATAGTTAGATAAAGGACTTCTAAGGGTAAAAGCAAAGAACATCAAAAATATTCTTCCAAACAAACATCTCGATAGTGAGGCACAATTAGGATCTCTAAAATGAGGGTAAAGGGCAATTGCTCCAGAAAGTATTGCTGGACTTATACTCACTATCTCATACAGATGACAGAGTATGTGATTACTGAAAGCAACTATCTAAGAACGTATTGAATTACCAATGAAATTCCCTTGGCAGATAAGAATTGCTCCAGAGACATTCGAACCAGCTCGCCGTCAATCAGAAAGTCAAAAGGCTCAGATTGCCAATCAGAATTCCCTGTCGAAAAATGATTTAAAAAAAAATTAAGTCACCCCCACAAATTATAATCAAAGTAAATATCATTGAAGCAGCTAAGCAATGAATAAAGGCCAAGCTTTCTCGAGCCAAAATACTATACTCAGTCACAAATGCACATCAAAGTCAAGTACCGGATTGGAGGAGATTATTCACGACGATAGATAGTCCATAGCGGGTGAGATTTGAGGGGATTGAGATGGAGTTATTGGAAACTTTGTAGGGATCTTTCAGTTTTGTGACAAAGCGCACTTGAATGCGCCTAGACGACATCTCTTCTTCTTCAATTTCTCCTCGCATATCCATTCCTGTGCTTGACATTCTCCACGGAGAGGAAAGCTAAGGGTCCTACTGAGATTTTTCTTGAAAGAACAGCCAGAGAACTAGGGTTTTAGGGTGAAGGATAAAGCGTCCTCCTTTCGACAAAACGCGCCGTTTTATATTTTAGGGGAAAATAGCACTATTAGCAATGATTACTATACGATTATATATTAAACTCTTTTTTTATTGTATGAATTGTACAACATGCACTTCACTTTTTTCCTACTAAATCTGTAAAGTCTTTTCAAATAAGAGGAGAAATATTACAATACTCTAGGCGGTTCTCTCATAACAAGGTAAATAAAATGTGACGAATATTTAAATAATCATAAAGACTAAACATGACAATTATTTGCCCTTCACGGAAGAGAGTGGCAAACGGAGTTTCCATTACTACAGACATGTTGACAAGAGAACATTTAATCGACACATAAAAATTCGAGCTTCTTACACAAAGTGCCTCATTCAAGAATCCAAGAAAGTATTCGACACCAAGGCTTGAACTACGTTTGTCGAGTCCACTTCTATCACAAAGTCACGAAAGTCTTCATGAACCAAGGCACCTTGTAGGATCAATATCCAGCGGATTCAAGTAATCATAACAACTGAGTTCCCATTACTATAGACATGACGAGAGGAAAAATTTAACCGACACATAATAGCCCATATGAAACCAAATGTTACAATACACAGTTCACTAAAGGATGGGAACCTTGGAAGTCATAAAAGCTACATTAACATAACCCAAAAGGTGTTTTCGTCATTTCTGCTGCCTTTCTACACCAAGCTATTCTGTCGCCACCAAAGCCAAGGCCTAAGGGTCGCATGCCATTTGTTAATTAGTTGATCTCAGGAAGTTGAAAATGCCCTCTAAGCAGAAAAACATACAGACAAGTCCTAAATAGAACTCTCAGTAGTAGTTAGTGTCTTGAGCAAAATCAGCAATCAACTTCACCACAAAGTTAGGCTTCTCCACGTGAGGCAGATGACCACAGTCCGGTACTCGTTGCAAGGTTGCATTTGGTAGTTCAGAGTGCAGCCGCTGCATTTGTTACAGAAAGATGTTAGGAAATGCCACCGAGAACGAAACTGTTCATCACTAGAACAGGCTTTAGGGCGTCAATATGAACATTTAAAATCCAGCCAAGCTGTTTTTAAACAGTTTATCATCATTCGTAACGAAGCACATTTTAAGATCAAAACTTACTAATGCAAACTTGTAGTTGACAATCTGGTCATCCTCACCACAGATGATGAGCACCTTTTGCTTTACCTATAGGTAAGAACACAGTCCGGTTACCATCATAACGTCACGCATAATTTCAAGCCGACAACCATTCATCAGGAAATTTGATAGATTTTCTTATCATTGTTATTTCCATTGCATCACCTGTTTTACTTGGGAAGCTATGTTATACCCTCCGCTAATCATAAAATTGACAGTTGCATCTTTCCACCATGGTAGTAGACAGTGTAGGCGGCCCAGCTAGATCATAATATGTAATTGTCGTTAGATTTCAACTCCACACATTTCGAGATAAATATAAATACGCAGTGAAACTAGAATGTGCACACAGAAAACAAATGCTTTCACTTGTGTTCAATATACAAGAAAAGATGTAAAAAACTAAACTTACATTAGTCCAGTCTAAGATCGTCGAGAATGAAATGCCATTGAAGGCCAACATATTTGCACAAAAGCGTAATGGAATGCTCTTCAATAAAGAGACCTGGCCCATAAAAATAATTAGTTGGTTAGCAAATTCACTAGCTAGATAATATGACTTTTTACGGAATAAGATCCATTTTAACAAGGACAAATACATGTGATGTTTTTGGTGAAGGCAGTAGCCATTTCCATTTAAAAAAATCCCAAGTGCTTCAAAGAAATTATGAAGACTAAACTATCAATTTTAACACCTTTGCTGTTTTGTTTGTCGGTTTTTTGGGGAATGAGGGGGTAGGGGTTGAGCAGGAGTGTAAAGCAATGGCAATCCCACATCTTCATCTTACTGGTTTAATGTTCACAACTACAATCAGCAGAATAATATCTTCTGGGTCTATAAAGCCAAAAAAATGAGGCAATAAAACATTTTTTTTAATGGAGAAAATGAGGCAATAAAACATGAAATAGATAAATAAACATAATAGCAGTCATTCAGTTCAACCTTGTATTTATAGTCTCTTTGCCCCTTCCATGCATCAGTGGAACTGTAAACATCAATCAATATACTATATACACCCATGGTGTTCACAGCTCAGGCACACACGATACGATTATAAGCATACATGACTATGCCACCACAATATATAAAATATCTCAAAATCAAAATCAATAAACCTCGAGAGGCTACATTCGAGGTTCAGATTGTAGCATTAGCTATAGACAGAATTGTAAATTACGGAGGCCTACCCCAGCATAGGCTACTACTTTTGGTAACTTGGCTAGATTTCCGGTGCCCTCTGCATATGCATTTGGATTGATCAAAATGAGCTTTTCAACCTGCAAAAAAAAAGGGAATTAAAGCAAGTGTAAAAGCAAGAACAGGATGAAGAACAGAAGACATGAGATCAACGATACTAAAGACAATGACAGCCTTAGCACCTCCAGGTCCTCCACAACAGTTGTATGCAAATTCAATTCTCTAATCTGATACATCAAATGTCCGTTTATTTCAACTCAATATTGCCTGTGTGAAGAATTTATCAAAAGTTGATGTACATCAGCTTGTTACCTCCTACCCAGTGAACTTAAAGCCGCCTAAAAGGCTAAAACAATTATTGTTACGTTGGAGCTCTGAAAATTTTGGTACATGAATCTTTGCTAGCGTGACTGGTAACTAGCAATCGGCTTATGAAAGTAAATATTGTAAAGGAAATTTGCTGCCGCATCACAAATTAGGGTTGAATTAGTGATCCGTATGCTTGACATCTCGGGAAATTCAGGCAATGAGAAATCCTATGTTGGCTTAAATCTTTATCAGTGCAAGCCAACTCCACAGTATAGAAACTCAATGCTGAGATGAGAGGGAAAGCTCATAATCCATACAAGTACTTCCTCAAGTTTTACATCAACAATTATCATTTCATAATTCTTTCAAGGATCCTTAGATAAAATTTATGATTGGTTGCATTGTCAGATTGATAAGCCAAACAAACTTCAAGTTTTAATTATGTTCCACCCATAAGAAGCTGGTGAAAGGGGGTTGCATATTTGAAAATCATAGATTGACAGTAGAATCAAGAGAATTTGTGTAGTACAGTAGGAAACGAAGAGGACTACCTAACAAGACATGGCTTGAAGTAGTAAGAAAATATATAGATTCAATAGGAGTTGATGAAAGTACGACCCTAAATAGAAATGAATGGCAGAAACGAACACACATAATGGATTCCTTTGATTTTCTCATAATCTAATGTAGCTAACCCCAAACTTTCGAGATAAAGGCTCGGATGATGAAGAGATTGACATGAAACTATCCAACCTTAGATAATTTATCACCAAATGCATAATGAAATCAGCAACATGAAAGTCAACTTACAGCTTCCGGATAATTGACTGCAAAGTCAATTGCAACAGAAGCACCAAGGCTTGGTCCAACCAATGTCATTGGCCTTCTGATATAGGACTTCCACAGCTAAAATTAAGGTTGAAAAGAAAATAGTGTTACATGTCCGTATGCAGTAGGTAGACCATTAGGTATGTTTACAGAAATTAACCATGATAATCAAATCGCAGTCTTAAGGACAAGCGGCATGCACATTCAAAGTGGTGCCAGAGTATGATATCAGAATCAAGAAGATACCTGATAGAGGTGATAACGCTTGGACGACACATTACAAGGTGGAAGTCTTTCTATTACAAGAGAAAGCATTGATCAAATTAAATATATCAAGAAGGAAACAACCAGACTTACAAAAACTAATTTGGCCTAGGTGAGGATTAAGATAGCAGCTAAACCTAAATCGTTGAAGCCCCAACCAAGAATATCGATGGCCCAAGCCTCCAAACCAAGCTGCTCAAGCAAGGGGTATGTGCATCTCCATTCCAAACAAGAACTAAACATATTAAAACAGAACAAGTATTTTCAGAAGGAAGTGAATTTGTCATGACAGAGATGATTAAAATGGGTGGATGTCTAGCATATTTTGCTAATTACAAACCTGTCAAAGCAATGAAGGAGGACCACTGGATTGTTCTTACTTCGTACGAGTGGTTTCACGCAACTACTCATTATACAACTTCCAGAATATCCAATCTGCAACAAGCAAACTTAGCAATTCCTATCTAGTGTTAACTTTATACAAAGTGCATTGACCAGTACCAGTAGCAATAGCTGTTGTTTGGTCCATCAACTGTAATTTATACCCGTTACCCTCCCCATTCCATAAAGTTTCTAGTTCAGTTTGTTGAACATAATGTGGTAAACAGAACTCGTCAATTTCAGGAAATCAAAACTAGAATGAAAAAATGAAGAATAATAGTACAAATCCAGAAACACAGACAATGCAGTAGTAGTCGTAGTAGTGAAACCAAAATCTGAACCTGTACAGGAAGCCTTTCAATTCTCTGAGCCAAATTTCTTGCAGATGGGTCTCTGATTTTCTCAACCTCTTTAGGCAAAAAAGAGGGGAACCCACCATCACCACCCCCATCAGCAGCCATAACCTTAAAGCCAGCACCTGACCTTCCACATTTCACTCTCATTGGTGGTGGTAGAGACCCCCATAAGAGAGCCATTGTTTGAAAAATTTAAACCCTTTTTTTTTTGTGTCGGGCTAACTTGCTCGTGTGACAAGAAGAGAAAGAAATGGAAAAAGTTACGGTCTGTTAGTGAAAAGAGTATGTTTGTCCAGAGGTCCAGAACATTAAAAAAAATCTTTATGGGTGAAAACTGCCACGGCATAGCCTTAGTGTCCTTTCCTAGCTCTCAATGCTCCTCTACTTTCTTGACTTTAAGCAACGCAGAGCCGAAGATAATACTGCTACAAGAGTCAGAGTGAATAAGAGGTAGACAGAAGTTAAAAGATCATCTATCTTCTGCACTCCAAACCGAGTACTTTTTTGTCGACATTGTTTAATTTTGGAATCAATACAAAGCCTGGTGCTTTTCTTGCTTGTTATTGAGGTTACCTATTCTTTGCCTATGCATAAATTATCAGACAACAATGTATCAATTTGGGCCCCCTACTGAATGAAACTTCATTCCAAACCACTTGATGAATTCATCCCCACATGGTTCCTGCGTGTCGATTTGCATATTCCTTGAGTTGTCAATTTTACAACACTTTCACAAAAAAAGGTAGGTCATGTTCTATTTTGCTTAAAACCAATTAAGGATATGATCACATCAAATCGTGTTTTAATGTCGTAAATTATTAACTTTGGGTTAAAACCTCATCTTAATTTTTTATATGATAAATTGCGGATACGTGAATCTCCCGTCTCACACTCATCAGACAATTACAAGTCTTAGTCATCAGAATGACCACGAGAAAATTTGTTGGATGAAATTTTAAATTTTTTTATTATAAATGCATAGTATTTAACATGACAATTTCAATGATTTATTTTATTCAAAACATAAATTAAATTCAACATAAAAAACATAATACAATCCTAGATCATTGGATATAAATTCAAAGTAATCATTTTTCAATGATATTTTTTATTCAAAGCATAAATTAAATTCAACATAAAAAAACATATGACAATCCTAGATCATCGAATATAAATTAAAAATAATCATTTTTTATGATTTTTTTATGTTCAAAACATAAATTAAAGTCAACATAAAAAAAACATAAGACGATCTTAGATCATCGAATATAAATTCAAAGTAATCATTTTTCGATCGTCATAAATTTGATTCATGTTAATTCATGTTGTACCATAGGCTAAACATGGAGGCCTAAGTCTTAAAACCTAGACTGCTACGACACCTGTCACCCAAGAGTTAGGCAGTTCTCCCCGATATAAATCTTTCATCCTCGAGCTTTCTGGTCCACTTCAGAATCCATAAAATTTCGCTGATGTGATGTGCATGGTCGGTGGATTCAAGTTACCCAAGCAGACTTCTCTGTCTTGACTTCTCCGGGTGTATTGATTCCTGAAGTCACATATGAACTTTTGCTTCAGATTCAATGTCCATCAAAAAAAATATTGCAAGACTAGGTAAGTCCACCCATTTCATAGAACCTCCAGCAAATCAAGTTTCCAATTGTAAAGACTCTATCAGTGGTCAAGTTCTTTAATTGTTTAAAGCAACAGCATTGATTGAAGAAGGTGATGCTTGCCTGAATCAAGCTGTATCTTGTTCAATGCTCCATCTTTTGCATATTGTGTTACAGTAATATGTTAAAAAGAAAGAAAAAATTGAAGGCAACCAACCCTAGCCAAGGACAGTTATGTACAAATGATTTCTGCTCCATACAATTGATAATCATCAGAAAGGAGAAAGTACAGAACTATCATGAAACTGAACTCTTTGTAATTCGTGTTACAGACAATGAGACATAGATGTGGCTTTTGGCAAATACAACCACCTGCTTATCAATTAAAAGTAAAAAAGCTAGTAAGAACTAAGTGGGGATAGTAGCAACATACTGCCTACAATGCAATCACCTCCTGAAGGAATTATGCAATGATTTTGGTGATCCTTCAAAGAGATCCAACAGATAGTTTTCTAAATCATCAGCACTGTACTTAATGTGCTTGTCACTAACATGATTTTTATGTCTTCCCAAGAATGTCCTATAGGCCTGAATCACCTTAAGAGATGTTGAAATTCGTAAATCTTCTCGAAGCTGAAAATCCTGGATAAGCCAGGCAGTCTGTGTCTTGTAAACCTCTTCGAAAGCAAGGTAGAAGCTACGGAACCTCTCTTTTAGGTGAGTTTTCGAGATGGAATCTGCACTGGAATTCCCCTCATCCTTTAGTAAAGCTAGGATTGAACTCCATGTAGCTCTCTCATAGTTCATTGCATGCTGTTGGAATTTCCAGTTGTGCTTTCGAATCCAGTCATCTCCAAATACAGACCTAAGTTCAGAGTCCTTTACCTTCTGAGTCATGTAATATATATTGTTCATCAAGAAGATGTGAACCAGAGAAGGGTCCTTATATAACTTGGCCTTTTCTTCAATGTTGCATTCCAGAATTGAAGCAACAGACTGGAAGTGGAGAGTCATTGGGGAAATATTAGGCGAAGTTCCTCCACTTGTGTTCCCTTCTTCCTTAGCTGGACTCATTTCAGGTGAGAAAGTAATCCGATGCTCTCCGTCACAGTCATCAAGGAGAAAATCAAGGGTTTCACTGTAGTCGGTAAGAATCTTGATATAATTCATCACATATTTTGTCAAATGGTGGATTCCACCTCCAGCAAAAGGGTTTGTAGATGGGTTTGACGCAATCGCATTCTCAAATCCAAGAAATGCTTCCCTCACAGAATCACCCAATCTCTTTATAACCTCATAATACTCGTTTCTAATGCAAAAACCAGCCTCGTCTAAGTATAAAGCATCTATATCAGGGAGAAGACTTGATAGAAGCTCATACATGTCAAGAATTGGAAGCAACTTTTCTGGTTTGTGAGGGCCAATAGATACTGCTTCCGCAAAATTCAGCAGCTGCAAGATTGAAGCCTTTGATGCCTCCACGAAACAAACTGAACTAACAGATCCAAGCTCACCAAAAATCTGTTCACTAAGCCATTTCTCGCTGGAAAGATATCGCCGCACAAATATCTTCATAGCCCGAATCCATCTCTTGATCTTGGAGTTCAAGGCACCCCATTCCATCTTCAGCACATATTCAATGCTCAGCTTCTCCATTTCAAGGATAAAAAGATACTCATCAAAGGCAACCTTTCGAACACTAATATAAGCCTGGGAGCATTCATGGTCATAATTTGATTGGATCATCGAATCCGCTATGCAACTAAGATCAGAAATCACATTTGGATTAACCAAATCTATTATGCATTCCTCTGACATTCTACTCACACCATCTCTGTAAATTGGCTCTTCAAATGAATCATCGCCAAATGAGTTTATTGAGCCAACATCAGCTGCGTCCTCTTCACTTGAACGGAAAGACAAACGTTCAGGCTCAATGGGTTGCCTATGCTCATCCAGAATGTGCCTGAACTCTTCCTCAAGCCTTGCCATAGCCATTTGAACAACACTGTGAGCCCTCAGCAGAAGCTCCTTCTCATCTTCGCCTTTTTCATCCACAGACAACCTATCCAACCGTTCGGTCAAATTTCGGGCTTCATCTACAATATTTAAATACTCATGGCCTTCAGTTGAGCCCCCATCCCATATCATAGAGTCATCTACCTCCCAGCTCATAATCTTCTCCCGAACAGCATTTAGCTGCGATTCAATCTCACTAATTCCTTCACCCATGTTTTCATTTACTGCCGTTTCATCCTCTGCAGTTATGGTGGACAGTTGGTTGCCAAGGTCCGCCAAAACTTTCTTCTCATCATCTGTTAGCTTCTTTTTTGACCCCAGCGCTCTCACTAAATGCTCTGCTGCAGCGATCAAGTTCTCTTCTTCTCTTTCTAAACCAGGAACCATGGAGTCGTTATTTCCCATAGCCATGCAGTAAGCAATCTAAACATCAAATCAATGTATCTTACTAATCAAAAAACCCCACATAAGCCTTTTGAAACAGACACCAATTCCAAATTCCTTGATACCCGGACTACTAAAGATAACTCTTTTGACAAAAAACCTTGATAATTGTTTGTCCAAAGTCCAAACAAACTCTTGAGCATTTGTATGCAATGAAAGGGTCAGCGGCATAAACTGCAAAAACCAAATAAAGTAAGCCTCCACGGCACAATACTATCATGAAGGGATGCAGAAAATATCTCCAGAAAAGAAAATAGGACTAACATAACTATTGCTTCACATCACAAAGATATTTCGATCAAACTACAAGATTGCAACATAAAGAGCACTGTTCCAAGATCAAGAATTTGGCAACAATAATGAGAACCGACTTTCTCTAATCTCAATCTTTAAGCTCAACAATCCCAAAAATGGTACAAAAAAAGGATCCTGAAGATCCAAATCACCAAAATAATAACTACAACACCTGTTTACCCCCAAATGGATTTTCAATAATTGCCATTAAAACAAAAAGAAAGTGAGACAAGAAACAACAATCGAAAGCTTGTTAATCATTAGCCATAACAACTCCGAGCCAGATCTGTCAGATTAGGCAATAAAAGAAGTTCAAGAAAAACGATTAAGCTCACTAAAGTCGAGATAAAAGAAAATTATGTAGGGGGAGAGAACAATACTGGCCTGGCCTCCTATTTCGGAGCTTCTGAAGATATTCTTTAAGAGTTTACAATTTCTATGGCGAACCTCTCTCTCTCTGTGCCTCCGGATTTTCTGCAAGTTGTGTGAGAAAGTTGGCTCTTTGGTCTACGCGGATCAAGAAAAGCCAAAAGCAAATGGTTATCAATTTTATCACTAATAACACAATTGCCACTTTTATTTATTATTTATATCTCTGTTCTTCGTTTCTATTTTATTAAAATCATTCATTTCTAGCCAAAGAGAAATCAATTGTGGCCGTCGGCAATCGGCATTCTCCGTTTGATACGTTCTGGCAGTAAATCACAAATATTTACAGTAATTGTAAGATTTTACTTTCTCATAATTACTTGTTATATTTGTAATGTGAACAGACATATGTGATGTTTGAAGAAAATATAATGAAAAATAAAATAATTTGGACTTGGTCATTGATTTTACTTGCTTCTCTCTATCCAAAGACTTTCAAACTTTAGTACTTTTCTCAATCTTTTGACTAAAATTGTGGTTTTCCTCTAAAACAATGATAAATAATGCAATTTATTTTTATCAGAAAACAGGTAATCGATTTGAAGAGAGATTAATGTATTAATTGGCCTCTTTTTAAAAATGATTTTAATAGCTGAAGTGTTGCTGCTCTGGGCTTGAACAAATTCACTTTGTTACTTGTCAATCTCACTTTCATTTACATATATGTACATATACACCCACACATAAATGTTTTAAATATCAAGTCCCCTTTAGTACTCATTGGGGTGTGATTTCAAACCCAGCTCGGCATATGTCATTAATTGTTGCTCCTTTTTCTTTTTAATAGGGAAGGAGTGGGAGGTATTTATTATTAGAGTTGTAAAATGGAGAGGGTTGTGTAGCTCATTGACCCATTGAGTCTTTTTGTTTCTGTTGGGTATTCTCCTCATTGGTGTAAAAAAAAGGAAAGAGGTGAGGCTCGAAGTTAGGTTTGAGATTATATACGATTCAACCCGTCGATTGAACTGTTTGAGATTTGTTGTCATTAACTGCTAATGTCAATTAAGATTTTGATTCAAACATTAGTAGATACTGGATAACTACTCCTTCAAATTAGGACAAACAAACTCGTGAGAGCAGCCT
Organism: Euonymus europaeus; assembly: GCA_963580455.1. NCBI lineage: Eukaryota > Viridiplantae > Streptophyta > Magnoliopsida > Celastrales > Celastraceae > Euonymus > Euonymus europaeus. The sequence goes on from OY756961.1 coordinate 27,387,271, forward strand.
TGTTTTAATCCTTTGACAGCCCAAAGTTTTGAATTAGGAAATACTGACAGTGTTCGGATTGAAACTAATTAAGGTGAATTATTTCATTGGAAATGAGTAATTAAGAAACTATTTGGGCCTTCGGCCCAACCATTATTAGAAAATCTTTAAAAAAACAATTTGAACTTCTGTTTTGAGCCTCAACTGGCAGTTCTACAAAGTACCAGGGAGGCTGCTTTGTGCTGGGACAAAATCAATGCGAGCCGTATACAAGTTCATAGTGGACAATACTTTTGATTGTTGGCCCTAAGACTTGCCAGACAGGTGGAAATTTTTTCCCACATAACTGTTACAATCTCCCACCGCACAAGAACATAAAATCTCAATTGGCAGTAGTATTAATATATGTGCTTCCAAGGAAACAAATTTCCAGCACTACGTCTGTTAATGATCTGTGTACTTTTGTTCATTATGTAAATGATGCGTGCTTTTTAATAAATCTGAAAGAAATTTTCTATCACAGAAGGTATGTACTTTCGTTCATTATGTAAATGATGCGTGTTTTTTAATAAACCTGAAATAAATTTTCATCACAAAAGGCAAATTATTGCATTTTTACAGGAAACTCATTTGTCATTCAATGAAGAATTTGCCAAAGTCGCACCTCAAAATCCTGGCTGACCGAGAATATGGCCTTGGATTGCAATGCACCACCACCTAAGGATCCTCTAAAGGAACAAAATTATCGAAGTTATGGGGATGGAAATATTGAGACATCGGATCAGCTCAAAGTTCCCAAGGTATTTAAGTACCCTGAAAGACAGGTTTACTCAACCTTCAATATTGTTTGTTGTACTAGGGATATTCACTCTCAAATTATGCTTACAAGCCCAACTGATTCAATGATGTCACGAGTTCCAAGGGGTACTTCTTGCCAAAAACAGTAGGGTAGTGGAGTGTTATTGCCTTCTAGCTTGATGGTAGGATAGCTAGGATTGAAATGGTGTGTTAAGGGGTGAGCTTGAGCCCAATATGGTGGAAGCTTTGAGTTGCAAAGAAGCCTCGAGCTGGTTGAAGACGTTGGGATATTCAAAGATTGTTATTGAATCAGATTCTCAATTGACAGTCATTGCGATTCAGGGTTTGTCCCAGGGAGCTTCGTATTTATGGTCTATTGGGGATGATTGTAGGTGTCTTTCGAAGGATTTTAGTAATTGTTCCTTTGCTTTTGTTCATAGGTCAGCGAACCGTGTAACTCGTGTTTTAGTTATGGCTGTGAGTTATGTGTCTGATCTGAGTGTTTGGGATTCTATCCCACCCCTTTGGATTTCTGATGTTCTGTTTTTTTGACAATCTTTATTGGAGGTTTCACTATTTATTTATTTTTTAAAAAAACTTATATTTATAAATAAAATCCACATAGTCAATCATATTAAGGATGGGCGTACACAAATGATAATGAGTGTACACAAACGATAATGAGTGTACCCGTACCTAACGGTATCAAGTATCAACAATCAAGTTTACTTGCTTCTTTTTCTCTCTTCAAAGGCTCTCAAGAAAACTCTCTCTAGAAAATCGAACTTCCAGGCCCTTCATGGTGGAGGAGGTGGCGTAGATCATATCTACTACCTCCTCCTCCTCCTCCTCTTCCATTAATCTGCTTATTTTCAGTCTCTTTTGTTTTCAAGTTTAATGGTTACTTTCGCCTATTTTCCTAGCTTATTTTCGGAGGGTTTATCCCTGTGGCTTCTCCATGAAGCAATTTTATGGCCGACTGGCATGTTCTGTTGGAACTTCGCTTGTTTTGCGGGCTTATGTTCGGTCAAATGCTATTTTGCTAGTTCATTGACGCGTTTTCCTGCTTCTTCAAAGATGGGTACTCTTGGGTATGTTCATGGTGGATCTAGTTTCGAATCTACTTGCTTGATGACTCATCGCCACCAACTCTGGTGGAAATTGGTGAATGACTGATGGGTATGCAACTCGATTCTTCTATATCTGATGCAACTGAATCACTATCAACAAGCTTACTGCACTGTTTGATTGGGATTTCACCTGTTGAAAAATTGTGTTAACCCGGGCACGGGTGACCTAGATCTAGGTCAGAAGGGCCGCAGCCTTGCTCTGCATTCCCTATGCATTTATGCTTCTTCGCTTAGGCTAGCTTTGAGAGATGAATTTGGTCCTTTGGGGCAAAATCATGTATAGATTGTATCTCAGTACCGATTGTACCTCACCTTTTGTTAATGGACATTTGACATAAAAAAAAAAAATCAACAATCAAAAGCAGCGAAATTTCCCAAAAGATATGCTCGTTAAATTAAATTATATAATTAATTAATTCACATCTTTCTCAAGTGGCACCAGTGGTCTAGTGGTAGAATAGTACCCTGCCACGGTACAGACCCGGGTTCGATTCCCGGCTGGTGCAGAGCAGTGAAGACAACCGGCAGTTATGATGGGGGGTCCATCATAGTTAATGGCCATACACGTCATGATTGTGCCATCTGAGCTCTTACATTTTTCCTTTTTTACATTTTTGGACCAAGATTTTCTGGGCCGTCAATATCTTCGGCCCAATAAAAAATGTGAGGGACGATCAAAGCTGCCATTATGTCGCATTATACACTAACACTGACGTGCACAATTGGGCTTTTGAGGCCTGAAGGCTTGGACCAAGATTTTATGGGCCGTTAATATCTTCGGCCCAATAAAAAATTTGAGGGACGATCAAAGCTGCCATTATGTCGCATTATACACTAACACTGACGTGCACAATTGGGCTTTTGAGGCCTGAAGGCTTGGACCAAGATTTTATGGGCAGTCAATATCTTCGGCCCAATAAAAAATGTGAGGGACGATCAAAGCTGCCATTATGTCGCATTATACACTAACACTGACGTGCACAATTGGGCTTTTGAGGCCTGAAGGCTTGGCCCAGCACCAACTCCACTAACACAAATAGACGATGTAGTCAAGTTTGGTAACTTGAGGTTCATTGGCGCCGATCACCTCAGTGTTAAATATATTCATAATTATTATTTTTTATAGGGAGTTAATCAATTCTATAATACCAACATGAAAAGTAAATTAGTTTTGAAATAATTTTTGAAGGAAATGGTCTTGATGGGGTCAACAAAAATGGTCCGCAAAAAAAAAAAAAAAAAACACAGAGAGAGTTGGGCCCTGAACATGTGGGCCCGCTCTCAAACCTTTTAACATTGGACCAAAAAGAGAATTGGGCCCTCCTCTCCTTCTGGAAGAAATAGAATGCCCCACGTGGGCCCCTTTACTCTAGCCACGTGTTGACTGACTCATGAGTCCCATGAATTGACGTGGCCGACTGATGGCATTTATTGACTGCCCGTGGGACCCACTTCCTACCTATTCTTTGTAGTGGGGCCCTCTGCCCCACATTAACGACAGGAAAACCTAATTATAAAAACTAAGAAAAAAATAACAAAACAAATGAAAATTATAAAATAAGGGGAAAACGAAAATAAAATAAGCATTGCTCATTTTGTTTTCTAAAAAGAATTACTCCAATGTTTGACTATTTTCTCCCTTTTTTCTTTTCATTTGTTGTTCTCTCTCTCTATAACGAAAATTAGGGTTAGGGTTTTCAAGTGACAGTAAAGAACCCCTATTTTTCTCAGTTCAGAATTCCGACGATAGAGAAGGGGATAGGGTTTAGAATTTACTACAGTTCGGAGACCCTTCACGGGGTTTCGGAATGGGTTCTTCCTCTTCTTCTTCTTCTTTTTCGGTGGTCAAGTGGGGCAGTTTTTTAGAGTTACTCTCTCTGTTTTGGCTGCTTTCGCTTACTCCAGACGACATCTTTGTCATGGCCGACGTGGATAAATCCGTCCTGCTTCAGTTCAAGAACTCGGTAACTGACTCAGCCGGGCTTCTTTCGAGTTGGAATCAGATAATACCAAATCACTGCTCGTGGGTCGGAGTCTCTTGCGACGCCAATTTTCGAGTCGTGTCGCTCAACATTACGGGGAACGGCGGTGGCAGAGGTAATACTGATCACAGTGAGTACTCTTGCTCCGATCCTACTTCTTTTCCACTGTATGCGCTTGGTTTTAGGAGATACTGCAGCGTTAGTAAAGGAATTTTAGTGGGCAAGCTATTTCCAGCGATCGGGAAGTTAACGGAGCTCAGGATTTTGTCGTTGCCGTTTAACGGTTTCCGTGGTGAGATCCCAGGTGAAATATGGGGCATGGAAAAGTTAGAGGTTCTTGATCTAGAGGAAAACTTTTTTAGCGGGTCGTTGCCGGTTTCATTTGCTGGGTTGCGGAAGTTGAGGATTCTGAATTTGGGATTCAACAAAATTGAGGGGGAGATACCAGTCTCGATTTCTAATTTTGTCAATTTAGAGGTCTTAAATATGGCTGGTAATCGGCTCAATGGAACTGTTCCTGGCTGTGCTGGTGGCTTTAAAAGGGTGTCTTTGTCATTGAATCTGCTCGGTGGGTCACTGCCATCTGAGATTGGAGTGGGTTGTGGGAAGCTCGAGCATTTGGATTTGTCTGGTAATTTGCTGGTTGGTGGAATTCCCCGAAGTTTAGGGAATTGTGGGAAACTCCAGACGCTGTTGTTGCATTCGAATATGTTTGAGGAGGTCATACCAATGGAACTTGGAATGCTTCAGAAGCTTCAAGTGCTGGATGTATCCAGAAATAGTTTTAGCGGGGCAGTGCCCCAGGAGCTTGGAAATTGCTCTGAATTGTCTATACTTGTGCTGTCGAATGTTCTTGACCTGTATCTGAATGCTAATACTTCGAAAGGAGGGGACTCAATTGCTTCAAACGATGATGAGTTTAATTTTTTCCAAGGTTCACTTCCTTCTCAAATTACCAGTCTTCCGAAGCTTAGGATGTTGTGGGCACCAAGATCAAGTCTTGATGGAAGGTTACCAAGTGATTGGGGAACGTGTGACAACTTGGAGATGATCAATTTGGCTGATAATTTTTTCAATGGTGAAATTCCTCATGGACTTAGTAAGTGCAAGCAGCTGCGTTTTCTTGATATGAGCTCAAATAGGCTTACTGGGGAGCTGGATCAGGAACTTGCCGTGCCTTGCATGACTATGTTTGATGTTAGTGGAAATGCGTTGTCGGGTTCGATCCCTGGTTTTGGCAATAGTTCTTGTTTACCTCTTCTTTCCTTGAAGAATCCTCTCTTGAACATGGATAGTCCATCGTCTGCATATCTATCATTCTTCACTAATAGAGCTGAGGTTCTAAGGCCCTTGCCATTAATTCAAGGAGGTGGTGGCATTGCAGTTGTTCATGATTTTGGGGACAACAACTTTACTGGTACTTTACTTTCTGTGCCAATTGCACCTGAAAGATTAGGAAAGCAAACTAGTTATGCCTTTCTTGCCGGTGAAAACAATCTCAGTGGACCATTTCCCGGGAGTTTGTTTGAGAAATGTGATGGAATGAATGCCATGATTGTTAATGTCACCAACAACAGAATGTCTGGTCAGATTCCAGTGGATATTGGTACAATGTGCAGGTCTCTCAAACTTTTAGATGCATCAGGGAATCAGATTAGTGGGCCTATTCCTCCAAGTTTTGGGGAGTTAATCTCTCTTACTGGACTTAACTTGAGTTGGAACCCTTTGCAAGGTCACATTCCGTCTAGTCTGGGCCAATTAAGTGGTCTGAAGTTTCTTTCTTTGTCTGGTAATTGGCTGACTGGCTCCATCCCTTCCAGCTTGGGGCAGTTGCACTGGCTTGAATTTCTTGATCTCTCTTCAAACTCTCTTTCGGGTGAGATTCCGTTGGATATTGCGAACTTGAGAAACCTGACTGTTCTTCTACTCAATTATAACAAGCTCTCTGGGCAGATTCCCTATGCTTTGGCAAACGTGACAACACTTTCAGCCTTTAATGTGTCCTTCAATAACTTGTCTGGGCCTCTACCATCAAGTGATAATTTGATGAAGTGCAGTAGTGTTCTGGGAAACCCTTATCTGCGCCCTTGCCGCATGTACTCCCTTACAGTACCGTCTGCAGAGCAACAGGGTAGGCCTGGTGAGTCACAAAGTTATGCTGCTTCACCATCAAGTCCTTCCCGAGGAACAGGGATTAATGGTTTTAATTCAATCGAGATAGCATCCATCACCTCTGCATCAGCCATTGTTTCTGTTCTTCTAGCTTTAATAGTTATGTTTTTCTACACAAGAAAGTGGCATCCCAATTCCAGAGTTATGGGATCTACCAAAAAGGAAGTGATAGTTTTCATGGATATGGGGGTTCCCTTGACCTTTGATGTTGTTGCACGCGCCACAGGGAATTTTAATGCAAGCAACTGCATTGGTAATGGCGGTTTTGGTTCAACCTACAAGGCAGAGATCTCTCCTGGAGTCCTAGTGGCAATCAAACGACTTTCAGTTGGAAGATTTCAGGGGGTTCTTCAATTTGATGCCGAAATCCGAACCCTTGGAAGCCTTCGCCATTCAAATCTAGTTACTTTAATTGGTTATCATGCAAGTGAAACGGAGATGTTCCTCATCTATAACTACCTGCCAGGTGGTAACTTGGAAAATTTCATCCAGGAACGGTCTACAAGGGCCGTAGATTGGAGGATACTTCACAAGATTGCTCTAGACATTGCCCTTGCACTTGCCTACCTGCATGATCTGTGTGTACCTCGGGTCCTCCACCGTGATGTGAAGCCTAGTAATATCCTGTTAGATGATGATTTCAATGCTTATTTATCTGACTTTGGACTGGCTAGGCTGTTGGGAACTTCAGAAACCCATGCCACTACAGGGGTGGCTGGAACTTTTGGTTACGTTGCTCCCGAATATGCAATGACTTGTCGTGTCTCTGATAAGGCTGATGTTTATAGTTATGGGGTGGTCCTCCTTGAATTGCTTTCGGACAAGAAAGCTGTGGATCCGTCGTTCTCATCATATGGGAATGGTTTCAACATTGTTCAATGGGCTCACATGCTATTGAGACAGGGGCAGGCCAAGGACTTCTTCAACTCAGTATTATGGGATGCAGGTCCCCGTGATGATTTGGTAGAAGTTTTACACTTAGCAGTTGTGTGTACTGTTGAGCATCTATCCACAAGACCAGCAATGAAGCATGTCGTTCGGCGGCTGAAGCAACTGCAACCCCCTTCATGTTAGTAACCTGTTAATGCTCTTGTTAATTGACATTGTAAATTTAGAAGGTATAGCCCCATTTCTAATTTATCTGAGTTATTATTTTGGGGTACACCCTTTAGTTAGACTTCTAATCTGTAGTTACTCCCACGTGTAAATTTTAACATTAGTTTCCTTTTTTTTTTAACCCGGTAGGAAGTGCATCTCAGAATCTGCAGAAGAATGCAGATATTCATATACTTGTATTTCATATGCCTTTGTTGTTCAATAAAGCCTTGGAATAGAGATGATTTCCTTAATGGTATCAAAAAATGCTATGTTTTATATATGATTTCTGGGTGTGTTTGGTAAACAATTTTACCAATAGTATATAATTTAGCCTGTATGTCGGTTGCTTTATGCTGCTTGAAATGCTGGCATATATGTTGTTATAAATGTTGTGGGTGTTTGGGTAGATTTTTCAGAGAAAAACATATATGCTAGTATAAATGTTGTGGCTAATTACATGCAAGGGTACTAACACAAATTATTAAAAAATAGATTTATATTTTTTAAAAATAATTTTTACATTTTTAATACAACAAATTTTAACATTGTTAATAATATTAAAATATTATATATTTTTTATACAATTTTTCTTAATTTTTTTTATTAATATTTAACATTTTCTTACATTTTATAAAAAAATTCTAACATTTCTAATAATATGAAAATATTTATATATTTTGTATACAATTTATCTATATTTTTTTATTAATGTTCAACACATTTTTACATTTTATTAAAATAATTTTAACATTTTGAATAATACGAAAAAAAATATATTATATTTTGCTATACGACTTCTGTAATTTTTTTTATTAATGTTTAACATATGTTTACATTTTATAATAAAATTCTAACTTTTTCTCATAATATCAAAATATTTATATTTTTTGTTATACAACTTTTCTAAATTTTTGAATAATGTTCAACATATTTTTACATTTTCTAATAAAATTCAAACATTTTTAATAACATTAAAAATATTTCTATAATAATATTTGGTCCATACATACAGGGGTAAGTTGGGCATTAGTTAATAGATGGGGGTTAGTTTCGACATTTCATGTATAATAGTCAAAATATGCTAAGCAAAATGACAATTTTGGATGCAAAAATGTTAAATAATATGTTGAATGTTGAATTGTTGTTTGGTTAGGTTAACATTTATCTGTAACTTATATGTTACATACTAATATGTATGCTCTTTAGAATTGTTTACCAAACACCATTAGAGTAAAAATTTGATAGGTAATAGTTTAGTTTAGTTGATAAATCTTTTATGAGGTTAAATTATATGCACTCTAGTTTGATTCTTATTAAAAGAAATACTCGTGGCCAGACATTTTTTCAGTATCTTGATCACGACAGGGTTCTATGTACCCTACGATATTGGGACTGTTTTTTTACATTGAGAACTGAATTCTATTACGATATTCCACCACCTCTGTCCAAATGTAAAATGTGTCGTCCTATGAATCCGCTATATTTTACTGACCAATCACCAATGGCCAGGTCAGCGTCATAATTAGAAAACAATATAAACGGTTTCGAGTCACATCCAAGGGTTGGCAACAGATCAAGTCAAAATTGTCTACCGGTCAGAGACGGCAATTGCTAAATGCAGTCAGCGTTTTACTCTCTATAGACCTATAGATCTATGGACGTGTGCTGTCAAATCCACTTGAGTTGTAAGACTGTCCCATCCCTCTGTCATGGTTTACTATTTCTAAAACTTGTTTAATTGACCCAATTACTCTGTACGAAAAACATGTGTCAATTAATCAATAAAATTATAAAAATAATAAAAATACATTAAGAAAACTGAAATCTTTTGACACAATAAATAAGACCCATAATATAATTCATAAAATAAAATTATAAGAATAATAAAAATACATTAAAAAACTGAAATCTTTCAACATAATAAATAAGACCCATAATATAATTCATAAAATAAATAGATAATCTATAGTAGATTGCTTGAGAAATCTCTTAGAATGGGTTTCAAGAATTATCTTATTATGGTATATCAATTAAATTAAATTAATGTATTTTTTTTAACACCAGGTTATATATAAAGTATGTTTAGAATTTAAAATTATATTATCCTCAACAACTACATAAAAAAATGATTAATCAAATCTTACAAGTTAATTAACAGAGATATGTAATTTGGATACATAACAACAAACATTAATCAAACATTAATCAGTGAAAAAAATATTTAATTTCAAAATGTTAAGAACCGTTTAGCAAGAAAAAAAAATTAAAGTTAAATAATGTAAAACATAATTTGATGCATTCTTGGGGCTCACAAATGAATAAAAAAAGCAAAAATTTTGTCTAGAGAGGCTACATTAATAGGAATTTCGCAAAAATTCAAAGCGGAGATCGTTCAGTGGGACCCATAGAGGGTGCCTTTTTTCTTTGTTGAATGATGAAGCTAGCGCCTCGTATATATTTACACGTGTCAGATTCTAGTGCAGAGATTACGTGATGATGTGCGCATAGTCCTGTCAGAGTATTTCTTATTTTATAAAAAAACAAACACTTCGCAGAAAATTCGAGATAAAGTATATCGTCCCAAAATCAAGAGCAATAAAAAAAAATCATAAATTTACGTTAAAAACAATGAAAATGATCCAAATACAAAATAAATCAATTATAGTTAAGATATTCAAATATAAAAATACTATAAATAATTAATCCAATAACTCATAATATAACATAAAAATGGAAATAATTTAAAATGAACGATTATAAATAATCATAAAAAAATAAAGTTTTGTCTCATTACACAAAACGTGAAGATAATATTCATCCAATCCGAAATACAGACACATAAAATCTACGTAAAATCGAAAAATCGCCTGTCCCAAAGTTCATCACTAGAATGCATGATTGCTTGCTGACAATAAATCTTGCAACGGGGACAAAATTTATATGACTACTCTGCATCATCTTTAAAAAGTTAAAGAAACCTGAAACCTGATTATGATGAATAATGATAATAAACAAGACACAGAATTAGCATACGCTACATCGTTCAGCAAACAAAATCTGCCCAATATTCCAAAAAATTAAAGCACTACCCTAAAGAAAACTTCAAAAATCATTAGGAGGTTGAAGAGGATGGGAGCAGAAAAATCAGCAAACTAAAATGTACCTAAGTAAGAAATCCGGCTAAAAAAATTCTATTAAAGATAAAGAAAAAAAACCCTATCTCATATTACGGCACTACAGAATCCCAAACTCACTTCCTGTGAATCGAAGAAGCAATTAGTAATTCTAAGTTACGAGCATTGACCGACAAAAAATCTCCGCTGAAGGATCTAAATGCCATGTTTCATGAAGAAGTAGGAGCATTCTGCTTAGGTCCACTTGATCGACCGCCTCTTCCTCTCCCCTGATAACCTTCACCACGACCCCCTAAGCCCCTGCCTCGGCCAGAAAATTCGTCGTAGTTTCCAAACTCATTCCGGCTAAAACTGCAGCCGGGACCATAGTTTCCACGTGTCCTGAAGCTGTCATTTCGAGACCCACCCCTTCCTGAAGGGAGCCTACCTCTTCCAATACCACCACCTGCAAGAGTCGCCAGCAAACAATTTTGTACTTTTGTGTTAAAAATTAAACAAAAGACCAATCAAGGTTTTGAAGGGTGGTGAAGAGAGAATAAATTTGTCGTTACAAGACGCAACAGTGAACCACTTAGTGCAAGTCAATCATAATCATAATCTCCATTCGATTAACATTTAGCATAGGATTATTTCTTTACAATTAACTAAATGAAGAAGAAACAGCCCAAAATCAATTACAACTTTCAACTCACCTCGAGTACGTGCTTTCTTTTTCTCCACAAAAGCTTTAAACCCGCTAATGTTGATGGGGGAAGCCTGCAAGACAATAGTATTTTCACATATAAACACAAGGAAAACCAAGTTGAAATTATTGGACACCTGATTGAATGGTTGAAATATTTACAAATACTTAAAAAGCACAAAAACAAATTATGCTCATAAGAATTTTCAGTTATGACAGGAATTTCAAAATTATTTATAACATGTGTTGCCATTCGCTATGACTTATGATACTTTGTTAAGTCAAAGTCATAATTTTATCAACTTCCTTTCAAGATTTCAAATACCTTCTAGGGGGGAAATCCTTGTCGGATTAGAAACCGAGTCCATGAGTATAAATGTAAACTCACTTTTTTTAATATAATCAATTCTTAGTTAGAGAAGAACATGTGGCCGAATGGTTAAGTTGCAGATGTGCAACTTTTGCAACTTAGAGGTCATAGGTTCAAATAATGAAAACAGCCTTTCCGGGTGATATGCGGAGAAAAACTATGTCCGTCTTGTCTAGTTGTCTGTCCCCAACCCCACCTACTGTTGAATCCTTGCGCACAAGAGTTGTTTACTCTACTTTTTTACAATCAATTCTTAGTTGTGATGTTAAGAAGCACTAGTTTGATGCCTAAGTATCGACCCTTTTATATTTCAATCTACTTCTTCAACAATTCAGGGCCCGATTTCTGCTCTTTCAAGTTATCTTGTTTCAAAGCCTGAACCATTCAACTAACTAATTTCAACCCTAGTGGCCTAAATCCCCAATTTCCCACATTTACACTCATGGTAACTATTCACATAAACAGAAAAAGTCAAAGAATCTACAGCTTTATTACCAATCTGTCACTTAACTTGTAGACCAATAAAAACCTTAAAAGTTCATAAACCTGTCTAGTTTGTAAGACAAAATTAAACCCTAAGGGCAGAGGTTGCTACTGAAGGTTCTTCATCATTCGATGTCCCTGAAATCTTTAACTATGTCCAAAGTTCACACAATGATCTAGTTTTTTTCCCTCAAAAGAGCAATTGACCATGCTGCTAACCTGATAATTCACAACCATATAATATGACTTTTTGGCCAAGCAGCCTTGAAGTAGTTCTTCTTAATGCTCATGAACACTATTTTTGGCCCAACAAAGTCTGAAAAGAACCTAAGAGTGTGGCAACCATGTCACAACCGCACAATGCAATACATACTAAAAAATTTCACGCATCATCCTGAAGCAAACAGGAAAAGGACTCTAATAAGCATTGCAGCACTATGAAACTAAAGAATTACGCAGATGCAGTAGACCTCACCAAAGTACCGATAATCCAATTCAAGGCAATGGAAATTCAAATGGCCTTATAAACTTGACTGTGACTAGCATAACTAAGTTTGATTTCTCTCATACACGAGATCGGGTTTCGTAATGGAAACATAAATTGGCTGTATAGCCACCAGCCAACAAAATTAGTTGCAGCATGACTATTATGTCTGATGGAAATTGAAGGATCATGGATGAACAGTAAGTGGCCCATAAAGTCCTAAGTAAACAACACCGGTACATAAGGCTCTCGCACTGGGCAGCTTTGGGGATAAAGATGGCCACATACATTACCACACATAAAGTCCTAGTACAACACAAAAGAAAACTGGGTATAATAGGTGTTGAAATTGCTAGACAAGAAACAAACCTGGATTGCGTTGTTCATGGAACTGAAAGAATGAAATTCAACAAATCCAAAACAGTATCCCTCCAGCTGAAGAAAAAGAATCACATATCAATAAAAACTCAATAGTTTTCTCTCCAGTAAGAAAGACTTCTTGCAAGAGAATAATTATCATCGCATCTAAAAAACCAACCCTGTTGTTTCTGACTTGTACACCTCCATCCTTGATCGGACCAAATTTCTTAAACTCTAACCCCAGTTGAGCAGCCGTCATATTTAAGGGCAAATTTCGTACGTATATGGAGTGGTCCTCAACTGTTAGCAGAATGTAGTTAGGAAGGTAACCATCTTATGCACAAGTTACAAAAGAAAAAGGATAGTGCGTATCGTTGTGCACACAATGACCATAGCAATTCCAGTACATTGCTTTCACACAGGCATTGAAGTAAAAACGCAGTAAATATCAAACGCCTTCAACATGTACATATAACATAGGAAAAGCATAACTGAATGTTATGAGAAATATGCCCCATACCCTCCTCGTGACCATTGTTACTTTCAGGATTATCAGAGTTAATCGGGGCGGACGGTTCAATATCGGGAACAGGTGCCACCGGTCCCACTGACTGATTTTCTGTTTCCTTAGGAGCCACTTTAGCAATATTAGTAGGCACATAAATTTTTGTTGTGCCCAAACCCCCTTTTGCAACTTTCACCTACAAAAAAAAGCAAAAACTTCAAGAAGGTTTCACTTAAAAGTGCCTGAAACTGAAGAATAATCAGCAGTGAACCCACAATTGATGCATAAGATTTCTTCGGAGCATCCTCTTGAGCTGGAGAAGATTCAACACCACCAGAAACATCATTTCCATTTGACTCAGGCTGGGAGTCCACGACAGCCTTCTCTTCAATAGCTACTTGTATTTCATGCTCAGATGTGTCATAGGCTTTTCCAGAAATATTTCTGTCTTCGACCACAAGGTCCACAACAGAAGTTGCTGGGTCTGATGCAGGAGGATCAGGAACAGAGGCAGGGTCTGCAAAAGAGAGAAAGAAATGTGTACAAGTCCTTGACACAATATCATGAAAAAAAAACATTTTCAAGAGAAAAGGGCTAGACATTAATATGGCCCGCCAAGGGAAAATTGTAGAAAGACAGATATATTCATCATCACCACCATGATCATTGCTTTTGTTCCCAGCAATTTGGGGTCGGCTACATGAATCTATAATCATTTTGAAAGACCATTAATGATTGAATGACGGGAGATTACCCGGATCTGGGATTGTGGGCAATGTGTGATCATTATCAGTGTGATTAACCGGTTGAGTCTCCAATGGTTTGCTATCTTCTACATATCTAAATACATCATTCAGGACAAAGAAACCATTGTCTTGTGGAGCAAGAAAAAATGACTGCACAAAATTCCGTCTCACGTTATCCTTTCCCGTCAAGCATCCAGTAACGAGCACAGACACACCTTCCATGTAAGACTTCTGAGCATCTGCTGTTTTAATCTCGGCCTTCAAGTCTGTATAATTCAAGGAAAGAATTTTCTCATTGATACCCTGTTGCAAGATTAATAACACTGTTATCCCTTCGCACCACAGGATTCCCTAACAAAATTTAAGTTGCTGTTGTGTTGGAACGTATTCTGAGTATCACCCTAGTTAGATACGACATTTTTAGAAGGGATAGAGGATATACCAGGTGCAAGAGTTTATGATTCAACAAAATATCTTCATTTGAAGTGATAATAAAAGCATGAATGAACTTTATCTTAACAGTTCAGCAGACCTCCCACAACATGATTGTGTCCTCCTCATGTTGTAAGTCAGAGGAAGACAACAATTCCCCAAAAAGTTAATAAAAAGATGGCTTTACAAGGCAACAGTAAGCATAGACGAATTAGGTCTCTAGCCACTAGAACCCCAAATTTCATTTTTACGATGCAGAAAAACTACGGAGAAAAAATACCAGACTTAAATTATTGGTCATGGGATGATATTATTCTACACCTCCATGTTTATTACTTTATTATATCTCATGAATCATTGCATTGATGATTGACCCTTGAATAAACCACCACCAATGATTAGATTGATGAAAAGATGCCACAATCACACTGGATGCCTACATTTGAGGCCTCAACCTCCTAGGGATTGGTGCAGTCAGATAAATACAGATGTCTTCAGTACATTAGAGTTTTACAGGCAATGAAATTAATACAGTAAATTATTAATACAGTAAATGACAACAGAAACACTATAAGGGATTTTCATGGAAAAGAATATCCATGCCATCGAAAATTGAGTATTTTGTGAACGAACAAAAAAATCTATAATTGTTCAACAAGACATTCTACTTCTAAGCAACACTGATACAGAGTGTTTTACTGAAATTATTCAGCAGACTCAATGGAGAAAAATAGCATTAAAAACAACACTAAAAGACTTTCAAGATTCTTACTTGCATAGTTGTCACTGATGTCATTGCACCATGGGAATCCGGCCGGCTGACCACACTTGAATCCTGATAAAATTTGTAAACCAACTCTGGAGAGTGATGAAGAATATGGTAGTACTGCTCAACAAAAGCATTCCCAACAACCTGGGCAATCAGAGTAGCTTGTGTAGTTGCATTTTGCAAGGCCATTCTGCAAGCAAATCAACTCATAAAGTATTACTAAATCAGACATTGCCACATTTCAAAATGATTTAAAAGCCAAGATAGTTAACCTATGTAATCAATAGGTTATACCAGTAAGCGGGGCAGAAAGAATCAATCAATATGATCACACATACTCGGTTAACATGTCAAATAAGATGAACTACAGCATGATTTCCAAGCACATGCAAAAAGGCAGCAGATTAATTGTGCACATTTGCAAATTGCAATTCAAAGAGTACAACAAGACACACAATGGTACTCGTCAACAGGAGTTACAGAATATTAAAAAAAATGAAAAGATTAAAAATGAAGCAAAACACTTATATGTTTAAACAAACTGCAATGACCAGAAGCTATATGAGCCCCTCAAGACATTGGGTTTAAAAATCTAGATAAAATTTCCAGCACCATTAGCATTCAACAATTCTCTCGTGTTTACACAGTCTATGAAGAGGAGAGGGAGTGGGTGACACTCTTGCAGAGGAAAGTAAAAAAACAACAAAAAATAACATAAATGTTAAAAACTTAAAATTACACATAGTACCAGAATAAACGAGAATGACAGATATAAGTATAGAATAACTCTATACTCAGAAAAGACAAGGAGAAAAAAAGACTTGATAGAGAAAGTATCGACACAACATATATCCAAATAATTCACGGCTTAGTGGACCGAAAAATAAACCCCAATACTTGGCACCAAACGTCAAGGGAAACTTGGATCTTCCAACAGAGAGCAATACATTTCTGGGATCCAAACAATACACATCACAAGAACCAAACCCTAAAATCACTTTGAACACAGCACCATAACTTCCCTTCCAAAAATTCAATGGAATTAGCGGATCACACAAATTCTAAGCAACATTAAAACCAGCAAAAAATTGTACTAAAGTAAAACAAATCAATCGTCAATAACTACCAATCATAATGCCTGGTCAAGAAAGAAAAACTAAAACCAAAAACAATCACTCAAGCAATAAACCCTAAAAAAGGTCATAAATAAAAATTACAGAGAAAACAATTAGCTAATCTGCGGGAATGGTATTATTTGAAGCATTTAAGGTCATAATATGATCCAGAAAGACTGGAACTAGAAAGTACCTGAGACGGGGAATGCCGCAGCTCGCGAGAAAGAAAGATTTGCTACGTTGAGATCGTACAGTGTGTGAACTGTGAAGGAGCGCTGCGTGAGAGGAGGACGAGGAGGAAGACGAAGAGTCTAGAGCCCCACTCAACAAAGAAAGTCGGAAAGCTACCTGCAAAGGATTGTTCGTTTCCGGGTAATGTTACACACCCCATTTTTGCAATTCCACGGTTAGAGCAATGTTATCCCGGCACGGGATAATCTTAAAATCGAACCCGGTTTATAGGTTTTTTTACTGGATCAGTATCCGAAGCCCCTATATTTTTAATGTCGGGTCATGTAAGTTTCTCCATCTTTTTTGGACTAAAGAAGCTTTTTTATTTTGAATAATTGATCACGTTTATTCTTTGTATTTTTCATTAAAAAGAAAATATGACATGACTGTTAAGTATTGACATGTTATATTTAAAAAAACAGTCAGAAATTTCCTTGAAAACTGAAAATAAAGTAATTAGTCCCTTTTAAATCAATCTTCCTCCCAAAAACAACCATGGAGTGTGACAAAATGAAATAAATTATCATGGCTTAGTTCTGCTATTGTGCCACTGTAATCCATACAATACGCATTTTCCAAACCAAAATCCATAAGAATAAATCCATGCGAACGAATATGTACTGGACTCGCCCAAAACAACTAATATTTACTGCAGGCCATGAAGGGGATTGTTATGGTTATTTAATCATCAAGGCACATAAATCAATTTTTTGAAAAATTGGATTGTCATGTTTGTTTATTTGTATGGAATGAATCATTTACATGATTCTATTAACTTGATCCGTCGAGCCTAAATTTGATCCGTCGTCATGTTACACTTCCTTATATTCATGTGATTTATTTATTGGTTAAACATTAACGTCACGTTAATAAATAGCAAACAAACAAGATACTCGGGACATGAACCTAAACTTAACTACCTAGCAAGCAATTAAATAACTATTGGCTTAAAATAAGAACAAACGAGCGAACTCTCTGTCCCAACCATAATTTAAATTTTCCTTAAAAAAAAACAAGAACGAGAGTTTGAAAAGACCATAAAACATTCAAACAGACAACAACATATCAAAAGAACTTAATCTTGCTTAAACAATAAAAACTCAAATTGGGCTTTAAATGAGCCCATATTAAATCGTGATAAGTGCTCCTCATTGGAGCCCACCAGCAAAGCATTCTGCGAAAACCTCCATTTTGTCGTCACTTAAAGCCAAGCCAACCTCAACTCCACCACGCCCATCGCTGCTCTCCGCCAATGAAATAGCCCCAGTCCTATCCACAGACGCGATCTCCACTCTCTTCGGCCTCCCCCACCCGAAATCGGACCCGTACACATCGAACCTGGGTGACCCGGCAACCGTAACCCCTACTGCTCCCGGTTCTAAATCTAAAAACTTTTCTAGCGTCCTATTTGTTTCTTTCATATCCACTTTCCCCATCCCTTTTACCAGCTCGCCAATTCTCTCCGCCACGTAAACGACACCGTCTGCTCCCAAAATGTCTTCTACTTCGAGAGATACCCCATAAGTTGCGACACAATTACCAAAATAGTTCGCCGGAATAGGAGGGTCGAAACGTGCCCTGACATCGGCCGTGAAACCAAACCAGAATCTCGTGTTACTCTCGATTGTTCTGGATTTAGCAATGCAATACATAGTGTAAGCACAAGTGAGCACAAACGTAGATAAATGGAGCGATGTGGGTTCTGGATTTTGCCGAGTCGACGATACATACTCTCTGAGTTTCTTTATATCTTCCCGAGTCAGCTCAAATGTCGACCGGACCAAGTTTTTCGGACAACTCAATTGTGGAAGTACCTTCAGGTTTTCTGGGTTTGGATCTTGGATTCTTTGGGCCCACTTCTCCAGGAAATGCCTGCAAAGGCCTTCTGGGTCCTCGACAACGGCCCGGTCCATAAACGGTGTCAGCTCCGGCGGTAATGAGTCAGACTTGCCGGTTTTGCAGACGTAAGACCAGGCTTTGAAAAACATGGTTGTAGTTTTGCCGTCAAGAATGGAATGGTGAGTAGAGAGCCCAATGGAAAACCCTTGGTGAGGAAACAGAGTCACCTGCAACGACAAAAGCGACGCCGTTTTCTCAGATATTGACAATTCCGGTACGAGCGGATGCGATTCAATAGCGTCGCGTGGTTCGGTACCCGATAGGCGGACAAAGTTAGAGTTAGATTCAGCGACGGTGAGAGAAACGCCGTCGTTTGGGGTGTAGAGGATTAAAGGTTGGGGAGCATGTGAGGGCCAGGTGAGGTTGCCAGCGAGTGGGAGGAAGTGGCGGAGAGTTAGAGAGAGTGTGTGTTTGAGTTTGGGGAGAATAATGGAGTTGAAGGAAGTCGGATCTGATGAATCAGTGAGTCGGTAGTAGAAGACTCGCTCAACTGGAGGGAATCTGAACCAAAATGTATCGAACAGTGTGAGTGGAAGAGATAACTGGGTTAGCGGCTCAGAGGAATCGTTAAACGGAGTAACTTTGCAAACTTCCTGTATCTTCAGTGAATCGTTTGACGCCATGAGAGAGACAGAAAACTAACACAAGAAAAATGGAGAATGGTATGGAGAAGATGATTCAACAGAAGATATTTTGAACATTTAAAAAATACCGACCACATTATATTGGGCCCCAAAGCAACGTGTAGTTGCACACCATTTTCCATTCAAGTCCTTGACAAATATCAAAATTAAAATCGTCCTGACTCCTGCATCGATGATTAGATCCAACGTTATTATGTATAGCATGAAAAATGTGTACCTACTTTTTTTGTCCTCCTTGTTTTTGTTATATTAATCTAGGGTTGTTAGAATTGATATTAATTTTCTAATAAAGTATGTATCAAAACTGTGTTATACCACTGTTTATGCCCTCCAGTCCCACATTGGATTTGTGTGTGTGTTAAGCAGTATATAGGTGCAGTCAAGTAGAGTATTTTTGCCCTTATGGGTTACTCTGCTTGGTTGCTTCTATGTGCTTGCTTGGTGTGTCTCTCAAAAAAACAAAAAAAAAACATGCTTTAATTTATTGTCGAAAAACATGCTTTAATTTATTGTCGAATCAAGAAGTCGACGATGGTATTGATTCTTTTATTGAGGTTAATATTATGTTTCTCATTGAAAGTAGGTTGTGTTCATTTTGGCCACTAACAGTGGCAGTTTGATAGTTCTGTAAAATTGTTTTAAAATGACAATTTGGTCAGTTAACATGCTTACGTGGCATTTGAAATGTCGTTCATTATCACCTTAAACTTCCTCCCTTCCACTTCATTCTCCACGTTCTCATCGTAGTATCACTTTCTTGCAACCATTCTCATAATAATATTAAAGCTCAGCTCGAAAATCAATGATTTCAGTTCCACCTTGGCAAAACTATGGTGAGAACTGCGTGACAACAGGCTGAATAATAACCTCTTGACCTCGCCTTGCCTAATGCTTAAGAACATGTTGAGCCGTTGATTGTTAAACATTTCAATGGCGTAGATTCGGCGCAAGTTGAGCTAGTGGTCTCCATACGCGAGGACTGTGTGATGGTTGTGTTGTTGTAGCTAACGTACTTGTTTAAGGTATGCTTAAGTCGGTTGGCGAATACGATATCGTTCTTAGTAAAGCATTCTTGGGAGAGGCAAATTGATGTCAACACAATCAAAGCATAATGAGAATATTGGATCGTATTTTTCAGAGAGTTTATAGAGGGTGTGGTGCAAGAAAAAGATCATTGTTTTAGGAGACAAATGAGGCCAAGAATTCCGAGAGAAGGAGGACATGAAGGGAGACTACTAATATTAATGTTTTTGTTTTGTGGGTTGTTGTTATTGAGAGGTAGAATTTGAGTGCAAGACAAGAGCAGAGAAATGGATGAGTAAAATACAGTGGTGTATTCCATTGCTGATGTGCTTCGCTTTTCCTTGTGATGGCTTCATCAAAGGTATGGGCATTTATAGAAAGATTTGAGATGGAGCCAATCATGGAACGTTTAAATGGCAACTGTGGAACAGTGAAATACGTGTGAGTACCGAGAGTGTGGGAACACAATATCTAGGCAAGTATTGGGGCGAGGGGGTGCGTGCGCCACATTTTTTCCGTTTGGCACAGCGGTTCCACCTTACGGAACCACTGTGCGAAACACATTAGACCGCTAAGTACTGTGCATAAGCTTACAAAAAAAAAAAAAAAAAGTACTGTGCATAAGCTTTAATTTGTTTTTTATTTTTTTATTTTTTGTGATTGAATTTAATTTTATATTTAGTTAAAGTTACAACAAAAATTTAAATTATAATTGAATATTATATAATGTCTGAATATTTTAAAATCATAAAAATTTAATATTTACTGTACAAGTTTAGGATGATGATTTCGAATAAAAATATATATATTTGTAAATTAATTGATGTTAATTTAATAATAATTTATACTTATAGTTATATTAAATTATAGTTATAAATATTTTAAAAAATCAAATAAAATAGAGTTTTCACAATTGACAAACTAATGTCCGTTATAAGCCTCATTCATCGATGCTTCTAAGCTTATTGCATAATTCATAGGCTAACTTATTTTTCACAGTTTATAAACTAGCGTTGGAATTACAAAACAAAGCTCCAAATGTCTTTGTTTGATAGATTATGCATATCATAATTTCAGCACGACACCCTAGCTAAGCAGCTTATTTTAGGGGTGTGCACGGTCCGATCAATTAACCAGATCGTGAACTCCAAACCAAAACCAAAATTGGAATAGACGGTTTTGAAAAAATTGAAACCGAAATCGAATCATATTTTCGGTTTAACCGGTTTTAATGGTTCAGTTACAGTTTTAAAATCAATTATATAATTATATATTATTAATAATTATAAAATAATATGTAGTGGACATATAATTATAAAATAAGGTATAATGAGTAATGAATTATTAAACAAAATATATTTATATAAAATAATCTGTAATGAGCATATAATTAAAAAATATTTATATCATTAGAACTATATATATTCACATTTATAATATATATATATATAATATATAATATATATTGGTTTCGTCTAGTTTTTCAAACTGTTGACCAGAATCTGGTCAATAAATAGGACCGAACCGACTTGTCGGATTTCCGAATTTCTATCAATTTGTGGTCCGGTTTGCACAGCCCTAGCTTATTTATAGATACAAAATTCTTAAAATAAAATAATAAAAAAACCTTACTAGAAAAGGATAAGTAGACAATAACTCATAGGACATAACACAATCTTACTACAAAAATACAGAAACAAATTAACAAACATGCCAACTAAGCAACTTCATGGAATAGCTTGGTCACTGCAGGTCTTACTTTGCACAAAGCCTCCAATGGTATAGTTTTGTGCATGACACTAGCGCTCATCTCAGTCATGTCTACTTCCCTTTCTGTTGTCCTCTCCCATTCAAAACACTGAATTAATGTTCCCAAAGTCAGGCCCGCTACACGCTGGGCAGCTATTGCTCCAGGACAAGCCCTTCTTCCAAGCCCAAACGGCAGTAGCTTATAAGATTCAGACTCACCACTCTCAAACCTTTCGGGCTTAAAACTTAATGGGTCGTTCCAGAGATATGGGTCCCTGTGAATGGCACATGCATTAACAATCACTATTGTGTCGCGCGGCACAGTGTAGCCACCAATAGAACAATCTTCGGACGCATAGTGTGGGACCAAAAGTGGGGCCGGTGGATTTAATCGAAGGGTCTCAGAGATTATATTGTGAAGGTAAGATAGTTTTGGAAGATCGGATTCTTCAATCAAACGGTCTTCACCAACCTGATCATCTAGTTCAGCTCTAGCTTTCTCTAGCACTTGGGGATGGTTGACCAAGTTTGCCATGGCCCACTCCAATTCTGTTGCTGTCGTGTCCGTCCCCGCAGTTAGGTTTACCAGTATCAGGCCTTTAATGATGGAATCAGTGTAGTATTGAGGTTGTTCCTCCTGTAATGAAAGAAGATGTCCAATCATGGTATTCATGCTCTCTGAATTTTCTCTTTTGCTCCTCTTCTCATCAACCAGACGTTGAAAGAAAGAATCCGCAGTTATAGCCAATTCTTTTACCTTTTTTTCGAATTTTCCTCCATCAATCCAATTCAAAATTGGCAAGAAATCACCCTTATTAGAAACCCCGCCGACCGACAGAATCATCACAATCAACTCCCTGAACCGCCTCGCCTCTTCTTCCTCGTTTTCAACATCATCCCCATAATACCGCTTCCCTGCAATCTCTCTCATAATGATATTGTAAGTGAGATTCGAAAATAGTGATCTCAAGTCCACCTTTTTGTCGGAGGATCGCGAGAGTTTACGGAGTAATCGCATCATCTCATCTTTTCGAATGCTTGCAAATTTATTGACACGGTGCGTTGAGAATAACTCGAGTGCCCCAATTCGGCGGAGATTGCGCCAATGGTCACCGTAAGGCGCGGAGCTGATGGTGGAGTAGTTGTAGCTTATGTGTTTGCCGAAAAGAAGTCGAGGACGGTTGGCTAAAATGATGTCGTTTTTGGTGAAACATTCTTCTACTGCAGATGGCGAGGACACCACAACCACAAGGCGAGAGCCGAACCGGAGAGATATAATTGGGCCATACTTTTGTGAGAGCTTGTTGTAGAATTGGTGCAGAGGGAGTTTTAAGAGGTGCAGGTGACCGAGAAACGGCAAAGAAGGTGGACTTGGAGGTAGATTTTTGTGGGTTGTTCTGGATCGGTATAGTTTGAAAGCTAAAGCAAGAAAGAGGATGGAAAGGACTGTGTAAAGAAGGGTGTTGTCTAATTCCATGGAGATTGCTCTCTCTTTTCCACCTCTTTTGCGTGATTGCTGATGCGTTTAACTAATCCAGATTTTGATATATATATATATATATATTTATATATACAGGGCATTAGAGGAGTGCTATCCAATAATATAAATTTTCTTAGTGGTCGTCAATATCCTTGCGGAAACTTGTCATGTTAACTTTGACAATCTTGTGAGAAAGAAATATGTAGGAACATTTGGACCTTTAAAGTGTTAATAAGAAGACCTTTATGCGAGAAGATGGAGGGAAGTTTTAGGACGCAATTGTCGCTAAACCACGCAATTGTCTGTTAAATCAAAGTCCAACGTCACTGACTACGTCATCTCTCGGTCCAAAAGGTTATGGAGATGAATTTTTCGTACTGCTAGATCTACTCAATAAAAATGTCTTAAAAGATCTCAAATATTACGTGACAAGTCATAGATCATAAATTTTGGAGGAAAAATATATTTTTGAAATTTAAACACATGTGTATTGTCTCACATGAGACATTTTAGGATATAAAAGTCTTTGGATACTACATTTTCCATGAATTTTTGGGCACATAAATTCTGAATCGTCGCACTCAAGTAAGTAACGTTGATGTAGTGAACTTGAGAAAGATTCGTCTCTATCCTAAATAAAAAGGTCACATGCCAAATAATGTTTTGAGAGGAGTGCTGTCTTGCTTTCAGAGAAAGTTTCAACTTTTACGGTGTCGAAGTCATATTTTGACGATAAAAAATATTCAGTAATTTAATTCAAAGAGTATCTCAGTTAGTAACGTATCTGATTAATTCATTAGATGTGATTTTTAATGGGTCCTTTTTTATGATGTCATTATACCCAATGAATGAGTGTCACATGTTACTGAAATGTTTGTGAGATTAAATCACTGGGATCCCTAACATTATTGATTTACGATATATTTGTCCAAAATATCCGTGAGTAAAATTAATGTTCCGTATTGTATAAAGTCTCATTATAAATATTTTATTTTAGATTATACTGATAGATGTTTCACTTTTTTTAAATTTTTGTGTTTGACAGGGGTGTAATGATTATTAAAATTATTTGGTAAATAAATACTCATATTTGGTATGCATGTATCTTATTTATCCGGGTAATTTTTTTAGGTAATTTTCTTCATATTTCGGGTGCAATGATTATCCATAAGAAGAGGTGGATAATTATTACCCTAGTAATATATTACACATCTATTTATTACTCTCTTATCGAACACATCCTTATACATGTACTGACGTGTTTGTGATGTATCCACGTTTTGGGACCCGAAAATATTTACATGGAGAAGCATGACGTTCTCCTGATTAAGAAAAAAAAGTTTTAATTATTTAAGGCAAACATTCTAAAGTATATGACTTTCAAAAGAAAAATGTAGAGAACTTCAACCTTGTTTAAGCTTTTTAATAAACTTCATGAACTGTCCACCCACTCATGAGCGACGCTTGCCTTTCTATATATATGCTAGGAGCATGCACCAAAGGAGGAAGGGTAAAGGAATCACAATTGAATGAATCGATTAAATGCGTCTGTTCCTTCGTCTGAGGAACATAAGCGTCTCGTCATTTTTTTTTATTTTACCTTCCATTTAGTTATAATTAATTAACAAAGTTATTCCAGCTGTCGAATAATCACGAGATATTTTTTGATAATGTGGAAGCCTGATTTAACTTATATCAAATTTTGGTAATTCGGTGTTAATATAAGGCATTCATTTATTTTCCATTTATTTATTATTAATTAACAGCTTATTTCACCTGTCAAATAACCATGAGATATTTTTGACAACGTGGAAGCCTGATTTTGCTTCTTTCAAATTATGATAATTCAATGTTAATATAAAGTATTGATGATTCTACGATCAATAATTTAATATTTTTCTATTAAATTTTTTTTTAGACAAAAATCTATCATTGAAGTCATAAATCTGATCAAAACACTTAGATATATATATATTTTAACTAAAGTTACAACGGATTCACAATAAATTTTCCAAAACAAACCCCGCGTTCTATTATTAAAGGCTTTATGGGTCCTTTCACTCAGAATTCGAGAACAATGTTATTTTATTGGTTAATACCCTGTTTGTTTCAGAGTATATACTGGCTTATATTATGTCTATCATATTCTCAGACACTCTTAGTTTTTACATTTTACGATAACTTATACTCTATGAGACATACTCTGATTCAAACGGAATAAATGTATAAATAGTGCATTTTCCTTTTGAGTTTGGATCCCCATTCGGCCAGTGAGCATTTATCCGATCTAGATTCAAGGGCCAAAGCCCAGCCCGAACCCCAATGTGCCTTGGGCCTGGATAACTCGGCACAAATGCTCTGGCAGACCTGGGCTCTATTTGCCATAATATCTCATCAGTAGCTCATTTGCCATAATATCTCGTTCTCTCTTGTCTTGACTCTCGATCTCACTAGTGGCTCACTGTGGCTACGCAAAATGAAAGAAACACAGAGGCACTTGTTGCAAAATCTACACTTTTCAAAGTTCAAGAAACTTCACGGCTTCACTCGATCACTCCACCCTTTTATGGAAGTGAGGAAATCACCATTCACCAGTTCATGTTGCCCTAGTTGAAGCACCCAACTCCAAGTCCATTTAAGACAAGTTGGCAAAGTATATGACTGATTACCCATGTAAATAAATTGTAACTTTCTAATTATGTATTTATAATTAAAGAGATGAGAGATTAAGAGTGACGCAAATTATTAATAAGTATATTGTATATAGGTGCCAACCTAGTCTGTATATATATTTAATATATATGATGCAATGTCACTCTCTATAAATCTATAACATCATTAACATATTCATGTAGTTCAATATTTTGAATTATATACAAAATTAATGTAATTATTTTGATTTTATAATTTATAATTCAAAAAGGAAAAGAAAAAAAAACAAAAAGGAAAAGAAATTTGGGCCGAAACGGCCAAAAGGCCCGCAGCCAGACTTCATGGGCCTTGGCCTCACTTTTGCCATCATTTCCCGGCCCAAAGGCTGATTACTAGAATAGGGCATGTGCCTTGAAATGCCGGCCCGGTCCGATGTCGGTGGTGCACACTGCAAAGTTTCCCAGGCTAGAAGTACTAGTAGTCGTTTTTCCCAAAACAACTGGGCCCGGTTTGTCCGGCTGCATTTTGGGTTTGAGCAGTTAGGCTAAAATTAAATATCAGGCCCAAATGTTATCCCAGCTCTGTAGCCCATAACCAGACACTCAGACAGTACTTCTCCAAGCTATCAATTACGGACCATCAGTCAGCCTGATAGCCTACTTAACAAACTGGGCCAGTAGTTTTGTAAAGTAATGATTAGTGGGCCTCTGAATTCATTGGGCTCCAAGTTCCAGCTGCCAAGGTAATTACATTATTATCGGATAATAACCTTAATTTTGTTTATGTTATCGTAAAATATAACTAATTTTGTTTTTGGGCATAGTGCTCCTATGGGTTCCTTGGAATAAAAGACAACTCAAATAAAAGAAGGTTAGCACGCTTTAGTTATAAAGTAAAAGGTGATGCTTACTTTCCTTGTACAAAAATATCACGTCAAATTGCCAATTATGAAGACTTAGGGATAATATTTCAACAACGTCGTTTTATATGATCCCATAATTTATTTAATTGTATAATACAATGGAATAACAGATTTTATTACAGTGGAATACGTATTATTACAATAGAATACGTTATTTATTGTGCTAGAACCTGTTATTTCATTGTGATAATACAATGGAATAACGTATGAGATATTTCATTATAATAATACAATGAAATAACAAATTATAGTACAGTGGAATACGTATTATTACTATGAAATACGTTATTCTATTGTAATAAAATATGTTATTCCATTGTAATAATACAATGCAATAAAATATGGGATCCCATGTGATACAACCTCATGAGATATATATCATTTTTCATATTTCAATACTCTCTTTGAGCCTCTACCTCAAAAATTTTGAGGTCGGATATATGAGTTTATTAAAAAATTAACAACAATGCATTCCGCATGTTCATTTTCTCCATTAATATTTATCTAGCCAGGATCATATATTTATATACTCTTATGTTAGTTATCCGACCCGTGATGATACATAGCCTAATATATATAAATATAAGTATATAGTTCTCTCTTGTGTTTTGGGCGAACCAATTTCAATTTTATTTCTAACTAGACTGTCATGCTTCTCATAATTTGTACGTAACTACCTTTTCTTGAGCAGTCTATTCAAGATCAGCTGTTCCCTGAGATTAAAATCATTGATCTTGTGACACAATGCTGTGCGGTCAACAACATGTATAGTCTCCTCTTCTTGTACATAATTTGACTACTTTTGCAATTTACGCGTGCGCTTGTTGTTTGATCTTTGCTGTGCAAACCTGGTTTGCTAGCTAGCTGGTTTCTCTACTTGTAATTTCTTAAGAGACATTGGTCAATTTCTTGCTTCAACACTAGCAGTAAAGAGTATATAGTAGAGAGTGGCGTGCTTAAAACTTTAATTTGTACCAAAAAAGGTAAAAAGAGCATAGCATGACTTGCTTTTGTCGTATCATCAGTCATCACCAATTCAATTGAGTAATTGATTCCTCCTGTTGGGTATGGTTCGTACTTATTTATGATTAATATATATATATAGTTTTGAGAGAAGGAAACGCACGTTAGGGTTTACGCAGAAAACACTAGGGTTTGATGGTAGTTCTTCGATGAGAGTGGTGTACTGTGTACAAGAGTTTTTTGTAGAGATTAAACTGAAGGGTTTTTTTTCGTACTGTGTTATTCTCCCTGAAAAATAATGGATTTACTCTCTCTGTGGACACAGCCCTATAAACTGAACCAAGTAAATTTAGTATTCTTGATTTGTGCGTTTAATCTATTTATATTTTCTTCTGTATTATTCCCAACAACTTGTTGAAGACCCAATACTCCCAATATTTTTAACTTGGCTGGTTAATTAAATTGTGTGTTGTTGTGACTTTGTTGGAAATTTTGATGATGATTCAGAACTATTTAAGTGGGTTTAATGAGGATTTAATGCAAAAGGGGACTCAAATACTGAATTTTTGGCAGCTGATCACTATCACCATCAAAATCCAGGAGACAGAGAGAGATAACTCAGTGTTCTTGGGTAGTGAAATTGTGTGATGGGTACTGTGGAATCACTTTTCTGTCTCTTCTGCTGCATCTTAATTTACTAATACAGTTTTGCTTCTTCTTTTTTTTCTTTCTGTCACTTTTATTTCTTAGGGATTGCTGCTCATGAAAAAAGCATTTGCATTAAGAGAGATCTGCAAAACACCCAGAACCAATAAAAGGAGTGAAAAATAAAAGTGATCAGAGGTAGCAAAGATGAAAACACATACAGTACTGTATGTAATATGTATACTATACGTACGATGATAATGCAAAAAGAGAGAGAGAGAGAGGAGTGAGACTGAAGTACTTTACATCCTCTCTGCCCCATCCGGTTAAAAAGACCAATAAAATAATACGTCAAGGCTCGTCTTCCTCCTTCTTTGCTGCTGGCTTCTGCAGCAGCAGCAACTCTATTTTTTATATATGGCCACCAGAATACAGAGATGATGATATCCTCACGTAGCAAAGGACCTTAACAATTCCTAGGAATATAACAATGAATATATTTATGCGGTTTTTTTTTTTTTTGAATTTTCAAACTTGATTTTGTCGCCAAAATCAGTGGTGTATGGCCTGCTACATTTGCTTATGGACGTTTATGGATGAAATGTCTATGAACTACTAGCACTGCCGTTTTGGATAAGACTTAATCTCTTATGTTTGGACTTTGATACGTGTATGTATAGACAAATATAAAATGCATGTAGAGACTAATTTAATTAAAATATATATACATGAGGATAATGAAATCATGGTAATTGATAGATTTACAGTATACATATGTCTGTATATATATATCCGGGAACCATTTGGTTTAATCCGCAATAATATATAGCACTTTTGGATCAGAGATAGAGAGAGGGATTACAGAAACCTTTCAACTAGGTGTCTCCTCTTGAGATGCCCAACACTGTTTTACACAAATGCAGAGAGAGAGAGAGAGAGGACTCCCCTTCCCCTAAAAAGCTTATGTCCTGTCTCTTTCATTCTGCAAACAAACACACACTACGGACAGTGGACAAGCTCTCTCTTTAATTGCCATGAACACCATGGACAAATCAAAACCCCACAAATTTTAATATTTTGTTAACTCTCTGAATTCCTTTTTTTTTTTAATAAAATATAAATTTTATATCATAATGGAATAAGAAAAATCACCATCCTCCGATGGTTCACAATGGGGGACGTTTAGGCCAAATCCACGTCGAAGAGCAAAAAAAAAAAACACATAACAAAGTACAATCTAATTTTTTTATTTTCAAAGCAGGACTCCCGTTTGATCTAAATTTAGAAGACCCTTTGCTTTTTTAGGAAGCTCGCTAAACCTGCAAAACAATTTAGATATTATAGTATTCGAAGCTTTTGAAACCACACAATCCGCCACAACGTTTATTTCACGAAAAACATGTTGAAAGTGAATATGGATGTTCTTACCGCTAATTTCAATTTGCTGCCTTAAATAAATCAATAAATCCTTAATCTGAATTCCTTAATTAGTTACTATCAATATATGGACAAGTCTCTTGGTCATTGACTCTTATTTTCATTCTAATAAATTCCATCAGATTTATCAAAAAACAAAAAAGTCTTTGCTCATTGCATGCCGCAACAAAGTTCCTGCTCTAATTGTCAACATATATGCAATTTATCATTAATACAAAAGCTCCAAAGTCTCTTTTTTCTTCCTTGAGATCCTTTTCAAGGATGAAAAACATAACTCGACTACGTCTCTATATAATTTTCCAGAGACAAAAAAAAAAAAAAAAAGAAGAAGATTATTGTGGGCGTCGCCTGTTAATAATTAACAAGGTAGGATTATTCAAGCCAAGAGTCCCACTTGCTCAATGCATATCTCTCTGCCGGAAAGTTGGGTGTGTAGGTGTGGTCCTCCTAATCCCCTTCACATTAATTACATCTTCAACTCTCACTGGTCCCTCACTAAATATAGTACCTTCTTTGTGTCTCTATTTGCCATCATCATACACTCCTCCTCATGATACACATCAATATATACACACATATATATATATACATCACACTATTATTGCTCCTTATAGTGTAGACCACAACTTTTACAAACCCCTTAGTTTTGATCCAACTATATACACATGTCTCTATTTCCTTTTCTCTAGTCTTCAAAATCTTTCATCGCCGCCCAATATCTAGATTTTGATTTTATTCCATTACAATCTAGCTATCTAAATTAATTTGGTATTGGATTTTCTCCATCCAAGTGAAAATTCAAGCTCAAACGTATGGCCCAACTTCTCAATATATTAACCAATATGTGAAAAATTCGAAAAAAAAATGAAAATTTATAATTGTGAAAGCTAAGGTTTGAAGTCAAGACCTTCATGCTCCAATACCATATCATAATTTGTTACTTGTCATTTAACCTAATAATTTAACTGATTGGGTCGCCATATTTCACAACATTTTTCTCTACTAATTTTGATTTGATTTATTTCTTAAATTGCCTTGTACGTCTTCAAAATTATATTATAGTAAAACAATTAATTATATGAAAACAAGAGAGAAGAGAAAATGGAAGACACTTGTTTTTTTTTTGTAAAACGGCCTCCTAGTTAATTAATATAAATTAATCTAATTAAATATATAGTAAACAATCTAGCAAAAATTCAAATAAGAATTATATAAACCTTAATTGGGAATCCTTTGATGAAGGTCAAGGCTAAATCAAAAAGGTAAAGAGGTAATATCTTATGACCCTCAACCTCAACCTGCCATTCCTCAATATTAATTTCTTCTTGATTGACGATTCTATCATCAGATATTGAACTAGAAATAGAGGTTGTTCTAAAAAGAGAACTCATATTTGAAAATTGTTTGCAGAATAGTGCTTGTTATTAAGGGTATAAACTGACACTTACTATGACAGTCCGTCGCCTACTGGCCCCCTTCCGCCCTTAGACCTACCAAAGCACTGACAAAGCAACGTTCAACCATTTGTACCCTAATCAGTATCCAAAGCTGAGGAGTTCAAAAATGTAGTTGAACAAAATAATTTTACAAATCAACACTTATCCACAATTGGTCAACAGTTAAATAGGATAGAAAATTATGTTTAAAAGTCATCCATTACAAATACTTTTGATAAACCTGTGTTTAAACCATTTGAAATACCGTCCAAATTAGCTAAAACATTAGCTCCTCATGATGCTGATTTCATGACTGCAATAGATAAAAAAATTACAAGAACTTAGGGCTAATCTCACTCACTTTCCTTCTTTGCAAATTCCTTATATCCCTTAGTCATCTGCAAAATCAACAATACATAATCTTGACAAGTCTGAAAGTATTCCAGAAAATTCTGATTTTGAGGTCAACAAAATGAAAGGTCACTAACATGAACATTATTAAGATCTTCTCATAGTACTATACGCATGCATTGATCAACCCACGTGGAAGCTAGGGATTTAAACGCAATACCTACCTCATATCAACTTTTCAAAAATTGCAGTAAGATCCACATAAATATATACCCATATACATATACACCCCCACACCACAAGAATTGGCTAATCAATCATGGAAAGGATTGATGTCTAACCTCTCATGGAAGGGCAATGATTGCTCAATATGCGTGATGAAGGCCAAAGGCAAAGGAAATGATAAGAATAAGATACATACATTTTATTTTTAGTTCATTTGGCACGTGACACGTGTCATCACATCTGCCTTTGCTTTATCTTGTGTAGCATAATATATGGTCGGTTGGATTCCGGCATCTTCTTCTTCTCTTCTTCCTCTCAACTTGCTTTTTCTTCCAGTACTTCTTCTTCTTCTGAAACTTATTTATTCTCTCCCATTAAAGCAAAAAAATCTTTATACATACATATATATATATACACCCCTGAAGACACACACACATATATATCCTTCTCTCTCTTTTTTGAAATAATATATATCCTTCTCTTGAATCCCAACAACATCAAAGTTTCCGAATTATCGCTGTAAGTTCAATTCATTGTTTAAAGTCTAACCTAGCTAGCCAGATTTAACATGATATTTTTCTACCATGAAAAGTTCATCAACATGATAAATTATAATTTTGTTTCATTTATTTTCTATATTTTTTTTGTGTGTATTTTTCTTCTCTTCCAACTTAAGTTGTTCATAATTTTTGATGAATATATGTACTAAATTACATGCTCGATCTACTGATTTTTATTCTTCAAATCCGCACACAATTTTTTTAATTAGTTAATTAATAATCAGCTCTTGATGTTGTATATATATGTACTGGCTAGTTCTTGATAGAAATATTTTTTTATTTATATTTTATGCAAAAATATCTGCTTGGGAAAGTCATTTGATGGAGTATTGTTGGTCTTTCTTCGTTGACCTACAAGATATGCACCAAGAATGTTTGGCATAAGATGAATGCAAGGTCAAAGGAAATTGAGTCTTCATCAACAAAACATGATCAAGGAAGAACAAGCCATGATTCAATTAAGATCCCTAAATCTACTACTTCACCAAGCTCATCAACAACTCCATGGTTAAGGCTCAATAAGGATCCACGGATTGTGCGAGTTTCGCGAGCATTCGGAGGGAAAGACAGACATAGCAAGGTTTGCACCATAAGAGGATTGAGAGACAGAAGAGTCAGGCTTTCAGTTCCAACAGCAATTCAATTGTATGATCTTCAAGATAGGCTTGGACTCAATCAACCAAGTAAGGTTGTTGATTGGTTACTTAATGCAGCCAAGGATGAAATTGATGAGCTCCCACCTCTCCCAATTCCACCTGAGAACTTTTCCCTAACAACACACCACCCACCAATTCATGAAATTGTCGGTTCCTCAAAGGGAATTGCAAGAGAAAAAGAAAGCAGTCAAGGAGTGCATGATCCCCAATTTACGTTCATGCCACCAAGAGGAGTGCTAAATCATGCTTTCCTACCTGGATTTCTCAACAGCAGCAGCAACAACAATGCTATGCCATCATTTGGTTCTTTCTATCCTTTGGAGCATTCAAATTTTTCTTCTTTCGCTCAATCCGCGGCTGGAGGCGATCAACACATTCAGAACTTGAATGCTCTACCATTGCCATCTACATTGTCCCTAGCGTCCGGCGGTGGAGGCTCTCAGATTTTGGCGACACAACCTTATTTCACTAACAGTGGTGAAATGAATCCAAGACAAATCATTCACCAAGTGATGGCACCTCCAAATATTGCCCATCATCCACAAGCTGTGTACTCATTAGGGCAGTCCATGAGACCCCTTCATTTCAGTATGTCACCAAGGACTAATCTTCAATCCTCGCCCGGGAACAATGTCGGCTGTCATGATCAACCCAATAAGGATCAAGAGTTTCATTCTAATTAAGTCAACAAGAGAGAGAGAGAGAGAGAGAGAGAGAGAGAGAATGCAAATAAGGTGGAGAAATAAGTGAAGAAGTGAAACAAGGAGAGCAAACAGGCTAGCTAGGTGGCTGAAGCTTTTATCTCGAGAAATTAAGAAGGGGAAAGGTACTATTAGTTATTATTTCAGATCTATATATCTATTTATTTGTAATTGAATGGTGCTTGCAGAGTGTGTTCGTCCTTTTAAGTTACAGTTATGAATTATAGAGTGAGTAATTAATCTCATGTGTTTCATTCAGTGATCTGTTAGCTTTTAAAGTAAGTCAGCTTTAGATGTTACACCAAAAAAGAACAGAAAAAAAAACCCCAGCTGTTATACTTATATATACAATACAACTTCTTATGCTGGATCGATATATATATATAGTTAATCGTGTTATAGACTTTTACTCTATATATATACACACATCAGAATGATGATCTATGATGTAGAATATATGTTTCAGTTTGTTGTAAATGTGCAATGGGTGGCCTGTATGTGTGTGTATAATATAGTGTTAAGGTTACGTTATTACATGTTGAGTCTAGAATTATGGACAAACACCTGAAAAGGAAAATCAATTTGACCCAAAAAAAATCTTGATAAAGGAAAGCAAGATAAATTGTTGTTGTTCTTTTTTATTTTCCATTTTGTGCGTTGTGGTTTATATTTCTTCTTAAAACCCTAATGGAGAGGAGAAAATAGAAGCCAGGGTCAATGTGTGTGTGTGTATTGATAGGTTTGAAGCATGAGGCGGCTAACTGTGCTATTATTTGATTTTAATGAAAACGGTTACTTATCCAAAAAAAAAAAACTGAGTTAGGCAATGAAGAAAATAAGAGAAGATATACGTATAGATGCATGTGTATGCATTGATGAATGGGACAGATGATTGTATGATCCAAGAAAATAATGGAAGGAATAGCAGGTTTTCTGTAGCTAGCTAGGCTAGGTACCTAGGGTTAACCCACTTCCATAAAAGTTGTATTGAAAAGATTTACAGTAATAATAATATTTGTGGTCCTAACTCCTAAGCAAGTATATAGCAAGCTAAAGAGAAGACAAAATGCAAGACAAATTCACTAGACTTTGGTGTCGTCTGGTTTCTTTCATGAGTTGTGTGCTTGAGAGCTGGGAGCCAATTGCTCGAGTTTAAAGGAGAAAAAAAGGAAACTATTTATCTGTATAGATATTATTATGACTAAACTAACATAGCTAGAAATTCCAACTGAACCAAAATTGTCTTATAATTAATATCTCTATTTATCCTGGATTGTGTAAGTGTTTTTATTCAGGGCACTCCTATAGGGTTTGGGAATCCAACGATTAGTACTTAACTGTAACTAATCATGTTCGAAGCTAGATTTTCCTTCAAGAGAAATATATTCATGAAATGGGTATATATATATATATGATGACCTGCAAAATTTTATTTTTTTATGCTTGGTCTTCCTATATCTCTAATTAACATAAAATGTGAGTATGGTTTTAATTTGCTCATCTATATAGAAAATGTGAGTTCCAAAAGTATTATCTAGGATTTATAATAACCAAATAATTTTTTTTTGAGGCAGATTAGATAGAAACGAGAAATATTACATGTTCGGGGCAAAATCCTTCTCTACCAAAGAGAAAAGGGCCATAGGAAAATCAAACTCCCGAATATTAATTGTTGAGATATTTTTTCAGCCATCTTTATCTTTATTAGTACGGTTACTTTTTAAGTTTTTAACATACTTTGATACAATCACCAAACTATATTTTCACTCATAAGCAAAAATAGTATGCACTATTTTAAACTTTTTTCAAATTAGGGTTAATCATTAATGACATGACATCCTAGGTCTACTTCCTTTTTCTGTCATTGTCATTTTCCATTTATAATTAATACAATATTTGAATTTACTAGAACCGTAGAATACAAGCTTAGGTCAAATTTCACAATTAGTTCTTCAACTTCGACTAGTGTTTGTTCAATTTGATCTTTGAATTTTCAGAAAACACAATTTCAAATTCTACACCATGTATCATTATGACATTCAAAACGACTTTGAAATTTTTGCTCGACTTAACGACCCGAGCTCAGACTCAAATCCGATGTTCAAAAGAACAGACTTGTATGTATGATGTACAAAAAAAAAAAAGTTTCAAATTTGGAATAAATTTGAAAATAATGTTTATCATTTGGCGGCCCATGAATACAAATATCTCCTCCGACTGTCTCGTGTTCTGGAGGGGCCGAAGAAATAATGGCCCACATATCACGAGCGAACTTGGTCCCTTTGGGCTGGTGAGTTCTTAGTTCTTCATATTCGGGCCTACTTCAACTAAAAGGCCTGGAGCCTTTTTACGGCCCAAGACGTTTTAAAATAGACGATTGGACTGATGAGTTTCTTATGATCTCTATCTCCAATCTCCAGCCCATTCTTAATTCTACAATTTTACATGTCGTTCCGGTTTGAGCTCTACGAGGTGGATGACGGCCCAGTACTTATGGACCTGTTTTGAGAAGTTCGGGTTATACTGGCCCATCATCAATGGACCCTAAGAACTTTTTTCATAAATTCTATTAATGTTCAAACCTCATTTAATTAAAAAATAACAAAGCGTAAATGCCACAATGCTTTGTCGAAACTCCGAAGTCACCAATAATAATAACGGGGCACGTGTCAATCACTGGAGAGAGTTTCACACGTTCCTATGAATTCATGACTAAATCTATCATTTCTTTCTCTTAAATAATCCTTGTTTTGTGTATAAGTTGCAGCAGCCTTTGGTTCATACTCAGACCCGTCTCCCTCCCTAACTCTGTCTTCATCCTTTGATTTTCGTTGTTACTCACCGTCTAGGTCCCGAGGTTTATCTAGGGTTTAATTGATTTTAAAACCCTAAATTCGTTAAAGACCATTTCAATTAGATCGAGAATTCGCATCTACTCGTCTCTCGTTCAGGGTTCGGTTTGCTGATCGATCCTTACGACTGGAGTTGGGCTCGTAAATGCTCGAACTCATCTTGAAGCCCTAGAATTTACTGGTGAGAACTTTTAAACTCTTTTTTCTCGGCACTCCTCTTCAATTTTTCTTGACTGTTGTCCATTCAAATTGCTCCCATCTAGGGTTCGATCGTGATTTCTTTTGGTTTTCTTGTGGTTTTATTCAATTTAAACTTGTTTTCGAAGCCATGATATGTTGTTTTCTTGAAGCCAATTGTTTTTGGGGACGGTGTTTTTATTGCGCAAATGAGATTTTTGAAACTCGCTACCAATTTAAAATAATTGGCTTATCACAATTGTATATGTGCCAGCTCAATGGAGCTGTTTTCCTTTTGTTTTGAAGTAGCCTTACAATTTATCAAGAAGTCTAGAAATTATAGTCTTGATTGATTTAGTTTTCTTGTGTGGTTATTCTACGTTTGTCCACTTGCAGGAAAGATATCTCTGAAAGAATGATAATCCATGGTTGAAAATGATAAATTCGAGGGTTTCTCTGAATAGAATGGTGTTCTGAGCTAAGATTACTTGGGTGAAGTAATATGAGGTATTGAATATGAGCGATGGAGGTGGGGAGAGTCAAAGAGTTCATAAACAGCAGCCTGCTAAGAGAAAATCAAGCAGTGGTGATGAATTTGCCCAAGCTCTTGCAAAAATGGCAGTAGCTCAAATATGCGAGAGTGGAGGTTTTCAGGGTTTTCAACAGTCTGCTCTTGAAACGCTATCTGACGTTGTTGCACGATACATATACGACATTGGAAAAACTGCCCATTGGTATGCAAATTTAGCTGGTAGAACAGAAGTTAATGTTTTTGATGTTGTTCGAGGGTTGGAAGACTTGGCTTTGGTTCAAGGGTTTTCTGGCGCCTCAGATATTAATCATTGCCTTGCAAGTTCAGGCATAGTTCGGGAGATTGTTCAGTATGTTGGTGATGCCGAGGACATCCCTTTTGCTTATTCTATTCCTCGGTTCCCCATTATCAAAGAGCCAAAGCCAACCCATAGTTTTTTGCAAATTCAAGAGGAGCCCCCAGAGTCTCACATCCCAGCTTGGCTTCCTGCATTCCCTGATCCTCAGACTTACATTCAATTACCCACAGCGAATGACGGAGCAACTGATTCTTACGTGGAGAAGGTTGAACCTGCAAGGCATCCAAAAAAGATTGGGAGACCTTTATTCAATTTGCAGCAGCAGTTTGCTAGCATTGGGGCAGAAGGACCTTCCTCTAATGACCACCCTGTTAATGGCGCTAAGACCAAGGAAGTAGCAGAAAATAACCCATTTCTTGCTAAGCCTTTGCAGCACGTTGAGGGGAAAGTTTCCGATGTCATTCCTCCGGCTAAGCTATCAAATGAAGCACCTGTGAAATATAATGTATCAGAAAACAACCATGTGGATAACCACGTTTCAGTGCTGGAGACATTTGCTCCAGCTATAGAAGCAATGAAGAACAGGTTATCTGTTACTGAGGCAGTGTCAGAAAAGCTTATTGTAAATCAGAGGCCAGCAGTGCAATTCAAAATTAAAGTTGGGAGAAGGTTGGTAGCAACGGGGTTGGATTTGATCAGGCAGAACACAAATCCAGATGATGATGCACCATGGTCTGGAAAGGAGAATAGGAATGATGAGAAGAAGAGGAGAGCTGAGAAAATTCTGAAGGAATCCATGGAAATTTCCAAGGGAAACAACTCAGATGTAGGTTAGTTTATTTGGTAAGAATTTTTTTTATACCTCTGTAGGGGGACTGGCTGCAGAAGCTGTTCCAAGGTCATTGAAATAGTCAGGACATAAATTTGTCTGCATATTGGTTCTATAGAATGGACACTTCAAATTGCAAGATGGAAATGTTACCACCTTACTGTTCTTGAGGTATGTGATGTGAGTCCACTTTGATAGCAGTTATACCACTGTTAGCAGATGATTCTTTTTAGTTAAAGTTTTGTTTCCTTTTATGATTTATACTGAATTTGAGCTTGAAGATTATACGCTCTTTCTCATTCTGAAATTTCCAATCCATATGTCAGTGTGCTCTTTGTAACTGAGCTTTGGTACATTGTGATGAATAATAGTGCATGCGTTTTTCTAGAATGGACAGCCTAAAGCTATAAGCATATAAAACAATTGTTTAAAGCATGATTAGAATATGGATTTTACTGTAATAATTTTTGACAGTTATCTGATTAACAGAACAGTTCTGTAGGGGAATCGCTTACATAATTTCTGTAGAAGATTGTGTAAACTAAGATTGAAAAATATTGTCTGCGATAGTCCCGGGAACTTGAATTAAGTTTTTGTTTCACCGCTTAATGAAGTTCGTGCATGTTTATGTGATTGTAAAAGAATGGTTTAGAATATACAGAATACTTGATTTTCCTTGCTTCGGGAGCTTGATGCATTAATTATTGGAATTTGGACATCCGATAGTATATGTTAAGATTAGTTACTTTGTAATTAAACCCAATAATTTAACTTATTAGGTTGGGGCGTTTATAAAGAGTGGTTTAGAATTTAACATATTCTAACAATTCTCCTGCTTCAGTGGCTGCAAATTAGGTCATAGAATCAAAACGATTCTGAACAATTAGTCCAACTCTCTTCCAATAGAAGCAACATTGTCAAAATCAATGGAGATGGAACAGTTTTGCTGAGACAAGTAGATTTCTTGGGGATCCAGATATTCGTCGTTGGTTGGCATCATCAATTCCTCTTGATGATCTTGAAAAGGGATCATCCTCTGTCCTCCTGCTTCCTACATACGGATTCCCATTGGTCGCCATGGAATTTGTAAAGCTTTTAAGCTCATTAACTTGGCCATAACACTTGACGGTCGTTTGCAATTTTCTGACTCGTGCTTTTGGTTTGGTTTAAGCTCATATTGACTATGGGTATTGGGTATCAGCGAAGCCCACGTAGTCTTATGGGTATTTGTTGGGCTCAAACTGTTCGGGTCCATTCGGAAGTTGGTTTGCTATGATTTTAGTTAAGCTCGTACCCACAAGGCCACAACAAGGATGTATCAAAATTTATGTGAGATCTGACTGCAAATGTACAGAAAATAAAGCAGTTGTACCAAAAAGGATTTTTAAAGCCACTTGGCTAAAGCAGGTTCTGGTGCCACTTTGTCTAGTGCTAGTCCACTACTTGGAACCATGATCTTTGATGATGACTACTGGATCTTTTAAGTATATGAGTAATGGATTTGCATCAAAGGGCAGTGGTCCAGCCTCCCAGGGCACAAATGTTGTAGTACTATACTACATGGTGGGTTGATCATTCCTATTAGTCATGTGGTTTTAGGCCAAATAGGTGTGTTCTCTTGTATTGCCAAATCCAACTTTTATAAGCATGCTAATGATGTAAATACTTTGCTCAAGAATCACTGAATCATGTGTGCCATGATCACAAACACACACATGCTCTTTTGTATCCCTATTGGCTATTGCTAATGTGAGAGGATACCACATGCACACTAAATAGTGGTCCTAACTCTTGTACAATTGCTGAACTCCTATTGCAGGTTCAGATTTGTGGATGCAGAATTTGGTTGGCTCGTCGCTTGGATACTTACTCTCTCAAACTAAAGAATCAAAGATGTTATGTGTTCGAGTGGAAATGTAAAATTATTTTCTGAAATAAATAGGCACCCTTTTGGGACAAGATTCAAAATGCACAATAATTTAGCCGGACTGATCTGCGTCCACACATTTGATATAATTAAGGTTTAGCTTGGAATTAATAGTTGGAAAGTAAATTCATCATTGTTCTAGTTTGGCGGGGAATTAAACTGAAGCTACACTTTCCACCGTCCTCAATATCGCTTGAAGAAGTCAAAAGTCAATCAATTAAAACCCTAATATTTGGCTACTATGGAAATCTCCACAATATTGGGGACCTTATATAAGAAATTAAAACTAAACCAATCTTTAATTTATTTATAACTATACCAAGCACCACAAAGCAAATACTTTTAGAAGCCCTATCTTGATACCAAGCAAACTTATCCTTTAAACACAAATCTAAATTCGGGTGAATAACACATACACAAATTTCCACCATATGACAAGGTAACTTGAGTCAATGTCCAATGTTATCATAGAAGTATTATTTTCAGTGAGAATCGAACTCAAAACCTTTCAAATTCACATAATTTGATCACAAAAGGATTCACAAACTAAGTCATCCCAAGTGGCTTAACTAAAGTTCTTGATTAATAATTGAATGATGTGCAGTACATGGAATGTGATGAGCTACTTTCATGGAACCCTGAACATTAAAAAAAATAACCCATCCACTCATTAATGGCTTCTTTCTCAAAGAAGTTGCAACCGGTACTTTTTGCCGTATCAATAACTTTTTTGCCGTACCATTAGTGTTTTTATACATGGGTTGTCAAAGTTGGACAGCTATATATATATATCTGTGTGTCATCCCCAACCTCCCAAATAATAATGAAGCTTGCAACAACGTTTTTTTTTTTTGACCAATTAATAGATCGGTGGATTAATTTGTTTCCTATCATTAATATACTTTGAACCAACTACTCCGGAAAATTAATTAATGGACATCTTTTTCAGGGATGTTTCACTACGATACAAAAAAAATGTCACCTCCTCTTTGTTGTAGCCAAGGGATGTTACACTATTCATTTCAACAGGTGGCATTTATGAATAACATTCAAAGTTACTGTTAACACAAGGACATTCACGGAAGGTGACTAGAAATTATACAAGGCCTGGCCATCACAAGTCACAACTTTGACTTTGAATAAACGACCAACTTGTAGTTTTTTTTTTTAATAACTGATAGCGACATTGTTCAAGTACTCTTTTTTTTTTACATTTAATAAAGTTTAAATTCGCATGATCGGTTTGATACTCAAATAAATTTTTCATCTAACGACAAAATAAGTTGTACGTTAATTCAATGGTGACCATACGAGTGGTTTGATTTCGAAGAGATATCGCCCAAGTGATTCATTGAACTTGTAGTCTTCGAAGGCGTGGATTTTCTTTTGAAGGGCTCTTTCACCTGATTGTATGAAGTTAATCATATAAAAATAGATAATTGAGATCCGCAGACACTCGGGTCATCATAAAAAATGGATTACAAACAAGAGAACTAAAAAATACAAACACACACAGTCGTCATCGGATATTCTCGAATGACACTGTATTACCCCCAAACCTCATTAGACGACTGTCAATAATTTCGTACTCCGCTAGTCTATGTTGAGAAATAGAGATTAAAAGGAAAAAAAATATAATACAAATTACAACTTGAGATTTCCAGTATAGATCCAAACCCCCTAAAAAATCAGAATCTCAATATCAAAAGTCGATTATATATTTCTCGAGCATATCGAAAATCTACGACACATTGAAGGAGATATAAGTTCAAAAGAGATCCAAAATCTTATTTTTAGGTGCAAACAATAACAAGAAACTTTCAAAGGTGTGGACTTTGAAGAAATCTTTTGTGTCATAAGAGTTGGTCTTCTCAAAGACTAGTATTAACTTTAAAATCCTATAGTCATCCTGAATTCTCTCTCTCCCCTCCCATAATTACTCGTCATAAATTTTTTAAAACTACCAACGGGGTTCTCCTAAATGAGAATTCTAAAATTTGACAAACAAAGCCTTAATATACTAAAATTATTTTTAAAGCAATCAATTTTCACAACACAGGCCACTATTATTTACAAAATTGATGCATATATTCTAATATTTTTTTTTAATTATGTGTTTTAAATCACATCATATGAAAAAAACTATGCTTCTCAAATAGCTAATTCGACGAACTAAATCGTATGTAATTTTAAATACTCATTTCTAATCCCATTTTCTTCCCCTCATATATATATATATAAAACGAGAGTGCCCTACAAAGAGATGTCTAGAGCCTAGATTGTTCTCTCTACAATTTATACTATAATCCTTCTGTTTTGGTAAAAGTATAAATTAGAATGTGACATCATTTATTATTGAAAGATTCACGAACAAACCTTTTTTCCCCCATGTAGCTTGTTTTATTAGTACTTCATTAGAAAAGTAAAAAACACATTAAGAATAGGATAAAATTAATTTACCACTCAAAGGCCCACCGTTTGACTTGTACAATTGAATTGGAACTGGACACTACCAAACAAGTGAGCACATCGTTTGTGATTTGTCGCTCTCAGGGTCTCACCAACGATGGTTCTTCCCTTATAAATGGCTAACCCTTCCAGCCGTCATCCTCAAAAATCTTCTTCTGAATCTAACGTAACAAACCAATACAGGCACATACACGTATGAACATTTCTATACACGCATACATATAGGGGAAAGTTTCTTCGTATTGTATTTTTCTTTCTCTGCATGAACCTACAATGGGGAACTGCTTCGCACCCGCAACAGTGAAGAAGAAAAGACCAGTGAAACGTCTGCAGAACCCACCTCCCTTGTCGAACGGTAGCAACATATGGACTCGGTCCACTCGGATGAGGTCCACACGCAAAGAGGACGCGATAATTCACGAGCATGCTCTGGCGGCTGCGATCCTCTTCAGGCAGCACCAGCAGAATGGGAACGTGCCGTTCGATCGCTCTGCTTCGGTGACGTACCAGAACTCTAGGTCCAAGAAGACCCAGTTTCCCCGGAGCTCGAGTACCAGGGCACGGTCGCTCACAGACCCTCTTCTGCAGCCTCACCAGCTTGTTAACCAGGTTTGGGTTCGTGGGCTCTTTTTTCCGTTAAATTTTAGTTTTTAAATTTTACTGAGTTTGCGATTGCATGCGGGGTCTTATGTGAGGTTTGCGTTTCTGGGATTGGGTTTTCTGTGGGGTTGTTAAAGGGCAATTATGGAAGGGGAGCAATGTTTCTTTATGGCTTTGTGTTCTGTGAACTGGCGGCTCTATAAGTGTTTGTCCGAGAATGAGAAGCTAGTGATTGCGGATTCTGGTGATAGCCGATCAAGTTAAAAGTTATGGTAATGGATAATTTCATAGTTTTGATGTTAATTTGTGTTGCAGTATTGATTTAGATGATGATAGCTAAGCTATTGCCGATCACTGGAATTGAAATTTGATAATGTCCGAAAAAAAATAGTCGGATTCACGAGGAGTAAAGTCTGATGTCAGTTTATTCATGGTTTTTTGCATATTGTAATTGAATTTATAGGAATGTGAAAGATGTTTTCTTGTCTGCTACAAGCCTACAATGTCTAGTAAATTACGAAAGACTGCGTGGATATAATTTTATATTCCCTTGGACTTAGGTAGAAAACACATTTTACATGTTCAACATGTCATATGCAGTTTGAGAATGGGGGCTGATATTGAACCTGGCTTAACTTTGCCGTTAGAATTTTTACTTAGATTTGGCGCTAGCTGAGATTATTATTGCTATATGCAAATCTTTCTTTGGCATTTGCAGCAAGGCATGTTGTAAGTTTACTCAGCGTGCTTGCGGTCTGTGCATCATATTTTATGCTACAAACAGTGTAGGATAGTTTCAAATTATTGGTTCAGTAGGATTGCATGTTCTGGAGACAGATCATGTATCCTATTTAGCAATAGGAATTGCTCTTTCATGTAGATGAAAGACATTCTACTGTGTGTGCATGTGCCTAGGTTTTTAATCCTTGTGTGCTGGAATTTTACAGTAGATTTGTTTAACAATTTGTTATTCCTTTAATGAACGATTGTCTATGCTTACTGTTATTGGTTTGCTGCATATAAGCTATGCCACTAATTTTGAGCTCATTTGTTATGCATCACCATTTAGATACTATAAGATAACCGCTTCATAAGCATGTAGTTTCCAATTGATTGTTAGCTTTCTCTATAATGATCAAAATCTAGATAAGATTTCTCAAGAAGTTTTAATTGAAAAGTTTCATCTGGGGCAGTATATGGCTGTATTGATGCCTTGATGGTACTGGATCAAACTATATCAGTTGATTTGCTTAATCGTTATTATTATTGCTTTTATATTCCTCTTTGTTCTCAACTGTTCTCTCATTGACAGGATATAAAGCTCGATGATCTTGAGAGCAATCATTTTGTCCTTGTCCATGGAGGAGGTTTTGGGGCTTGGTGTTGGTATAAAACTATAGCACTTCTGGAAGAAGGTGGTTATAAAGTTACTGCTATAGACTTAACTGGTTCTGGGATCCATTCATTTGATACCAATGGAATTATCAGTCTCGCA
The DNA here is from genome assembly GCA_963580455.1 of Euonymus europaeus. Lineage (NCBI taxonomy): Eukaryota > Viridiplantae > Streptophyta > Magnoliopsida > Celastrales > Celastraceae > Euonymus > Euonymus europaeus. The sequence continues at coordinate 27,432,263 of OY756961.1, forward strand.
CAATATGTGAAGCCTCTGACTGATTTTCTTGAAAAGCTCTCTGATGGGGAGAAGGTCTATTTCTCTGTTTTCTTGTTTCTCTCTGTTTTGTAGATATTTCTGTTCTTTTCAGTTTGCACCTCAGTTAAAGAACACGTGTTTTACAAGGGAAGTAGCATAGTTCTTGTCTAGAATTTTCTTAAAAAATTTCATAGCTTTCAGTAGAATGATTCTACTCTGTTGAGTTTGTGGTAGTTTTTTACATTGACTTGTAAGAAGATATACTTAAATAGGTGGCATGCCCAGCGGCATTTTTCATCTGACCTTAAATTGACTTCACGCAGGCAGATCTGCTCGCTGGGGTGACCAGTGACTACCTCTTTGTTGTTATGGTATTATTCACCATAATGATTGTGTGTCATTTGCTTCTCGAAAAAAAAAACGAAGGTGGTGCCGTTAGAGATGAGGTGGAAGAGCCATACTCTTGCTTCTATTAGAGAAACTTGCCCACTTTTGATTTGCATTAGTGTATGTGGGTCTAGGCTAGATACCAATGCATTTGTTATATTTACTAGAAAAGCATGGATGTCAATTGTATGTGGCTTTGGTGACATCATGCATACTGTTTATTCCCGTTGTCTCTTGGATGTTGTCATGTACTTTTTGGATCTGAAAGAACATGTAAACAATATAACAATTTCTCTTGAAACATCTTTTTTTAAACTTCTCTGTTATTTCCCTTCAAATAATTCAGGTGATTTTGGTGGGGCATGACTTTGGCGGAGCATGTATATCATTTGCGATGGAGTTGTTTCTCTCCAAGATTTCCAAGGCTGTTTATGTTGCTGCAGTAATGTTGGCAAATGGGCAAAGTGCTCTTGATATTTTGTCTCATCAGGTTTGCCTTCATTGTCAATTACTAAAAAATTTCTGATTATATATATGATAGAACTTTTTAAAGTTTTGATAGTTTATACAGTTTCATGCTATCAGTTATCATCTTTACAAAATAAGTAAGAAATATACCAAGCTGCATCTGCTGGTCTTCAAAAATGGCTCCTTTTATTTGAAAGAATGCATCTAGCTGTGAAACTGCTTTATCCTGCTGTGCATGTAAAAATTATTGCCCCTCATTTTTTCCGTGGGTAGGACCTATAAATCGTTTGGATTATAGAAGCAGACAAGCAGTCAGAAAATATAACTGATCATTCTCATCCGCTTAGGGTGCATTTCTTTGAGTGTTAGAGATGATCATTAGAACAGTTCATTTGATGTTAAGAAATATTAGTTTCCGTTCAATTTACTGCAATTACTGTGCTGTTTCCTAATGTTTATTCACGAGGAAGCTTCTTTGAAATCTGGCCTCAGGTTTGAGGTGTGAGTGTGATCCCGCAGTGGGCCATGAACATTAGTTGATGAGCTTTGTTTCACCGTCTCAAGGTAGATTCAGCAAGCACTGACTTGTGACTAATTCTTAATTCTGTTTGCAGGCAGGCTTGAACGATCTTATGCGCCAGGCTCAGATATTTTTGTACGGAAATGGGAACAATCAGCCACCAACTGCTATTGATTTAGACAAGTCAGCGTTGAAGGGTTTGTTATTCAACCAGAGCCCTGCTAAGGTACGTTCGAAATCATGATATACTTATTAATTTGCTGTAAATGCGCACGTGTGTGTATATATATATAATATCAGATGTCTCATTTGTGATTCTGTGTGGATGCCTAATTGCCTATTTAAGAAGGCCTTTTCCGCTCTTTTCCATGTTTCCCTTTTCCTCAATGTTCATGGCTTTGGTTGTCCTGCTCCAGGATGTAGCATTAGCATCTGTGTCCATGCGGCCGATTCCCTTTGTGCCATTCCTGGAAAAGCTCTCTTTATCTGACGCAAAATATGGATCTGTGAGTCGGTATTACATCGTAACTACAGAAGATAATGCCTTACCCATCACATCACAGGAGAGCATGATCAACTCAAGCCCACCAAAACAAGTATTCCGTTTAAAAGGTGCGGATCACTCCCCTTTTTTCTCAAAGCCTCAAGCGCTACACAAGTTGCTGGTAGAGATATCCAGGATTCCTTCAACTTGAAGTCCTTCCAGTTCTTCATTGCGGCTAAATGTTTACTTCGATCAAATTCATCTCTGCAGTTCTATTAGAAGAAAGGATCACGATTCACGAGTGATATTGTACATGAACGTAACAAGAAAAATGGTTCAATAATCCATGATTCAATACATTACATTTATATCAGAAGGTGAATTTTTTTCCCCTGTAAGGGGAAGAGACATCTTCAATCTGACTGATCATTTTTTTGTGTGAGTGCATGGATATTGTTCTTACTGCAGAAAAATCTTCAACTCTTTAGACCAGAAAGAAAGTTGCGAATGAGATTGGAAGTGATTCTCAAACGAGAAAATTTAAAAGTAAAAGTGAAAACTTTATCTACAAACTACTAAATATGCAGGAGCATTGGTCTTTTTAGAGTAAGAATTACGATGACCTATTACTTTCAGCACAAGAAGTCCAAGCCTTTCTATACAAGGCATACAAATTACAAAGCAGATGAAGAGGCCCGGTTCAACAATATAGGCTTTTTGCCTTTTCCCTTGCATTGCATTTGTTTGGAATCTTAATTTTTTCAATTACAAATTCTACTAAAACTAGCATTTTTTGTGGTAATCAAGAAAGAATGTCGTGTAGGAAAATAAGTTAACATATGACTATAAGGATATATTCTCAGTGGGAATCGAAATGAGTCCATGCAATTTGATCCCACTTAAATTCATCAGTAGGTTCAACGTGAGAGTGAAAAAATCAACCAAGAAAATTGTGGGTTAGTTCATAAAATATCATAATTAAACACCACTTAGTTTTCTTGAAGTTCAATCCAAGACAAACAAAGCTTGATAGATGGGTATAGAACAATGTCACTATGCCCCACAACATACTCTTGTTATTCATTTGAAGATTTGTGGGGACAACAAGTCATCATTAAAAAAAACTAAAAATAGACTGAAAGAAGAAGAAAAAGAAAAGAAAAACACGCGAGTCCCATTACTTGACAGCCAATTGCCAACCTCTATCTACCAAATTCCAAAACAGCAACTGCCAGCTAAGCCTTTAATTTTGACCACATCAATTATTAATTTAAATTTAAAATTAGCAAACAAAAATAAAACTTCAAACAAACTCTTCAATTTATTTCTCCTATATATAAATGATACGCCTGTTTTTTTTTGTCTTTGCCTGCGCTCGCTCTCCCTTTTTCTCCCTTAGGTTTCCGCTTCCAAGGTACGCAAATCCAATGTTATATTAATGTTTTCATTTTCAGATCAATTTGATGTCTATCAATTCTTTGGCTCCTGATGTTGATCTTTATTTGTCAATGTGGCAATGCCTGTCGTGTGTTTTTTTTTTTGAGATTCCGGTGAGAATTATGTTTGCGATCCTGTCAGTTTTGCTTTGTACATGTGCGAGCTATGATTCCTATGATGCAATGCGTGAATTCTTGTTGTTGGTTTTGAAATATTGATATTTGGGTCACAAATCAACCAATGTTGAAGCATGTTACTTTGGCTGTTTGGCATGCTATTTGATGAACCAATTTTGCCATGTGATTATGATATAGGTGATAACCTGTAACTGAGGTATCTTGTTTTTGCTGCAACATTCCACTTTCTGCTGTAACATGTAGGCTGTTGTTGTAGCTCACGGTTAACCAAATTAATTTTATCGGGAAAGGATACTGATTCTTAATGTATCGTTGTGGAAGTTGTTGGGTAGTTTCATTATTTGGATGCAAATACCTCTCTGTTGCTCAATCTTTCAAACGGAAGAGGAAAACAGAAAAATGCTCGCACTGTTACTATGTACTGTCCATGAGAGCGATCAATAGTGTGTTTCTTGTTTAGAAATTGATTTAGGTTTCTCTCTTCATGTTTTTGCCTCAGCTTCTACATTATCTCCTTGACATATCTGCTTATAATCCATGGAAATATTTGCTAACAATGTAATTTTTTACTTATAGTGGAAATATGTTTGCCAATTTGTCCTCTTAAAATCTTTTATATTTGTTTATTTCAAGTCTATGATGCATTTGCACTTCGCACAATAATTTTTTTAATATTGACAATTACAAGTTTTTGTGTTCCTCGTTGAGAAGGAAGCAATTACCATGGGTCGTGGTCGTGGAGTAAGCAGTGGTGGAGGGCAGAGTTCTCTGGGCTACTTGTTTGGTGATGGAGGAGAGACTGCTAACAGTGCCCCACCTGCTCAAAATGATTTGCAGGATGTAACGGATACAACTCCCAAGAAGCCCACTGTTACTGTGCAACCCACTGTTACTGTGCAACCAATTGATAAGGAGATTCCAGCTGGCATTCATGGAAGTCCTACAAACAATTACTTCAGGGCAGATGGGCAGAACTGTGGCAACTTTATCACGGTATGATTCTTGTAAGTTATTGCTTAAATCTGATGTAGACAGTCATATATAACTGTTATTTCCCACGAGCAATTTGAATAAATAAGCTGGTGTGCAGACTACTGAAAGTACATAGGAACGGATGTTGCCAAGCATAGTAACCTGTAGCCTAAAAGAACATGAACTCTATATACCAACAGTACCAATAAGGGATAATAGTTATCAGTAATCACCAGCAGAAATTCAGTTCTGAAATATGTCATCAAGTAGGAACATGCATCTTTTACAATGACTGAAAAATCATTTCAAATGGCTGTGCTTTAACAAACTTCAGACAGAGCTTCGTCTAGAATTTGAGTTGAATTACAAAATATCTATCAAAGATGTTGCCTAGTTTAGGGAAAAGCGTGCTCATTTCATATCGATGTTGTTTGCTAAATCATGGGTAATGCAGAGTAACAGACGCATGCGGGTGCACACTTGCACATAGAGAGAAAGTTATTCTTCAAAGCACTATTGACTATTCTGTTTCGGCAGAATGCTTAAAGCAATGTGTTGATCAATAAGTATTAGTGATGCATGCATAATGAACTGTCTCGGCTGACAGCAGTATTTGGGCTTTACTATATGATGATTAACTCTTGTTTTTTTTTTCTTCTCCTAGTCAAAGGCGATGGCATCCCATCTCCAAATGAATGGACTTAATATTCACTTTCTAACTCGAGTGATTACTACATAGAAATGAGAATGAGGATATGTTTGTCCTTAATTTAACATTTTCCCTTGTCGCAATACTGAACTAATTTTGTAACAAGGGTTTCTCTGTGGTTACAGGACCGACCTTCAACCAAGGTTCATGCTGCCCCCGGTGGCGGATCTTCATTGGGTTACCTCTTTGGGGGCGGAAGCAAGAACTGATTTCTTCATTGCTTGAGAATGATGTATCAATTGTTCATTTGGCACATATAATTCATTGCCCAGAAACTGTGACGACAATTGTGGTTGTCATCCTTGCGCAATGTAATCTGTTGCCGATGTGATAAGAAATACTTGGATCAAAATTTCCTCATTAGAATGCAAGTGCATAATGCATCATTGTATGATTTTCCACTTTTCTAGCAATCTTTATTGGGAATCGGGGCAATGCTGCTTTTACGGAAAATGATATATATACCATGGGGTTGTATCCCAAATTTTATTTCATTGTATTATTACAATGGAATAACATATTTTAGTACAGTGAAATACGTATTATTACAATGAAATACGTTATTTCATTGTAATAAAATATGTTATTCCATTGTATTATTACAATGAAATATCTCATACGTTATTTCATTGTATTATCACAATGGAATAACAGATTCTAGCACAATGAAATAACGTATTTCATTGTAATAGTACGCATTTCACTGTAATAAAATCTGTTATTCCATTGTATTATACAATGAAATAAATTATGGGATCCCATGGGATATAACCCTATGAGATATAAAACGGAGCTGTGCTTTTACGATGTTTCAGCTTTCATCTTGTTTTTGGCAAAACAAATTGGACTAAATTGAACTTTGATGAGTTGACGAAGTAACGTAGTTGAAATTGCATTGCATGTAAGGATTTTTCATTCTAATAGGGATTGACAAATTGCATTGCATGTAAAGATTTTTCATTTCAATAGGGACTGTAGAATTCTCCCATCCCCAATTCTCTTGAATAAAAAAAAAATTCAAATTATAAATTTGCAAACTATACGCGTGTGCGCGTTTATATAGCTTATAGACATATATCCAGACAAATGTATATTTTCTACCAAAGATGTGCTCGCGCCTTTTAACTTTCACACATGCTTTATGGCATCAAACAAAAAAGACTTGCAAAAAGAAAAAATAAAAGAAAATAGAGGACTCAGAATCAAAAGTAAAAATTGCACAAAATAAGGTAAATAAAAAAATTAAGTTAATTTAATGGAGTAAATATAATATTTTTATAGACGGTTGCAACGGTGTACGACATCTGATAAATCAGCAAATCTCAGATTCACACGTCGGCCAGAAAGAATCACTCGTGTTTAGGGTTTTTCATTTTCTCTGCTCGGCTGCAAAGAAAACCTTTCGAATTAGCCGTTGCAGAGACCTTCAATCATGGCGACTATCGTCCCTACCTCCGACGAAGATCCCGCTCTCGCCGTTGTTCGCTTCACTTCCGAACTTGCCTGGGCCGATGCTGGTCCCGAGGTATTATCCATAGCCATATATTTATAACATTACAGTCATGTATTCTTTTGTATGTTAACTAATTGATAGACATGCGTTGATTGGATGTTATTCCAACTATTAGCGTGACAGAAACTACTTCTTATCCATACTTGTTTGTTTAGCTTTCTTGGGACAAACTGTTGGTTTGGCGCTGATATTATTGTTTCTGCGTAATGTTGCGTGTGAGTTTACTTTTACTTCCAATGGTCTTCGGTGAATGCGTTAAATCTGGGAACTCAGAGAGTTATTGAAAGGACGAGTTGAGATTTTTTTTGGTTGCGAAAATTTGTTTATTGGTACTCATCAATTTAGTTGTATGGCTACTGATTCAATATACTACCTTCTGATTTCCTGATGTGCGGTTTGGTTGCAAAAAAATACAGCAGTTTAGGATTATAATTCCGAGTGTGCAGAAGCATTCCTACTTGGTTAACATTAATGGATGCATTGAATTCACTCGATTTAATGTCTTAAGAAAGTAGATGTGTTTGATTTTTTTTTTATTGATCTGCTATTATGTTGGGATATTATTGTGATGGTGAATTATTGTGACTGAATGGGTTTTCTCTTGCATCTTAGGTTGCAGAGTCACAGGTAACCAGGCTTTGTATGGAAGCTCAAGAATGCATGGCAATGGGTCGGTGGTTGGATTTAGCATCACTGATGCTGACTTCAGCCGACTTGGTAATCCCAAAGGTCTCTGAAAAAGGTAGGACTTCTTTGTATGTATTAATTGTGAAAGCAGTTTGTCAGGGTACTGTCGTGGATGAGTGTACTTCTGTAGTTCTGTGGATACCTGTGTTAGTGGTTGCTTATGGATTACCTAGTCTCGAGTCTTTTCCAGGTTTTATATAGTGATGTGAGAAAAAATTACATTTTAGTTTATTGTGGCAAAGTGGGAAATCGGTGAGACACAGTCTTTTCAGATTTGATGCTACTGTAGTGACAAACAGAATGTTATATGCTCTCTTTGGCTTGGTGAACCTGTGTCTATTTTAGTAACATTTTTGGCTGATTTGATTTTTTTATGCTGTTGACACTTGGGAGCTGCCACAGCCTCCGATTTTGTAGACTTAAGAAAGATGTTCCATTTGAATATTATTACTTGATGCTTCTATGGTGGTGGTAACTTGTGAGTAGGTTATTTTGAGAATCAAATCTGTGGGCTGAGAAAGATAATTTAAATGGATAGCTCTATTAGTTTTTTGTTTGGTTTTAGCTGTGCAAAGGATAATAGTTTCTCTTGAGTTTGATTACCTTCACAATATGAATGGTGAGGACATTCAATTGTGGTTGTTACTACTCTCATCTTTCATTTATTGGAGTCATATAAACTAGGAATGGGTACTGTGTTAGAGCATTTTTTGGTCTATGTAGCATAAATATTGTTAGAGCATTGTTTGAGGAGAAACATAAAACAGTTGTTGGCTGTAGTCAGTTTTGAAACTGTTTTACTTGATAAATTCAGGTTAAATTGTTGCAAATTCTATGCTGGATTGTGAGATCAATTTAGTTCTGAAGTATAGGCATTCTTAAGTGATAAACTACTGATTGCTTGGTGTTACTTTCATATTCGAATTTGTTTTCCCAGATCTCTTGGTTACCTAATACAGTGTTTCTGCTCATTGGTCTTTTACCCCAGATCTCGAGTGTATCTTCACTGTCATCTGCAATCTTGTCACAAAACCTGATAGTACAGATGAAGCACTTGAGATGGCCAAAATTATATCGGCTAAACTTACTCAACAACCAAGTTATAAGACCGCATTGCGTTTAAAGATGTAAAATCATGATTATTTCAAATAAATTTCTTAAGTTACCAAAGGCTGCCTCTCATGTTTATTCTTTTTTACCAGCTTGTTCAGTCTGTACAATCTACTGGAAAACTCATATTGCCGGTTCTACGTCTACATGAAGGCCCTCAATCTGGCAGTGAATGGAAAAGTAACTGAGCACATTGTACCTTCTTTCAAAAAGATGGATAGCTTCCTGAAAGAATGGAATCTTAAGATCCAAGACCAGAGAGAACTTTTTCTCAGTGTAGCTAATGTATTGAAAGAAAATAAAAGGTAGGAGAAACCAATTTTACTCAATTATGAAGTAAATTACTTTTACTTGTATTTGCCATTTTCCTTTTCCTTCGAACTTTGATAATATTGCTATAATTAATTTTTTCTTTGAATTTCTTTTTGTGTGGTATTTCCAGCTCAGCAAAGGATTCTTTTAAATTCCTGACCAAATATTTGTCAACTTTCACTGGTGAAGATGCCTACACCATGAGTGAAGCCAAAGAGGAAGCTGTCCGCACAATTATTGAATTTGTGAAAGCTCCGGACATATTTCAGGTATCTTAAACCCACAGATGACTTCAAAGATTTCGTGAGTAGTTGTCTGGATGTTTAAAAGTTCCTTGTGGAAGATGTCTTAGGGTCTTGATGTGTCCTTTTGGATGGTAAGTGTGACCATTATAGAAAGAGAAGCGATAAATCTTGTAGGCTCACATCGTATATGATAGCAGATTGACTCTAAATGCTTCTTAACCATGGTAGCTTATCCAAACACATTTTAATTTCTACAGTAATCTAAACATTTTCTTAACTCAGCGTGATTGACAAGGAAGTGTCTTGCTTCTCAATATGTTGTGCAGAATGTTGGAATTCATGCGTGGTAACTTTCTTGAATGCACCTTTTACTTCTTGAGGAGCATTTTTTCTCTTTGTTTTTCTTTTCTTTTCTTGTGAAGTCTGCCTTGTTTTTCCTTGATTGGGAAATTATGGATTTTTTCTCTCTCTCATTCTGTTGTCATTTGCTGCCTTTTTTGTTCATGGTTTCTTTACATTTTTTTTCCCTGTTCTTTTATAGATCCTATAATGGAGTATATTTTCCCGTCTAAGTTTTATTGATTCTACATGGTTTCTTCTTGAACATGTCGATATTAATTTCAGTCTCACTGGGAAAGCTTGGTAAATAATTTGTAAACTTTTGGGAATAAGCTGAGTTATGATTAACAATCTTGTCTCTGTGCCGGTGGCTTGGAATTTTTTGTCACGACTATCTGTTTGCTAATTTGAAGTAGAGTAACAGTGGAATCTCTGGAGACCTAGAAACTTATTTTTATTAATTCATTGATAGTCAGCTTAGCAGTGTAGAACCTTGGAGTAACGGTCCAGATTTTTTTTTTAGTATTAAATTCATTGTCTGTTTATTTGATTGAGCTTTACCCTCTTGGCGCTCCTCAATAAAATCATTTTTGCATTTAAAAGAGATTAATTTCGGTCTCTTATGTTTCAGTGTGACTTGCTGGAGATGCCTGCTGTTGGGCAACTAGAGAAAGATGCTAAATATGCACTGGTATATCAGCTTCTGAAGATCTTTCTGACTCAAAGATTGGATGCATACTTAGAGTTTCATGCTGCAAATTCTACTCTGCTAAAAAGCTATGGTAATTTTTTGATTGTTGGAAATAATTTTTGTTTTTAATATTATGCAATAATATGCTGTTTACCAAGCTAAGGTTTTCCGAACGTGCTTTATTTCTCTCGCATTTATAGATCTTGTTCATGAAGACTGTATAGCAAAGATGAGGTTGGTGTCACTAGTTGATCTTGCGGCAGATGAATCTGGTCAAATTCCTTATGCGTTTATAAGGGATACTCTTCGGGTAGGGTGTTATTTAATTTTCTACAGGATCTTATGTTCTATATATATTTTTTATTTATGATCATGTAATTCTGTTTGCAGATTAATGATGATGAGGTAGAACTGTGGGTGGTTAAGGCAATAACTGCCAAGTTAATTGACTGTAAAATGGATCAGATGGACCAAGTTCTAATAGTGAGGTAAACTAGGTGGTCTCTCCTCTATCTTTTTGCTGATTTTCTTTTTATTATTTTCCTTTTAACTGTGGAAATTGAGATTTTTTTCTTCAGAATTCACTTTCAGTAATTATATATTATCTTGGTTTGATGAGTTTCATTCTAATTTGATGAGCAGCCGGTGCACCCAGCGTGTGTTTGGTCATCATCAGTGGCTATCCCTTAGAACAAAGCTAGCAACATGGAGGGTATGGATTTTCCGGAACTAACAAATCATTTAGATGTGTTTGCTTTCATTGGCATTTTCTTAATTTTGTCTGTCACTGCACATCGATAATCTGATGCACCTTTTCTTGAAATTTTTGCATTGAGTTCTCATTTTCTTGATAGTGAAGTTGCTCCACGCTACTTAATTCTGTTTTTCCCCATTGTGTGGGGTGTGTAACTATTTTCTTGATGGAGACTTTAGTAACATGTTTCATTTATGTGTTTGTTATAGGGAAATATTACGAATGTTATTGGTACAATTCAAACTAACAAGATAAGTGAAGACAGCTCTCAGGCATTGCAAGGCATGACGATTCGGTGAAATTGTTTATTGGTCATACGCCCAGCTACTTTGAAATTCTGTTATGAACTCGCAATTTCAGTTATAAATTATAATTTTGTATGATGCTAAAATTATATAACAATGAATGTCTAGTTTTTTTTTTCCTTGCTTTTTTTTCCAATAGTTTTTTTGGATGTCAATTACTGTCTAGAAAGTAGAAACTTGGTTAGATATGAAGAATTTGACCGTGGAAATTAGCTTATTGTGCTTCAACCGAGTGCCGTGGCATGTTTGTACTTTCATTATGTTTTTGTAGTATAATATAATAAACACCCTTCCATAATATAATATGATAATATGTCCAAACACCAGAAACATACAATATAATAATACAATTTAATAATAACGAGATGCGTATGCTCGTGCAGTTGCATGCTCCTGCCATTATTCTAAATTATATGATCAAAAGCAAGTGTTGGACTGCAGTAACATTAGCACGCGAGATTTTTTTAATTGAAAGACATGATCGTGCATGAAAAGTAGCACGCGAGAACTACAAATTCTCACTAAAATAAAAAAGAGACTATTTTCCAGCCCAACACCCACATCCAGTAATTGATGTGGGTGGTCTCAGTACAAGAATTATTGAGAATGGATGATCCAGTAACTGATGTGGGTAGTCTCAGTGCAAGAATATTGAGAATCCATGGCATCCATGGCTTCTTTATGTCAATCAGCATGTCTGCCTCTTCACAATGACTTTTTTACTTGAGAAACTGAAAAGTTGTTTCGTGGAAAACAACAATCTTAGCTGTTTTCACAATTGTATCATTCAATCGGATTGTAGTGACCAGTCTTCGTCTCTGGACAATAATTAGAGCATCCACATCATCCATGGATGTCCCTATGCAACCAGTGTTGCAAGAAAATACAAGATAAAGCTGGAAAAAGTAGATTATTGAAAATTCCATGGTTCAATCAGCATTTCTTTCATTTGACTAACTAAATCTTAGGTCCATTGCTGGATCCTTGAAGCTGCCGCCTCACTAGTGCAGTGTAAATTCCATCCTGGTTGAGTAGCTCGTCATGGGTGCCACTTTCAGCTATCTGACCGTCTGATATGACGGCAACACTATTCGCACTCTTGACCGTGGATAGCCTGTGTGCTATAACAAGAACTGTTCTTCCTTCCATTAGAGAATCCATGGCATCCTGTTTATAGAACAACAGCTTGCTGATTCTTCCTCAAAATTACAATGAAAAAGATCACAGTCGAGCATGAATGGACGGTCTCACCTGAACAAGGAATTCACTTTCAGCATCTAAAGCACTTGTGGCTTCATCCAATAGCAAAACTCTTGGATTCATCAATAACGCTCTGGCAATGGCGATTCTCTGTTTCTGACCTCCTGAAAGCCGCAGCCCACGTTCTCCCACAACAGTTTGATACTTTTCAGGGAAATTTTCTATGAATTCATGGGCATTTGACATTTTCTGTAGCAGTGATGACTCGATAAGTACACAGTACACTATACTGGAAAAGATAACACAGAGACAAACCTTGCCGATATGTTGAAACTTACAGCAACTGTTTCTATCTCGGAAGGGCTAGCTTTACCATTGAACCCATAGGCAATGTTTTCTTCGATGGAACAATTGAACAGCACAGGCTCCTGACTGACAATACTTACCTATTTCAAGGAAACATGAAAGAAGAGGATGACACAAACATATTACAAAGAGAGTCATAATGGAAATCATTTTTGTAACATTGTTACATGACACAAGCTTTTTCGATTGAAATATTACGATTTATTGAATCGACAATGGCTCAGTTAGATGTTTTTTATTTTTGCTCTCTGTGTAGCTGACCATGAAACTTACACTATTCCTGTGAATAATTACATGTGACAAATATATCAGAGACTAAGGTACCTTTCTATGAAGAAATTCATGTGATATTTCCATGAGAGGAACCCCATTTAACAAAATCTTTCCCTTGAGAGGATCGTAGAACCTCTCGATTAGGTTTGCTATTGTTGTCTGCAATGTAGCAAGTAGAAACACAAGAAGTAATATTATTGTTAGTCAAAAAAAGAAAAATAAAAGATATAAAAATCATCTATATGTCCGATAATATACGAGAAAAGAAAAATAAAAGTGGAGAAAGAAAAAAGAAAATAACAGCAAATGATCACGAGAAGAAACTACCTTTCCACCACCACTGGGACCAACAAGGGCAACTTTTGAACCAGGCCTTAGTTTTAATGTTATACCCTGAAATTCAAACCACTGAGTTAGAAGATGGCAGGGAGTTCAAAATATTTGAATCACCTTCTTTTATTGCTGAGGTTAATGATCCCTTATGCTTCCCTCCATCCCTTCTCAGTTCTCACTACAGAGCTGTATACAAACCAAGACCAAATCAAGCTATTTGAGCTCAAGCACAATTAGGCTCGGTTTGAGTTCAAAATTCATGAGCTTGAGGTGTTTTACGCATTACATACTTGTTACTAATATATATTTATGTTACATAATAATTAAATTTTATTATATATTATTAAATATATGTAATAAAGCCGGCTCACAAACTCATGAGCAGAATATCAATATTCCTAAGCTCGAGCTCAGCTGGCTTCAATGAGCTCGATTCATATACAGCTGTACCTCCCACAATGGATTCAGCGCGAACAGTTGGAGAAGGTTAAATTTTTTGTTATCAGATTCTCATTTCCATTGCTATCCAAGCAGTTATAGTTTTCAAATTTGATTATGATATAAATGTATGATCTCTTGGTTGTAACCCTGCAACTCTACCACTAGGCCACCCCTAAATACCAAAATTCGATCCAGTAAGAAAATATATCCATGGTTGAAAAAGAAATTGTGACTTAGCAAAGAAGAAAACAATCGAGTACATAATTCACCATACTCGAATTACTAATACAAATACATATTACCTTGAGTACCATATGACTGGGGCGAGAAGGATAAGCAAACCAAACATCATCCAATTCCACATCTCCATCAGGATTGCTGTCAAATATTATATGGAATAATAGAATGTCAAACTCAATGAAATTATAACAGTAGCATATTTCATCTCAAATTTCTCTATAAAATAATCTTCCTCTTCCATTGCAAAATGCAGAAATTGTTGAGTATACCAGTGCACGAGTGGTCAAGGTTAAAAAAATAAAAAACTGGCAATGAGATTATAACGGGCAAATTTCGGTGAGACTGCAGCATATGGGAAATAAGAGACGGAATTAACTAACCCTTCAGGGCACTTATCTCCTGATTTTGGCATGCTTGAAACTCGATCCAGGAGCTGAAAAACTCTCCTACTTGCCCCAGCAGCTTTCATTGCCGTTGTATATAAACCTGATAAAGAGGACACCGACGACCCAACTGCAGGCAGAAAGATTTGAAAGTGTGATATTTTCTAATTAGGGCTTGTCATTGAAGTATGCACTTTTTGAAAAAGTTTTCGGAAAGTAGACAATGATGGAGTACCTGTTAAGCTATAAAGAATGAATGATGTCAGAGAACCTGCAGTCAGGAAGCCCATAATTGTCAAGTATGCTCCATATATCACCACTACTATAACAGACAATGTGGTTGCTGCACTTAGTCCTCCGAAAAATAGACCAACTACTCTCTGTATCAGGAAAAATGTCAAAGACTGAAAATATTGGCCATTTTTTTCAACTATAAAGATGGTGCTGACATAAATACCCACATGCGTGCGCGCGCACACAGAGAGCAAGTAGATCACTTCAGAAAAGACTTACAGCTTGTCGGAGTCCAAGTATCAGTGTCTCATCAACTTTTTCTGAATAATTGGAAATTGCATAAGCTTCTTGGGCAAAAGATCTCACTGTGCGGATAGCCCCAAATGATTCCTAAGGAAAGATTTCATAGGAAAAATTAAACCAAGTTTTCATAGTATATTTTTTTTCATGTTGGTGAACTTCAGATGTATGATGTATCATCAAGGAATGACAAAAATCATATATGGAAAAGTTTGAGACAGATGGATTGCAATTATACGATTTGCATTCCCCCATCAGTAAAGCATAAATGTAAATAGAGGCAATACATTATGTTAAAATATTCATAGATATCGAACTCAGACCAAAATATTTAACATCCCTTCCATAGGTTTCAAATTAAATGGTTCAATCATAAAAATAAATGTTCATGTAAAACCTACAAATCTGTCCTGAAACACTAATAACTTCCTACTTGTCAAAAAAATAAAAATAAATTATGTGACTTCCCAAAATGGATCATGTTACTAACAAACCTCAGCAATTGAGGAGGCTACTGCAGCTGCAGCTTGAGTTTTGTGAGAAAGTTCACGGAGATACCGCCCAAATCTTTTTACAGCAATAGATATGAGTGGCACAACAGCTAAAGCCAACACTGAGAACAAGGGAAACAATGAGCATTGTCCTTCCAATCAAATAAGCATGCTGGGGATTACTGTCATATACATACATGTCAATTTCCATGATGACGAGAACATGAAGCCAATGCCAATAAATGCAGTAGTTACATTTCGGAGTGCCTCAGAGAGGTTGGTAGTGGCAGCATTTTTTATAATCTGGGTGTCTTCAGATAGTCTGCTGAGAAGTTCTCCGCTCCGAGTAACATCAAAGAAGGCTATTTCCTGATGACCCAATTTAGAAACATTTATGCCAAAACCAAAAATTCAATTTGAGTCCGAACAAAAATAATCGTCTTAATTTAATTGATACCCAAAGTATCTAAAATCATGTAAACTTGGCGCTTCAGTTTCACAACAGAAGTTTAGTTCGCGTACTGGATGGTGGACCTAGCAAGATCATGGGATTTGACATCCACGGAAGTTGGCAAGGATCCAGAAATCCTGTTCCCAGTACATAAACTTGAAAATTGGCTCACCTGAGAAATAAGGTGGCTGAATAAATTCTTTCTCAAGCGAGCTACAACTGTTTCACTAGCAGAAGAAAACAACCATGCCCGAAGTGCTGTGCAGAGAGAACTACAAGATTATAGAGAAAAAGAAGAGGACGAAGAAAACAAAATTAATTAACTTATAAGTCTTGAACAATCCACGGAGGTCATCATAAAAATGGATGGAGAGTTAGTTCATGTGTTTGCCACCTCATTTTATGATAGTTAATAGTTTATAACATAACATGAATAATTCACTGCATGATATATTCACATTTAACCAGGGTGCAAACCCATTAAGATAACAACATTATATGAGACAAAAAAATACACCACTGAGAGAGAGAGAGAGAGAGAGAGATTTGTTTTAATTTCAATCAATGATATAAAATTAGACGGAGTTGATAAACACCGGTAGATGTCTGGATCTATGTATCCTGCTGACAGGTTAGATATGTAACTTCCCTTAACATGATGCCCATATGATTAAAATGCAAACCAACATGATGAAATAAAATGTAATAATTAGTCATACCCAACTACAACTATCAGCAAAATAGCAAGTACGGTGTCCTTGACAGCATTTATGGCTTGGACTTGCTGTTCAGGGGTCTTTATTTCACTTGATACAATGTCTATTATCATTCCACCGTATTTTGGCTGCAATATATGTATTAAAAAGATAGAAATTAGAAAAACATGTACTGCAATGAGACTAAAACCCTACTTGCATTTAGAATTTACTCCATATTGTAGTTTTACATAATCCTTAGTTGAACATTGTCTTTAAACTTAGAGATTATCAGAAATGGATACAAGTCAGTCCTTCTTTATGACATCTGCTTCCGAAAAGAAAAGCCACAAATGAGAAATACTGGTAATTTCATTAGTTTTAATCAGAATATGAGCCATGGGAAAAAAGTAACAAAGTGATCATTTGATCAAAAGAGCAAGGTAATATTCTTGCAACAAAACAGCATCTGTATGCAGCAAAGTTGTAGAGAAAACTGGATGCACCCAATCGAAGAAATTGGCAAACACGAAATTTATCCTCCTTGAAGAGCAATCCAAATCAGGTCATCATAAGTCCAAAAACCTTACTATAATAAACCACATTCATCACTGAGAAAGTTCTTTAACTAGTTCTTTAAGCCACAGTACAACATCTGTATATCTTAATAGGATAAGAACTTAACAAATAAATCAGAAGGCGTGAGCACAAGTTTCTTGCTCACCAAGGTTTCATGTCCTAAAGAAAACTTCGATTCCAGAGTATCGAGGCACGTACCATTGGGTTTCTCTTCACTTATCAATAGAAGGATGATGGAACTCATGTAGGTACCAACTTCAAGAATACATCATGATTACAACTTGCTATGAAGTGATATCAATGAAATGATAGTATTTAGTGCGATGGAGATGCTTGGAGGAGAACTGCACTTTGTAATGTTAAAGGAAATACTGGTAGACAAGGTCACTTTGCATGTACACCAAATCATAATACATTACAAGAACCTTTATCAAAAGTAAATATCTCAAGAAGAACATCATAATACATATATAGAGCTTGATAATTTGAGTTTAAGTATCACCAGGGAGCCAAATTAATTCCATAAAAAAAGTGGCAAATGCACATGACATACGATTAGTATACTTGACGTGGATGATATCAGCAGCGCAATAGTGGCGACAATTAACTTCCCAGCTTCTGACTTTGCCTGTAAAGTACGAGGCGAAATGAAATTGTCTCCAATGGAGATTCACTAGTCCATCCTCTCTCTCTCTCTCTTTTTTATTGTAGATAAAATAAATTTTCGACTGTATAATCGGAAATAAGAGACTCACCAGTGAAAGCACTCTACAAAATCCAACATTCTTTGCCTGAATTTTGAACAAAAAATGAATTCTCTTCCACAAGAATAACTTCAAAAAAAAAGAGAGAGAACATAAAGGTGGCACAAAATAACAAAAACCATGTCTTTACCTCTATTGCGTCTCCGTGTTCAAGGTCCGAAATAGGGCCATCAGTTGATTGATCTTCGTTTTCTTTCCCTTTTGCCTGCACAATATTGTAAAGAAGATCAAAAGTCAAAAAGTGAGAAAGAAACAAATTAACTTCGTCTTTGTTCAGAACTATGTAGTCAAAGTATCAAACACATATATAATCCCCCTTCCATACAGAGCAGAGTGGAAAGTCAATTTAAAGAACCCTTAGGAAGCCTCATCAACACATATTGCTGCGTTGTACAATGATCTACTTAAAGGTCAAAACAAGAGGGACTTTGGCATGCAACAAATTCAAAGAGGGTCAGGCTTGACTGCAACAAACAGACTCAAATCTGAGAAGTATGTGTGAAGGACCATATGAAAACGTGAAGAACCTTAAAATGATTATAATTCACACTATTTTATTCAATAGGAAAGATTCCAAGGCACCAAAAGAAAAACCGTAATTAAAGCAAATATCTGGACATGGCCTACGGCAACACCCAGAAAATGCAAAATTGAAACAAAATAAAACCCACATAAAGAAACATAAAATATTCGAAAACCCACATGAGATGATTCCTACACAAAAATCAACCGAAGAAGAAGAAGAAGCAAAAGAAGAAGAAAAGAAAAAGAAAAAGAAAAGGAGACCTCTTTATTCAAAAGAGAGACTCTTTCACTCCCAGAGGATGCGATGGACCCTGCTGTCCAATCAACATGCTGCTTCTTTCCCATCAAAAACTGTAATTAACTGTATTTCTCCGCCTCTGCTTTGTTAGTTTACGGGTGGGGCTTGGAAGTCAGTAGGATAGTTTCTACGGAGTGGAGTTGAGTTGAGTTGAGCTGAGCTTCAACGCAGAGCAGCAGAGCACATCTCGCACGTTAGTTCTGCTTAATTTCCTTTTCTTTTTTAACTTATTTCTTTAATACGGGCTTCCCCCATGTCCACTGATATTGGGCCTGGTCAAGCCGAAAGGCCCAAGAGTTACCGCCAAGTGTCAAGGCAACAAACGCATCAATATATAAAAAGAGAATCTCACCAAGATCAAAGCAGTCTACCAACCACACAAAATAATCGGATTTTTTTGCCCTTCAACAATTTTAGACCCAATAGATGTTGGGTTGGTCCACCTCAAGTGGGCTACCCATGAACCATGGGTTCATTAAGCCCATGAAGAAAAATTAATTAGTAGTAAAAGGAACCCTAACAATAGATTAGATGGTGTTCTGCCGACAATAAGTGAAGAAAACAGAGTTGATGGTTTTTTGAGGAGTTCACTGTGCACAGATTCTTCATTCAACGATATCACAGCAATTCATGGTCCGATCGAGCTGAATTTTGGACAGTGGCTTCATAACATTCGGGACTTCATTCTGGACGGTTGGATCGTCATTTGAAGTTGTCTATCCAGCCCAGATTGTGACGAAACACTACTGCAATTCTGGGTTTGAGTTTTATGTTTTCTCTATCATCTATTGTTGATGTTTACCAAGATTGTTATCCTGTGTTGTTGAATACCTCTAGTTGTATCTAGAGAGAACTAGTGTGTACCCATTATTGATTATAGTGGAGGTTTTGGTGGACTACGGTCCCGTGGTTTTTACTCTCCATATTGGGGAGGTTTTCCACGTTAAAAGATCTTGTGTCTTTGTTCACTTGATTCACTGCTTGTTGCTGTTGCATTTGCTGGAGATTATTGGCTGATTATTTGGTTGTGTTGCTGCCTTGTACTATATCATTTTAGACACACAAAAGAGGGAAAAGTTGAGTTAAAATATTGCTTGTGAAAGGATTTTTCCCAACAAAGTGGTATCGAAGCCCGGTTGTTTGAAATTAATATCTTGTGTGTTAAAATGGAAGGGTTGGATGGAATGGTCAAGTTAAACTCAACAAATTATTCTACTTGGAAGCACATGATGGAAGACTTGTTGTATTGCAGAGACTTGTACAAGCCAATTAAATTGGGTAGTACAAAACCAGTTGGAGTAAATGACGATGATTGGGATGTCTTGCACAGAAAAGCTGTTGGCCATATCAGACGATGGGTTGATCAGACTGTGTTTGAAGATATATGTGAGGAGACTCAAGCTGATGTTCTCTGGAAAAGGTTAGCAAGCATGTTTGAAAAGACAACTGCAAGAAATAAAACTGCCTTGATTAGAAGACTTGTGAACTTGAAATATAAAGATGGAAGCAGCATGAATGAGCATACAAGTCAATTTCAGAATATTGTGAATAAGCTGGCTGCTATGAAAATGAAGCTTGATGATGAGCTCCAAGCATCTCTACTTCTTAGCTCCTTGCCTGATAGTTGGGAAACTCTAGTAGTGACTGTCAGCAATTCAGCACCAGATGGGACATTAAGCATGGATTTGGTTAAAGATAGTTTGCATAATGAAGCAGACAGAAGAAAAGAAAAGGGCGAATCTTCTTCTGGGGCATTTCTAATTGAAAAAGAAGACAAACGTGGAAGGAGTCAAAATAGAAATTTCTATAGCAGTGGCAAGAAGGAAACTTTCAGAGGGAGATCAAAGTCTAGATCAAGGAAGAATATCACCTGTTATCATTGCAACAAACAAGGACATATGAAGAAAGAGTGCAGAATATGGAAAAGGGAACAAAATGAAAGCAAGAAAAATGAGAAAGATGCAAATACAGTTATTAAAGATGGTGATGTGATGATTGTCTCTGACGAAGACTGTGTTAATCTTGTATGCCAGGATAGTAATTGGGTAGTTGATTTAGGTGCTTCGTTTCATGTAACCTCTCATGTTGAATTTTTCACATCCTACACTTGTGGTGACTTTGGAAATGTGAAAATGGGAAATAATGGTGCATCAAAGATTATTGGCATTGGTGATATTTGCTTGGAAACTAATATTGGCAGCAAGTTAATGCTCAGAGATGTTAGACATGTTCCAGATATTCGCCTCAATTTGATTTCTACCGGTAAATTGGATGATGAGGGTTTTGTTAATCACTTTGGTGAAGGCATTTGGAAGCTCACCAGAGGCTCTTTAGTGGTTGCCAAGGGAAAGAAGGTTAATACTCTTTATGTAATGCAAGCTACGATTTGCAAGGGAGAGGTGAATGCAATTCATAAAGATGTGAATGTTGATCTTTGGCATAGGAGGCTTGGCCACATCAGTGAGAAGGGACTTCAAACTCTCGCTAGGAAGAAATTTATGCCTCAACTACAAGGTATGACTTCTCTCAAAGCATGTGATCATTGCATAGTTGGGAAAACACACAGAGTTGCATTTCACACACATCCTCCTTCAAGGAGACCAAATATCATTGATTTGATTCATACTGATGTATGTAGCATGCAAACTAGAACTCTTGGTGGTGCTCTTTATTTTGTAACTTTCATTGATGACTATTCTAGAAAAGTTTGGGTTTTTGTTTTGAAAACTAAAGACCAGGTACTTGATGTCTTCAAGCAATTTCATGCTCATGTTGAAAGAGAGACCGGAAGACAATTGAAGTGTGTAAGATCAGATAATGGAGGTGAGTACAGAGGTCCATTTGAAAGATATTGTATAGATCATGGCATCAGACTTGAGAAGACAGTGGCAAAAACTCCACAACAGAATGGTGTGGCAGAGAGAATGAACAGAACCATTGAAGAACGGATCAGATGTATGCTTTCTCATGCCAAACTACCAAAATCTTTTTGGGGGGAGGCAATGAGAACAGCAGTTGACTTGATTAATCTTTCTCCATCAGTTCCACTTAATGGTGATGTACCTCAGAGAGTCTGGACAGGGAAAGATATTTCTTATGATTATCTGAGAGTTTTTGGTTGTCGGGCTTTTGTTCATATTCCAAAGGATAAGAGAACCAAGCTTGATGACGAGGCAAAGCCATGTATTTTCTTGGGATATGGTCATGAAGAGTTTGGTTACAGGTTATGGGATCCGATAAGCAACAAAGTTGTAAGAAGTAGAGATGTTGTATTTCTTGAAGATCAGTTCGGGATGGATGATGAGAAAATTGATAAGCCTGAATTCGCTTCTAGTACTTATGCTGATATGACATCTATTTCTCCACCTCTAGTTCATGATGATCATGGGGGAGGTGTTCAAGAAGACAGTGGTGACAATAATATTAGAGATGAACAAGCAAATGAGGAAGATGAAGCAGCTGAAGAAGTTGAGCAAGATATAGCTACTGAGATTCATTTGAGAAGATCTACAAGAGAGCATCAACCATCCACTAGATATCCTCCAACCGAGTATGTGACACTCACTGATGGGGGAGAACCAGAAACTTACCAGGAAGCCATTTCACATGAGAAGAAACAAGAGTGGTTGAAAGCCATGCAAGATGAGATGAAATCCCTGCATGAAAACCACACTTATGACTTGGTAAAATTGCCTAAGGGCAAGAGAGCTTTGAAGAACAAATGGGTGTTCAGATTAAAGACTGAAGAATGTAGCTCACGACCAAGGTACAAGGCAAGGTTAGTTGTGAAGGGATTTGGTCAGAAAAAGGGTGTTGATTTTGAAGAAATTTTTTCACCTGTTGTGAAGATGTCATCTATCAGAGTTGTTTTGGGACTAGCTGCTAGTCTGAATTTAGAGGTTGAACAACTTGATGTGAAGACTGCATTTCTCCACGGCGACTTAGAAGAGGAGATTTATATGGAACAACCTGAAGGCTTCACAGCTCAGAATAAAAGAGATCTTGTGTGCAGGTTGAGAAAAAGTTTATATGGACTCAAGCAAGCACCTAGACAATGGTATATAAAATTTGACTCTTTTATGGAGACTCATGGGTACAATAAGACAGCCTCAGATCATTGTGTATTTGTGAAGAAATTTTCAGATGACGATTTCATCATTCTTCTACTTTATGTGGATGATATGTTGATTGTAGGTCATGATGCTAGCAAGATTGAGAGACTGAAGAAAGATCTTAATAAATCCTTTGCCATAAAGGATTTAGGGGCTGCTAAACAAATTCTTGGCATGAAAATTATTCGTGACAGGAAGAAGAAGAAACTTTGGATATCTCAGGAGAGATATATTGAGAAAATTTTGGAACGCTTTAATATGAGCAAGTCAAAACCAGTTGAATTTCCACTTGCAGGTCACTTCAAGTTAAGTTGTCAACAATGTCCTTCAAGTGAGAAAGAAAAGCAAGAAATGAAGAAAGTACCATATGCCTCTGCAGTTGGTAGTATTATGTATGCTATGGTCTGTACTAGACCGGATTTAGCTCATGCTGTTGGAGTAGTCAGTCGATTCTTATCAAATCCGGGCAAAGACCATTGGGCTGCAGTAAAGTGGATTCTTAGATATCTTAGAGGTACTTCCAAACTATGTTTATGTTTTGGAAATGAAAAATGTGTGCTAGATGGTTTCACAGATGCAGATTTGGCTGGAGACATTGATTCCAGGAAATCCACTTCAGGCTACTTGATTACTTATGCAGGGGGAGCAGTGTCATGGCAATCTAGACTACAAAAATGTGTTGCACTGTCCACTACAGAGGCTGAGTACATTGCCATGACTGAGGCTTGTAAAGAAGTCTTATGGATGAAAGATTTACTACAAGAATTGGGCCAGAATCAAGAGAAGTTCATTCTTCATTGTGACAATCAGAGCGCAATTCATCTTAGTAAAAATTCTACATATCACTCTCGTTCCAAGCATATTGACAAGAGATATCATTGGATTCGAAATGCATTGGAGAAGAAGTTGTTGCAAGTTGAGAAAATTCATACAGATAACAATGGCTCAGATATGATGACAAAAACTCTATCTAGACAGAAGCTTGAAGCTTGTAGAGAGTATGCAGGCATGGGGGAGCCCTCCTCCACTTAAGGTGGAGGGGGAGATTTGTTGGGTTGGTCCACCTCAAGTGGGCTACCCATGAACCATGGGTTCATTAAGCCCATGAAGAAAAATTAATTAGTAGTAAAAGGAACCCTAACAATAGATTAGATGGTGTTCTGCCGACAATAAGTGAAGAAAACAGAGTTGATGGTTTTTTGAGGAGTTCACTGTGCACAGATTCTTCATTCAACGATATCACAGCAATCCATGGTCCGATCGAGCTGAATTTTGGACAGTGGCTTCATAACATTCGGGACTTCATTCTGGACGGTTGGATCGTCATTTGAAGTTGTCTATCCAGCCCAGATTGTGACGAAACACTACTGCAATTCTGGGTTTGAGTTTTATGTTTTCTCTATCATCTATTGTTGATGTTTACCAAGATTGTTATCCTGTGTTGTTGAATACCTCTAGTTGTATCTAGAGAGAACTAGTGTGTACCCATTATTGATTATAGTGGAGGTTTTGGTGGACTACGGTCCCGTGGTTTTTACTCTCCATATTGGGGAGGTTTTCCACGTTAAAAGATCTTGTGTCTTTGTTCACTTGATTCACTGCTTGTTGCTGTTGCATTTGCTGGAGATTATTGGCTGATTATTTGGTTGTGTTGCTGTCTTGTACTATATCATTTTAGACACACAAAAGAGGGAAAAGTTGAGTTAAAATATTACTTGTGAAAGGATTTTTCCCAACAATAGAGACAAAAAGAGAGAGTCGTCATTTGCATTTTTTTCAAATACAATATGCTTCTTGGTTTGTGGTTTTCAGGACATCAAGTTAACTATTTGCTGGAGTTTTTGTTTTATTTAATGGCAAGGAATCATGAGTCTTTGGCTCTCATGAATTTTGGATACTTGATGGATTCACTCTTTTTGAATGCTTGATCAGTCTTAAAAGTCATTAGAGTAGATTCCTCATATATAAACTCTAATCGAAATAAAAATCAAATTCTAACATAAAAAATATATTTCAATTTCAAGAAGTCGGATATAAACTTAAAAATTCGAGATGTTTCAATGACGATGATTTTGATGTTGGTTTTGAACAAAAGAAAAAAATACATCTTCAGCCACTCATTATTAATCTATATATATACTCCATTATTGAATCAAATTACCATGTTAGAAGTTTGTAATTGTGCACCCAGTCAATGTATGATTGATCCTTATATTTATAGTCACAAGCAATCCGCCATGGATTTAATGTTAGAGCTTGACAATCAGATTCGACTTGCATATTATTGAGATCAGTCTGTCCACACTGCCGTTACATTACTTGCTAACCAAAGCAAAACAACACAGAGAAAACCAAAGAAATATTACAATTGAGATTTCTTACTTAAAAACGCAAAGATAACTTCATTCGTCAACTGGTTGCATGCAGAAGCTCATTCAGATGAGTCAGATGAGAAATAGGAAGAGGTTTCGGGTTCAAACCAACTCGATCGACAAACTCACCGTTTACATTCGCGATTATAGATACCTTGACAATTCGCAGCCTTAATGGGGTGGTTCGGATCTGGAAGACAAGTATAGTATTGCTTGTCTCTCCCGCAGCTGTTCACAGGATTGTTAAGATTGTTGCTGCCGCCGGCTACACTTTTGAAACTGAAAAGCACACGAACCATTCTATTGGTTTCTGAGTCCACCAAAAACTCAGAATCTTCAGACCCAATTACACATTCGTGTACAGAGCCACTGCAGGAGCTGCTGATGTTGATTTTCAGTGATTGACTAGCGTTGAAGAGAAGCAGGGCGAGGATTAGAAAGTAGAGGGTCATCCCACTATGAACACCCATTTTGATCGGCTTCTTTCTACTCTCTCCCAAAGAGTGAAGTGTGTCACTGTGTACAAGTTTTTCTCTCCAGATATGTTGATAAGGTTTTTGCTTTCACACATACTTATGCCCCTGCTTTTTTGCTCATCTATGTTAGTTACGGCTCAACCGAAGATTTATAAGAGAAAAGTATCCTATGGTCACGCCCAAAGAGAATTGCCACGCTCCGGGATTAAAAAGAAAGGGGGGAAAGGAGACTTGGTTGAGAGGGCACGTGTTGGACGTTTTTGCCTACATATGAGGGCACGTGTTGGACGTTTTCGCCTACATATGGGACCAACTTCACATGATTCAAGCATCTTTTAAAGGGAATACAAATTGGACTCTAAATATATAATTCAAGATTTTGGAATCCACTTGTATATTATTGGACTCGTGATAAGATCATCCAAAACCATCCTTCTCAATCAATTAAACCCATAAAGAAAGAAAGAAAGAGGGGAAGAAAAATCCTGAGAAGAAGGGTGTGCAAGAAACAGAGGCTTTACAATAGACTGCATTTGGCTTTGACAAGTCAAGACTCGTGCATGTCTTGGTAGGTCATAGACCATGCATTTATGAACGCACAAGTCGACGTACAAGGAGGTTCAAAGGAATTAGACTCATAAGTCTATTTGAAATGCATACGTCTGTGGAATTTTCATGACAAACCCCGCAGGTAAGTCCGTGGAATTTTTACGACAATCCAAGCAGAACGCAAGTCAAGCATGGTCCCTAAAACCCCAAAACATCTAAAGCGAAACTCCTTATTAATGATGCTCAATCACTTGATATCTCAACTTCCTCATTTTTCATTATCTGATTACAACGATGAACTCCAATCCATTAATCCTTATGATCACTCTCTGCTTATTCTTCTTGCTTCACCACCACATCATCACCCCAGTTGCCGGCCACTACAACCCTGTTGAAAACATAGCCCTCGACTGTGGCTCCTCCACCAACAGTAACACTCGTGACAGGTCCTGGATTGGGGACTTGAATGCTAACATATCATTTTCTGAAGAACAACCCAACACTTCAAGAACATCCAATGCAAAAGAACCCCTCACTCAGATCCAGAGTGTCCCCTACGGTACGGCAAGAATCTCTCGCTCAAAATTCACCTACACATTTCGTGTCAGTCCAGGACCCAAATTCGTTCGCCTTTACTTTTTTCCAACAAATTACGACCCAGATTTCAATCGCTCAACAGGGTTTTTCTCTGTTCAAGCTGGTCGTTTTACTCTGCTCGATAATTTTAGTGCTGCACTAAACGCGGACTCGCTTGGGTTACAAGGATTTGCGAGAGAGTTTTGTTTGTTCGTCGAAGATGGAAGAAATTTAAGCATTATGTTCACTCCAAGTCCTGACATTTCAGACTCGTATGCTTTGATTAATGGGATTGAAGTCGTGTCGATGCCCAATTATCTTTATTACAGTGCACCAAACGACACCGGATTCAAGTTTTTGGGTCAGCAGAACCCTTATCAGATCAACGAAGACGATCATGCACTGGAATTGATGTATCGTGTAAACGTCGGAGGGTATCCTATTTCTCCGGCAGACGACACCGGATTGTACCGAACATGGTCACGAGACGACGAGTACTTAATTGAAGCTCATCCAAGTGCTCTTCCTGTCAACCCCACCATCAATCTTAGCTTCGAAGATTATGCTGCTCCGGGAAAAGTCCCCTCTTATGCGGCTCCGGAAAAAGTGTATACAACCGCGAGGACAATGGGTCTGAACAAGACGACGAATCAGAATTACAAAATAGCTTGGGAGTTCATTGTAGATTCTGTTTTCATCTACCTTGTTAGGCTTCATTTCTGCGAGTTTCAAATCGAGATAACAGAAGTCGGTGACAGAGTGTTTGAAATCTTCATAGCGAATCAAACAGCAGAGCCAGAAGCAGACGTGATTGCTTGGACTTTTAATGACCGGTCGAGAAATGGGATTCCGATTTACAGAAATTATGCTGTGATGATAGGAAGAAAAGGAAATGAAAAGAAACAGAATCTGTCCATCGCGATGCACCCAACTCGAGCATGGCGAACTAAATACTCTGACTCTCTATTAAATGGTATTGAAATCTTCAAAATCAGCAACAACAACGGTAATCTTGCCGGACCCAACCCGGACCCGGTTCTGAAGATCCAACCTGATGCGGTCCTATCGAACCCGAAACCCAAGAACAAACGAGTGAATGTAATTGTCATCGCTGGTGGTGTAATCGCCGGAATAGTTGTTATAGCCGCTGCAGCGTTCTTGATTATCCTGCGTCGACGACTAAAAGTCAATAAGTCCGGTATCAGCGATGACGGTTCAGGGTGGGCTCCACTTTCTTCCACTAAGACCAAGTCAACGAATACCTGCGGTTCACCTCTACCGTCCGATCTCTGTCGCCACTTCTCGCTCTCTGATATCATAGCCGCTACTAACAATTTCGACAGTGTCTTTATCATTGGTGTGGGAGGATTTGGTAACGTGTACAAGGGTTTCATCAACGGTGGGGCCACCCCAGTTGCGATCAAGCGGCTGGATCCGGGGTCTCGACAGGGGGTCCACGAGTTCAAGAACGAAATAGAGATGCTCTCCCAACTTCGTCATCTCCATCTAGTCTCTCTGATTGGCTACTGTGCCGAAAATCAGGAAATGATCTTGGTCTATGATTACATGCCACGTGGAACCCTCCGTAATCATCTCTACAACACCGACAATCCTCCCCTTCCGTGGAATCGACGGCTAGAGATTTGCAAAGGTGCAGCACGCGGGTTGCATTACCTCCATACAGGCGGGATGCACAAGATCATTCACCGTGACGTGAAGACTACGAATATCTTACTTGACCACAAATGGGTCGCGAAGGTCTCCGATTTTGGGCTTTCTAAATTGGGCCCAACAGATTCTTCCAATAGCCACGTCAGCACAGAAGTGAAAGGTACTTTCGGCTATTTAGACCCCGAATACTGTCGTCGTCAACAGTTGACGGAGAAATCAGACGTGTACTCATTCGGCGTCGTTTTGCTTGAAGTGTTGTTTGCGAGACCAGCGTTGCAGAAGGGGAAGGTTGAGAAGAATCGAGTGAGCCTAGCGGTGTGGGCCCAGGAGTGCTATGAAAAAGGGACCCTTGATCAGAACATCGACCCGTTTTTAAAGGGTGAGATTGCACCTGATTGTCTGAAAAAGTTCAGTGAGGTGGCAGTGAGTTGTTTGCATCGTGATGGGATCGATCGGCCGTCCATGAGCGACGTGGTGTGGGGGCTTGAGTTTGCACTGCAGTTGCAAGAGGGTGCGAAGGAGGCGATCAATCTTGGTGGGGCTCTCTGGGGACCCACCAAAGAGTCCTCAGTGGAAGTTGACGACATTAACAGCACCGACATATTTAGCAGTGATGGAATCGAATTTGTGGGGTTTGATTCGAAGACTAGTGGAGTGACGACAACAAGCAGCGACCATCACAGCTCACTGAGTGATAATTCCGATAGACTGACTTCTGGGGCCGTTTTCTCGGAGCTCTTGGACCCAAAGGCCCGATGATTAGCTAGCCCATCTACTGTCCCGGGCCTACCAAAGGGGAAATTGGGCCTGACGAATTGGGCTCGAAATTGTTGCCGAAATGGAGGCCAATTCTGAGATGCATTGTATTTTTTTATTTCTAGACTGTAGTACAGGTACAAGCTTCGCTCAGGAAGTTTTCTTCTCAGATTGCTTAGTCAGCTTTATAGCTCAAGAAATATATATTTTTTAAAAAATTAAAATTAAAATGAAAATAAAACCAATATTAATTGTCATAAGTCCACCTTTAGAATTTGTTAGGAACCTTACATCAGAAGAAATTTATTAGGAATCCAGCTGCAGAACATTGTGGAATTCGAATCTTTAAAAGAAAAAATTCCATCATAATAAAGTCATTTCGAGACCGTCTCATGCGGATCCAATGTGTTCACGATAATCGAATAACCTAAATCGTTTCCGTTGAAGAGGATTTCATTTTTCATCCATGTCAATTTCAATGCTTATTCTGCAGGTTATCTGATAGTCCTCCCTACTGAAACTCTTTTATTTTATTTTTGAAACTAAAAACTCTTCACCCTTTAAAAGCATAATCATACTCAAAATTGTCAGTGCAGACATTATGATTCTTTTAGCATAATAAAGCTATCAAGAACACCTTGAAATTAATAGAAAATCAATATTCTCTGTCGTACATGTGTATTGAAAAATCTACATCTAAATCCATTCTTCAAATCCTCATCTCATCTCACCTGACACAGCTCCTAGAACATGGAAACTGCAGACTTTTATCTCACAACCTGGAGATATGCTCTGCTAGTGTGAGAGAGAGAAAGAGAGAGAGAGAGAACAAAACAATGGAATCTCATTTTTTAATTCACTGTAGAGTGTAGAGTATGATTAACGCAGCCTTAAAGACAAGATGGTTCTTCTTTTTCGATTTATTTTTCCTTAAAAAACTTGTCAAGAACATCAAAACGATCTGAAACCCATCTTCAAATTCTCAGTTCACCTACATCAACAACCAAATAAAATGAACTATGTTGATAAAGGCAATTCCTTGTGACTATCAAGAATTTGTTTTTTTAATACAAGTAGGAAATGCTATTCATTACCCCTTTGGGATTCGGGAACCTTAAACCATGCGAATCGCAAGATTATAAAATCACCTTCCTCGAGAAGACCAAATCACACAACCTGGCTTGCTCCATTAATGAGAAAGAACAACGAAAAGACAAAGACAGAAACGAATCAGATACTGTACAATGAGGATGACGAAGCCTTTCTTATCCCATCATTCCCACTGAAGCACGAGACTCAAGCAGATTGGCCTCAACTCTGCTTTTATTTATCATTCCTTCTCATCTCTTCTTAACGTAACACTCTGCAATTAACATATTGCAACAAACCCGTTCGGTTCTTATGGGCAAGTAAGTCTCCTGAACCAAAAGTTCAAAAAGCTCGTTTTTAGTTTGGCTTTTATTTCGTCAAACAAAATCATTAATCTTTACGACCCATGAAAAATTGCATGAATGTGTCTAGGTGCATATTGGTTATATATTTATATTGAACTTGTTTTTTGTTTCTTTTCTTTTGACATGGCTGCTCTTGATTTTCCTTGACAGCTGCATAAGGCAATCTGAAGTTCTTGGACATGGCGGGTCTGAATCCAAGGGACATGTTTCGGAGAGAAGGTATGTGGATGATTTTCTGGATTTGTGACCAAAGGCATTAGAGTGCTTTTGAGACTCTTGTCTTTGTTTTTATCAAGAACTGTTATGTCGTTAGTAACAATTTAAAATATACTTACAAATGTACAATTAATATATAGTGAACAAGTAATAGTCGATCCCACAAGGAGTCAAGAACTGGTTTTGAGAATGTCTGAAATAGTTGTACTTGATTGTTACTCCTAATTTTTGACAGAGAAGGGATGGCTGACACTGAAGATGTCCTCTCCGGCAATATGATTTATCAACATATTCTGAAAAATGGCGTTTTTAGGTTTGACTGCTCTGCACAAGATAGATTGTCTGCTTTTCCCAGTATGTCCTTTGCCAATAGCAAGGACAGGGACACGCCAATTATCGCTCATGGGGTCCCTTCATATACCCCAGCTTTTGAGTGTGTTCTGGGGCAGCAGATTGTCAAACTCGAGCTTCCAGTAGGTACCTCCTTCTATGGAACTGGAGAAGTTAGCGGACAACTTGAGCGAACGAGGAAGAAGGTTTTCACATGGAACACTGATGCATTT
Source organism: Euonymus europaeus (assembly GCA_963580455.1). NCBI lineage: Eukaryota > Viridiplantae > Streptophyta > Magnoliopsida > Celastrales > Celastraceae > Euonymus > Euonymus europaeus. The sequence continues at coordinate 27,463,651 of OY756961.1, forward strand.
GGTTATGGTCCTGGAACTACATCCTTGTACCAGTCACACCCATGGGTGCTAGCTGTTCTTCCAAATGGGGAGTCACTGGGAGTTCTTGCTGACACGACAAGGCGGTGTGAGATTGATTTGACAAACGAGTCTAGAATTCAGTTTATTGCTCAGTCGCCTTATCCGGTAGTTACATTTGGTCCATTTGATTCACCAATTACTGTCCTGAAACGTTTGTCCAATGCAATTGGAACAGTTTTTATGCCCCCAAAGTGGTCACTAGGCTATAACCAATCTCGGTGGAGCTATGATTCTGATACGAGAGTTCTTGAGATTGCCACAACGTTTCGGGATAAGAGTATTCCTTGTGATGCCATATATATGGATGTAGACTACATGGATGATTTCCATTGTTTAACCTTTGACAAGGAACGTTTCCCTGATCCAAAGTCTTTGGCGAGTTGTTTACACGAAAATGGTTTGAAAGCATGCTGGATGCTTTACCCTGGTATCAAATATGAAGAGGGTTATTTTGCCTACGATGGTGGTTCTAAAGATGATGTTTGGGTTCAGAAAGAAGACGGACGACCATTTGTGGGTGTGGTGCCTCCTGGTGATTGTGTTTTTTCCGACTTCACGCAAGGGAAAGTTCGTTCTTGGTGGGCTAATTTAGTTAGAGATTTTGTTTCCAACGGTGTTGATGGTATATGTAATACCATGAATGAGCCTGCAGTCTTTAAGAGTGTTACTAAAACAATGCCTGAGAGTAACATTCATCGAGGCGACGATGAACTTGGAGGCCTCCAGAATCACTCACATTACCACAATGTGTATGGCATGCTTATGGCAAGATCAACACACGAAGGCATGAAATTAGCAAATGAAGATAAGCGTCCATTTGTTCTCAGTAAAGCAGGGTTTATAGGTTGCCAGAGGTATGCTGCGACGTGGACAGGAGACAATCTTTCGACCTGGGAGCACCTCCATATGTCCATTGCAATGATACTTCAATTGGGGCTCAGTGGTCAGCCATTTGCAGGACCTAATATTGGTGGTTTTGGAGGAGATGCAACACCAAAACTTTTCAGTAGGTGGATGGGGATTGGTGCTATGTTTCCTTTCTGCAGAGGGAATTCTGAAATGGAGGTCGTCGACCATGAGCCCTGGGCTTTTGGCACAGAGTGCGAAGAAGTTTGCCGGCTAGCACTGAAGAGGCGATATCAGCTTATGCCACACATATACACTCTTTTTTACATGGCTCATACAACAGGTACTCCTGTGGTAACTCCAACATTTTTTGCAGATCCAAAAGATCCTGGCTTGAGGACAGTTGAGGATTCCTTCTTGTTGGGTCCAATTCTAGTATGTGCAAGTACTAATCCTGATCAAGGAGCAGATGCTGTGCAGCATGTTCTACCTCAAGGGATATGGGTAAAATTTGATTTTGATGATTCACATCCTGATCTACCAACTTTGTACTTAAGAGGCGGATCGATAGTTCCTCTGAGTCCTCCTCATCAGCACACCGAGGAAGCTAATCTATCAGATGACTTGACACTTCTTGTGGCTTTAGACGAAAAAGGAAAAGCTAATGGCATTATATTTGAAGATGATGGCGATGGATATCGATTCAACCAAGGTGGGTATCTCTTGACTCAATATGTTGCTGAATTTCAGTCTTCATCGATTACTTTGAAGGTTGAAAAAACTGAAGGATCATGGAAGAGACCGAAACGTCATCTACATGTAAAATTATTGCTCAATGGTGGTGGAGTGACTGATGCATGGGGCACAGATGGAGAGGTGTTAAATCATAAGACTTGTTTGGTTTGATGATATGTTTGTTATGTCCTCTGATGTGAAGTATGTATCCAGTTTGTGACCAAGTGAGAAGAATAAGCTCAGACTTGAAGTAAATAATGAGTATTTTCATATATCATCTTGTTGTTGGGTTATAAAAATATCCAACTTCACACAAGACACGTACCCTGCATAATATGTGAAAAGACTATTTTCAATAATTAAACCTATCACCTCTAGGTGGCAAGATATCACTCATATGAAAGAGAAAATAAGCAAACAAAGAAAATTCCTTCATATGAAAGAGAAAAGGTTGTATTTATAAGAAAATTTGAGAGATCATACTGTTCTCTCCTTTTGCTTGGTTGAGATGTAATGATTCTGCAAATTAAAAAGGGAAAGGAACAGGTCCAAGAAGAAAGCAACGAAAGGAAAGTAGAGTTCTAGTAAGCTAAGTTGTAGAAAGTAGAAACTAGTTTAAAAATGCCATTGCACCTGCCCTTGTCTTTAGTAATGGAACATTCAAGTTTTATCATGTATTCTATTCAATGGAACAGACATCTCTTGGTACACTTCCAGGCGTCTTTAATTTATGGGGTTCTTAATTGATTAGGGTAGTGTCTTAATTAATTAGGACAGTGCATATCATTTTCCTTGCAGAATTATTCTCCTAGATGCCTTGACCAGCAAGAGATAATGCAAAAGAATAAGATGCCATTGCACCTGCCTTATCTTATTGTTAATATACAGAGAGATGAAAATGAAATGCTGATATTCTTCCATGAAACCTTACGAAGTTGAAAGAAATCTCAGATGTAATTTGCAGCAAGTGTAGGTTTTTTTTTATCATGATGAATTGAGCTTCTACCTACATTATTCATGACTGGCTGGCTGTCTTAGGCCATCCCTTTCCATGTATTTAAAAAAAACAAAAAACAAAACAAAAAGATGTTTATGCAATAAGACTAAATTTTAGGGTCTTGTTAAAAAAAGATGTTTATGCGCGTAATTTTTTTTTCACTTGATGATATGATAAGTTTGGACAAAACTTAATGTATGGTGACGTATTCAGAATACATGAAAACATGATTAAACCGACGTTTAATCAATTAAAGGTTGGAATCCACCAGAAAAATCCATCAAAAGCTCTCAAGTTTTTCTTTTTATAAAATCTGACATGAGGCTGCAAACAATCCTTTACAACTCTAACTAGGGCAAACACTTGGAAAGTCCAAAATACCCTAAACATTAAAAACATAAAATTGCAAAATGACCCGAAACACTGAAAATGTCAATTTGAAGCCCTAAATAGCCGAATTAGGTCAAAGGAGGGTGGAGCTAGCAAAATATTCATTAGCTTTGTAGATCACCTCGAACTGAGTAACCCGGGAAAACTTTGCGCAAATTTGAGCACGTTAGCCAAAATCCCAAAATGGAAATCAAGCCCGAAATAATTAAAGACAATTCTGGTGGCAATCCTACATCCATCCTTGGAGATGTTATTACCGAAACTAGCACTCTAAGTCTTACTCGTAATTTAAGTATTAAAAATTTCAAAAACTACTCAAATTATGAAAAAATTGAAATTTTATATGATAGATTTAAAATGTTTGAATATTCAATAACCAAGCATCGTAGTATTTTGCAGCAGAGGGAGAGATTGTACAAACAAGGCGTTTAGGTTTACACATCATATTATAATTAAATAAAAAAAAAAGAAGGGGGAGAAGTGCTTGAGTGGCCGCGCAGAGATGAGCACCAGTAGGCGTGGTCCGCCCAAACATCAGAATCAATACGCCTGGAAGCCCAACGCCGGCGTCAAAATCAACGAAACCGTAACATTCAGACTCACTTTGGTTTTCTTAATCAATCGTTAAATAAAAATACAGTCGTCGTTGATTTCTTCGTCTGCTTTGTGTATAGGAAGTTGGAGGGAGGTTGAGGCCCTTCTCAGATATTACCGGAGTTTGTCCTCGATGCAGAGAGCAGATCGACTGGAAACGCCGTTACGGCAAATACAAGCCCTTGAAAGAGCCTGCCAAATGGTATTCATTCCTTTCCTTCTCTAAATTCTTCTACTTCAAATTTTTTTTTTTGTGCGAAGAAAAGTTCTTTCAATATGCAAATTGAAGCTCATAATTTGGGTGTTATTGGGTTTCAATGCCTTTGCAGTCAGCGATGCTCAAAACGCACTGTTCGTCAAGCTTACCATAGGCTTTGTACTGGTTAGTTAGTGGCTCTATAAGGAATTTCTTCTTTCTAAGATTAAAAATTTTGGTTGAAGAATGTATTCTTATTTGTTGCATATTGATGGGATAAAGGTTGTGCAAAAGAGCAAAAGGTTTGCGCAAAATGCTGTAGCAGTGTGGATTGCATAGTTGGAAGGTTAGGGTTCATACTTTAGTTTCTGGGATTGTTTGTGACCTATTTTTGCTCATATATAATATGACGAAGTGTCTAAGTCTTTGGTTGGTTTTTGTTTTAGGGACATTGTGGAGTTGGAAGAAGAACAAAAGATGCTTGAGGAGGTTTTGTTCCTCTATCTATGTTCTCTTTTTAATTAATTGTGGTTTACAATATTGGATGTAAATTAGTAGAAAGTTAAGTGTATATGGAGATTCATATTTGTGATTTTCTTGCAGGCAATTAAGAATGCACGTGAGAGGGATAGAAGAACTCTGCTGCGTTCTGTAAGCTTTCTTTAGTCTCAACTTTCTTACTGCTCATGACTTGTATATGTCGTTTGTTTCTTTCTATTTAATTTGGTTTATTAACTGGACAAAGATTGTATAAATTGTTCTATGGTATGAATGTTCATGATCACTTTTGGGGTAAACTCCATTTGTCTCAGTAAGCACCTGGCTTGAGAGAGTTTCAGTATTATGTTTATGAACTTGCTTTGCAAGCTTAGTGTGCAAATGAGATAGAAAAATCAAGTTTAGCCTTATTGATAATCGTACTTTCATGAGGTTCTTCCTCATCGGTAAGTCTCGAATAGCTTCCAATCTGTGCTTGTTATGGATTTCGGGCTTGAAATGACTCATCATTTATTCTATTCAGCATGGACGTTCTATCATCTCTGTTTTATTGTTCTGTATCTATTTTAGTTGAATTGTCTTGGTTTGTCTTGGTTTACCTTTACACTAAGCCGATACCTGTTTGCTAATGTACACCAAATTATTTCTACTTGAGCATTGGGACTTGGGACATATGTATTTGAATTTATGACAGTTATTTTGGCCGAAGAACTATTTTGAGTGAAATAATGTAGTACATAAACAATTGGATGGGCTTTTTAGAATGGGGAACTCCTTTGTCAAGAGCGGCATTCTCTTTGTTTTGAAACTCTTGACACCATTGTTCCAATTGCTTGCAACAGATGAATAACAAGAAATCCAATAGTTCATCAGAAAGCTCAACCAAGAAAGCGAATAAGGTTGGTGAACTGTTTCCCAATGCATCTCTCGAGGAATATGCCGCGCAAAACAGAGTTCGCTCTGCCAATGATGTCAATATTCGGAGTCGAAATTGTGTTGTTATCGATGAACGTGAAAATGGAGGAGAAGAAGAAGATGAAGATGAAGAGAATGTCAATGAAGAAGGGCTCGATTGTGTTGTTAACAATGAACTTGAAGAAGAAGAAGAAGAAGAGAATGTTAATGAAGAAGGCAATAAGAAGCTGTAACTGACGACGACAGAGAGGAGGCTGAGGATGACATTAATGATGAAAAATCACGAAAGGAGGCGTGTGTAATTGAGGGAGGGACCGCAGTTTTAATTGGATAGCGCGTGATATGTTACAGCGGCTTGTTTTCACTGCTGAATTTGTTTCAGGGGAGCAACATACTAAGAAAATATGTTTGTTTTCAGATTTGGTGACTCGATGACTTCTTTTGACAGCATGGATGGTTAATGGTCTGATACTGTTTTGAAGTACTTAATATAAGCCATTGACTATGCTGCCTTGAGGTTGAGGATCTACGACCCTTTATGTTTACCTCATTTTAAGGATCTAATGCCCTAACTGTTCGTACAATCAAGAAAAATGTCTTAACTGTTGCATCTGCTCCCCTGATTATGAGTAATTAAAGAGGTCACACTCAACAGGCAACAGCATTGAGAGGAAAAAATAAGTACTTGCATCACAGACAAAATTTTTTGCTTCAATCTATGTAAACAACAGAATAAGTACGCTTAGAGCGCCTCTAATTGATTCAATTTTATCCTAAAATGGAAAGGAAAAAAGTGGTATCTTTTTTTTTTTTCTTAGCGCCTCTAAACAGCAATAATATGTTCCTAACCACGTCCAAGAACTCCTCGATTATTAATTTATCAGTGTAATTCAATCGCAGTAACCACATGTTTGCTCCAACTCAAGGAATGCAAATGATCATGCAATATCACAGAGAGTCGTCTCTTGAGTAGCAGATGCTAAATAATCATTCTAAACTGCAACCACGTCTTCAAGGTAAGCTGAAATCCAAGTCTGCTTCAGACCAAAATCTCCGAAATTCAAGAAGCAAAACCAGCAGTTTTGGGGGAGCAGCATCACTTCAACTCGTCTTTAACGCACAAACGCTCTGAATGGGGGCAAACATTGTGGATTTAGGATGATTGAAGGATTCAACACATAACAAGAAGATAATGCAATCAAATACTTGGTAGATCATATAAGCAATATCATCACAACATAATTCTATCATTCTAAGCATCATATACAGTGATAATGTTTATACAAAAGGAAAATCATATTCCGCCAATGAATTTTTGTATCTAAATAACAAACAAATGTGTGTGTATGTGTGTATACATGTTATAGCAATTAGGCAACTTTCTTGATATGATATGATGCACTTACACCTCCCCCATATGCAGACAGATAACTCGCAAGCTCCATTAGACAAGAGAAGAAAACTTCAAGGAACGGGGATTTTGAAGCGATGCAATGGCATTGCATAATGCCCTGACTCATTCTAGGAGCATTCCACATTACACAATTTAGTTCATATAACAACAGAGCAACTGAGTGCATCTACTTTTCCTAAATTCTAATGCCTAAGAACACAAACCCACTTTAATCAGTTCATGCACTCACCTGAATTTTAGGAAAAGCCTTAGAGTTAGAACTCTTTTTTAACAATAATGCAACCCAATTGAAAGCAGCCAAATATGGATTAATGATCATCCAAAAGATTACACCACAGAAAAAAGGAAGTTGCATATAAAAGACAAACATATGATCTTCCCTAAATCCCAGAATTTCATATTCACATCTCCCAAAGCAAGGATTTCTAAAAGTTAGATAAACTGAACAGGCCATTCCATGGCAGCTTTATGGTAATAGCACCAAAAGGAAATAGAGATGCTCACAGACACACAGACTCACATATATAACATAACATAAATGTTGCTCACAATCCACCTTCTGAATGCAAAATTTGAGACCAGATAGCAAAAATGTTGAAAGAAATGAAGGAATATTGATGTGTTGTGTTCCATTTCTAACAAAAATAAATGGGACTCAGCAATAATCTAATGTAGAAGAAAAAAAATCCTTACTCAAATATTCATATGATAGAACCATTGAGGTGCCCCATGCTGACATGCTGAAAAATCTTGGACCCAACCCTTTGTATAAACCTTTCCAACCATCCTCTGCAATCAAGTTTTTAACAACTTGTCTTACAGAATGTCTTTTCTCATGGCCCATCACCTAAAGCAGGGACAGTTGATTAATTACACATAAAATACTAGAAAACAGGGGTTGGTCAAGTAACGTAGTTCAAGAACCCTAGCAAAAAAAATTAACTGTAAAAGCACAAACCTGTGTGCGAAAGAAAACTTTCCAACTCTCATTACTGGGAGCAAATGAAACAACAAAGGTATATCCTTGAGCATGAGCATAACCGTCAGCAAAGTGAAGTTATAGACATGTTGCTTGTCCTTTATCTTGAATTTGATGCCTAACTAATATATGATAATCATATTATTGTTAGTTTGTTTCATTTATCTTCAATCCCTTTGTACTTTTACACCTTAAAATTCTTGAAGGCCAAAAACCTTAAAACACCGATTGAACTTATATTTAAGTTATTATATAAAAAATGCAGACTTCTAGATATCATATTTATGTAATTGAGCTCAACCAGCAAGCTCACAAAACAATGATCGATACATACATATTTGAGCTCAAATAATAATCGAGCAGACATTCGTATTTTGAACTCGAAGCAAACTCAATCAGAATTCAGAATCCAACTAAATCGAGCCTAATAGATCTCGAGCCTGGACATCTGCAAATCTAAAGCTCCTCCAAAGGTTGCATACTTTTATTGGGAGGTGGTTTGAAGCAGAATTTTGACAGTGGAAAATTTACGAAAAAAGGCTTCCAATTGGCAAACAGATGTTCTCTTTGTAATTCTTAACAAGGAATCTATCAACCACCTAATGCTGCATTGCCACTGGTCTAAAAAGTATGGTTGGTCACTTTGAATCTAGTTGGTATTAACTGGTATCATGCCCTACTATGGAGACGGAACTCATAGCCTGGAGAAACCTGAGCAGCACCAAGAATAAGAGAAGAATTTTTTAGATGCTCCCTATGTCTATCGTTTGGATGATCTAGAAGGAGAAGAATTTTCGTATTTTCAACTCACTAGAGTCTGGTTTTGAAAGCTTTATATACAGCTGGTTTAGCTGCTTTAAACTTTCGAGAACCTTCCTTTTGAACAATGTTCTTGTGCCTATGATCCTTGTCACGGCGTAATCTCTGGTTTGTACCTGCTTGGTGCTTCAATAAAAAATTTCTATTAAAAAAAGGTCTCAAGCCTGTACAGTTTGATAGGGGCTCAATAAGATTGCAGTTGTAGTCCACACGCAGAGTTACAAGACATACACACTATAGTTAATAGAGCAGGATAAAATTATAATAATGACTACATGAACTACCATTCACACTATGACATACAGTACAGCGAGACCTAGTAACTAGAGTGACTTGAAACCAGAATGCAGTAATTGAAGGAAAATTTTCAGCACCAGAAACACTTAAAGTAAAAGAAGAAGAAGCTATTTAAAGTTAATAACATTTCAGTTACCTGTAAGCGAGTCTTAATGGTGTCCAAAGGGGTTGTTATGGAGGATGCTGTCGCACCAGCAATAATTCCTCCAGTTGCTTGAACTAGCACTATTTTCCACTGGCTGGGAGGACGTTGCTCAAGGTCAGCGCCATGGCCCAGAAGTCTGCCATTTAATCAGATGGTAAAATGGTGAGATTTACATTTTGCAGAGAAAAAGACATTAGCAGTGTGCCCAACATATTTTATTATCCTCATAACCTAAATACACCAAACCACCTTCTATGATATACACAAAATGAGAACTGATGGGCCCTTCTTACCATAGAAACAAGTAAGTATGAGACCGGCCACAATCATTAACTTGCATCAAGCCTCCTATGAGGGCCCTCTCAAAAAATTACGATTTTTTTAATATCTAGAGTCTAGTTATATCGTTTGAAAGGAATAATGTTCCATTACAGTTGGCAAACTCCTCATTAAGGACAAAGAACAGTAAGAAGAAAATAGGTTCAATACACTAAGGGTGTTAATTCCTCAAGTTTTATCTGCAGATAGAAACTTCTCATGAAGGACAAGGAACAGTCAAAAGAGCATATACTTCAGTATGCTGTCGATGTCAATAATCAAATTTACTTCTAGACAGAAACTCGTCGTGAAGGACATGGAACAGTTAAAAGAACATCAATTCCAGTGTCTTACAGGTGTTAATTCCAATGATTTTACCTGTAGACAGAATGTCCAACTTAAATCTTGAAGCTATCAATTGCCTATCATAGAACAATCATTCCCTTGGTAACTAAAGACTTGGATGCATTGCGTCTTGAAAAGAAACAAGTAACAGTGTCTCACCTCCAGACCAGGGTTTGGCTTGAACCATAACTTGCCCACCATACAGCACTAGATGGGGAATAAGTCATAACAGATAGACCAAAGCCCCTGTATAATCCCCGGATGCCATCAGCCTTTATAATCTTACGAGCAACATCCAGACCTCCACTATACTTTGCATGGCCCGCATAACCTTGCACCATTAATTTTTGGCTAATCTGAACGATCATAAAGGTAGATATCAAAAGAAACTGACATTAACAATTCTTCGTTTAATCCGAACTATCATAAAGATAGATATCAAAAGAAATTGGCATTAATAATTCTTCGTTTCCAAATTGCATTGTTGGCTGAATTTGAGTGAGCACAACTCATTCCAAAATAGACTCGAGAGCTATTCACAACCTCACATTGTTAAGTCTAAAAGAAAAACCACTCAGTGGTGGCCAAGTTTGCTGGGAATGAATCCTTCTAGATTGGAGACCCAAATTCAACTCTTCACATCAACATATTATGTGCTTTGAGAGAGAGGGGTGATCCAAGTATCCGGGTCTACAGGACTAAAGGCCTACAGTATCTCGTTAAAAAATCCTAAAAAAACAAAAGCATCAACAAAAAACTCTTGCATGCCAATAGAAACCTCTAATTATGGAAAACCATATTATGTGCTTTGAGAGAGAGGGGTGATCCAAGTATCCGGGTCTACAGGACTAAAGGCCTATAGTATCTCGTTAAAAAATCCTAAAAAAACAAAAGCATCAACAAAAAACTCTTGCATGCCAATAGAAACCTCTAATTATGGAAAACCAGCAACAAGCTTCACATATTATATTCATCTTAGTTTTATTTATTACAGAAAAACGTGTGAACTAGTGGTCGAGTTGTAGAGGTGCAATTTAGAGAACACAAGTTTAACTCCAGATATCATTTGGGGTAAGCTCTGCATACATCTTGCATGTCCCCAACCTTGCCACTCTGAGAGCCTTGTAAATGGATGTTGTTTAACTTTTTAGTTTTATGACGAGTGATGCAGGAACGAATGTGTATTTTAAGAGGGAAAAAATATTTGCATTAGAGGGCATCAGTAGCTTTTGGCATCCTAAACTCCACTAACTTTTTTTTCTTCTTTGATTTAGATCAACTCAGATACAGGAATACCGCAACCCAAAGCATGAAAAACACTTTCAACCCAAAAAAAAAACCAATTTCTCAGTTAGATGAAATACATCCGACCATGTTAGAGGAGTCGTAGAATGCCTTTATGAGAACGCGAACCACATACCACATCAATTGGAACAAACACAGCTTGAGAAGATAATGATGCTGCCATGCCAGCAATACCATTGCCTATGGCTGCCTCAGTAGTATCAGATAATTTGAACGGGTTTAACACCTTAAAAGCTGCCACTTTTGTAGTCTCTAAAGTAGTGAGAAAAATAGTTCTGGCGGGAATTGCACCAGTGATGACTGTACCAAAGCCTCTATAGAAACCAGAAATCCCATCTGTTCTCAGTATGCCTCTAATGACAGAATATACACTTCGTTCAGCCGTGTCCTTCGAAGCAACCTGGAGCCGGGTTTTAACAACAGAGACTGGGTACAAAGCCACTGTAACTCCTGTAAAGATTCCAGCGCCCAAACCATAGAATTTAGTCTTATCGAGCCTGCATATGTATGAGTTAATGAGCAGAAAAATGATAGCATATTCAATAGGCTGAGAAAGATGTGTAAAAACTTGAACATTAGAGGACTTTTTCTCTCTCTACAGTAGAAATAGAAGGAATGATAAAGATATTAAAGAATGAGATGATCTCCAATAATCTATGGGAGAACTAAATAAAGATTCTAGAAAGAAAAATATCAGAAAGTACTCAATTGAATGAATTTATTACGATAGTGGTTTTCTTTAAGTCCACTGGCCTTTTTATTTTGATTACGAATATTACTCCGTCGGCTCAATAAAATTTAAAAAAAAAACACCCGAAAAGAAAAGAAAGAAATTAGCTTATTATCCACATGGACATCACAAGGTCCAAACTTCCATTATTTCTAACATTACATTATGTAAGAAGCCCTTTTGTGATTTTTCGCTTTCTGCTTATAAACAGTACAGGGGTTCTTTAAATGAAATTAAAAATAAAAAAAGAAGAAGTTATGGCATCTGAAGTAGAGCAATGCAATCAATAATAGGAATAAGCTATAAAGGAGAAGCTACATGATGGATTCCAACTAAGTTTATCTTATGAATTCATGCATCTTACCCCAAATTATTTGAGATAAAGCCTTTATGACTATGATAATAATGATGAGTACCTAACGATATAATAATATCGGTAGTACCAGTGAACGATATGCCTAACGATTTCCACTAGAACCGAGCACCTTCTCCCATCAATAGACACGGTGGATTTGAAAATTAGATATCATGTACAAAACTTTAAGTGGCAGCATAAGTCTTTTGAGTCAAATACAGAAAATGAAATGTCATTCTGTAGGATTTCATGGAATGGCATGAAATGTCATTCTATACGATTTCATGAAAGTCATCTTTAACAACGATGTCAAAGCTCAAAATACAACGGTTGCAAATGGTGTGTAGGCAGTGATGAAGAATCACAGATGCCAACCTTCACAACTCGATCAGTGGCAAGAATTTCAAACTGAACCTAACAATCGATCAGTATCATCTCTACTCTACAGGAAAACAAATATCTGCGTTAAACAATAGATGAAGAATCTCCAGCAACAGTCTAGTATGAACCTTATGAGGTATTGTATATATGTGTAATATAAACTGTCCACAGAACCCAAACTCCAATGCAAACATTAACCAATTCTAAAAATTCTTCTACGGAAATGCTAATCATAAAACCTTCCTTTAACGACCATCAGAGACATTCTTCCATTTTTTAAACACAAGCAAAACCAAAAGAAAACCCAATAAATTCAATCAACACAGAACACCGTAAACAAATTTCACAATTCAAAATTCATTATGAAACGAATGCACAGAGAATAGAGCAACAAAATTATATTTGTATTCACGATTCGTACCTGTCCCAATTAATCTCAGCGAGACTGAATGACTGAACTCGTGAACTAGGCGTCTCCATCACTATGGACTAGGTCTTGATCTCTGGAGACTTTTTTCCGTTTAAACGACTCCGAACATAAATGGCGAACGAGGAGAATTTTGTTACTCCGATTCGCGTTTCAGAATTCAGGTTACTTGGAGCGAAAACCATTTTCTGAACTCTGAACAAACAAATACGCCCAATGCCACGGTTTCCCACTTTCCCTAAACGAACCAAGACTGGGCCCAATGGTTTACTGGTCTGAGAAATCAATGATCACAAGCTATGATGGACCAAGCCCAAAAGTCTATTTTCAGGGCCTAAGAGCATTAACCCGTTTTATTCGGCCCAAGCCTTGTTCATTAGTGACTTTCTTTATTTGAAACACTGATCATGGGTTTAAATAAACTTAATTAATAAATATGAAACAATATGGAATGTAGATTGGAGAGACCTCCCTCCCACATCTCTTAATCTAGATTTCTCCAATGGAGACAATATATAATGCATGCATGATTGCCATTTAGTATTCATTTAATTAATTAATTATAATCTCTCTCCCATAAACTTCCACCAACTGTCGTTTTGAAATATTCGACGAAAGCAACAATCCCACTACAGAATTTGTTCTCTCAGTTTCCATACATCATGTCAGAAACACAGCTGGCTAGACCTAGTCCTGTCTGAATTAGAGGCCAAACAAAATTGATATCATGTGGTGGTGCAACTTCACTTGGTGCGTCGTCGGTGGATATATGCCACTAGACACATCGTTTAGGTACGATTAGTTTTTTCTTTTTTACACTAATTTTAACCGAGTCAATTATTTTAATTATCGATCGATTGACTAATCAGTGCGACTAAGCCAAACGATAACTTTGACCAATAAATAGGTTAATCACCATCGCTATCGGTCTAGAATTGCTGACTCCTATTGTAATGGTAGATTGATCTAGTCTTGTTTTCAAGTCGTTTAACTTTCATTACACGTATGATCAATTGTCAAGTACGTTTGCACAAATATGTTCCAGTTTACCATCCGTCAAAACTAGTGGAAAATTGAACTTTTGGAAAATTCGTGATTGTCCTCAGGAAATAGTTTTTTGATCATTTTTTTTATTTTTTGAAAAATATGCATGATTATTCATTTTTTAAAAACGAGAAACAAGAAAATAAACAAAATGTGTTAAGACAATCTCACATGAGCCTTAAGCCCAATACGAGACAATATTTCAAGTGTGGTTCGGATTTAATATATTCTCACCTCTTTTTTTTTCCTACTTCTCAACCCCTTCTCCGTATATATACATATATATATATATATATATATATACAGTCCTTCTCATATACACACGCCCGTAAAAATTGTAAGTTGCGGGCTTCTATTTGTATCCGTTAGATAAAAACAAAGGCTGAGATTTACACTGACATTTTGACCCGTTTTATGCATATAACCCATTCTCTCTCTCTTCCTTGCACATCGCGTGTCTCTCTCTCTTCTCTACACACTGCACCCAGCCCTTGAGACATCCAGTCCTTCTTCTTCCTTGCGTCAACAAGAAATCAACCTCCTTGCAATATCACACTTCTTCTCCTTCCTTGCGGAATCACGAACCCGTCCACCTATTTGGTTGCTTCTCCAGATCGCCGAACTTGTCGGTCACAAAAATAAATTCCAACCCAGTTCTTGTTCTCTCCATCTTTAGATCGATTCGCCAACTCCAATTAATTCATACTAGCTGCATTGGACCCAATGCCGTTTGTTCATTAGGTAAATGAGTGCTTTTCAGTTATTCAATTATTCTATAATTTTATTATTAGTCTAAGCTGGGATTTGATATTCTGTCATGTTTAAATTTTGAGTGTGATTTACTTTGATTGTAAGAGACATGGATACAATTTGGTTCTTGTTTTATCATGTGTGTTCATTGTTATTTTGGAACTTAGACAATTCATGTAATGCTCAAACTTACAGGTTTATGGTATTGTTTTACCTTTTTTGAGAGCTGTGACAATAAAAACTGATTGAATATAGCAGGATTTTCCACAACAGGTTTATGGTATTTGTTTCGCCTTCATGATGATGGTCATGGTTGTATTATTCAAGCTTGAAGTACAAGCTACAGGTACTTCATAGAGTGATGATATCCTTTGATCAAGTCTGTTCCACTAAGAAATACTAACTTTAAGAGTTTGATCTATATGAGTCCACCATCTTTGGCAAGTCCTTCCGGCAAGACTTAAAAATCAAGAATTTAATAAAAATCGAGCAACCCACAGTCACTATAAAAGCTAGCAAATAGTCAATAAGAAATGATGTAATGTGAATAGGATGATCATTTTTCAAGGTAAAATTATAATAACAGAGATCATTTTTGCACACTTTGCAAGTGTCTAAACTGGAAATCCTAAACTAAAAACAGAAATTCCAGGAGAAGTAGTTGATTACATGTTGTGGAATTCATGTACATCAGGAGCTTGCACACATAGAGACATAAGCATTTTACAGAGTAGAGATACAACATCTGGGATCCCATAGTACATAGTCCAGATCTATGAAATTTTTTTGCACAAACCCATAAATTTGCTACACCAAAAGGTACCAGACCCATGAAGCAAAAATTACCTAAACCCATAAATTCCAATTGTCTAGAAGCAGAGAAAACGTGGAATAAACCCACATAATATGGAATAAACCCAAAAAATCCAATTGTCTAGAAATAAAGAAAATATGGAATAAACCCACATAACATGGAATAAGCCCAAAAATTAGAAGCCGACTACGACAACTCCAGTATTTGAAACCCGATCAACTTGGTTGGGTCAGAGAAGTCACGATTTGGTATGCTTGGGATCGACAAGCACCCCCCTTTGTTCAAATAGGACTCTCAATCTCATGCATCAATTATAGCCCTTGGATTTGATGACTTTTGGCACTTTGGGGTATTTTGGATTGTAATGTGTGTTATAAATCTTACCCAAACAATAGATCCCAACAGTTTGAGATACCAATCGTTTTTGTTGTTAAATTGTACGTACAAAATTTAAGTGAATATGTGATATAATATATATTAAATTAAACTTTAAAATTCAATAATTATGATCCTCGATGTTTCTATTTATATGAGCCTTAAGCCCAATACGAGACAATATTTCAAGTGTGGTTCGGATTTAATATATTCTCACCTCTTTTTTTTTCCTACTTCTCAACCCCTTCTCCGTATATATACATATATATATATATATATATCAACAAAACAAAACAAAACGAGCCTAAAAGTTTTTCAAAAGTGGAATTATCATACGTTTAGTGCAACTGTGTTCATGTGAAAATTACATAAACTTTGTGGGAAATGTATGGTTTTCACCCTTAAATACGTTATGGGGAAAATTGAAGAAAAAGGAAGGTGACAAGGCACATGCATGTTGTTGTAATTATAAGTAAACTACAAAGCCAAAGTAAATGGCAAAATTTGTCCAACTCAATCATTCTTTTCACGATACTTCAAAAAAAAAAAAACACCTTTCGCATAAAGCCTTCTACTTACACATGTCCTGCAAGGATATGAGTTTTCAAGACTGGACCCGACCGATGTATCATTTTCGTTCACCAAAATATTTAAAAGAAATTATAATTGTCTACTATTTAGCAGACAAATAAAAGTTTTTTTGTTAGGAATAAAATTTAAATTTATTGTCGTCTTACATCTTATACTTTGAGTTTAGATTCGATGATTTATAATTGTTATGTATTTTTTTATGATGAGTTAATTTTTATCACGAATATTTTTTTTACTGTTTTTCTTTAGAACAGTACACACACATCACAAGCATACATTTAATTAAACACTAACACCCACCCGTGAGGGAAAAAAAAACTGTTAAATTCATCTTATTAAACACTGCATATTTATAATAATAAAAAATTAATATTTTATATTTTTAGTGATGCACCGTGTGGGTCCTGACCCCGATCCCTTCCCGCAAGTCCCTCCACACGAATCTGCGTTGTCCAGTCCAACTGTCTGTCTATATTCGAATATTCATTTACTTTATTTGTCATCATTTATTTTTAAATATTTTAATTTATTTCATTAATTTATTCAAAAAATTTATGATGCACACTCACCGACACATCCAAACTTTGATAGAGGAGGGGGTGTGGGTAGACGGAGGCTCGGGGGTCTATTGTAATTCTTTTTTACAGCAGAAACGGCTGTATGGCATTTTAGAGCAGTAATTTTTTTTTTATTATTTTAAAATTATGAATGTGTTTTGATCAGGATTACGAGTCCAACGGCATATTGTTTGTGTTAAACAAAAATAAAATGAATAATAAGAATTGAGATAAAATGTTTCGGATTTATATTTAACAGATCAGAATTGTCGTATCTTTTTTACAATCCATTTGATTTTTCTTTCACACAAATAATATATCGTTGAACTTATAATCCCGATCAGAACACATTCGTGATTTTTAAATAATAAAATATTCTTTCGTTACCCTAAATATCACTACAGCGAGATCTGTTGTTAAAAAATTACAACAGACCTTCCGTTGGAGACTTTAGGTTCAAGTATATGAAAGATGATGTGGCTTGACTTTTTGTAATAAAAGTGGGATCCAGTCTTGATTTTGGTGTAAATTTGATGGGGATAGTATGAAGGATAGGAAAATAGTTGGGTTGGATAATGGTTTTGTATTGGGAGATGTGTTTTGCTGATGTGGCAGTATTGAAATATGTGTTATGCTGATTTGATTGTATTGAGAGTTGTGTTTTTGTGAGATAGATGTGGGATCCAAAAACAAAATTGTTGGGCCTTTAAAATTGTAACCATTGTGATTGCCCTAAGTATTAGGTTGATCGCATCCAAACTTTTGACTTTCATTATTATTAAATAAGAGTGATATTATTGCCAAACTAAACGAAATTTCTGAAGGAAAGATATTTAATGCAATAATGCAAGATTTATGTTATTGCCATTTTAATCAAAATATTCTTTTTACCTGATTTTCTTTCAAATCAATAATATAAATTTAATTAGAGGACTTGTCTGTAATTTTCATTGATGAACTCATTAATAACATTCCAAAATTTAACTTCTAACATTGTCAAATCTTATATTTCACATCAATGTCGTGTCATATAAACAGAAACATCGAGAGATCATAATTACCGAATTTTAAAATTTAATTTAATATATATTATATCACGTATTCACTTAAATTTTGTAGGTACAATTTAACAACAAAAACGATTGGTATCTCAAACTGTTGGGATCTATTGTTTGGGCAAGATTTATAACACACATTACAATCCAAAATACCCTAAAGTGCCAAAAGTCATCAAATCCAAGGGCTATAATTGATGCATGAGATTGAGAGTTCTGTTTGAACAAAGACTAAAAAACCCACCAATTAAGCCGGCCTTTTGCGTTTGAACGTTGAACAAGTCGTTGTCACAAGCACAGTTTGGACACTTGTCTTCCTTACCCTTCACGCGTGCCGATCTCGTTGGGTTCGCACGTGCCAAACCACATCTCTTCAATATATATTGTCTATCAAAGTATCCTCCGCATTCTCAAATTCTTCGAACTTCTCACTGAGAAACAAAATACTCGACAATTTTTTTTTTCTCTGGAGCTCTCGATCATGGCATTGGAGCCTGCAAACACTGCTGGGGTACCGAGAACAGCGACTCCATTGTTGAAAGATGAGCTTGATATAGTGATTCCGACCATAAGGAACCTTGATTTTCTTGAGATGTGGAGGCCATTCTTGGAGCCTTACCATCTGATTATTGTTCAAGATGGTGATCCGTCGAAGATAATCAATGTTCCTGAGGGGTTCGATTATGAGCTCTACAATCGTAATGATATTAACAGGATTCTGGGTCCTAAGGCATCATGCATTTCATTCAAGGACTCTGCTTGCCGTTGCTTTGGGTACATGGTGTCCAAGAAGAAGTATATCTTCACAATTGATGATGATTGCTTTGTAAGTATTCTGATCTGTCCTGTTTTCTGCATCTGGGCTTCGTTTGATGGGGTTATACTTTGGATCTTTGTTTTTGTTCTGTTTTTGGCTTTATGCTTTGGTATGGGATTTGGATCTTTTGATCTGTGGGATCTTATGCTTGTTTTCTTAAATTCTGGATTTGATTGTTTTTTATGTAACTTTGATTTGTTATCTCGTGTTTTCTGCACTCTATGTTACTCTGAACTGGATCTGAATTGTTTCTCAATTATGTCGAAGAAAACGCTGTGTTCAAACATCGTATATAAAGCAAAAATTGAGTAGTTGGACTGCTTAGCATACGGATCTCTGAGGACTTGTGGACTTACAATTTGAACGTATGGTTAGCAATTCTGCTATGCAAGGAAAATCCTTTGAAATTCAAATTTTTGGTTTTCATGGGACTTTACGTTCATAGATTTATACGCATTGTAAATGCACTAAATTTTTTTGGCGTCTCTAACAATCTAAGGAAAATTGACTACGTGATGCCTGCTTATTCTGAAGTTGGTGTTTGTGAATGGTTTATATGGATTTGGCATTTATCAAGTTGTCATGTTGCAGTTGAAAGTTTCAGTTTTATGAAAATGATTTCCCCATGAAAGCACCTTGGCCAACTTCACTCATGCTAGTATATGGCAATGTGCATTTTTTTTTATTTTCAAATAGTTGATTGCAGCATGAACACAGATCTGAAAATGATTGAGTCTTATCATTCCTGAGAGTTGATAGATGAACAAATCTCCGTTTGCTTTTTGGAGGGTAGAGGGGCAATTTGTGGGTCCCGGTAGTATTACATTGACTTAAAAAAGTTGAGAGTTGAGACTTGGTCTTTCTCAAATTTGTTAATGATTCTGTTACTCCTGTATGGGAACTAGTGGATGCAACTTTTAGGCCAGATTTCGTATGGTAGAAGCAAAGAAAACTTGGCTGTAATTTATTGTTTTAATCCAGTTGACATGTATGTATTTTTGAATCTAGATCTAAGTGTGTTCTCTTGCAATTCAGAGTAAAATGTATTTGTAATGATCTTTCTACATTCAATCAGGAGATGGCTTTAACTTGTAATGGGTTTAGGTAATTGCATTTTCCGGACATATAATGGTAGGAATTGTTCATAGGGCTTGCTTTTGTCTTGAACAAACTTTAGTTTTCATGATTTCCATGCTTAATTTTCTGTGGATTTTTTCATAAATGTGTTTCCAAACTATGTTGGCTGATTTTTTTAAGTTGCAAACTTTCTGAATGCTTAATGTATGAAAATGTTGGTATGCAAGTAATTATGCTTTCTACTTTAATGTAATTGTGTGCAATTTAAAATGATTATTAGGTTGCTAAGGACCCTTCTGGCAAACCAGTCAATGCACTTGAGCAGCACATCAAGAACCTTCTCTGCCCTTCTACTCCCTTCTTCTTCAACACGCTGTACGACCCTTTCCGTGAAGGTGCAGATTTTGTCCGTGGATACCCTTTCAGTCTTCGAGAGGGTGTCCCCACTGCTGTTTCTCATGGTCTCTGGCTCAATATTCCTGATTATGATGCACCGACACAGCTTGTGAAGCCTCTGGAGAGGAACACAAGGTCTGCGATTGCTTTGTGAACCAAATCACTTGGGACCTATCTTTAATTTTTTATATGACCCTCATAACTTTGCTTCCAATTTGTTAGGTATGTGGATGCTGTGTTGACCATCCCAAAGGGTACCCTGTTCCCCATGTGTGGTATGAATTTGGCATTTGACCGTGATCTTATCGGCCCTGCCATGTACTTCGGACTCATGGGTGATGGACAGCCTATTGGGCGCTATGATGATATGTGGGCTGGCTGGTGCACAAAGGTGCAAATTACATTTTTCCTTTCCTCTCTCGTCATTATTTATCTCTCATACATCAGATAACTATAAAATTGCTATGTTTCTGGTTTCCTTTTCTTGATTCGTTTAGGTGATCTGCGATCATTTGGGATTGGGAGTGAAGACGGGTCTCCCTTATATCTTCCATAGCAAAGCAAGCAACCCATTTGTGAACCTTAGGAAGGAATACAAGGGCATTTTCTGGCAGGAAGAGATCATTCCCTTCTTCCAATCTGCTATCCTCACAAAAGACTGCACAACTGTTCAGCAGTGCTATGTTGAATTGTCCAAGCAGGTTAAGGAGAAGCTTGGAAAGGTAGATCCTTACTTTGACAAGCTGGCAGATGCCATGGTCACATGGATTGAAGCCTGGGATGAGCTTAACCCTACTGGACCTGGAGCCACTGTAGCCAACGGCAAGGCCTGAGTACTGTTTGAGATTTTGCTTAGCTGCAGATGCCACTGTTTTTTCTTTAGTCACTGCTAAACCAAATTACTAGTAGTTGTTTAGTAATTTTGTATCTTTATTTATTTATGACTGTTTCATGATTCAGTTAATGCTTTATATTTTTGGGATTATTGGTGGATGTAATCTTATTAATGTTGAAACTTCATGTTATGAGATTTGGAGAGCAATAAAATACACTAGTTTATCTGAATCCCCCTTTTATGAGTATTGGGTGTGGTGATTTATCACCATTGATGGCTGATTCAGGCCCATACCCATAATCTTTTTATATTGTTTTTAGTAAAAATCTTAAATTGAAAATACAAACTGGTCTTAAACCCTGACTAATAATAATTTATTCATGAAAAAAAGACCCCTAATAATAATTTTGGGGGATTAGACTGTGCATACTGCATTGCATGATTTGCCATGTTAAACATTTAAATTGCGATTATCCTATAAACCCAATTGATAATATCTTACTTTTGGATGTGTATGTTAGATTTGAAGCCATTTTTTTAACTAAACTGCACCAGGAGGATATTCTCAATTTTGCATAGAAGATGTTCACATGTCTTACTGTGGGCTGGATCTGAGCGGCTCGTAGAATCCAATAAAGAAGCGTCGTCAGCCAATGACAGAACAGTAACTTTGGGCTTAAGGCCTAAGACTCTCAAGGCCTGCAGGCTACAGTATTAATAAGATCAAGAGGAGCCCATATAAGCTGAACCCAGTCGACGTCAGCGTCCATCCCGACGAATTGCCCTAATTTGAATCGTGCAACCTCTTGCTTCTACTCCTCGCTGGGAATACGGGGATTTACTCGCTCTCGAATCGCAGCTTCCATCTGCAGCTCTGGGTACCTGGGAAATCATCTGGCTTTTAAGTTGCATATAATTACGACGATGCATTTGTTTTCATGCGGGGGTGTTATTTTGATTTTGATTTTGAATTTTGTAGTGTTTTGGGGACATGGGTAGCAACTCACTGGTGCCTTTTTATAAAGTTTCGTTTTTCATTCTAGGGGAAAAAAATGAAGAAGAAGCTTGTAATGTTTGAGGCATGAGTGAGTTGGCTAAGAGCAAACGCGTGTAATCAGGAGATCCTAGTTTTTTCCTCCTTAGACAGAAAGACCCTGCGATTTTACTGATGCTTGGGGTGAGGGGCCACCCTCAACTTCAAGTGTCTGGGGGTTTTCTGCGCAAAGCACAAGGTTTCCCTCATATTGAAAGAATTCGTAATATTTTTGATGAATTTTTTCAATTTTTTATTTTAAATTCAAATGCTGTGGGCAATTTTGGAATTATTGAGGGAACGATGGTCATTTGTTTTGAAGTGAAAGATAAAAAAAATTATGGTTCTTTTGGTACATCTTGTGCATCAAAAGTTTACATACCGTAATTCAGTCTCTCATTCAAAAATCGAATGACCATCATTTTCTCATTGATTTCAGAGTTACTCTTGCCACGTTATTTGATGGTGTGGAGGTAATTTTGGCGCAATGTATATACATGGAACATAATGCAGCTCCGAACGAAGTGTTCTCCTAACTTTTTTGTCATAGACTCTTTAATTACTAATCATTTGCTGTCCTTCTTTATTGTCCTTTAATATTTAATTTTCTATGCAAGAGTGTGATTTCATTGAGTTCGATCTTCAATGGTTTCTAAATTGACAAATCCTGATGATTGCAGTTTCGATTGGTGATCGGTGACCACCTTTCTACAAGTGCTTGGGGCAGGCATAGGCATAGAAGCAAGTATTCTCTATTCACTGCTACAATCATTCTCAAGAACCTGCTCATCTCTCAAAATTTTGAACCAGAATGGGTAAAAAGAAATTCTTTGACAAGAAGAAATCCGCCTCCTTCCAACTACTAGCTCGTGACTCTTCAGATCCTTATTGTGATAATACACCTGGTAGTGACCGAGTATTTGTCCGAGTTGACAACAACCCCTACTCTGTCAATACATTTGACGAAAGCGTTGAGAATTTATGTGTCGAGGAGAATCCTTATTCGAAATTTTCTGATGCACCTGATGATGCCAGTGATGATGATGATGGCGGTCATGCTTTTGCCAGTTCGCTGGGGAGCATTGGTATGGCAGCTGCAGGCAAAGCAGCTCCTTTGCCGGAGCATATAAGAAGGGAAATTTTGGAGCTAGGGTTTCCTGATGATGGCTATAATTACTTACATCACTTGAGGGAGATTAAGAATACGGGTGGTGGCTCAATGTTTTATCATAATCCGAAGCCAACCTTTGATCAGCTACCAGGGGACGTCAGGGCCTATGATGCATCAAGGGTGCAGGTTTCTGAAGCAAGGGATGATACTGTTGAACAGTCAATTTACAGTGTTGCATCAAAGACGATTGGTGTGAGAGTTCAAAAAGCAGTTGACCCTGATGTGGCTGAATTGCTTGATGATAGTCACTTGTCACGATTTGGTTCTGATGTTGAGGATTTGGAAGAGGATTTTGTTATTCATGCAAATTTTCCTGAAGGAGGGCAGGGAATGGTTGATGATATGTTGGATTTGGTTGGGAAAACTAAGATGGATGAAGTGATCAATGAATTTAGTGCCTCTAGACATCATGAGAATACATTGCACTTTATTGGAGAGGTTGAAGTAAAGAATCGTGCTGTGGAAACTGTTCATGATTGTGCAATTGAGGAATCACGAGCTCTTCGTCTTCTAGATGAGCAATTTGATTTACTCGAACGTCAAGAATATGGGTCTGATGATGAAGTTGACAATAATTATGGAAATTATGTGAATGAAGATGAATCTCTTGAAGACAAGCTCAAACATGCCCTAAATAAGCATAAAATGGATGACTTGGAACTTGAGAATGGATATAAAGCTCCAGCAGATATATTACGCAGTACTCAGAGTCCAAAAGGCAAAGAGCTGTTAGACTCTGCAGCGGATGTCCTTCGCCGCTGCATAGAATATGCTGAAAAGTATCAAAATGGCAATGAAGATGAGCAGATGGAGTTTGTACAGGAAAGTAGTGATGAATCAGAACAGTGGGATTGTGAGACTATTGTTTCCACGTATTCAAATCTGGATAACCACCCTGGAAAAATTGAGGCTCCTCAAACGGCTAGAAAGAAGTTAGCTCAGACCGTCTCTGAAGCTTTGCGTTCCTGCAATCCTGTTATATCTCTACGAGGAAAGGAAAAGCTCCCGGTTGACTTTCTGCCTCATAACAGGAAAAACGGCACAGAAAAGGTGAAGGGCACGGGCAGCTTAAAAACTGTAGTGCACAGGGGGGAACGAGGCCAGGAATCAAAGGATGAGAAGAAAGAACATAAAGCTGCTGTAAAGGAGGAAAGGCGTGAAGCACGGCGTATGAAGAAAGAAATGAAGGGGCTGTACAGCTCTGAAGCACAGCGTGCTCAGAGAGTTGCTGCCACCTCTGGACCATCCTCAATTCATTTAATGTAAAGGGCCAACGTTTGAGGGTGAAAGCTGCAATTGCCGTAAGTAAATATGCCCGGTTCTGTATTGAAGAACTTGATTTTTGTTTATATTATTTTTTGTTTTGAATTTCTAAATTCGCCCTCCGTGGATTTTATAGACAATAATCTTTTTTGTTCTTGTCCAATATTTTTCTTCTTATGCTTTTATGTTTTTAAGCAGCCGGATAATAGCTCTGATCTAGAGGTTTGTGACTGTTACAATCCATTTTTGCTTGTACTGAACTTATCTTACTCTCTGGACTACAATTCCTGTCTTCCTTGCTTCTCTGAATAGAACTTTAGTTAAGCTTGGAAGAAGCTTCTCAATTAATTTTCATGCATTAGTATGATCGAAGAATTTCTCCGACCAGCCCCTTTTCGCATCTTGTGAAGTATCCATGGTGCACCGGTTGGGGAAACAATTTATATAGAACCCTATAATCATTTTGTGTCACAGAATTTGGAGACACGAGTATAAAAGGTTGAAGACTAGAAGGGAAAAGTCCTTTGACTTTGGGGATGAACCAAGGTTGGAGGAAGGGTCCTTGGACTCCTGAAGAAGATAAGTTGCTTAGTGAGTATGTTAGATTGCATGGACATGGAAGATGGAGTTTCATCTCCAAATCGGCAGGTAACTAGCTAATTAGGCTTATTATATGTAAATAATCATGAAATCAGTCTTCACTAATCTTTTTTTTAATTAATTACTATTAGGATTGAATAGGAATGGCCAAAGCTGCAGGCTAAGGTGGGTGAACCATATAAGGCCTGGCCTTAAGAGAGGCCAAATAACACCTCAAGAGAAAGCCTTCATCGTTGAACTTCATGCCTTGTGGGGTAACAAGTACTTTCTCTCTCTCCCTCTGTCTCCGTCTATACTTACACACACGTATGTGTATGTATATATAGGTGGTCAACCATTGATAGATACTTGCCTAGGAGAACAGACAATGAGATAAGGAACTATTGGAGAACCCATTTCAAGAAGAGAGCACAGAAATCCTCCCAAAAACAAGATAAGAGAAAGACTGATCATTCAAAACAAAAACAAGGAGGTCATGAAACAATGGAATTAAGTCAAGCTAAGGCTGAGGATAGGCAAGATGATCAGACGGCAATGATGACATGCCCAACCATGGATCAGGATCACCGGTTGACTCAAGACAATATTTTTGGGTCGTCCTGGTCAGATAATCCAGTCGTGGAGGAAGGGCTGTGGGGTGGCCTGTGGAATCTGGATGATCAACAACATGGTTGCATGATCAATCATGCAAGTAATAGTTTTTCAATGGGAGGAGATCCTGACACTTTCTACAGCGGAGGCTACACTGATCTGTAACATTGTTTATTGTACATTGAATGAGTAAGATTTGTGTATTATGAAATTGTGCAAGTCTAATTAGATGCTTAGATATTGGCTATGATTATGAATGTAGAAACTGAGTTTCTATATGGTAATTTAATACTCACTCTCTCAAACTAAATATATTATGAGTTCAAGTTGAGATTATTTTTCTGAATAAATATGTGCAACTTCAGGAGGATTCAAATACACAATACCTTACCTTATGGTCTGTTTGTTATGTGTTTTCTACAGTTTTAAGTTGTATAAAATGAAACGTTATCATCCCATAGCATTTCATAGCTATAGTTTAAAGTTGTGGTGCTCTTAATATTTTATAGTCATATTATATAATTGTCCTCTGTATCTTTAAAGTTCTCAATTATTTTTTATTGTAATATATTTTATTTACAAAATTAATCTAACAAAAAAATAAACCAAATACCTCACATCTTTTATACAGTTTAAAGTTGTAGGTCTCACAGTTTTTTGCATGACATTTTTTCATAATTTTAAACATAGCATTCTCGACAGCTTAAAACTGTGAAATACAATTGTGAAACAAACGGACCCTAATCTCACTAAAACGCCATGGTTAAAAAGCTCGGTCTCTACATCAACAATGATCATCACATATTTTAATTTGAAACAGCTTTAATTAATCTACTATACAAAAGTACATAACTAGGTCCAAAGATTTTGAATTTTGACTCGATTAAAAAAAATTACTATTCTTGGTAATATTAGGGGGTTTCACTTTTCTAATCGCTTCCTGGTAAATAGAAAGGATCAAGTATGTACCTAAATAAGTATATGGGCTAAATAAATGGGCCTTAGAAATCTCTAAACATTAGCCTGGCTCATGGTCCAGCTCATTAGTAAACTTGAAGCCATTACTGATTCTTCGTCTTCAACGAGTCGGGGGATTCAGGTTGGATAAGGTCCTTAGTAACAGGGACATAGTTGAGCAAGCGACGAAAGAAGAGGAGATGGAGCAGTTAACAGCAAGCGAAATTGCAGGGTTTGGAGTGGGGACTTTGCTCTTATGTGCCACCCTTGCTGCCCCAAGAATTGATGCTTTTATTTCAGCTTCACAGAGAAGGTGAACCCTCGATTCCTTTTCTCTGGGAGTTCCGATTCTACGTTGCTTCATCAGTTGCGAGTCATGAATTATGTCGGTAAATAAATTCATAATGTGATTTAGTACGTGTATTTGACAGCATGACCCTCGATTTGAAACGGATTCAATTGGGAGTCCGTTGTTTGCTTGATATATCAAATGAATGAACAATTTATCTGGTCAATTGGATTTCTGAAGCATATGTGGTACTATTATGTCTCGGTGAATTTGTGACAGGGAGTATCTGTTACCATGTTTTTGCTTCACCATGTCTTCTGCTAAGTTAACAAAAGCAGAAGCTTTTAGTCGGTGTAGATATATCTTGGCTGGTTTAAGAGAGAATATGTTTGAAAACTTAATTCCGGTTTAATTATTTGTCCATTGTTGCATATTTATTTGGTGCGTAAATTCTCCATGCTCCTGAGAATGAATAAAGGAACAAGGGTGAACTATAGAAATGGAATTGGGGCAGGATTTTCTGCAATCCAAGTGCTATAATTTCAATTTGTTTAATGTGACATTTGAAACTGATTCTTTGTAGGTTTTGTAACTTTTCAAGTTGCACGAGTTTTCGAAACATTGGTAGGCTCAATCTTTCAATTTCATGGCCCTTATTTGTTGTTCTTACCAGCATTTGTGATGTTGGCCCTGGTTCGATTCATGATTCCCAGCCAAGGAAGGGAAAGCTTCTAGCTTCCGAATAACCCCCAAAAGGAAGAGAAAAAAAATCCCGATTATTTCCACTTGATATCAAACACACCTTTGAATAATATGAACATTCAATCATAACAACTTTTTTTGCAATTTTGATCGGCCATGATGTTTGTTAGAGATTTCAGATGATGCATTTTAAAAACTGTTGGGTGATTCTATAAAAGAGAACTTGATATAACAAAGCATTTTTAGAGGTCTCGATTTGATATTTTCCACTGTGTTATATCATATGTATTTGTTCTTTTTGTGTTTCGTATGATTCAGTCTTACGGACATTCAATCTCTGTTCATTAATTTCTGTGGAATCATTTGAACTGTTTTTTTCGTCTCTTGTTCAAATTACAAGTTATTTTTGCAATTCATTGAATATCATAGACCTTGAGTTTGAAGTTTAGAGGTGTTCTGTAGTTCTTCTTTAATTATAACTCAGATTTTTTTGTATACAGCTACATCATCATGTGTTTGATCTTTGTACAACTCTTTGAATATGCAGTTCTCTGGGTATGTGCAAGAGATGTGGTGATCTGAGGATGGTAGCCTGCTCCAGATGCAGAGGACTCGGTTCAGTCAAATCTGGCGGACCCATGAGTTTCAACTTTATAAGTGACTTGTATGAATCACTTGGTGGTGAATCAAAGATGAAACCTACTGCATGCACCAAATGTCAAGCTAGAGGTCATTTCTCTTGCCCAGATTGTTCTCAAATACCATCAGTCTGACTGGCTTCAAATTTTAAATGAAAAGAAGTCTCCCCCTCTAATGCTCTATTCTAAACTTGATCAATCTTAACTCTCTGTGTATAGTAACGATTCTTATCATCGTTGTTGTCCGGACCACCGGACATGGTAAAAGAAAAGAGGCTCGACAAACATCTGTGTCGTAATAGAATATCTGTAAAAGTAGCTTATGCTTCATTCTGCCAGATTGTTTATGCCGTGACATTACTTGGTGAATCTTTGGATGCTTGTTCTTTTTTACCAGTGACTTGATTTGGTCTCCAAGCTTAGATCGGTATAACTTTTGTTCCGGGTTCATTCTTAGAAATAGATCAAACAAATTCTTTGAGTTCTTATATTGACAATGCGTGTGGTACCGTATCAACTTGTGGAGTTGATTGCTTAGGAGTGTTGGCACTTAGCATTGTAGAAATGCTTTTATTCGATTGGCATTGGCATGTCTCAGATGCATTCGCAACTTATTTCACAATTTATAAATTAGCTTATTTTTCGTAATTTATAAGCTTTATCAAATGGAGTTGATATATAAGTGAAGAGCACATAATATCCTAATGTTTTTTTTTTGTCATTATTGGTTATTATTTTTGGTCTATTGCTCTTGTAAAATATAAACAAATGTAAAATCGTTCCAATTCTAATAAAATAGTTAGACTAATCGAACCATCTAATAACCGGGTTTCCAGTTTGCTGTAATAAACTACCATCCACAGTCACTCGCCGAACGCAAAAGGCACATTGGGAGGTAGAAACTGAGGCATCAGCGCTCGAATAGATTCACTTGGACTCGTGTGCTGCTGCTGTCTAATCTTGACACGCGTGGACTCCGGCAAGTCACGGTAGTGTATGGCAGCATAAATATTCTGCACTCAACCCTCTACGTCACCTGACACTGTTTATTACAGCAAATGTAAACTTAACATGTAATCAGTTGTGACTGTTGTTTCGACACAAGACAGAATATATGGAAATTGAAACTAAAACCAATTTAGACAACTTTGACAGTCATTGGAAAGGAAAACAGTAATTAACGTCACACGACTTTCTCAGAATTAAAAGATGCTCACACACGTGCGTTATTTTTCTTTTTTGTCCTTTTAAATACTATCTTTTGATATTAAATCTAATTAATTAATAATATCAGTGCGTTTATTATTAAAAATAATTAATATTGCCAGGACCAAATTGGGGAATAAAACGTGTATATAGTTCTTGGGTTTATATGCAAGTTGCTTAGACAACCTACGGTAGCAAAAACAACATAGGGATCCAAAGGGACTGACTGTACACACTACCACACATAAGGAATAATTCACATGGCATCACTTAAATGCATAGATGGCATTATTGCTACAATTGAAGCTTACTTTTGAGTTGTATATTACTCTATTTACATATTGGCATGCATCAGATAAATGTTTTTTTCCCCCGAGAAATCATGGGTCGGTCCGTGTAAATTCCGAGTACTTGGATCAATTTACTCTCTCCAGGTGACTGATAAGTCGAAGAAGTTGATTTAAAAAGTTAAATTTGAGTAGTTGAGGTCTCGAATCGGCAAGATTCGTCTCCAGAAAATTTATCCATGATTGATTAAAATGCCTATTCTCAACGTACTCCATCGTTCTAATTTATGAGTGTTGTATACATATATTAATGTGTTACGAATTCTATTACAATTTATAAATATGGTATCAGAGTGAGGTCTTATTCCAATTGAATGAGCCTCTATATGTTCCTTGATTGGGCCACAAGTGCAGGAGGGTCAAGTTGCGGTACTGTAAAAATATTATATCACTTGAATAAGTCCAAGTGATGTTGTATATAAGAAAAGCTAAACACTTCTATCACATAACAATGCTTTTTTTTTATCTTAGTGAGTCGAGCTTTGATCCACATGAGTAGTTGGACTTGCGTAGTGAGTTGAACTTTGGTCTCGAGGTTAAAGCGAAATACAATCGTATAAGTTTGAAATATTTATAAAAATTAAATAATTTAAAACGAATAATATTATTTATGTGAATGAACTTAAAATTTAACACAAAACGGGGCCCTAAAATAATAATTATCAAAATTGGAGACGATTCCAAACATACTATATAGAAAAAAATAAAATATTATATATTTCATTCCAATAAGGACCAGACACGTGTAGATCCATTTTAAGGTTGGTGACGACGTTCACAAACTTCAAACTAGAAATGAAATGATACCAAATATTAAAGACGACAAAACCCATCACTCAATCTCTTTCTTTTGTCGTCCTTAACACCTCCCAAACCCACCACGATCGTGTTCTACACGCGGTATACTTGTTCGTGAGAATCGATATAAAGGGGAAAAGCAAGGGAACAGTGAAAACAGAGAAGTTTATATGAAACTGGGAAAAAACACCAACCCTAGCTTGTTGTCCTTTCCAGTGCAGATTGGGGATAACAAAAGAAAGAACGAAAGACAACCCAATACAGAAAGCTTTTATCTTTTCTTTTCTTTCTTTCTTTTATCTCTATCTTCCTCTAGGGTTTCAAGTATCCAACTTCCTCTTGTTTTGCATAAACTTGGTTACCCTTGAGTTCTGACTCACAGAAAAAGCAGCCTTGCCCTTCATGTATAATTGTTAATGTATATATATATTAGATTTAGTAAAGGATATTAATTAAAGTGTGTGTGTGTGTGTGATTTTGGGAAATTATGGGGAGAGGGAGAGTTGAGCTGAAGAGGATAGAAAACAAGATAAACAGACAGGTGACTTTTGCAAAGAGGAGGAATGGGTTGTTGAAGAAAGCATATGAGTTGTCTGTGCTTTGTGATGCTGAGGTGGCACTCATCATCTTCTCCAACCGTGGCAAGCTCTATGAATTCTGCAGCACCTCTGAGTAATATCGATCTCCTCATCGCTCTCACTCTATCTCTCTCTAATTAAAACTTGAATAATTTGAATGTGTGTGTTTATATATATATACGTGTCTATGAATTTCTCTCTCAAGATGCTAGCTCTCTCTCTCTCTCTCATTTGATTTCTTCCCAAATTCCAATTTTTTTTTAAGGTTTGAGAAGAGTCGTGTATATTTTTTGGTTTGATTTTGTACCTCAATTCTTGTTGAGATCTGAATCAAACTTTATGGGATTTTGTTTGTTTGCTTTGATTGATATATTTTTGTTGGTTTTATATGGTCTAATTGAAGATCATTAATGGAGAATAATTATTTCCTTCTAAATGAGTTTTTGATTAGTTAAAAGCGATCACTGTTCTTGTTTTTTATTTATAATTTCTCCACTTTCAAATATATTAAAATTTTGTAATAATAGGTTTCCTTATAATTTCTTTCTAAGAAAATTAATTTAATTAGCTCTAAGATTCAACCACATCTATCAGTTTTCGATGAAATTTAAATTTGTTTGGAGATCTGATTTATGGTCACATCAATCTTTTCTTCTTCGGACAGAAAGTTCCATCTTGTTAATTCTTTTATCAATTGCGCTGACTGGTGACTGCTGCCACAAATTTCAACGAAGCCTGCACGCCTTCTTAATTCGTTTAATTATCTCTATTGATTCACTAATTACGATTAAGCTAAACTTTTTATACCAAAAATATAAAAGTATAGTTTAATTTCTCATGCATTAAGAATTTTAAGATTGAAATCCAAAAGCAAATATGCTGAAGAATAAAATTTGAAGAATAGAGTGTAAAGAATCAGGTACGTGAGAAGTTTAATTAGTGAAATGGAAGAGTAATTTGAAGAATATGATAGTTTCTGAATTTCATTGCGCATAGCAGGTTTATGGATTTATGCCATTGGTCTCATCTTAATTATTTGAGATAAATATGATTATTCACTCCCCTAAATGTTCTTAATTATTTCAACCAATACAATTGGCTTTTCCATTGAAGTTACTAATCTCAACTCATATTGGAATTCGATCTATATAGAAATGAAGAGCGAAAAAGAATACAAATAATGGTATCGCTTTGATTTTTCTCATTGACTTGTGGAGCAGATCTCGAACTTTTGAGATAAAGGCTCGGTTTATATGATGGTATCAGATTAAGGAAACCCTAATTGCTTTGACTATAAATATAAGGGCTTGAGTTGCTTTTAATTGTTCGTTCTTTGTTTAGTAAAACAAGAACTAACAATTATACTTCCATGGTTGAAAAAAAATCGAGTAACTAATTATAACTTTAGGACTTTTTTTATATATTTTTTATGTAAGAAATATTTTTAGGAATGATATCCAAGAGCCACCTTCTACTAATATAATTTATGCATGACCCATCTCATCTTATATAGCTAGTATTAACTATTAATATCTCTTTTTTTTTTCCTTCCTTCTTCAACCTGTCAAACATTTCGTGTGGCTTCATGACCTCAGCATGCTCAAGACCCTGGAAAGGTACCAAAAATGCAGCTATAATGCTGTGGAAGTCAACAAGCCATCCAAGGAGCTAGAGGTAGGTCTCTGATGAACTAGGTACTTTTAAATTTTAATGCATGTGCATGCTAATTACTTGGAATCATGTCTAGACCAGGCTTGGTATTGTAGTATATATATTGGACGTACACTTGATGTTTTGTTATTGTGTTGTAACAACAGAGCAGTTATCGGGAATATGTGAAGCTGAAAGCCAAATATGAGTCCCTTCAAAGAACTCAGAGGTATATATATCTATCTATATATACATATGTACGTTATGTTCCATGACATCATTGTTTAGTTTGTGTTTCATATTATTAAACAACTTTTCTTGGCAAGTGTAGAAACCTTGTTGGGGAGGATTTGGGCCATCTGAATTCAAAGGAGCTGGAGCAGCTTGAGCGTCAATTAGATTCATCCCTGAAGCAAGTTCGCTCCACTAAGGTAATTAATAAAGCTGAAAACTATAGTAGGAAAACAAGTAGGTACACAACTGATTTCCCGCAGTGGACGGAGACGGGATAAGCAAAATGTACGGAAATTTTATCCTCACATAAAATAAAATATGTGGAGAGATTGATTTCAAGAATTGTTTCGTTATATATATGCAAAATTTACGGATACAAAGTCAATTAGTTATGTGTCTAGCCTGTTTGTTTATGCATGAAATAATTCCGAATTCCGATTAATTGTTGTTTGTGACGTTTCAATCTAATTCTTTTTGGATAAAGAATTCAACAACCCTAACATTGTTCTTGTTAAACTCCCTTGCAGACGCAGTATATGCTGGATCAGCTGTCTGATCTTCAAAATAAGGTCGTAGACGTGCTAGCTACAATCATACTACTTCGCTGGCAAATACATTATTAAGGGCTACTATATATACACACACACACATACTGATTACTGGTTTGAATACAGGAACATATGCTAATGGAATCCAACAGAGCCTTGACAATGAAGGTACCTCTAGATATCTTAATCTCTTATTCTTAGCTAACTGACTTTCTATGCGAGCCAAGAATGCTTGCGATTTCGATCAAGCAAGAGCTAAATCAAATGTTTTGTCCATCCATTGTTTTGTTGGCAGCTGGAAGAAATCAGTGGTAGAAACCTGCACCATCTTCGAGCATCATGGGATGATGGTCATGACCAAAACATGTCTTATGCTCACCAGAATGCTGATCAGACTCACGGCTTCTTCCAGCCTATAGAGTGCGATCCCACATTGCAGATGGGGTAATATATCTTTGATCACTCGATCTCTTCCTTTTGAACGTTTTGGCTTCACTATAAATGATCTGTTTCTCAATACTCTACATATATACGTACATTTTGTGGTCGTGCAGGTACAATAATTCTGTGGGTTCGGAGCAGATGACTGCATCAACTGCTACTCAAGCTCAACAGGTTAATGGGTTTATTCCTGGGTGGATGCTCTAACCTTTGTCTACTCTGCTTATGCATGGTTTCTCCTCTCTCTCTTTTTTTTTTCAATTATTTTGGCAGAATATGTAGATTGTTGCAATACGTGAAACTCATATTTGTCACCATAAAGACACAGCTGCTTTGACTGGATTTTATAAGATTGCTGTGGATTTGCTTGCCATGGGACATGTAAGAATTTTTGCAATATTTTTTATTTTGGACAACTTTCAAGACTTGGGTTCTTCTTCTCTATCCTATGATTTGAACTACTTTTATTCAGGATGATTTTTCCCCCCACTTTGCTTTCTATAATTCTGTCACATTGTAGATTTATTAATTAGCAAATGGTCCCTCATATGTGTGAATATGTGGGCATATAAATATTCATACATCCTGACATGGGTTAGACATTTTGCTATAGAAATGATAAAGATCAAATCGTTTGAAATCTTGATTATCTCAAAGGCCGAGTTGTACGCATAAGATATAAGTGAATGCATTATTTCAAATGTTGGAATCCCTAACACTGCTGGATTAACATTAATTGCTATTCGATCTAAATAGAATGTTGTTTACACTTTACATTAATGTTCATCCTGTGAAATTTTCATATACTTTGGGTTTGTGAAAACTTGTTAAGATCTTGAATTCTTGATGATTGTCGACTACGAATTCACCTGCAAGCAAGCTTTAGTAATGGGCCGGGCTAAATTTTCATGAACTTTCTATTGCTATTACTCTATTAGCCCTTTTTGGACATAATGGGCCAAGCTGAAGTTGTCTGCTCTAACATCAAGGCCCACACAGACGAGTACTATAGGCTTTGTTGTTGTGTCGGGCAGTTTATTCTTATTGCCTGTCTACTTTTTTATTAAAAAAACCCTAATATATGTGTGTATATATATCATCTCTACTAATGGTAGAAAAAAATGTACCCTCTTTTTTTTTCTTCCATTTTCCTTACATAGTAACTTTTTTTTTTGATAGGAGGGACTTTAATTTATTATTATAGTAATATATATTCTTTACGCAATTGATGGAGACAAATGGACTCTAGATACCCTAAAACCTTTGCCTCCGTTTGTTTCAGAGTATAAGCTAGCTTATACTCTATCAACATACTCTGATCCAAACGGATCCTTTATCTATTTATTTTGTATTTGATGCCTGACTTGGTTCAATCATTTTGGGGAAAAAAGACATAAAAATTGTAATTAGTATATATTCTTTACTATTCATTTATGTCTAGAATGTCCCAAATAAAAGTTATTGACGATTCATTGTACTAAGAAATCTTGTTCATTTTATTCAATATTAATTAGTTTATGAATGAAATATCTTCCCAGTTGTTGATTGGGAATCTTGCTTTACTTTTGAAGATTAATGCCTTCTTTTTTCATAAATCTCCTACGTACGTACAATTTTGCAGGTGTAATTTATTTTTTTAAATTATGTACTTAATCCATATAATTAATAAAGCCTTAAATGTGGAGGTCCTCATCAGTAAACATACATACATGTATATAAACATGTGTATATAGAGATAAATTCTCTCATGTGCACCTAAAATGTGCTTAACTTGATTTTTGTAACATGTGCACCTAAAATGTGCTTAACTTGATTTTTGTTACAAACGAAAAATATATAGTTAGACCCGAAAAAATCGATCAAACACAAAATAATTTTTTCAAATTTTAAATAATATATATATGCCTCTTCTTCAATACAAAAGGTTCTCGTAAAGAGGGCGCAAATTAAGTATGAAGAATATTAATATTAGTATTAGTAAAAGGCCTGAAATTATTCGTGAATTATATTAGGAGAAAAATGTATCCACAAACATTTGCAAAAAGATTTGTATACTTAATAATACAATTAGGATTATTGGATCTAAGTTGTTGGTCATAATAGCTACAAAGGGAAAGAAAATCCCCTATTTATCGGCAGAGTATGATGGGATCAGAGTTTTGAACGCTCAACGCATTTTCGAGAAGTATGTCCTTTAAAAGATTAATTAATGTAAAAACATGCTTTCCAATGAAAACTATAATATTTCCTCGCTAAACTCCAGACTAATTACATTCTTTCTTAATAATTAATTTTGAAATTTCTGACTAGCTAGATTGATTGTGCATATATATGGTCCCCAATGTCATTAAAATATTTGGAAGGCTATGTATGAGGTAGTATGGTCCCCAGGAGTATTTGATACAAGGAGAAGAAAGGTACAACTCTCTCTCTCTCTCTGTGTGTGTAAAATATTAATTAGGAATACTTTATAATATAAAATTTAATATGTAACAGCTAGCTACTACTGAAGTTTTAAACTAATAATCCCAGTAACCAACTTCTATGTCGTTTTATTAATCTTAATAAATCAAATAATGGACCAGTAAAAGTGTAAAACACAGTCTTAATCATCATTATGATTTCAAACATCTATACGGTAACAAAAACAAAAAATATAATTCTGATCAACACTAATTGATCGACGTTGTTTTTTTATAATCTATTAAATAAATATAATTAATTATTACGGAAAAATGTCTATATGTCCTTAAGGTAATTAATACTGTAAACTAGACATTGATAATATTATTAATTTCCATAAGCTATTAGTCGGGTTGAATTTTATGAACTAAATGTCTTTGTGTAAGAGGAGAGGGCTCCTCCAATTCGACTTCTTATTTTTATTTTTTTATATTATCCGTGAATTCTAGTATCATATTTTGAATGCTTGTATTATCCTACTTTGTCTAAATAGATTGATAAGTCGAACAATGAAAGGTTTACAATTTTAATTAGTAAAGGGAACAATATCATAGTTAATTGAAAAAACAACTACAACATAAATAAATAAATATAAAAAAGTGTCACACAATAATAATATTTGACACAATTGATCTTGACTTAATTATGGTTATACCCCCTTAATCACCACGACCACGATAAAAAATCTCCATCAATACAATAACTTCATCCACATCAACCGCCAAATCTTATTAATTAATTAAACTATATATTAACACCTATTCTAATTACGTGCTTATTCCTCTCAGTTGGGTAAATTAAGGTCATTTTATCGATCTTGCCCTAAAGGGATTAAACAACAGGGGGAGTTGGATGTGAATCGTCGTCACCGTGACAAACATTAAACACAACACCACACCACACAAAGAAACAGTACCCATCTATCCATCTGTCTCTATCTATAGAGGTGAAAATAACATCGTACGAACTGTCCCCCTCTCTAACCAAAATCTGTGGCTCAAATTTAGACAGTACGACAGTGAACTCTTTTAACCAATCAGAGGTCGACAGCACCTCACCCTCAAATGCCACTCTTGTTTTCCAATTCCACCCAAACAAAGAAACCTAAATTCCAGATGAACTCGCTCACTTTCTCCCATTCCTTTTTTATTCCCATATATACACCTTTGCTTTGCTTTGCTTTGCTTTGCTTCCTCCTTATCCAATATTCACTAAAATAGAAACCTACTCACTATTCTATATGTATTTATGTATATGCATCAGTGAGCATCATACACTTATTTAGGGAAAAGAGAGAGAGAGAGATTCTGTTGTGGGTATATATGGTTGGTTGATTTTTTGTTCAGATTAAGTTAATTAATGGAGACCCAATCTAGGGTTTCTTGAGGTTCTTGCTGATCGTGGTGGAAAATTAAAATAAAAATAAAAATGGGGAGAGGTAGGGTTCAGTTGAGGCGGATCGAGAACAAGGTTAGTAGGCAAGTGACTTTCTCAAAGAGAAGGACTGGTTTGCTCAAGAAAGCAAATGAGATCTCTGTCTTGTGCGATGCTGATGTTGCCTTGATTGTCTTCTCCACCAAAGGGAAGCTCTTTGAATTCTCTTCAGATTCAAGGTTTTTTGTTTCTTTCATTTTTACTTGGCCTACTAATTCAGTTAAATCGTGATCTCTCTCTCTCTCTCTCTAAGAAATTTTTTAATAACTGTTTTATTGCATGTTTGATTTTATTTTCCTCATGAGGTTATGTATGTATACATGTGGTTGTGTTCTTCATTTTAATTTCTATATTTGGCCTGCTTTGCAGAAGATGAATCTTTCGAGTTCTCTATCTCTCAATCAAATATAGAAATAAATAAAGCTAACTAGACACAATAAAGTTTCCTCTCAGAGTATATATACATATATACACATATATATATAGTACCCCATTAATTTCTTCAAATTTTTTTGTTCATATATAGTATGCTTCTTTTTTCTTTACATAGCTACAGTTTTCTTCCCTTAATTTCTAGCTCAGGCTATTATATATTTATGTGTAAATGATGTCTATTTTTTTGTTTGATATATATGTGTGTGCCTTTTTCATTTTGTTTTGTTATTGCTATTAGTTGGTTTCATGTGAGTAAGCTTTCTATTCTAGGTTTGTTGACCTCACTATGATTATGAATATTTTGTTTTCCCTCTGTAGAGATTAGCTTTCATAGAAGCAGTGGCGCAACACACGTCAATCCCACACTATTAGTCCAACAGTACTAGCATATATATTTTCATGCAATTATAGTTCTAGTTTCCATCACTAGCTAATTAATGTAAGTAATCAGTGAAAAATGAGTAGACAGAATAGTAGCAGTGTTGGTTGCTGTTTTTTTAGATGGGGGTGTGTGGAACGTGTCTTAACCAAATTGAATCACCTCTACAGAAGTCTGAAGGTAGTCATGTCTGAACAAGAGAAGTAGGTCTTGAGCTCTGTGTCCATGGACCATATGGTGCTTGGTCTACGTAAGAAACCTAGGATATATACATAGTCCCTAGGAGGATATGCTGGTTATTCAATAGTTAATTAATTAGCTTTTAGTGTCCCACCTGAATGGGATTCACAAAGAAACATGCCAACCTGATTAGAACCAATAGGCGTATGCGTATGCTACAGAAAATACAAATGAGAGACAAAAACAAACTTGGGTTTGATTTCATAACACCAATCTGATCAAGAGTTCCAACATTAAGGCTTTGCTTGGATAACACTTATTTTTTTGACAATTAAGTTGGACGGAATAAGTAGGGGCTTAAGCGTTCCATCATATTCATTTGTGTATATTAATTAGCGTGATTGTGAGGTGAGAGAAAATGTTTACCCCTTTATATTGGACGATGATAATGTGAATTCTCATCTCTATCATATTCATTTGTGTATATTAATTAGCGTGATTGTGAGGTGAGAGAAAATGTTCACCCTTTTATATTTGCGCCTCAATTTTTGAAGACTAGAATAGGGATTGTGATATACAAGTAAATGACTCATTTTTTATTATCCCTTCCCTTCTACTTTCTATCAGGGTAGTTCCTTCACATAACTCCTCCTTCCTTAACCTACTTAAACTTTTATTTTCAATCCAAGAAGAGCCTAAGCATTAGGTTATTGCCTTGCATACGAGAGGTCGCAAATCAAGGTTCTTGCCTTTCCCTCATCAAGTTACGACTCTAAGAGCCCCATCACCTTGTCCCATGGATCATGATTCTGATTTCAATAGAGTATACTATATGGTTGTAGAATATTGTGAGAGCTAACAAAGTGATGCATGCATGTAATGACTTCAAAACATTTCTCTAACTTTCACTTTCACTTTCTGGAGTTTTTCCTTTCTGAAGTAATTAATTTGTTGCTTTTGATATTACTTCTTTTTATGATATATATATAACTCCTTTCAATATGATCATCTTCATCGATGTCGTTAGTAAACACTAGATATAAAAATATATGTATCTATGTGTGTGTGTGATTACTTCTTCTTAATTTGGATCAGCATGGACAAGATCCTACAAAAATATGAGCATTCAAAACAGTATTTCATGACTGGTGCTTCTGAAACACAGGTAACCTGAATTACTTTCTAGTCTAATTACTTTTCAATGTGACTAAGCATTGTTGTGTATGTGTGGAAGAGTAAGCCAAGTTCATATATATATATAAGGCAATGATTGTTTCAGGATATATGGCCTGCTGAGTGTCCCAAGCTCATGAGTAGGCTTGAAGTCTTGCAAAGAAACATAAGACACTACACTGGCCAAGAGCTCGATCCCTTGAGCTTGAGAGAGCTTCAACATTTGGAGCAACAGATTGATACTGCCCTTAAGCGTGTTCGAGTAAGGAAGGTGAGCTTAATTAGTTTTCTTGTAGATATATATTCTGAAGCTGCAACATTATATTTTGTACCGAAGGGCCTAACGGCATGAGTTTAGGACTGTCCAAAGGACAACCTTGTTTGTAGGGACGTCCACGAGGTGAGGTGAGATGAGATGGGCGACCGTCCAGAAGCCCATATTTTTGAAAAAAAATACTGGTATTATAATGTCTCAAATGCATTTAGGCTTTATTTTAAAAAAATTAGTCCAATAATTTTCTAACATATGTCAACTTAAAAATAAAAATAAATTTTTTTTTATTAGAGTGTCCCGAGCCTCCCAAGACTCTAGTATGTCATTGGAATAGTTTTCTGATGCCGTTCTTGGTTATAAAAAAAAAATATTTTTCATCAAAGATTCAAAGTTGTATTTTTATGATAATTTTGGCATTAATTGCAGAACCAGCTCATGCATGATTCTGTCTCAGAGCTCCAGAAAAAGGTTAGGCTTTGGTAAATTTTGTTTGTATTGGTTCTTGATTTTGTGTGTGTTTGTGTGTCACAAAGAATTTTATTTGTTTTTCTGCTACCTAATATTTTAGCTATGTGACAGGAAAAGGCACTGCAGGAGCAGAACAACTTGCTAGCAAAGCAGGTAAAATCCCTTCACAGAAGTTAGATTCCATTTTTCCCATGACATAAAACACATGAGTCTAACACTGTCAGTCCTTTTTTTGGGGGGGAAAATAGCTCCAGGAGAAGGAGAAGACACTGAGTGATCAGCATGCACAGTGGGAGCAGCCAAACTTTGCCCAAAACTCATCAGCCTTTATCCTGCCACCATCACCACCGCCACCGTTTCCAGCTTTAACCATTGGGTATCCGCTCTATCTCTCTCTTATAATATTACCTTTCAAAAGGGTGAAGCCAGAACATTCTCACTCTACACCTGAAGTTGATAGTGGCATTTTATCGAACACCTGATAAGCTTCAATATTTGCATTGCATGAAACATTTTTGCCCTCTATATATATATATATAGGCCTCTTTAAGATTGGCAAATTGACTAACACATATATGTAAAAAATAATACAGTGGCACTTTCCAGATGGGAGGAGTCAATGAAGATACCAGAGCTCATCAAACTCAACCTTCAAGTTCCAGTCTCCTCATGCCACCATGGATGATTCGTTATGTTAATGGATTAGAGGACTAAACTTCTGTTCCCACCACTTTTGCCTGGACTGGTATTTGAGCTCATGAAATATTGAAGCAAAATAGACATCATTTGCTGTTACTGCAAAATCACTACTCTTTTAGGTTGAACTCTGCATGAGTAAACTGCAGAATCTTTATCTCCGCAAAGAAAGGTTTTTTTAATAAATATCAAGGGTACAGTAATACAAGTTCATCATGAGTGGACGTGACAGTTTGAAGCAAATGTCATCCTTCTCAATACAAGGGTTCCCCTTCATCCTCTAAAAGAATTATTAGGTATCAAGTCTTTAATTAA
Source organism: Euonymus europaeus (assembly GCA_963580455.1). Taxonomy (NCBI): domain Eukaryota; kingdom Viridiplantae; phylum Streptophyta; class Magnoliopsida; order Celastrales; family Celastraceae; genus Euonymus; species Euonymus europaeus. Next base: position 27,505,571 of record OY756961.1, read on the forward strand.
AGTTGTATAAAGGGTGATATCAGAGAGGTAATAAAAGGGACCTCAAGGAACACCCTGTCAAACTGTTTTAGCAGTTGCCAAGGAGACAAATATCATCTTCAGTTCTTTCCACCATTGTCATCGTCATCTTCATCCTCAAAGCCTCCACCATCAAGCATATGCTCCCTGCAGATACAAAAAATTCATTGCTAAGCATCTTGGACATACAACAATGTGATATGGTACAATTCTAGAAAAAACAACTGGACAAAGTCTTTAAAATATATTGGGGACGAAGATCTTTCATGTTCAAATTGCTGTCTATCAAATATTAAAAAAAAACACCGTATTAACTATCACAAAATGGAATTTCTCCTGTCCCTGTTCAAGTTCCTTGTTTTCGAGGCCTTTAAATAGATTCATGATGCACAAGGTATACTGGTCAACGGCTTCTTTCAAGAAATTTATGCCAACCATCTTTTCACAAATGGATTATACTAGTGATGGTGAAATATTATCATGAAAATGAATGATACATCTTATTTCACAAAAATTCAGAAAGTGAGAACAGTAACAGTTCGGAAAAGAACTTATATCTGCCATATAAAGAGATGGATACCTCAGTCTTTCACAAAGGCGTGCTAAAGCATCTGACCCCGTTCTTGTTGCAACATCTTCAATGGTAGAAGCATTCAAAAGAGTAACGCTGTCGGCAAGACTAAATTCACACAACTCTTTCAAGGAGCACGCATCAGTAAGCACTGCTGAATGCCCACCACCAGCTGCTAGTTTTCGCACTTCCCCAACGCACCTGCAATATTATCTTTCAATCAAAGTCCAGAAACATAAAATTCCACGCACATTAATTAAAAATGGCATCACTATACCATACCAATCAATCGGTGATGGATACCAAGCATATGTAGATTTCTCATTAGCTGCCTGACCGTAATTGTTGTAACCCCATCCATGTATTCTTCCATCCTTTAAACAAATGAGGGTGTGAGAATGCCCACAAGCAACAAGTTCCACACCGGTTGGGACAACCAAAGCAGGAATATTTCCAAGATTTGATTCAGAGTCATTCGGGATGCAAGAAAAGAATCCAGTCTGGGGCCCAAGGCCCAACTGCCCTGCTTGGCTACCACCCCAAGCATAAAGAGTTCCCTTTGGAGTCACAGCACATGTGTGCACACCACCACAAGCAACATCCTTAATGAAGATTCCATCAAGAGCCACCACTCGCCTGGGTATCAACTCTTTATTGCCATACTGAAGGGAACGATGCCCTAGTTGACCCATAGTCCCTAAACCCCAGGTATAGCTGCAAGGCCCAAAGAGAACAGTCATCTGTGATAGAAATAATATGCAGATGTCTTTAAAATAATAGTCATTATTGTAACGGAAAAATATTTACATCTTATCATACTATTCTATTGTCAAGAAACCATCACTGAAGCCAGTATAAAACCTCAAATAAAACCTTCATATTTAAACACCGACTAACACATGGCATCCAATGCTTTGGCTCATATAAAGGTACAACTGTGTATTGGGGCAAAGGTATGGTTATTTGCATTGAACAAAGACTATTGCGGGTTCAATCCCAAACTGCGAGTGTGAAATTTCCCATGCTAAATGAGAGGAAAAAATATAGAATTTTTATGTAGAGAAAAAAGATCACAAAGCCTAAGCAGAAAACAAACAAAGAACCATAAAATCAGCTCTAGAATGAGATCAGTGTACAATTCCATTAATCAATTAACAACAGGAACAATTGTGTGGATGACATCCTTGTATATAGCTCTTATGTGCCTTATAAGTAAAATAAGATGACACAAGACGACCCAAGCATCATAAGAGTTGATACTAGCAACCATCAATAAGGAATGAAATACTACCACTTCACCATAGCAAAAATAAGTCCTACAAGTAATTGAGACCAATAATGTAAAACACAAATGCACGTACAAGTAGCACGACTCACTTCATTAACAAATGAAGCTAATAACTCAAATGCGCGAAATAAACATATATTTATCATGGAACAGCCAAGCTAAGAGGGAAAAGACTTGCATATCAAAATGCATCCCATTTCCATTGCATTCTGTCCCCTGACTAGAGGTGAGGTCCCAAATGACGAATTCCTAACCTTCAAACAGAATCACTTGTGTCATGCAGAAAACCACAATTCTCAAGTTTAAATACAGGATTAATCTCAATGAAGTCCTTCAGATAACTTACACCTCGCCTTTTTCAGCTATGGCAGCCGAGTGGTATTCTCCACACGACACCTTCACAATCTTCACAAGCTCAGGAGCCTCATCAAGAAATTTTGAGTAAGCATTTATTACACGAGCCCTCTGTAGACCTTGACAAGTAATACCTCTCCCGAGTTGACCATATTCATTGTAGCCTAGATCACAAAGCAGCAATCAAAATACTGATTAATGAATAGCTAAGTTTCATGTAGTTTTTTTTTTTAATGCAAGTTTCATATAATATACTGAATTAATGACACATAACTGCAAAAATTAGTAGCAAAATACTATGCACACACAAAAAAAAAAAATCAACAGTGCATTACACAATAAAGATGTGGTTCAAAATAACTTACCCCAAGCTTGTAGTAAGCCATCCTCTGATAAAGCCACCACATGAGCCGCCCCACAGGACACTTGGCGGATAATCTGTAACAAGTGAAGCATTAGGGTTCACTAACTGATGTAAAATGAGAGCGAAGAAATCAACGACATTGATAATACATGTGATTCTTGAGACAGAAGTTACAGCAAACATCAATAAACTCAATAGAGCCAACAAGATAACTTCTTTCATATGAAATGAAGATTTGTGTGTAAGATTACGATTGAAGAAATAATAAAATAGGTGCAATTTATATGATATTATTACATTATAAGCTACACCAGACTTGTTATTCATACTGGGAAAAATGGATATAGGCAGAGCTTGCAATTGAAATCAATTTATTCATTTTACTATGGGTGGACTCGTGGAGTAATAGATTGCACATCTTGGGCACACATAAACTGAAAAATGGACAAAATCGCAAATGACAAAATCTCTTTTGCAAAAGAGTCAGAAAGCTTCCTGGCATAATAGGTTTTGAAATCATAATCTTTACAAGGAATTAGCTTCAGCTTGATGTATCTTTTGCAGTGGAAAGTCGAAAATGGAAAAGGGTGAAATATTGGCACCACATTTACTATGACTCAGACTCATTGAAATACGATTTCTGGATATTAATGAGTTTGGAAAGAATAATAAAGCTGTACCAGAGAAGAATTTCATAGTGGTTGTTGGTGTTGTTCTCAGAATGTTTTTCATTTAATACAAATGCCATGAAAACACCCCTTGGTACTTTTCCTCAAAAAAAATTCAGCACTCACAAGAAAGAGAGAGAAGCTTCTGCCAATATAGAGGCCTTTCATACCTAATTGCCTATTGTAGAAAAGTTGAAGCAGAGTTGTAATGGAATAACCTATATAGATAACACCAAGGTCCATCTATATTTATATCATCATCATAATTAATGCATGAATCCAAACACCCACTTTGATGTACTCGAATATAAAATTATCTTCCAATAGTACTATATAATTATATACACCTTGCTCTTAGCATATGTCTAACACGATCCTATTCATAACCACCGATTGTCCAGTTCACCAAAGAAAGTAAAATACTTGAACATTGTGTGTTTCTTTCTTCAATGAAAATCAACATATCTTCGAGCTCAATTGTTCATTTTCCAAATGAGCAGTCAATACTACTGTGTTGCCTAGAAAATAAGTTGATTATTCATAAAAGGGCATATTCACGACGATAATTAACATTTATGTCATACCATATTTGGAGTAAAGGCACCCCAAAACAGACGTGGCAAATTGGACGCCTGAAAAGAAAGGAGAGTGAAGCATTTAATAAGTATCGTTAGGATCAAGAAGAAATGAAAATGTTTTTGGAGAATAAAATACACTACCTGGTTTTGACCCCAAACCCAAAGTCTACTTGTTGAGATAGTTCCATCATTTTCACGAGGTTCTGCAATAGCAGCAGTGCAATGCGCTCCACAAGACACAGATTTGACAAACTCTGTCTGCAAGTGCTTTACTTTCTTTGGATGTTTCCTACCGTCCTCAGTTCCATCACCCAATTGGCCATACTCATTAGCGCCTGGTCAAATGGATAACATTATCCTTTATATATGGGAAAATTAACACTAGCAACTACTTTTCTTGACCAACATTCAACATAAGCATAAAAAATGACATTATCATAGCACGTTCATAAGCAATCATGTGTCTAAAAGAAAATCTCTGAGATGACTTGATCAGTTGATCATAGACTAAAAAAAAATCTACAAAGACATTCCCTGATCTATTTATAGGCAGAATAATTCACAACAATGTAGTCTCCTTGTCTGAACATTAAAGCTTTACTTTTTATGGTCAAATTATTCCCCACCATGCTGAAAGTGATAGTTCCTCCACCGCTTTTAGCCAGGAACTTTTCAAAATCATAAGAGAATTTTTTTAATCGTGTTTCAGCAAATGGTTTCAATTTTTTTTGAACAGAAAAAGATTATATTAATAGCACCAAGGGGTTGCAACCCAAAGCCATCACAATTACAAGATAAGAACTTTGAGATTGTCTAGTAAATTAGAATGAGAACCACACAACAATTGCTTAAGAACAATAAACTAACCCACCAAAAAAACTTCCACAGAACACTACTTATCGTAAAAAATCCTTACACTCTTTCCATATAAGCAAACAAGTGGCCTGAAGAATTGAAAGCAAAAATTTATGTTTTGATTAGTCCCTGGAATTTATGTTTTGATTAGTCCCTGGCTAGAAATTTTTAGGCCTCCACTTCTGAAAACAAATTACTGCTAGTAGCCCAGTTAATACCCATCCAGAACCTAATAGTACCCCAGATCCTCGACACCCAAGAACAATGCAGCAGAAGATGAGAGACTAATTCTTCAGCGGATTTGCAAAGAGCACATCTGTTGGGAAAACAGAAACCCCTTCTTTTCAGATTATCAATAGTGAGGATTTTGTTCCAGAGGGCCACCCAAAAGAAAAATGACACTTTGGCTGAAAATCTCAAGTATCTAGGGGACTAGGTTCAAGAGAGTTTTGAGTCAATATTGTCATGTCTGATATCAAACTGAAATTGATACCACACACTTAGACCTTCTGCAGAAGGATGCAAACCATTTGGACCTTCTATTCAAATTCCAATCTCTTCTAATTTTCATCCACCAAGACAAATGTAGATGGGTAGCCTGGTAGGTGTAAAATATGATATCATAAAACTCTCGCCTAAGTAAACTGAGACAACACATAGCAAAATGTATCTGACGACGAAGAGACCAAATAACATGACCAAATGCACAAACAGCAAAAATTTGAACAAACAATGGAAATCTAAGCAAAGTTATTAAAAGATCAAACCCCATATAAAAAGAGATCCATCGGAGGCCACAGCTGCCGTGTGCTCACGGCCACAAGCAATATCCAGCCACCGGGAATTAGCGCCAGCTGGGCACCCAAATAGCTCCGGAGGGAGCTGCTTTGGAATCCGCAGTTGAGATTCTTTGCCCTTCCTGGCTGTTTGGCCACTTTGGTTATAGCCCCACACATAGATTGCACTCTTGGTTGGGAGATTTACAGGTCTGGGTGTCTCCCCAATAATCACATCAATGTCCATTCTCATCCTTACAAATCCTGATCATGGGAAAGAACAAAAATGAGACTTAATATCCAATTATATTACAAAAGCAGTTGAAAATATGAGACCGTATCGATCAAAATTTCGGTCAATATTTGTTTACGTAAGAGGTTGAAACGGAGATATCAAATTTACAGTTCCAATAATTAATTCTGCAAAATTTAACATTTTGAACAATGGAGGCGACAACCTAGGATATCGATAATGGCCGTATCGCAACTGAGAAGAAGGGAGAAATGAACTGGAAAATCAGAGTAAGAATTCAAATTTCCAGTAAATGATGACATTCACAAATGCATCACAAACAAAAACATTTTTATCACAAACACTCATGTTCAGACAAAAAAAAAATCCTGAATTAATAAAATCTTCGTCTGCGAAACAGAGAATCCGAAAATCGAAAGAATCATTGGTCGGAGAGACGTTGCGATTTCCTCTTGAGAGACAAATCGATGAAGAAAATAAATCGAAGGACGCGACCACGTACCTGAATTTGAGGAGACGTGAGAACCGAATTCTCGAGAGAAATAAAACACGCATTCAATCTTCAGATATTTTTTACTTTGCGACAGTTTCCTGGATACTTGGAGTCGGACGGGTCGGGTAACCTGAACCAAATAACTGACCAGCAATGCTAAAATAACAAAATTCTGTCGAATTGAGATATTATATGTTTTAAATTCTTGTTCAAATATATAAAAAATTTCCAGTTTAGAAATGAGTACAGATTGAAACTCAAAAATCATGTTTTGACTTAATTGTCCGAAATCTAATTTACATTAAATTAACAATTTAATTACTTATATGAATTTAAAATAATCCATTAAATTTGATGAATTAAATATATTCAAATTTTTAAATAATCCAAAATCTCGAATATATAAATATTTCGTTTTATATTTGTAAATAGTGTTTTATCCGACCCAGAATCTATCCGAATCCTATTTTTTGCCATCCCCACTTGGAACGGCCCATCCCTGCCAAGTTGCGATTACAGACACCCACTGGTAGAGCGACTGCGGCCTCAAAAGATCAACATAACAGTGAAAGTTCAATTCTTGCCCTGTTGTACGTATTTGCGTACATTTCTTAACAGTCAATCAAAGATCAACAGTAGCGGGACCTCCATTTTAGAACCTCCTCGCCCCTTTTTATTATTACTACGAGCAAGGCGACTCTCCGAGGTTGCTGATCGTTGAGGCATCCTGCGGCGCCGTTTCCACGTTAACATTTGTCAGATCTGTTTGTCACAGCCCTCCCTGCATACAACTCTACGTAATCTTTGCCAGATTCGTTTTCGCAACCAATTTGCTTTGGGAACCTCCATTTCTCCGCAATGAGAGCTCGATTTTAGTGAACTGGGGTTTTGGCTTGGAATTTGCAAGATTGTCGGTGTTCGATTCAAAACCTCAGTATGGCAATCCAGTAGTACCTAAAGTTCTTCTCGCCAATTGGAAAACCCTAAGCGTTTATTTACAATGCAGAGTAGCTCGTTGAGCTGCTCCACTGTTGCGCAGCCTGAGGCCATACTGGAATGGCTCCAAAAGGAGATGGGATACAGGCCCTTGGGTTCAATCAGCGCATCGAGCAAATCGCAGTTGCCATCAATAGATGCGCTTCGAAAAATTTGCCGAGGAAATATGATTCCCGTTTGGAATTTCTTGATAAAGAGAGTAAAATCGGAGAAGACTGTGGAGAATATTCGCAGGAACATAATGGTTCATGGTGGTGAGAGTGGCAATTTGGCTAATTTGGGGAAGCAAGAGGGTAAGATTAAGGGGAGGAGGAAGGAGAGGATGGCAGGGGAGAGCTCTAATACTGCTGAGAGCAGAGAGTCTGCATTGCAGGAGAGGGAGATGGCGGCAAAAGAAGTGGAGAGGTTGAGGAACATTGTGAGAAGGCAGAAGAAGGATTTGAAGGCCAGGATGTTGGAGGTTTCCAGGGAGGAGGCAGAGAGAAAGCGGATGCTTGACGAACGCACGAATTACAGGTTTGGGTTTCAAAACATTATGCAAGACTTATTTCAGATTCATTGCTTATCAGCAAGTTCTTGTTTTTTAATAAATGCAGTTGAGAGGCAAGACATTGGAAATTTTGATTATACCGTTCCTGTTGTCTTGGCTTCATATGTAATGGCAACGTTATGTCCTAATTAGGCACATGCTATATTTGAGCCCTGGTGTATTTCTCATTTTATGTGTGTTCCAGATTAGCAGAGCCAGAGAAGTTGTACATTTGCTAAATAAGATATGTTGCATCAATATGACGTACAGTTCTTTTAATTTGAACCTTTGATTTCCAAAAACAATCAGAGGGCTCACATTATTAGTCGGTGAGCGTAATATGTTTTGCCTTTTCAAACTAGTAATAGCCGATAATAAGTGGTATTTGTGGAAAAAGAAAAGGTGATAGAATTGTTATTATTCTCAAAAGAATGTAATAGATGCCTTATTCATGGTGCAGACATAAGCAGATGATGTTAGAGGCATATGATCAGCAGTGTGATGAAGCTGCAAAAATATTTGCTGAGTACCATAAACGTCTTCATCAGTATGTTGATCTAGTGAGGGATGCTCAAAGGTCAAGTACTGAGTCTTCGGTTGAAGTAATTAACAGCTTCAATGCCAACAGTGAGAAAGAAGCAGTTTATTCAACTGTTAAGGGTACTAAATCTGTGGAGGATGTCATTCTTATAGAAACAACCCGGGATAGAAATATTAGGCAGGCTTGTGAGTCTCTTGCAGTGCATATGATTGAAAAAATACGTCACTCTTTTCCTGCTTACGAAGGAAATGGTCTTCATTCAAATCCTGAACTAGAAGCTGCCAAGTTAGGCTTTGATTATGATGGGGAAATACCCGATGAGGTTAAAACTGTAATTGTGAATTGTCTTAAGAGTCCTCCTCAATTACTCCAAGCAATTACTGTTTACACATTACGGCTGAAAGCTCTGATTTCTAGAGAAATAGAGAAAATTGATGTTAGAGCTGATGCAGAAACCTTAAGGTATGGTTATTTCCTCTCTGTTCATGATGCTGTGTGTTAGAATCCTTTACCTTCTCTGTTTTGTTACTTTGTTTGCCTGTCGATTTTTTTTGTTGTTGATGGTGAAAGATATAATTATTGAAAGCACCAAGAAGGTTATGAAAGAAATACAACCAAGGCACATGATAATGTTTCAGTTGGAGAAAGTCTAAAGCTATAGTTATTAACAATACTGTCTATTTAACCAATTTTTTGGGCTTTGAGAATCTCGTAGCCCATAACCCCTTTGTCAAATACTAGCCATTTATATCATAACTTTGATTCTTTTTGTTTTGTAAATTCAACTTGTAGGATGTAGTACGTACAAGGTCTTTTTTATTTTTATTATGTCATTCAGTGAATAATTTCTTTGCATGCATTTGTTTTGAGTGTTTCTAGTGGTACAGGAATAACAAGTGTGCTGCCAACAATTACAGTGGCAATCAACCACTGTAATTGAATTTATGGGTACTATATATTTGTTCTACTTAAGTGTTAGAAGAAAACGTTTGATTACAATTGAAATTATGTTTGCATTTTTCCAACTTTTTCATACTGATTTAACTTATTATGCCATTGATCCTATTATCTTAACATGTTCTAAAATTTGTACAGTTCTTGCTTTTCTGAGAACACCAATTTACCAGATTCATACTTTTTTTTGGTCAGGTACAAGTATGAGAACAACAGAGTAATGGATGTTTCTTCTTCTGATGCGAGCTCTCCATTACATTATCAACTATATGGTAATGGGAAGATAGGGATTGATGCATCTTCTAGAGGAAATCAAAATCAACTTCTTGAAAGACAGGTTCTTATTTATGAATGGTATTTTTTGTATTAATAGTATACTCGTATAGGTATTCTAATGTTCACACTTATCTTTGGGAAACAATGATTTGGACCTTGGGTCTGCAACATCTTCTATGCTCTTCCTCTATAAGGGTTACATGCTTTTTCAAGTCAATTCAATCCAACTAAAATTTAGCCTAACCAAGACATTGCCCCCTTTTTGGTTAAATATAATGTCAGTAGTTTCAAAAGGAAAAAAAGAGCTTGGTTTCATAACTTTTTTTCTATGCTTGAATTGAGATTAGGATTTATTGATTTAATTTTGCTTTCCTGCGGGCTTTTCCTTGAGTTGTTTGTTATCCATCAATTTATGTAGTATACATGATTTTTTTTCCCCCTACAGAAGGCCCATGTTCAGCAATTTTTGGCCACTGAAGATGCTCTAAACAAAGCTGCCGAAGCTAGGGACATGTGTCAAAAGCTCATTAAACGTTTGCATGGAAGTGGCGATGCAGTTTCCTCACATGCACTTGTTGTTGGAGGCGCATCACAGAACATAGGCAGTCTTCGGCAATTTGAGGTAACTGCTTAATTTTTGGGTTGCACTATTTGCACACTACTTATTTCCAATGGCACCCCTTTACTTATACACCCCGGCTCAAAAATATAATTTTCCAACTTCACCCCTTTTTCTGTTTTTCAAAAAAATTTAAACAAAAATCACAAAATTCAAACACACTCCATATTTCAGAGAAACCCTAGAATCCGATTCACTGGAGCCCCGTCTCTTTCCATCCAAAGATCATCCCGCGTTGCTTGTTTGTCATTTTTCATGGAAAATCTGCCCTATTCGATGTTGGAGCTGCAGAGATTCCTTACAATTGAAGCCTGAGTATAGAGTCGGAATCGGTGGAGCTTCTTTCCACTCCCCTTGATTCTTGCGTTTTGGGGGTTTGATTCTTGCCAAACTTCTCATGCCCGTCCCCTTTTGAATGTCTAGACTAGTATTCCTTTCTCTTTTTCCGTCGTCTTCTTGCTTTCTTTGGTTGATGAAAGATAGAATTTTTGGAGATGCATTCCTATCAATGTCTTGCACTTTTGATCACAGTCGAGCAAGAGCAGTTCTTGGGAGAGGGAGAGAAGGAGAAGTAGAAGTTAAAATGACGAAATTGCCCTCATCATCTGTGGGGTTTTTTAGACTAGAGTTAACAAACCATTAATAGGGTGCCACTAGAAAAAAGTGGTGTGCAAATAGTGCCACCCTAATTTTTTATTGAAAAAAGAATTTTATTTAAAGGCAGTAACTGCTTAATTAATTTACAGTAATTTATTACCATAATACCATGTTATTTGGTTGTGTCACTTATGGTGGTGGATGTTCTATACTTGCATCTTCCTGATCATCATGTGTTTTTCGTAGTTGATACTTCTTGAGGTTTGGCAATATAGGGTTTCATGTCTTGATAACATTTCTTAGAGTATGGCAACTTATTATTGGGGTCTAATTGTCCTAAGGGAACAGACAAAAGAGTAAGAAGTAGCAACTAAGTTAACTCTTGTTGAAAATTTTGTATTGACCTCATGCTCCTATTGGCAGCCAGTGGAATGACTGCTTGACTAATTTTGCCACTTTATTATTGCAGTTGGAAGTTTGGGCCAAGGAGAGAGAAGCTGCTGGTTTGAGAGCATGCTTGAATACATTGATGTCTGAAATTCAGCGCTTGAATAAATTGTGTGCTGAGAGGAAAGAAGCTGAAGATTCTTTAAAAAAGAAGGGGAAGAAGATTGAAGAGTTTGATGCTCGCAGAGCTGAACTTGAAGCCATCTATACTGCTCTACTCAAGGCTAACATGGTAAGATATGTCCCCTTGATATTGATTGGTAAACCTGTGAGCCATAAGGAATGTGGAAATGACTAAGGAATGATGGTACAACCCCATTATCGCTTTGCTGATTTTAAGCCAGATTGATAAAGCCTGGTTGATTGTGTTTGTAGACATTCATCACCTTCTATTATATAGGATTAAGTGAGTTTTGAAATTGCTTTTGTTTCTGTATTCACTAATTTCGTCTCTCTTGTAGGGTGCAGCTGCATTCTGGAATCAGCAGCCATTAGCTGCTAGGGATTATGCATCAAGCACTATTATTCCTGCTTGCACAATTGTTATTGACATTGCAAAAAATGCAAAAGATCTTATTGATAAGGAAGTTAGTGCATTCTATAGAAGTCCTGATAATAGCCTTTACATGCTGCCGTCAACTCCACAGGTTTGTTAAACCTTGTGAATGCTAGTTTTTTTGTAACTGATTAGTAGCTACTGTATAATGTTGTCATCCATCAGTATGCGTGTGTGCTGATGTATATTTGAGCGTACATACGCTTGCATGGATTCCTGAACTTTATTTTTTGACTGTTTTGGAATTATGCACTTTAACTGTCTTTATGCCCATTGCCCCATTATTCGAACTGCATATCAATACATTTTATATCTGTAGTTAGGTGTTTTAAAATGAGTATTTTGTATATGCATTTCACATGCGCATGCTATCGGTGCTCTATTAATTCTTTCATTTACTACCAGGCACTTTTGGAGTCCATGGGGGCTAATGGATCTACAGGGCCAGAAGCTGTTGTGGCTGCTGAAAAAAATGCTGCTTTATTGACTGCAAGAGCTGGTGCCAGGGATCCGTCAGCAATTCCATCCATATGCCGTATTTCTGCTGCCCTTCAGTATCCTGCTGGTGAGTTTTTTAGTTCGTCTAGAAGGCTTCAAGCATGCCCAGTGAAAGAGTGTCAGCTGCCTTTTTCAAATAGATTTATGCTTCTGTGTGGTAATGGGTTTTTTCTTCCAGCAGAGGTTTGGGGATAATCGTTTCAGATACTTCAACCAGGAGACAACTCCTATTTTGAATTTGCCACTTGGAAATCACATAAAATTTGCTGGCTAAATTATAAAAATTTGTAGGAAGCATAACAGTTACATTACCCATTTGGAAGTGAGGAACTAACAATGACTCCGAACTGAATGTCTTGTGTAATCTGGTTGACATTCAAGATTAATAAAAAAAATTGTTTTCCGATTAAAAAAAAAAAAGAATTTTGCTGAATCAATCAACCTTTGCCTTCAGTTTTTAACCTGTTCAGATTTTGCAGAAAATAGCAATTATGCAAGTTTCTTGGAAGTGTATTCCTTGCATCATTGAATATTGTCTTCTAAAAATCTCTCTGTGTTTGTGCATAGATTATTATCTGCCCAAAAATTTAATTTCTTTGGTTTAGCATTCAGAATTCGGCGAACTGATAGATGCACTTATTGCGTGGTGTTGATGTATTTTATAGTCATTGGAGGAACACCCAATGAAAATTAATTTGATAGATTTCAACCAACAGTCAAATATGTTTGATACTGAGTTGTTATGTACATGGTATTGGGCTATTGGCTAACCATCCATCCTTGGCTAGTGATATTTCTACTTCTGTGAAATGTGTCTATATTTATCTGTGTTTGTATGTCTTTATAAGCATATAGTATACGATGACTAGGGGAAATATTAGAAGAAAAACTAGTAGAGCTGAAGAAAGTGATTTGAAAACTTAGATTCATGGCCACTGTGTATACTTTATTTACTTTAATGTTCTTTAGATGTGATTTTAATTGAGTTGAATTCCTTTTGCTTTATAATAGGACTGGAGGGTTCAGATGTTGGCTTGGCATCAGTGTTAGAGGCCCTGGAATTCTGTTTGAAACTTCGTGGTTCTGAGGCTAGTGTATTAGAGGACTTGGCTAAGGCAATCAATTGGGTCCATGTACGGAAAAATCTTGTTGAAAGTGGCCATGCATTACTGAATCATGCCTACCATGCCCAGCAAGAGTATGAAAGGTAAAGCTACAATCTGCGGATAGGAATTTTGTTTGTTCATGTTCAACATTCGAATGATTTTGAGAAGTTGTGACACTGTCAAGACAATAATACAAATTGTTTAGTCAGTAACCCATTCTTTATGATACTCCATGGGCAGACAATACACTATCCTAATAGTATTTTAGTAAATGTTCTGCTATTTCATATTAATTTTATTGGTAATATTGTTACTCTGCCATTTTTACTAATGCATACTATATGGATCACAACATGCAGGACTAAACAATTTGTTCAAGTCAATACAATAATGCAATTTGCTTAGTCAATAACCCATTCTTTATGCTACTCGATGAACAGAAGAACCCTTAACAATCTGTCTTCGGTTATTTGGGTCATACCTTACTACACACTATCCTAATAGTTCTTTAGTAAATGTTGTTATCATTTAACTACTGCTATTCCATATTAATTTTATCGTTGATATTGTTACTCTGCCACTTTTACTCATGCATACTATGTGGATTACAACATGCAGGACTAGTAATTATTGTTTGAATTTGGCTGCTGAGCAAGAAAAACTTGTTTCAGAGAAATGGTTGCCTGAACTTAAAGCTGCAGTTTTGAATGCTCAAAAGTGCTTGGAAGATTGCAAATATGTTGGGAATTTGGTAAGAAACTATCTCTGCTGATTATTTAATCATTTAGCTGTAGAGTGTAGACCATCTATAGTCTTGTTCTCATCACTGAAATATATTCCTCTTTCAAAATGCTATTCTCTCTCTGTCCCATTCATGTCTGTTGTCTTTGCAAGTGATAATATGGAACTTGACACAACTTTTGATTGCAAAAAGTTTCTTTGTTTATAGTGCTAATTGTGTGGTTTGTTGATTGTTTGCGTCTCTGATATTATAGTGAACTTTATTTATAATAAACTTGGAACCTTTTGAAATTGTGATGCAGCTTGATGAATGGTGGGAGCAACCTGCATCCACTATTGTCGACTGGGTTACAGTCGATGGTCAGAATGTTGGTTCATGGATTAACCATGTGAAGCAGCTTCTGGCATTCTACGATAAGGAGCTCTAGGCAAATAGAACTTCGAGCACTTGGTGCGTCTTGATGTTGCTGAAATCTGTCATATTCTGCCTTTACCTTTTCCCACTTTCATCTCATTATGAAAAATATGTAGAATACAGCCCCTTCTGGAGCAAGGGAACAACAGGCACTGCTGGTGAGATATCTGTTGAGCGTATCGGTTCAAATTGGCTTGCTGAGAAAGGTGGCCAATGCATTTCATGATGCAGAAGAGGCTGAGATATTTTTCCGACTTTGTTTTTTGGGCAGGGGAGACATCTGCTAATAGTGTATAGAATGTGTTAATTATTCCTGTATAATAATGCAGAATGGGACATTCACGAAAAGCACTATCCAATTATTTTTAAGTTTGCCCGTGAAGATGTTAGAAAGACGGATTTCCACACCCGTGACATTGAGACCATAACTTGACAAAAAAAGTTGAGGACTTTCATAGCTTCTCCTTCTGGAACATCAATTCCTTCACGCAGCAAATTGTCTTTTACGAGTTTATAGACAAATATGGACCACAAAATTGTTGATAACGATTACATATTTACATATGACAACAATTAGTGAAGTGTTTTTTAGTGTTGTTGGACAAAGAGCTCACGAGCGGTTCACTGAAATCTAAATTCCCACTAGATATTGATGCATAGGAGATAAAACATGGAACCTGTATTTTGTCCTGTACAGGTACAATTAACACATAAAATAGTGTTTTGGGATTGAGTATTTCACACATATTTGTACCGATAGAAATGAGGGTCTTGCATCCCAAGTCCTGACGCTGACTTCAAGCGCACCACCGAATGCGCTTTAAGCTCTACAAGATAACCAACTAGAGTTGTTTGACACTACAAGATAACCAACTAAAATTGTTTGACATCTAAAAGCACAACAGACATTGTCCATGGAATTTGGTCTAACTGGGTAGAGGGCATCAAAGAAAATTGCCAAAGAAATCGTTTTCAATGGTCAGTGGCTGCTGTGTGTATCTCGTGATTCAACAGTGTCCCAACTATGCCAATTACCATATAATTCCAACTAACAAAGTAACAAAAACCCAATCAATGACAGACCACAAAAGAACAACCAGGCATGCTTGCTAACAAAGCAACAAACTCAAAGTAATTGGACAAAAAATTACCTTCTTTTACACGGTTTTTGGTTGTAGAAACAATAGGGAATATACCAACATTCACTGCTGCTGGTTTGCAGTTCACTGGCTTTTGCATGAATGTAATAAATAGGCAGAGTGGGTCGCGCTATAAAAACTAACTTTCCTTGACAGAAATAAAAGTAATAGTAGAGAGAATTTTTTATATGTACTTGGGCATTTTATAAAGAGAGCCTCCCCTATAGTCATCATTTCTTAGAAAAATGAGAGGTTTCAGAATGTCTTGGTTTTTCATAGTGTTTTTTCTTAACTTTACATTCAATAGTCCTGTCGAGGCCAAACATGGGAAGAATCTTGCATCCGCAGTTGTTGTTGGCACTGTCTACTGTGACACATGTTTCCGAGAAGATTTCTCAAAGTCCAGCCACTTCATTTCAGGTAATTTCACTAACTTGTTTGGTTGTTTAGTTGTTTATGCTAAGAAGGCGAACCTCTGCAAGATCATTGCTTTTTACAAGCAACGAATCAGCGGTTCAAATATCGAAAACAGCTTCTTCGCTGTGTCATTCTACGACACCTTGCCCTCTACTACTGCTGGAGTCTTGTGCACTAAGATGTTGTTTTATGTTAGTAAATTGTTTTCAAGACTGTGCGGTGTGTGTGCATCTGATGTTTTCTATGGACTTTGTATGCAGACGCATCTGTTGCTGTGGAGTGCAGAGATGGATACTCAAGACCGAGTTTCCGGAAAGAAGTGACAACAGATAAGCATGGAGAGTTCAGAGTTCATCTACCTTTCTCAGTTGCAAAACATGTCACGAAAATTAAGGCATGTTCTGTAAAGTTAATTAGAAGCAGCGAACCGAATTGTGCGGTGGCCTCAACGGCAGCATCTTCTTCACTCCATTTGAAGTCAAGAAAGGAAGGAACTCACATTTTCTCAGCAGGTTTTTTCACCTTCAAGCCTCAAAAACAACCAAACCTATGCAGCCAGGAACCAAGTCTCCAAAATCCCAGCAAACTTGATTCCCAAAAAACATCATTTCCTCCAATCAGTGACCCAACTTTTCCACCTCCACTTAAAGACCCTACAACGCCTGATCTTCCTCCGTTAGGCCAAACCCATCTACCACCTCTCCCTCTAATTCCCAAACTACCACCATTGCCAGAACTCCCTCCACTGCCACCTCTTCCAGGACTGCCTCCTCTTCCGGGAATGCCTAACCTGCCACCATTGCCTGGAAATGCTGCACAGATAAAACCTGGTGATAAGAAGCTAACACACCCTGATTTTTTCTTTCCAACTCCACCACTATTTCCACCAAACCCTTTTCAGCCACCACCGATTTTTCCTCCACTCCCATTCCCATTGCAACCACCACCTCTGATTCCATTGCCTCCTAACCCTTTTCAGCCTCCTCCAGCTCCTCTCATTCCATTGCCTCCTAACCCATTTCAGCCTCCTCCAGCTCCTCTCATTCCATTGCCTCCTAACCCATTTCAGCCTCCTCCAGCTCCTCCAGCTCCTCTCATTCCATTGCCTCCTTTAGCTCCTCTGATTCCTCCAATTCCTGGTCTGACACCGCCATCGCCGCCGCCGCCCCCACCCGCCTTCCCCTTTCCTCTCCCTCCAATATTCCCCTTTCCTCTCCCTCCAATATTCCCCTCCCCTCCTCGTAGCCCTGGAATCCCCCCTGCCTTTTATTCTTCTTCTTCTTCTTCAAAGACACCTTCTCCTTGAATGGAACACTATCAGGTTACAAATGTACACAGCTCTAATAATTGCTATCAGTGAGAGAGATATGACATGAAATTATTGTAGTTCAAATAAGTTTCCAAACATGTGTTGATATTGTAAATTATAATTTTAGTGAAAGGTGCATCTTTGGTATCCATTATCCAATTATCCAATTTGTCAGGATACAACCTCCTAAAAGTATTTTTCTACTCCTCTAATCTGTTACATATACCCTGTTGAACACCTTCTATTCAACAAAACAAGACTAAATTTGACATTAATCGCCTTTACAATAAAAAAATAAATTAAACCTCATTTTGTGTAACCACTGGCGATGCTCTATGAGTAGCAGCAAAATCAAATTAAGCAAAATTCACGAAATGCATGCATTCTTCCACACTTTTTGGGTTGGTGTGGGTTCTCTTTTTGGGTTGAGAGAGTCGTGCCTGCGGAGAGGGCTGCTGTCCGGAAAAGGGCTACCATCTGTCGGGCAAGCGTAGTTGCCAGGTGAAAGTAGCTGCCGTGGACTTCGGCTGTCGAAGGGGAGGATTGATGAGAATCCTACATCGTTAAAATAGGAGTACCGACACTAGCTTATAAGTGCAAATCTCCCTCAACCTACCAGTTAATACTTTTATGGGGTCTCATCCCATGAGCCTGGGTTACAGTTAGCCCGCAAGAGTGTCGGTTGAGTCTTGACTGACAAGGGAAGGGAAGGGAAGGTGTAGGGGTGGAAGAAACCGAACCAAACCGAAATCCGAACCGTAAAACAGAGTTCGATTTATCGGTCCGCTTTCGGTTTTATGTTTTCGAGAAGTTCGGTTTTCGGTTTATGAAAAATAATTTCGACTTTAAACCGAAAACCGAAGTTTATTTATATGTTTCAATTTTTATTACTTATTTACTTATTAGGTAGGTAAATGTATGTCATAAATACTCAAATACAACATACATTTAACAAAATCAGTTTAAACCGAAAAACCAAACCGTATTAAACGGTTCAATTTGGTTCGGTTTTCTTTGTTATTCGTTTCGGTTCGGTTTGATATATTTGGATAAGTTCAGTTTACGGTTTCGGTCTCAAACCGAACCGAAAACCCAAACTTTCACCCCTAGAAAGGTGGGTCTTTGGGCCAATGTGGGTTCTCAACATTGGCGTTGGACCATGATAATCAATAATCAATATGGATCCGACTGATTTGGCTTACCCATGGACTTATGGCCCATCCAATTTGACCTAGGCTTGGGCCACCTTACGAAAGAGAAGTGATGGCAAATTGGCAATAAGCTGACGTTGAATGTCGATTAATAATCAATCTGGATCCACTCATTGGGCATGATCCATGGACTTTTGGCCCATTCTAATTGCTCTGGTTTCGTGCCTGTTTAACTGTTTTAGGATGTGAGAATTCTGAGCATTAGAATAAAACCCTCAGGGGAGGTGCCGCTTACTTCTATTCCTCGAGCTTTCGACGTCACTGCGCAGAAATGGTACTCTTCTCTCTCTCTTTCGATCGCTATAAAGTATGCATTTATGAAATTTTTATGAATGTATAGCTTGACTCGGTCACTGATTGCATCCATTTTGAAATTTGAAACCTAATTGCTCGATTTGTCATTTGCTGTCGATTTAGTTTTGCGGAGTGATCAACACTCGTGTTTGCAAACAGGCCATGAATTATTTAGCAAAACCAGTTGTGTTGACATGCCCCCACTGCTACTGCATTTGCAAGTTTGGGACATGGTTGGTTAATGCAAAAGTTTACTACTTCACTCAGACTTAGCCAAACCGATTTTGTTCATTGAATGACTTGTAGCCTGTTAGTTGGGAAAGTAGGGATGCTCTCCAAGAGGAGTTTCGATCATATTCCCCCATCCAGATGAGTAGGACTCGTAAATAATTATATATCTATCGACTAGGACTGTGGTGCAATAGTTTGACTGAAATATTTTACTTTTTTCTCTTAGATTGGTTTCTTTCTTATCTTAATTGTTTTCTTATCTTGCAAGGCTCCCAAAAGAGGTGGGAAGGCCCCAGTAGCAGCAAAAAAGAAAACCGTAAGTGAATCATATATTCTCATCTTTTCTTCATGCAAGATTAAACTTTGTGAGAAAATTTATGATGGCCATTCATTGTTCATATAAACCTATGCGTATGTACTTTTGCTTGTAATTTATTGGCTAATGTACTTTTATTTTTCCTCTGCAAAGGATGGTTTTTATTTTCTCCCATGGAACAAAATTTTGCGGTTCCCATTTTGAATTTGCATAAATGGATGCTGATTGCTATTCCCTTTAGTTTGTCTATTAAATATTAATTCATCTTGGTAGGTCGCCACCCCCACCCTCAAGACCCAAAAATAAACCTTTGCGAAAAATTGTTGCACAGAGACTATGTCCAATTTGGCTGCATAAATTGATTTTTCCAAGTATTTTGTTTTTGTGTTTTAATTTCTCTCGTTTGTATCTCATGGGCTGGTGTGGCACTTTTGCTATGTAAGTTTCTTAAGTGCATGAAGAATTGGGTATTGCAGGAAAAGGTTGTGAACCCTTTGTTTGAGAAGCGACCAAAGCAATTCGGAATTGGTGGTGCACTGCCACCAAAGAAGGATTTGAGTAGATTTGTCAAGTGGCCACATGTTGTTCGTATTCAGAGGAAAAGAAGGATTTTGAAGCAACGACTGAAGGTTCCCCCCGCCATCAACCAGTTCACAAAGGCACTGGATAAGAACCTTGGTAAGACTTTAGACTGTCCTATCGCTGGCTAAAAAAAACAATTGGACCGAAATAAAATGGGAAGTTTTTGTTAAATGAGTGGTTTCTTTTCATTTTACAAGCAATATGGGGTCTGAATTAATAAAACCATCAGACCCATGTAATTTTTTTCTGGTATTCAATTGTCGTACTCTTAATTATTTTTCTTGTCACAGCTACAAATCTTTTCAAGTTGTTGCTCAAATATAGACCCGAGGACAAGGCTGCTAAGAGGGAAAGACTTCTTAAAAAAGCACAAACTGAAGCTGAGGGGAAGAGTGTAGAATCTAAGAGACCCATTGTTGTTAAATATGGCCTTAATCATGTTACCTATCTCATTGAGCAGGTATCATTATCAGGTCTTTTCAGAGACAGGTCATTACTCATTAGGCATTACTTGTCTAGTGCAACTAAATAGTGGGTGACTTGGGCTGTCTTTTCTTGTTTGGTTGAGTTGGTTGTTCGGGTATACATATTAATATATTGGACAGTGTTGATGAAAAATGTATTTTTGGGAGTCAATGTCAAGTTCCTACTACTTTATTTGAATTGCTATCATTTACCTCCCAGTTGTATTTTAATGAAGTGTTCTGTTGATCATATATATGTGGTTTTATCATAAGCGTAACTTGCAGACTGAGCATTTGCAGCGTTGTGTGTGTTCTTTAATTTGTCATAATATTATTTGTAATGGAAATTCATATGTTGTATGCAGAACAAACCCCAGTTGGTAGTTATTGCCCATGATGTTGACCCAATTGAGCTTGTTGTTTGGTTGCCTGCCTTGTGCCGGAAAATGGAGGTCCCTTATGCAATTGTCAAGGGCAAGTCAAGGCTTGGAACGGTGATTTTTCGGCTTCATTTCTGTCTAAATTGAAACAAGTGCTATTCTCAGTTATTTTTGTCTCCCTTTTCCCTTTTTATCAAAGTCGTATTTGGTTTACTTGAATGATTCTTGACTACCTTCTAAGTTCTAACTGATGGTAATCAGATTGTGCACAAGAAAACTGCTGCAGTTTTGTGCCTTACATCAGTGAAGAATGAAGATAAGATGGAATTTAGCAGGATTGTGGAGGCAGTCAAGGTAATGCTTCAGCCCCTAAATAACAGCTCGAATTTAATGTTTGCTCAAATCATGCTAAAAAGCCTAATCTTAGTTGGGAAACTAAAAATTTCTAAATTTATTTTTTCAATTGGATTACCCAGTCCCACCAATGGTTAATGCCCATATGGTTATAAATTATTCCAAATGATGACTTTAATAGGGTCTTGCGTTTCATACTCATATAGTCATATAATGCAAGCTGTCTAGGATTTTTTTTTTCTCTAGCCAAAAGGAATGGAATGACTTCCTTGTTTGTTTTGTTTTTGTGGAAATATATATATATATATATATATATTTGTCAGTATTTTCTTTGTAAATACGTCTCGTTCTAATTCTATTCATTTTATTCTCTTAGGCTAACTTTAACGACAAGTACGATGAGCACCGCAAGAAATGGGGAGGTGGCATCATGGGTTCCAAATCTCAGGCTAAGATGAAAGCAAAGGAGAGAGTCTTAGCCAAGGAGGCTGCACAGAGAATGTCTTGATTTGATAACCAAGAACTGCTGGGAAGAAGTGATAATTGGAACTAGCTGCAGGGTTTTTGTTTCTCTGTTGCGTATTTATATTTTGTTTAGTTGTCACTGTGGACAAGTTTTGTATTGATTGGTAGCCGAATTTATGTGATGCTGGTTTTGTTATTGGGAGTTACTATCTAATTACTCAAATAGAATTATGATGAGACCTTTCGGTTTCGAAGTAGTTGTTATCATGGCTTGATAATATGAATTAGGCCTCACATTTGCAGGAGTCATTCGACAACATTGGTGTTTTGGCTGATGTTTTATCCGGAGGGATCACACTGTCTGGACTTTGTGCATGCTGCAATTAGTGCAGGAAAAAAAAAAAGCCCCTGGAAAGCTAAGGACCGCTAGTATCAGCATTCAAAGAAGTATATTAAAGTCTCAATTTGTGAAAATCTTTCTTGCTCGTGAATGGAATCAGCCTAGTTTTGCTGCGCTCAGATTGCACAGCCTTCTTACAATGTTATCTCTCTTAATGGAAGACGAAGAGGAGATGAGGAAGAACAAGACCAATCGAGAATATAAAAAGAGCTTCTGGGGAAGAAGAGTCTGCTTCTCTGTTGCTTCGTGCTTGAGGGCAAGTGCTGTCGCACAAAGCAGTGACCGTGTAAGGATGTATCAGCCATTGCTGAATATTTGATCCTCGTTTCTTCCCATTTATGTTTTCTTTTCTTTTCTCGTATATGGAAGGCATAAGGGCCGTTAATGGGCTGGGCTTCCTATGCCCATTTTCCATTTAGCCCAGTCCAATAATACAAGCCCGATTAAATTTTTTATGTCGGTAGTCGCCTACTCGTTAGTAGTTAGTACATTGAAAGAGGACCACCAATGCTTGCTGCAACTACCTCCTTCAATTTTGGGCCGGGTCTACCGCCCATAATGCAATTATGGTGTGGCCCATTACTTAAATTAGCTTAATTATTGTGTGGCCCATTGCTAAATTAGAATAATTTCTCTCTTTTTGGTCTGATTTATATGTCATCTTCATTTGCCCTCTTCATCCCAACAAATTAATATTAGGGTTTAATCCAAAAATAAATTAACAAATAATTTGTTGACCGGATAATGGATATCGTAAAAATTTTAATGATAAAAATTAGCCATTGGTGAGAGAACCATTGATAATGAACTTTAAGGAAGTTGTAATCAAAAATGGAAAAGAAAAAAGGAATAAAGATAGATATGTAGGAGTCTGTTGAGTAAAGATACATGATTTTGCTTATAGAAGCAATGGCATTGTCCGTTTTTACAATTATGAAGAGTCCATCTACCTTTATATGATAAGTGGGCACTTGCAGGTAAATTAAGTAACCCATAAATCTAGAATTGCTGGAAATTAATGGTTGAAATCACTTGATTTCTTGATAATTCAAGAAATGCTTCTATCACAGCATTTGTCACAAGTTTTAAGTTCGCACATCAAGTGTGATTAACTTTTGTCGGAGTCTCTCCTTCAAAGAAAATTCATACATATGTATACATATGAATATATCCTTTCTTATAGAGTCATAGTGTGACAAAAGAGTCTGGTGTGTATATATATATGAGTAGCGGTGATAAAATTCTTTCCAACTCGGATGATTGACTTATTCAATCTGGATTAAATCAAGTTTGGACATAAATTTTATTTTCGAAATTCGGGTCTAAAAATAAAATCTGCAATAATTAAAACTGGATTAGGGTTCAAACATATTATCTGATTTAATTGTTTAAACTCTAACCGGATTGAATTATTTTTGCATCCCCTAATAGTGAGAGTGTGTGGTGCAGAGGCAGTGTTGTTTTGTGTCCAAATACTGCTATTCTTTTAGGCAGGGAGTAAGGTATCAGGTATGCTCTCTATTTCACTTTTCCAAATAAAATAAAAAAAAATTTGGATTTTAGACCATATATATACATGTATTGACAAATTAATTAAGGGAACAAAAATCATTTATCCTCTGCACCCCAGTGGATTCCTTTGTTGGTTATCTTATCCTTAATATATGCATATATGTAATTCCCATAATCAAGTAGTCTCAACCAATTTTTCTAAACTTATTGAAATTGGAAGATCAGCACAATCCCTACACATGGATTTTTACACAAATTGAGAAATATTCCAAATTAACAAAATTCTTTATTTAATTTAGTTAATTGGGTTAGTTGATTTAACCATACCAAAATCAATTAATTATAATTAATTTTCAACCGAATGCTTGATATATTTGGAAAGATATCTCTTGCATGCCCAATAGATAAAATAAAATAAAATATAGAGAAGAACTTTAATGGATTTTTAGGGTCATGTAAGTGCAATAATCATACGTCACTATCATTTATTTATGATATGCAGATATCAATGCATCATAAATATACCTGTATTGTTAATAAATAATACCTTTTCTCTGTAAAAAATTACAAAATAATACATTTTTATCATGAAAATATATAAAAATTATATATGATTTGCAGATGTTTACTATATAAGTTTATTTCCTTTAATATATTTTTCTGTAAATAGATTTTTAATGACTATATACATATATATATATATATTTATTTAGGTGAATTGAAGATGTGAGATTTGAATTCACTCTCTATTAGAATAGTCGATCCTTATGTTCAATTGATTATAGCTCAACCGCATACTCACTTACTTTTATAATTATATCTGACTAAAAATAATAATATAATTAGTAATTGTTTTTCTCTGTGTTTTTTTCCCCACCCATTTTCACTGCCAACATTGACAGATTTACGGCCTTATTATATTTTTAAGATAAAATCAATTTGTCTCAATCAACAAGATAAATAAATTTAGTTAATTTACCTTTCCAAATTAAAAAAAATTAGGATTTTTTATTTTATTTAAATAGGACTTCAAAGAATAAGATGCAGTACGGTTGCAACTTTTACGTTGTAAATGCAACAAACCTGCTGCCTTGATCACGGACTCCTCTTCTCAATACGGTTCCAATTGTAACACCGACACTCTTTCTCTCTCTACCCTGTTTCTTTCCCTCTCCATGTATCTCAATCCTCATTCCTCACTAAAACATTCGGCCTAGTTCTCCGGCAACCATCGCCTAGATCTGGCCGGAAACGCCGGATCCCTCAACCCATTTTTCTCTCCATTTTGGGTGCCCCATTACAGAGGCATTTCAGCATTTTGTGGAAAGCAATTCAAGGTTTGGTTAATATAAGTAAAAAAAAATAAAAATAGGGGTTTTGTTATTGTTTTTTATTGGGGTTGTGTAAGGTGAAAGAGTAGGTGAGCATTTGGGGATTGAAGATTTGAAAATGGGTTTTTGATTATTTTGATAATTCTTTTGTGGGATTGAAGATTGATGTTTTTACGGTTGCAATGTGTTGTCGATAAGTTAAAAGAACCATCTTGTCTTCTTTGGGGATGGGATTTTTTTTTTACAATAATCAAGATCTACTGGCATAAAGGCTGCGTTATTGCCAAAGCTTGAGTAGAAGCGTTTATAGTCTCTTCAGTTCAATTATAGTATTTTAAGGTCGAGTTGCTTAGAGTGAGACCAATTGGAGTTGGGACTACGAGATAATGTGCAAGACAGAGGATTCTGTTGAGAGAGGTAACTACAGGGAAATGTGGAAGATAAAGGTGCGTTCTTTAGGAGATGGGAAGGCAGAGAAGTTAAAGCATTCGATGGTTTCAAGTTCCCGGATGAAGCTATGGCTGATCCGAGCTATCACGACGGCATTGCTATGGACATGTGTTGTTCAGTTGACGGCACTTGGAGAGATGTGGGGGCCGAGATTATTGAAGAGCTGGCCCTCTTGTATTAGTTATTCTGATTTGTCTTTAGCTGTTGAGGAATCTCTGCCAAACCCTAAATCTCTGCCGGCCAAAGCCGTTCTTCCACCGAAGAGTGAGTTCAAGATTTCTCCCAATTTTGGTTTTGATGTTTTCCTCTGAGCTTTGAAATTGACATATAGTTTATGATTACTAAAGGTAGATTCTATTTGCGGTGCTCCTTTTTTAATTTATAGAAAAGCTAAAAATTGCTACATTTAGTATTACCTGTTCTCCAGTTTTGTTTTGTTTGTTTGGTAAATTTCCCTATATGATCCCTTCTTCATGTTAAAGTGAATTCAATGTTGACGTATACTATACTAACTTCATTTCTTATATTTTATTTAGCAGTTTGTCCCTAATTTTTTCAGTGGTAACAAAACTTTTATTATTAACGACTTAGTTTCCTTCATTAATGCACATGTGTGAAAATTTTAATATGTTTCCAGTATAAGTCCATTTCTAGCTTTGTCTTCACAGAGTTCATCTTTCAGTGCTGTGGAATTCTATTTTCATGAATCATTGATGTGCCCTAGAAATGAAGTTGAATTTCTAAAGTTGGTGTTTGGTGCTTACAGGGGTTTATAAGAACAATGGTTATCTTATGGTTTCTTGCAATGGAGGACTGAACCAAATGCGAGCAGCGGTGAGTTGATAGCTACTGTTATGAAAGTGTCAAATCGTAGTTTTGATACCTTTGGTTTTACTTGCTAGCTTTTTGTCTGCACAAGATGATCGTTCTCGGCTCTTCTCTGCAGATATGTGATATGGTTGTTATAGCGAGACACTTGAATGTCACTCTAATTATACCAGAGCTGGATAAAACTTCATTTTGGAATGATCCAAGGTTTGTTAATATATCATATGATATGCAATCAGTCTGCCTCCGTAATGCAGTTCATAATTATCCTTAATTTATATGGTTAATTATGTCTGAGGTAGTGAGTTCCAAGACATATTCGATGTGGATCATTTCATCACTTCACTGAGAGATGAGGTACGGATATTGAAAGAGCTACCGCCTAGGCTCAAAAGACGAGTTGAACTCGGAATGTTTCACTCCTTGCCACCCATTAGTTGGTCTAATCTATCTTACTACCAAAACCAGGTTAGTTTTGATTAGAGTAGAGCACTTCTAAGATTTTCATAACTCTTTCTATTCGTTATTCAACGCAACTAATCTGCTTAGGTTCTTGCCAACAGATTCTTCCGCTGATACAGAAGCACAAAGTTGTTCATTTGAATAAAACTGATGCTAGACTTGCTAATAATGGACTACCTCTGGAAATTCAAAAGTTGCGCTGCCGAGTAAATTTCAGCGCTCTTAGATTTACGCAACAGATAGAAGAATTGGGTACAAGGGTTGTCAAGATTCTGCGGGAAAGAGGTCCTTTCCTAGTCCTTCATCTCAGATATGAGATGGACATGTTGGCTTTCTCTGGCTGCTCTCATGGTTGCAACAGTGATGAGGTTGAAGAACTGACAAGAATGAGGTATTTAAGTGCTCTCTATTATTGTCATATACTTGTACTCTGTTTCAAACCCTAGTTTTTTTTTATGATTTATTAACCGTGACAAACCTTATTGTTAGGTATGCTTATCCCTGGTGGAAGGAAAAGGTGATAAATTCGGAATTGAAGAGGAAAGAAGGTTTATGTCCCTTGACACCTGAGGAGACCGGTCTAGTATTAAGTGCCCTGGGAATTGATCACAACGTTCAAATTTATATTGCTGCTGGAGAAATATATGGTGGACAAAGAAGGATGGCTTCTTTGGCGGCAGATTTTCCTAATTTGGTTAGTATCAGAACCTCAAGAACATTGTTTTTACATTTATCTGCAGATGTTCCTCAAACACTTCGCCTTGTGATTGTGAAACAGGTCAGGAAAGAAACTCTACTGAAACCATCGGATTTGATATTTTTCCAAAATCACTCATCCCAAATGGCAGCATTGGACTATCTTGTCTCTCTTGAGAGTGATATATTCGTTCCCACATATGATGGAAACATGGCCAAAGTTGTCGAAGGCCATCGCAGGTAATATCTGCTTCGATGTTCTGTTAACTTGTTAAAACGAATGTTTTGTTTTTACAATCAACTAGCTGGACCATATATTTCTTATCTTTACAAATGATGAATTAAATGAACTACTCTTACGAAAATATACGGATAAAAGCACGACTTTCTTAGCCACTACTTCAAATGGCTATGATCCGATGAACTTTGCTGATATTTTATCATATCATTTACCCATCTTAATGTTCTTTTTTTATTCAAAATATACGAGGAAGAATCTTAATTTTATTTTAATTTGTTTTAAATGACTTTCAGATTCTTGGGGTTCAAGAAGACTATTGCATTAAACAGAAAGCTTCTAGTTGATTTGGTAGATCAATACAGCACTGGATCATTAAGTTGGGATGAATTTTCTTCCGCTGTGAAGGATACTCATGCTGATCGTATTGGGAACCCAAGAGAACGAATAGTCATAGCAGAGAGGCCAAAGGAAGAGGATTACTTCTATGCCAATCCGCATGAATGCTTGCAATCGTTAGATGAACCGTTGAGGTACACATGATCCTGCCCATGCAAACAAAAACGCTTATCTACCACCATGACCCTATGCCCCTAACTACTGATTGAAGGTTACAATCAAGTCCACCCGGACATTAGAGCACAAAGAGGACTATCGGCTAATGAAGAACTTGGGGCGCGTGAGCCGGGTTCAGCAGAATATTTATAATTGTTTACTCTTTTTTTTGAATAATCTGATTACTGTATAGTGTGACAAATATTTCATTGAAGGTCTAATGTCAGTTTAGCTGGCATTGTATAAAAGAAAAAGGCGGCGGCAAATTACAGAACTTTGTTAGAGAGTTTTTGTTCACCCTTTCCTAGAATTGCTATCTGTGCCAGTTCTGGTTGATCAGTATTTAGATGTAGATAAGTTATTTACTTGCTTGTCTGGTCTCTGGTGCATGGTGGTGGCGGCTGCTAACCACTCATTTGATTTGATTAGCAGGAGTGGACCTTGTTTCATGGTTCTCTCAACATTTGAACAAGATACATATGGTCGGTCATATGGATAGTCAATGGTACATGCTAGTTTCAAATACTGACGTTTGCTAACACATTTCACCTACACATTTAACAAGAAACATCAACATCCATCTGGAATCATTAGAAATTACTAGAATCCAATTCCTTCCGGTAAATGCGTATATTTATAATTGTCATTACATAACATTGATTATTATTGCCATATGAAGTCATCATTCAGTCAAAATCCCCAGAAGGTTAGGAGGTTCAGAGAGAGAGAGATGGATAGGTAATAAAGACTGAGTGATCCAAGAGAGGTTAAGAGTAATGATCCAATAAAATTTACAGTTTGTGGGTGATCCAAAAAGTCATCCACCATAAAAGAAAATCCAGAGGTGGATGAATACTTGAATGGCTTCCAAGTTCCAATTCCAAATCCCACTAATGATGGCGCCTGGTTACACTAGCATTTCAAACTACACCACCAATACCAAAAGTGGAATGTGATTAGATTATAATATTGCTCCTCTTATAGTAGTGCCCCAACATGGCTCCAACTTCCAAGTTGACAAATCATTGTGTCAATGGCTGCTAGTACAATACAAACCTACCTTCATTATATTCTGTGTACATACAGTCCTCTTGAATATCTACTGAATATAAAACCATGTTGCAAAAGTTCAACATGTGACTTTGACCAGTGCTTGATTTCCATGAAGAGGAAGTTAGCAAATCGAAAGACATATGGAAGCAAGCTTTGTAAAATGGATGTCATTCAGGTTAACGAACAATTCCCTAATTCCAAACCCAAAACAAGCAAATGACTATATAACTCATATACTTCTACCCATTGGAGAATCCATGCAAATATGTAAAAGCAGGAACAATTGATAAGGACCTAGTGATCTGTGGACCATGACAGGCAAAAATGAAAACTTTTCATTCCAAGGAAGTAAGGAACTAATCAATTGATCAAACTGAATATATAGAGGATAACCAGAGTTGTATACTAGCTTTTCTCTGTTCTGAGTCTTTTACGAGCTTGATTAGAGTTGTCACTATGAGTCTCATCTCCAGCTTGTGACAGTAGTTGATTGCTCGTATGTTGGTTTTCATGATCCTGGAAGACAATGGTATAGTATAAGATAAATAGAAAGAAAAAGATTAAACCTGTCACCTGTGCAAATGACAGGGTAAGAAGAGAACTTGGCTAAAAGCCTAAAACAAGTATCTAATTAATTACAAGTATTCCAAAACCATTGAAAGATCAGCAAAGATGAAAAATAAACCTTTGAACCGGATGCCATAGCAGTTGACCCATTAGTTGCCCTTTTACCAACATCAATCTGAACTGATATGCTGGCTTGCGACAAATCCACACCCAAGGATTGCAAGGCTTGAGCCAGAGAATTTAATAGCCTGCTCAGGAATCAAAATTCAAGTATTTAAATCAAATTTATAAAATCTGTTTCCATAAGTAAATATTCATCAGAACCCCAAGATAAGCCCAACAAATCAGAACCCCAAGATGAGCCCAACGAGACTCACCATAACACTACTTTAAGAGATTCAATGTGGGGAACTAACACTTATCGCCAACAGTACAAATTAGAATATGAATGTATGACACAAGGTTAAAGTCGTAAATAAAACAGAAAATTCCCTGAATAATATCATCAAAAAACTATGCTCAGATAGATAAAGGAGCAAAGCTTCGCAATGCTATGAAAATTGATGAATGAGCAAACACTCACCCTTGAGAATAGGCACTTGAAATGTTAATTGATCCACTTTCAACACCAAGCTCCTCTCGTCCACTTGATGTATTGTCTGGAACAGCAAGATTGCTTAAAAGTGATCTACCCTTCCACGGCTGGGATTGAGACTGGAAAGCCATGGCTGCAGCATCAGGTACAGATTCTTGCAGAGATTGTGCAGGCATGTCACTGCTCCCAACAGTACCATACATATTTGACGGTATTTGTATATTAAGGGGAAGGGGAGGAGTGGCTGTCCCAGAGGGATGATCCAGTGCTTCATATATTGACGCTGTGCCCAAGTCAGATTCTACTGAGTTCCGTGCAACATTATTCTCACAGGAACCATTCTTAAAAACTTGAGAATGATCTGCAAGGTTTTCTGAGGGTCCTTGATGATTTTGCTGTTTCAAACAAAAGAAGGGACATTAAAAGTTTTCTTATGGGAGAAGAAATAAGAAGATTAATATCCCCAGAAAAAAAGAGAGTATTCATATGGCAGCTCATGAGCCAGAAAAGAATCATCAGAGAAAACTTATATGCCTCATTCTTATCTTTTTCACCTAAGCATGATCTCTAGCAACCAAAGTTAACGATATACTCTACAGGTTATTTCCGAAATCAGGGGAAAAAGAAAAGGATCCTTGAAATTCTAAACAACTCCATTCACAGCTAAGTACAGAAGTCAATTTTTTAGTCAGGGAAAATATTTATTTTCTACAAATATACTGTTACTGTTACCAATACTTTGCCTTGTTTTCAAAAGACATGCACATCAACAAAATCTCCAACGCCAGTAACCACGCTGGAGCCTATCGCATGTGAATTTGCAAATATAAAAGCAAATCCATAACCACCCATTTGTCAAACAGTCAAACCTTCAACTTAAAACTATGCTATACTAAACTGAGCAGGACACCTAAGTATTCCAGAAAGGAAGTAA
The DNA here is from genome assembly GCA_963580455.1 of Euonymus europaeus. Classification (NCBI taxonomy): domain Eukaryota; kingdom Viridiplantae; phylum Streptophyta; class Magnoliopsida; order Celastrales; family Celastraceae; genus Euonymus; species Euonymus europaeus. The sequence goes on from OY756961.1 coordinate 27,536,847, forward strand.
CAACCATCAGAAGCCATTTTATATCTACTTCAGCTCACAGCTCCAAAACCCATTCACGTTCAAACAAGACCCATTTCAAACTTGGTCTCCTGAAGAAAAATTTTGCTTACAAATTCTCTTTTTTTGTTACTTGAACGGAACGCCCAAATTTATCTCAAAGCTACAAATATAAAAGCATCTCCGTATCACACACAACAAACCCACCTTATCTGAATTGAATACGAGATCAGATACCTGGGTGTTTCTTGCAATTAGGAATTATTCATCCTGCAGAAGCTAGGAAAACAGGCAGAGCTAAACTTTTTAGTCCTCCAAAACTCCTCCCTTAATCTTTTTTCTCTTTTTAAATGACATAGAACCTGTCTTAAACTAACCATATATGCTGGCAAAGACTCACAAGGCAGCAGTATCATTCGAATCCAATTTTTTGTTATCCTTTACTTCAGGGTAAAATGAAATATTTGCATGGTGCTCATTTCTTGCAAAAGCGTTATACCACATAAAGAACACAGTAGAGTTCTGTTATAACTTTATAGCTACCTCAAAGTACTTAGCTGGGCAGACTTGTCAGGCACAACTCTAGCAACTGATCATTCCAACAATTAACTACACAACTGTCCCCATGTGAAGTTTCCTTTCCTGTATCGATATTTCCAAATTCAAATCTAAAAAAAAAAAGTATAACCTTAACCAGCAGTTGGAGAAAAGATTCCCTGACCAATATAGTGGTATAAATTGAATCAAAACAGGGTTTCAATTTGATGCACAAGCAACTTAGTATTCAGATCAACATGAATATATCAAGCATTGCAATTTACCCAAGGCATCAATTTTGTTGGCTCCTGACTCCACCCTTGGTATGGGCCCTCATACACTCTTAACTTTTCCTGTAAAAACTGAATATATTCGGTAACCTGCATACATGGATAAAACTTCTTCAACGCATTTTGGGATGATATGACTGAATTCAAAATAAAAAATGATAATTTGATACCAAAGATAAAAAAATAAAATGATTAAATGATAACCTCTAACAATAATGAAGCCTTATCTCTTTTCTGATCATTTTGAGGTATGAGATCTCGCAAAATTTGAAACCTATCTCAAAGATATAATTGTTGTCAGGCAAGTGTAGGAGTGCCACAATTATACTAACTGTAAATGATTAAGATGATACATACAGTAGCAAAATTAATTATAGAAGTAACAAAGTACAGAATTCGTATATTAACAGCAAACAAAAAGTAAAACAAAATGCACAATAGTGAAACTAAAACTAAACAAACTAAAATAACCTTCAAAAAACATACGTTTTCCACATTCAGAGTACTTTACAGTAGTCAAATGATCCAGAATGCCAATTAATATTTAGGATGCCTAATGAACCATGGCTCAAAAGTGCACAATTAGTCTTTTTGGATAATAGTTAGAACAGCTGATTATTACCTTCAACCTTCTCTTTTGACTAAGTACTGCAAAGTAATTGAAAAAATATAATTTTGTTGCCCCATTCAACAAAGGTCGGCAACTTAATCATATTGATCTGTTATGTACAATCACGGATGCAATTTAAGTACTCTATATTCTCCCTTGTCAATATTAAATCTACCAAAGACACAAACTAATAACTTTCACCATCGTTTGCAGAATTAATCCGGACTCAAACTAATAACTTCCACTATGGTTTGCAGAATAATCACCGACCAAAAAAGAAAAGATTTAAAAAAAATAAAGCACCCAAGAACACGGATTTGAATTATAGGTTGAAGAGACTGAAATTCGGCTTACCTCTCATTAATCTTGCTCCTTCTACGTTGCTCAGTCTCTGAATGCTTAGACCTATACGAGTTCGACTTCTGTTCATTACCCTTTCCATCTGCCTTCATTAATTCCCCTGCAATCACAATGATTTAAGACAAATATCCTTAAAGGAGTAAATGAACACATACGAGCACGTACCTTTTGAGGAGAGATTGTTTTGGGCGACAAGGTCATCGTAATCATCGGATTGCTCTTCTTCTTCGAGTTGAGACCTCGCGGATTTAACCATTTCGACAATAAACTCCGATTGTCAAGCCAAATTTGCCCTAATTAGTGCAACAAAACAAATAACAAAACTCTAAGCGAAACATAGTGAAAAAAGATGAAGGCGAGCAGAAGACTGGGTGAGAGAATTACAAGATGAAGACAAAAAGGCATATACATACACCAGACTGGCAATAGTGTGGTGGTGGTTGGGGATGTCGGGGCTCCGAAGGTAGGGTCCGAATTGGTCAGACGGGTCTGCGAGAATAATGGAGGAGTTCGTCTGTTTGCCATATCAATGGAGAATGCCCTAGATAAATAAAGAAGGCCAACGAAGATAATTTTGTTTTTATTTATTATTTTGATAATTGAGTTGGTTAAGTTAGTGCCGAATGCTAGCGTGCGCCTGAAGGGTGAAGTTTAAGGAGTGGTGGCAAAGAAGAGTAGGTAAAAACCGTAAAAGCAAGCAAGCACGCACTTGATGCCTAATTATGTAATTTTTCCTTTGATTGGAATAGCTAATCATGTAACTAATTAATCAAAGCATGTTTGGGAGGATGTGCATTGAACTTTGTCTTTGTTTAGCTTTAGGGATCCGGGGAGGTCAAGTGTCAATCTTGTACCAAAAAGCATAGTTATGTAATGCAAGATTCGTGGCAGTCAGGAAATGCACAATAAACGGATGAGAATGAGCCGATAGATGAGGAACTCGTTGCATAAACGGGTGAAGAAATCAACAACGAAAGGGAAAAAAAAAACATTGAACAAATGCGACCAACTCTTGTCATGTGTGCAAGGATGCTGGGAAAAAATATATTTTACTCTTAAAGCCATTAAATTAATTTGATAATTGGTTGAAATCCGTGTACTTGTTTAGAGCCATGGTACCGTGCCCATTTGTTAATTTTAATATTGTTTATTGTACAATTAAGTAACATTGGTTTTTCCAAATAAGGTTGTTAAGTGCTATTTGGTATATTTTATGCTCTTTCTATTTCTTGTACTTTCTATTTTTTTTCTTCCTGTTTTCAAAATGTTTTTAGTGAAATCTTAAAATTTCCAAGAATCAAAATACGGGCATAAAAGTTATACTGGTGATTATTGTACCATTTGAAATCAATGAATATTTGAGATAAACACAAGTTTGGCTTACAAATCAAACAGGCCGAGCTCGAAATTGATTCAAAGTCTGGTGCACTGTGCATCCGAGGGCCGATCTAGGCTCAGAGTTTAGAGTCATCTCTATGGCCAAGCCCCGATGGATTTTAGCTCAAGGCCCTAAACGTATTAAAGTATGTAAAAAAATTCGGGCTTGGAGTTTTGTTTGGGCCTTTTGACCCATCATCACGCTTAATTTAGGGGTGATAGTGGGGTAGCGTGGGCAGGGACGGAATAGGGGTGTTCCGTCCCCACCCCGCTACCTTGTTCCCCTGCCCCATCCTCAGCCTGTCGTTTGGGGTAGTTCATTGTCCCCGTCTCCACTATGTCCCGCACAAGTCAAACATAGATGGATATCTTTATAACGTACATAATTATATTTCTATCATACATAACATATATATATATATATGTATGTATATGTATACGTATACGTTTATATACATAGATGGATACAAATCTATTTGTATATTCATACATATATATATCTAAACATATATTTTTTAAGATGTATGGGGTGGGGCGAAGAAACTTGAAATCTCATCCCCGCCCTGTCTTCGAGACAAAATTGGGTGCCTCGACAGCCTCGTCCCCGCCCCACCAAAGAATCAGGGTGAGGAGTGTTAGGGCAGGTCGAGTAAATTTTCACACCTGTAGTCTAGTTTATATATGTTGCGGTATATAGAATAGTTTAGTTTTGGGTTTCTTGACCCATTAACACGTCAAGTTTAGATCTGTTGAGGCATATGCATAATTTACATGTAAAAATGTTATGTGTTCGAGTGAGATCTTATAATTTTCTAAAATAAAATCGCGAGGGAGGATAGAAACGGCCGTAAAGTATCCTAAAACAGATAATCCAAAACACTTCCAGACTATTGTTATTGTTTAGGTTTCACACTTTAATGCAAGAAGATGGAGCAACTCTATTAATAATCGAGGGCCAAAAGAAAAAACACAAAAATTTACATGGCAAAAGTTTCTATGGATTGGAAGGTCTCTTTTGTGACAGGCTAGCAGAATTTCACCTTATGGGTAGATGAGAAATGATTAGCAGCAGTTGCAATGGCCGCCTCAGGCACTGTTGGTGTTGCATAGTTGGAGAGCTCGGAATCAGGGACAAGGAGACATGGAAACAGAAACTTCAATAACAACATGGACAAACTCACTGGGTTCTCATCTTCTTCAGTCATAATTCCTCAAGACAGAAGAAAGTTTAGCAGACAAGATATGTTGATTATGCTTGTTGGTGCTGCTGGAAGATGCAGAAGCCTAGTTATGGCTGCTGGTTTTATAACTAAGACGTCTTGACGATCAAGCTATTAATTGATGTGATTTTGAATTGAGAAACAAGTTTTGAAAGTATTTCTCCACTAGGCCTTGAAAAACGACATACATTGTTCTCGACTTAAGTGCTCTCTTTGGGGTTCTTTCTTTCTTTATGCAATAGATTCTTTCGAAAAGTAGGGCAAAAATGCCATTTACCCGAATAATTCAATCGGTTCCAAACTTGGATAAAGAAGATGGTTCTGATATGCTAAAAGTGTTGCGATAATCTCTTTCCTTGACTTATGAGCATCAATCTGAAGACTTCATATGGTATGTTATATGCCAATCTTTCAGAAATCATGAAAAAGTAATGCTCACTAAAGAAACCAGTAATGAAAACACCATATAAAGTTTGCGCAAAAATATACACACAAAAACTCAAGCCGTCTAGCACACACGCAAAGAAGTTTTCCAGCTGATGGCAATATAAGTGGTGTTAAGGGTATTGCTCTTAATTAAAATCGAACTCAAGATCTTCCGAGTCCATACACCTTCCGAGTCTATACAGTTATCTTCCGAGTCTATACAGTTATCTACCCACTTTGGCTTTTGACCCACCTTACATCAACTGCAGGTATTTTCTTACTTAACCGAATACAATGGAAAGCAAGCAATTGAAGATCAAAATTTATTTTTGCGTTAAAGATGTAAAATCAGACTTTCTTTTTCCCCAAAAGGGCAAAGATGTCAAAAGGCAAAGCAGCCCTTCCATACATAGGAGCACACATCCTTTATAATATCTGCATCACTGCATGACATGGACAGCAGTAGTGCAGTAAACTGGTGCTAGTTGGAGCACCGCAGATTGACTCATGCCACATAAATACTAGGCTAAGCTAAGGAGCCATGACATTGTGTCTAGGAGGTTACCAATTTAGACAGTATATGTGTCTCACTCAGGCCCCTGCAGCTACTCGAGACTGAACTCGGCAACTCAGCTATCCTCTGTCAAGTCTTAGCGTCTACAATCTCTCCTATGGCACTAATAATAGAGCATTCAGTTGCTAGTCATAAACCAAAGACTTTTTTTATGGCAACAGAAGACAGCATAGAAGCAGTAAAAAGCCACTATATACCTTCATATCACATCTTAAAAAATCTCCACCCAAAATAATCCTTATACAATTGTCAAAGGTCGTTTCCAATAGGTACACAAAAGTCCACAGGCACACGCATGTACCAGCAGGCACATTATAAGAGAGGGGAAGAAATCCAGAGGAAGTAACTACCAGCTCTACCATTATCTGTAGTCCAATATACAAGCTACTTTGAAGTCGCACAGAACACTTAGGTTTGTTCAACACAAACCGAACCATGTAGAAGCCCTTCACAAAACAAACGTCAAGAGGAAACTAATATTCATTCTATGATCATATGCACTCAAGACCTTATAAATAAACATGTCATATTATTTTGTTTAATAGTCAATAGCAGATAAAAAGAGCATGTCACCTTTGGCAGCACGGAAAGAGACCAATACATCCAGCCCAATCAAGAAAAAGGATGAACAAATAATTGAACCACAAACGAAAGTAAAATTTTGATCCAGTACACTATCATTTCCCAAAACAATCAAGAAGCTAAACTGGAATCAGGTTTTTAAACTAGAAGAATAGCTTATGTGGGTTGTTAGGGATAGTTGGCTCGCCACTTCCTACTAATAGTGTAAATGTCAGTGCCAATGAGGTATTTGATGCTCAATAGTTTTACAAACTATGTCCAAATTCAAGTAATTTTCTCCACCTATTGACTTTAGGATCACCATTCAGTAACATGAAACTAAGATCACCATTCACATCAGTTCCAGACACTACAACAAAGCTCAATATATCCATAATTCCTTACAAAGCTAGCAATATAGTGCGTGCACAACCTCAATAGAATGGCCAAATAGGGAGGCACAACCACAACAATCACATAAATGAGTCGGCATGTTAATTTAGTAATGAGAACATAAGGTCAAAACAGTTCAGTTTTTTGCAATAACATGTACATGAGGATCTTCCACAAGGTACAAATGCTCGAAAGGGGAAGCAACAATAACAAGTTTCTTATATATCTTCCCAAAATGTCACCCTCCTTTTTTCTCCCGAAGAAGAAGAAGAAAATAAAAGAAGAAACAAACGCAATTAAGTGATTTTTACAACAGCATTGATTCCATGTTCAAAACAAAGACGAGTTAAAGAAAATTAAACCAGTGGTCAAATTATAAAATTTTCCAACAAAGTTGCCTCTGGCTTGCACTGCTGTTACTTATCTAACAACGCTGGAGGAACTTGAATTCATAATGCACTTGCTAGAGTAAAAGAAGTCTCGGCATTAGATGTGTACAAGTAGGACGAGGAAAATAAGTTATGAAAGATGATGCCTTGTAACAGTGCTTCGACAAGTAGTATATAAGCCGCCAAAAAGGATTTCAGTTTAGTAGATGGAACCATCAAACCTTGGCTCATAGAAACAAACCTGGCTGTTATATGACTGAAGAGCGCATCCAGCAATCCAAGACCAGAACTTCTTATCCACGTCATAAAGGAGACCCTTCCCTTGATTCCAAGATGTGAAGCATATCAAATTGTCCTGTCCAAAACACTCAAATCTCTCAGCTGACAGCCTCAAAAGCGCTCGAAAATACTTTGGTGGCATCCTACTTATCTCCACCCATATAGTCTTTGCATGATCCAATTCCCAAATTTTCATACTCTGAAGAGTACTATATAGACCAATCCTTCCAACTAGAAAGAGACGCTTCTGAGAACCAGCAATCAAATATCCATCCAACAGTGACCGTGGGAACTTAGCGGGGATGTGTTCCCAGTAACCAGTGTCAAGCTGATACATCATCAATCCAAGAGGTGAAAGGGTTTCCAAATATAACCTAGAGTCACAATATGCCATCTTTGAGGAGCAAAGATTAACTGCTGGCATTATCTGGTGAAGGGACCATTTGTCAAGCTTCGAATCATACACTTCAGTAGGTAATGACTTGTCGCCATAAATATCACTGGTTGCTATGACTTTGAACGATCGCTCCATTCGATCAACAACCATTATCAACTGCCTTTGCTGATTATAATGCATACTTGGCAATGTTCTCCAACTTTGTGTCAGTGGATTACAAACTAATGTTTTAAAAGTTAGTCCATCAAGCCCAGAAAAGCAAACAAGACCCCCAGACGAACCCACCAACCAGAATGCCCACTGTGGCAAGAATGTGAATGGAATTCTATACCATGCTTTCAATGGCAAGCTGAAAACTGAGCATTGTGGGGTCTGTGAGTTCTTCCAAAATGTCAGAAGACAAGGGCCATGAGAAGGCACTTGTGAGTGAAATTTAAGAAAACTATTATCTTGAAGAATCAAGTTCCACCTCTTACAAACAGAGCGGAGACGGAATATCATAAAGGGAGGAACCCTAGCTAAAATCTCATTCAACAAATCTTCAGGTAACATTGCCCATATATTATCCTCCATTTGAACATCAGGATGAACGGCTTTACCAAATGTAGACACGGTTTCCTCATCTAAACCACGTGGTTTAGTCTTTACCCTCGATGGACTAGTATTCCTCGATCCTACGCGGCCCATGGGACTCGTATTCCTCGACCCACCACCCCTCATAGGTGACACCTGTTTAGGACGACCGTCGTCATCACGAAAGACTCCATTTCTCATCGACTGTGAGCTACATAATCCAGGCCCGGATTCAGAATTCCGTCCTATACCATCCATACTGATCAAATCCTATAAACCCTAATCAACCGTTCAAAACCCGTAAATATCCCCTAAATTCACAATTTCAAATCAAAAGATCTGAACTTTAAGAAAACCCATGACTCCAAACATCAATAACTTAAAAGAATCATGAAGTACAACTTGCATTTTTCAGTTCATATCAAGAAACCCAATGTTTAACCAGATCCAAAATTGACAAAAACCTCGTAGCTGATTAGAAATTATGCAAATGGGAAGATGAAACAGCTGAGCAGAGATCAATGTGGCATCTACAGTGTTTAATTTACCTCTGAATGTGAAGCGCTGGATGCGACTTCCTTATCTGGGTGAGGAAAGCTTATCGGAGATGGCAGAATTGAAAAATTATTGGCATAGAAACGAGAGACCACCAACCTAAACTGACCTTACTCTCGCAGATTAAGATTGATTACTTTTTTGTCACTAGATGAAGAGAAAACAATAAAAATTAAAAATTGATGGGTGTTAATCCCGCCGTGAAAAAGTAAAATAAATATGCTTACGGAGGCCCAATGAGATTTTGACAGATCAGCAACTAAATGATAAGCCGATATTGATCTCTATAAATCTTCAAGATTATGGTCCCACTAGACTATTATTTTTCAATTTCTACAATCAAATGGTTGGTGCAGACTCAACAAAATGTATTTTAATTTTCATCTGTATTAATCTTAGTACATTTAATTTTTATAAAAAATGTATTTTTTCAATGAATTAAGTTTTTTTTTAAGCAACAACTATCATATATTAATCATTAGCAAAACAATCTTTCTCCAAAGCATTAACAAGCCAAGGAGGAATCGAATTAGACCAAGACACAACAGTAGAAATTGATAAGCAAATCGAGCCAACAAGTGTGCCACATCATTTCATGTATGCCGAAAGTGAAAGAATAAAATAAAAATTAAATGTACATTGACAAGCTAAGGAGAATTTCTCATAAGTTCTGGGCGGTCACATCAGCAATTTCTTCTTCATTCTCTGTCATCAAATGTTCATTTTGGCTTCGTTGGATTTTCTCCGTCCGAGTTTTTTTTGCCTATGGATCATAGCCGCCCTAGACGGTACGCGTACCCATCTTCTCTGCCTTTTATTCATTTGAAAATTTAAGATTGAAGATAATTTTCATGTGAGACGAGGGTGATATCGAACAAACGTCGACTTTCGTATTTGTCATCCCTCAACCCAGTTCACACGTCTCCTGTAAAATACTGGTGAAAGGGGATTTCTGTCATTCGCTTTCTTCTATTTGCCTTGTTATATTGTTGTTGATCAAGGGGTAACACTTCCTATAGCTTCGCTTTGTTGCTCGGAGCCTATTCCTTACTCGTGGGAAGTCAAAGGCAACGATTAATTTTTTTGGATTTTTTGTGAAGCTTCCATCACCATTTCAAAACTTGGTGGTGCTTATTTATTGAGAAATTGTTGGTTTTCCTCCTCCTTCGAAAGGTTAATCAAGTTCATAATATATAATCTTCCGTTTTAAACAAGCTGTTGAGTGAATCTTCTGTTACTTTTCTTCGTATTTGAACTGAACCACTTTGATCAGCTTCTACTCCCTGCTCTAAGTCTAGAGACTACTTTGGTAAAATTGTAGGTTTGGATTCTTCAATTTTAGTTTTTGGTGTAAACATTTTTCATTAGAAAACAAGAATGTGTACTATTGCTCGTGGATTATTTCTCAGGAAAGTTTAATGATGTTTTACCATTAATTTTTCATTTTCATACGACAACTACATACAAGACATGAAAATAACACAAGGACATCCAACTCAGCATAGCACGAGGAGCCCGCAGTAGAGCGCGGGTTATCGCTAGTTAATCTTCATGATATATGAATTTGATTTTATGATTTTTTGTTTTCGGAATTTAGCTAGATTAAAAAATTCATTAAAATCAAATTCAAGTAACCCAATCTATGAATGGATCATACCACTGTTGGTGTGGGCTTCAGCATTTTGTTACAAGTTTCCTGGGCTGGCCCATTATAATTTTCCTTTTGCGGGCTCTGAGTTGCAATTCCCATATTTGAGACTTTTTTGGGCCTAGAGTAGAGACAACTGATGAGGTATTTGATTTTCTTCTGGCCTCTTTGTTTATTTTTTGCAACCATATATTATGTTATTTTGACAAATAAATTCCAAGTACCTCAATCCCGGTGATGACATCCAAAAGAGACCAAGGCATCATGTGGTTAGGAATGACTGTTCGTCTTTCTGCGCAAACAAAAATATAAGCTATGAGAGGCCTCGGAGTTTGTATGCTCAAGACTCTATGATACTCGTTTATAGTTGTTCAGTGAGAAAGTATTTATCTGCATCGAGGACTAGTGTTTTGAAATCGAATTCCTCAAGCTGGATCGAACATCTAGAAATTGCAATATGTTCCTCCGGGAGGCATAAGGCATAAAAAGGTAGGTGTTACAACGAATTTAGGATTTCCCAAATGGATGGAATATACAGATATGTCGAGCTTAAACCCTAATTCGGTCTACAAAGTACATATTAGAGTAGCAGGACAACCCTACAATGCCTTGAATCATTCATTCTTCTACTTTGATGTGTATCCTCTCTATATTTATTAAATGTTTCGATATGAGTTTAACCATCTCAGTAACAGTAATTGATGTGCAAGGATGGTGAATCTCGCCATTGTATTAATAAGGTTGTCATTATATTGTGACCATCATTAGACGGAATTGAACATACCAAAAAACCTTAAGATTGTGTCTATAAATTGCTTGCATTGGATTTAGGTGGAATTGGGAAAAAATTGATTAAGTAAAATCGTTAAATTTATTAAAAGTTGATAAAATCAAATTTTACAGGCGAGAATATGTTGAGCATGGCAGCATTGTAGATGCATAATTGAGTGATTACGGGTTAAATTTATAGATATTGCATCTCCACATATTCAATTATGTGGAATAGTCTTCCGACCCCGTCCATTGGATAACTTTTACGCACAATAATTGTTTACATAATAACATTAAAATTTGAACGGGTAAATTTCGCGCACGAAAATAAACAAATTTTTTCTAATTACGAGATTTTATCAAAGCTTTTCCTAATTACGAGATTTTATCATGGATTAATTGCATTTTTTTTACTTTCACGCAAGAATTCCTTTTAGGTTTAATAATTAATATATTGGTTGAAGAAGGAAAACAAATATTACAAGCTATCCAATGGGAGTATCCGGAATGAATCTTATGTAACTTAGCTGACGAGCTGGTGTATGTAATCTTCAATCTTGAGGTCGACTTCCATGACTTAATCTTATTAAAAAATAAAATAAAATAAGGATATCCGGAGCAAGGCGTGTAGGGTCCAGATTCGTCCATGAATGCCCGGATTGAACATCCCTTTACAATTTAGCCCTTCAAAGGCATCAAATTACAGGAAGCCCCAACGCTAATAACACACAGTGATTAGCAGTAAACAAAACAACGGTAGACAGGAACTTCAGATACCGACACCAAGGGTCCAAGAGCTCGAGGAAGGTTTAAGGAGGGTTTAAGTCGGCTACCCTATCTTCTTCTCTATGAATATCCACTCATCCCTGCAGATATTACCATTCCTTTCTTTTTCCTTTTCTCATTCGCATTCAAGCCAAATTGATGACCAATAGCAATTCCCCCATTTTTTCTGCTGCTTTCAGCCAGAAATTCGATCATTTTATTCCTTTCATTAATCCTGTAATTTTCTATCCAAACGCAACTCCGGTTTCCACAGTAATGTGGAGAAGCATAGCCAATCAATCCCTTACAAGAACCGCTGTGTTTTCTCTCAGTTCACGGTCCCTTAAAAGAGCTTATAGCTTTCTGGGTATGTCCAGGGATTCTGTTTTACAAGATAAGCTCAAATTGCGGATACTTGAGCCCCTTTTTGTGTGTCCCGAAATGGGTGCCCGCCGAATTGGGGAATTGTCGAGTTCTGGGGACTGTATCTGTACGGGAAAACACAGTGTTGGGTTCTTGAGGAGTGATGTCGTGGGTAATGGGCTTTGCCCCAGAGGGTATGCAAGTGTTGCTGAGGCTGTTTCTTCGACGGATTGTGAGGAGGATGTGTCAGTCGTTGACGAGGTGCAAGAATTGTTGCAGGAGATAAGGAAGGAGGAGCTGAAAGAGTCTCAAAATAGTTATAGAATTAGGCAGGAATCTGAACACGGAATGGGAATGGGTAAGTATCACATGTTGAGGAGGAGGCAGGTCAAGATTGAGACTGAGGCATGGAAGCAGGCGGCAAAAGAGTATAGGGAGCTTTTGATGGATATGTGTGAACGAAAACTGGCTCCCAATTTACCATATATGAAGACTCTCTTTCTTGGTTGGTTTGAGCCTTTGAGGGATGCGATTGCTAAGGAGCAAGAATTAATTAAATTGGGAAAGGTTAGGACGGGTTATGCTTCTTATCTTGATCAGCTGCCTGCGGATATGATGTCTGTTATCACAATGCATAAGCTGATGGGACTTTTGATGACTGGAGAACATGGCTCGGCCAGGGTTGTCCAGGCAGCTTGCTTTATTGGAGAGGCTATTGAGCAAGAGGTGAGATTTTAGTTGCTGTCTTGCCATGCTAGTTTTGATATGAAACTTACTGGGTAATTTCTGGATTCAAGTAATAGAAGCTTAGTCTTTCTTGTTTGACATTTAGATTGAAATATACATGTTTTGTCTTCTTCTAGGCCTTCATAAACAGATAGAACAGTGAGACCATTTCATATATATTAGAATAGATGAGAATCAAGGTGAGCTTTCTCAGATTGAGGTATGAACAGGGATATATGGAAGGTAGAGCCGGGAAATGCTTTAACTTCATGACGTGACAGAAAAGGTGGTAGAGATGGGATATAACACAACCCATCTGTCCTTTTCTGATTCTGAAGTACTGTTAATGCTGAAAAAAGGGTTGATTCCGAAGTACTGTCTAGGCTTCTGTTGTTGATAAAGCTTTGGTTGGGCTAAAGGCAGGCAAAGGTGTGGCATATTAGAAATATTTGCATCCTATATCTGGAAATGATGGTCAGACTGGACTTTTGTCACGACTCACAGCCTGTATTCTTATTCTAGGTGTTGCCATATGAAAGTTTGGTAGATCTTTGTAAATTATAGTTCTTTGATTTGTTTAGGTAGTTTAAACAACAAATATGATAACAGGCTTAAAATGTGAAGATTGCATGTTTTTTGGCTTTTTTTAGCTTCATTAGACTTGGCATTGGCTAGACTCTTGGTCATTCACATGCATGGTCTTTCTTCATAGATTCTTAACTTTTGTAACTGTGTGACTCGAGGGTTTTTTCTGATATTGTGAATTGTTTTCTCATTATCCTCAGTAGTTCACAAGTGAAATTGTTAAGGAGAAAAACAGAAGTTTTAGGAATTTTACTTTCCCAGTCAAGGATCCCATCCTTTCATTCAGTTTCATTTGAAACTGGTTATTCATCTATCACTATCTCTGCCATGGTGCAGGCTAGGATTCACAAGTTCTTGGAGAAAACAAAAAAGAAAAAAAGAGGTAAAGATAATGAAGACGAGGGAGACGATTCTAATGCTAATGACAAGGAAAACGAGAGGTTAAGGAAAAAGGTTACAAATTTAATAAAGAAACAAAAGCTGCCAGCAGTAAGGCAGATAGTGAAGGAACATGATGATTTAAAGCCATGGAGCCAGGATATCAAGGCGAAGGTCGGTATTGTAAAAACTGGCAAGAGCTTATTCTTTTTTCATTTGTAGGCTTTATAAACATTTAATTTTTTTCCCATGTATGCCACAGGTTGGGAGCCATCTGATTGATTTGTTGATTCAAACAGCTTATATACAGCCACCTGTTGATCAGTTGGCTGATACTCCACCTGATATTCGACCTGCATTTATGCACACACTTAAAACTGTGATGAAAGAAAATATGTGAGTAGCTGTTCTTTTATCTGTTGTATGGTCTCGTTACAACTTGTTTCTGCATAAAAGAAGAATGGAACCTCATGCCCCTTCCAAAATGACCCTTCTTGGCTTTCCTATGTGCAGAAAGATGGGAAGAAGATATGGCATCATTCAATGTGACCCATTGGTTCTCAAAGGCCTCGAGAAAAGTGTGAGTAGATCTTGTCATTCATCCTTCACTCAAAATTTATTTAGTTGTTATGTCTCTCTGGATATGGACGAATATGTGGCCTAGCGGTTAAGTTGTAGACTAGAGGTTCAAATTAGAGGTTACAAGTTCAAACCCTGAAAACAACGTCTTTGCATATTTTGCGGAGGAAGTATGTGTACATCTTACCTGTCCTCGACCCTGGCCACTGCGTAGCCTTGTGCACATGTGTTGTTTGCCTTCTAACAAGTGAACATGTGACCCAATGGTAGAGTTGCAAGGGTGTAACCTAGATGTGACATGTTCAATTCCTGAACATAGTCTCTCTATATATTATGTACGGGTAAGCTATGCTTACATTTTGCATATCCCCGACCTCTCCTACTCTGGGATCATCTTGCACAAGAGTTGTTTACCTTTTTTTTATGTTTCTTTTGGGATAACGAAGTTGATGTTTGGCACTCCATAGATCATTTGAAGACTTTCCAGAATGCTACAATTGATATCCCACCAAAAAGTTCTTATCCATTATTTAATATTTATGCCCTTGTGCATGCACACAATTTTACTTTTTCTTGCTGTTGTCTGGCGTTGAAAATGTGTGTCCTCCTCGCTAGAGTGAGGAACACACGAGGTTTCAGATTGCCCCCCAAACCCCACTCCCATCTTCATTTCTCAAGTAGGGAGAACCTATGACAATGTGTTCCTTCTTTTCTTTCCAGGCGAGACACATGGTAATTCCTTATATTCCAATGTTGGTGCCCCCACTCAAATGGACAAGGTATGTAAATATTATACTGTGCTGAAATTGTTCCTGTATTTTCTCTACATTTGGTTATTCCATTATGGTTCTGGGCTCCAACTCTGCCCCTTGTAAACTAGTTTCAAATTTATAATCAGCTAATTAAGAGACCAATTCTCTTACAATAATAAGATAAAATTTTCCATTTGATCTAGGTTAGAAGTAGTGTCAATCAAAGATGAGATGTGAGAAAATCTCTAAGATGGTCTGATCACAGCGATCATGGGCAGATTAATTTTTTATTTATAGTAAAGCTAATTTTGTAATAATTAATAGTAAGTTTTGGTATTTTTTATAATGATGACATTTTTGCCCACCCTAACTTTATAATGTTTGTTTTTTACATTTGTTGTTATATTTTCAAACAAGAAATTGAAGATTAAGGGGTCGTGATTCTTTTGTTTTGATGGGTTTACAAATTGAAAGAAGAAATAGAGTACTAAAAAATATGTTATCCAAGAGGATTATCTGATATAGAGCGTTTGACACTTTACACTTTTGTTATTGATGTGTACTCTAGTGTTGATTTCTCGAAACATGTTATTTCGCTTGTTAGTGTTGTTTTCCATACTACCCAAAAAAATTTGAGGAGGCTACCCCTGAGCCCCTGTATAGTTTTGCCCCTCTTGAGTTAATATCCTGCTTCCGCCTCTGACAGCAATGCAAAGAGATGAGAAAATTCAAGTAGGAGATGCAAAAAAATAGGAGAGGAAGACATACAAGGCACATAAAAGTGATAAGACGGAGATGATTATATAGGAATATGAGAGACTAGATTTATATAGAAACGGGTGCCACAGGAGGATCCATGTAGCGCACTTAAACTCCAACTAACTTGTCTGACACATGTAGCCACTCCCAATCTAATTGTGATAAATGAATTGGAAAACATTTTTAGTTAACCACCAAATTCTCTATCTTGCAATTTGCCAAGTCTTCACAATGCATTGCACTGATTTTGGAGAAGAAAATGTATTATGAAGAGGAAATAGAAATTGTTGAGGCTAACAATTAATTTTGACGTGAATCAATGATTTCCAGACTCACATTCTAATCACCTTAAAGATATTGCAATAATTGTAAGTTTCATTTATTTATTTATACATTCCCCCAACATTTTTTTTATAAAAAATAGATAAAAAACATATATTTTGGGTGTGAAGGGAGTGCTACCCACTACACTCATCTACAAGGAATAACATCAATCACAAAAACTTTCGTCCTTTGCACTATTCCACTAAGCAGACACATCCAGGATTTTTTTTTTGATGTAGCTATATTTTTTTGGATCCCATGAATTGAGATTATTAGTTTGTTTCTCTATTTTCAGGAAATTTTCTTTATTTAAGCGTTACAGCGGAACATAGTATGTGAAAGTATATAAAATAATGAGGAATTTGTTTTAAATGTTTGTATACTTATGCTAATGTTTTTTCCCCTTAAAATTTATTCCATTGTAGAGGTTGTAAAAAAGTAAAGTTTTAAATATTTTGTATTGGCCTGGTTCTTTTATTAAATTTATTTTTCCATTCTTTATTGCTTGTATATGTTTGTCACTCTGATACATTTATCTCCTTGAAATTAATATGAAGTTCCAAAGAGTTTCATTGTGAATTTTATATTTTATAGAATAAGTCATAGAGTACTAAAAGTTAGATCCATTTCTGAGCTAAGTAACCCCAACTAAGGATACAACTTTTAGAAACGTTGATGTAGTTGCTTAACTGTGTGTGTAAATGGTTTGTTTGTGTCGTGCCTTTCGAATTTCCAAACCCCACCAAGCAATGGAATATCTACTCTGCAGCTATGACAAAGGAGCACACTTGTTCTTGCCATCTTATGTCATGCGCATACATGGAGCTAGACAGCAACGTGAAGCGCTTAAGAGGGCTCCCAGGAAGCAACTAGAGCCAGTTTTTCAGGTACATAATAATCAGTTTTCATGGTGGTTATTTTGATGATGTCAATAATTTGATCTGAATCTGGTTCTCAATTAAGAGAACATAATGACGCTTTGAAATCCATATGAATTATGCACGTGAGATTGCATGTGTTTCATCTTCTTAGTTTACTTTTAAGCAAAGATGCTATAATCATCTCTTCAAATGGACTGTCAGGCCCTTGATACACTCGGGAATACAAAATGGAGGATAAATAAGAGGGTACTTGGTATTGTAGATAGAATATGGAACAGTGGAGGCCACCTCGCCAATTTGGTGGATCGTGATGATGTGAGCATTTTTTTTGTCTAAAATTTCCCAAGTTGGTCATAAGTATTCAAGTGGCTATTGATCCAGTGTTTGTTGTGTATAAGTGAGTTTGATTCAAAGCTGGTTTTTAATTCCACTCTGCAGATTCCTTTACCTGAGGAGCCAGACACTGAAGATGAAGCATTGATTAGAAAATGGAAGTGGAAAGTTAGATCCGTGAAGAAAGAAAACAGGGAAAGACACTCTCTAAGATGTGATGTAGAACTTAAACTTGCTGTAAGATCTGTTTGACGTGAAGCCAGTCTCATATTGCTTTTCATAGAAGTTATGCTAACTCTTCTTGATTGGGGAGCAGGTAGCACGCAAATTGAAGGAGGAAGAAGGTTTTTACTATCCACACAATCTTGACTTTCGAGGGCGTGCATATCCAATGCACCCATATTTAAACCATCTTGGCTCAGATCTGTGTCGAGGTATTTTGGAGTTTGCAGAGGGACGTCCTCTTGGGGAGTCAGGCCTACGCTGGCTCAAGATACACTTAGCAAATCTTTTTGCTGGAGGTGTGGACAAATTATCTCTTGAGGGTCGAATAGCTTTTGCTGAGAATCACTTAGATGATATATTTGATTCTGCGGACAAACCGCTTGAAGGAAGGCGGTGGTGGCTGAATGCTGAAGATCCATTTCAGTTTTTAGCTGCTTGCATTAATCTAACTGAAGCTTTGAGAAGCTTATCTCCAGAGTCATATATATCATTTATCCCCGTTCATCAGGTAATTTTTGACCCCTCAACACCATATCAGTCCTTCGGAAGTTGTGTTTTTAAACTTTTTTGATGGACTTTTAATTTATTTTTTTGTGATTATAATTTTCTAACCTTATATTATAGAGATTATTGGGTTCTTGCATTGAATTAAAATAAAGTATGAGGTCTATGTTGGGACTCTTTATCTATGGAGATATTTTTAAGACAACTCATGCACTGACTTGATTGAGCATAGTTTTTTACACGTGTAAGGGACTTGGGAAAGTGGGTGGAGTAAAATAAAGAAGTGCAAGAAGATTGAAAATTGAGTTAACATATATAATGAAACTACTTAGTGTAGCAAATAATTTTACATCGTTATGAGTTTTTTTTTAGAAGAATGCTCTTTTTTGCTTAACCTTCAGAAGTTCAGATCATGTCGGCATTAATTGGGGTACTGAGGTATTTGGGACTTTTGTATTATGTAGAGTGTTGTATCCTCTACTCTACTATAGAAACAGTCATTAAAGTTTGTCTAGTAAGTTTCTTATTCGTATAACTGGGTTAATGATAATGGCTTTGTAATGTCCAGTCTCATGGGAACATAGACCAAAGCCTGTCACATGTCTCTTGTTAATCTTTGCATCTGTTTTGCATATATGATATGTGTCATTTTTCACGGCTGATGCTGATCTTTCTTTTCCTTTCCTTATATTTTTCTTCCTCCCTCTTTTATCTAGGATGGTTCCTGCAATGGCCTACAACACTATGCTGCACTTGGAAGGGATGAGGTGTTGATCTTTCTGCATTTGGATGTTGCCAATTAGTTGTTTTATTTTCTTTCTGTTGACCTCCTACGTTTAAGGAAAACATATAAAATCTGTTGAAGATATTAGCAAGGCAAGCAATTGGTTATGAAGTTATGTGAAAATTTTAAAGAGTTTTTGACTTTTGCTTGCCCTGCAAATCGTAAAGTATAGTATGCTTACAGGACTTGAGATTTTTTCATGTAGATTTAACTTTTTTTGCGGGATGCTTTAGGCTTTGATAGCAAGATTTTACGGTAATAACTAGTAGAAATAAATTCTGGATTTGCTTTTGTACCGATTCCCATTTCTGTCAAAGTAGATTTCTTAATTAATTTTTGCCACACCAATTTTTTTTGTTACATTTGAGTGAAAGGGTGTGCTTGCTGTTCATTTTCTTCATACTGTTGTCTCATCCAATGCTTCCTTTTCAGTTGGGAGCAGCTGCTGTTAATTTGGTTGCAGGAGAGAAGCCTGCAGATGTTTACTCTGGAATAGCTGCTAGGTAAGCTGATGCTTCTTTTGGTGCAAATTTTCATCTTTTGGGTTCTAAACCTCTGCACCTTAAGTTTATTGATGAGGTAGATGGGCTTGTGTGTCCTTTCACAAGATATAAATAACCATCTTCAAACTAGGATGTATTTGAAGCAAAAGACTGATGATCTTCACTTTTCCTAGTAGTGAGAAGCAAATGAAAAGAAAAAATGGTCATTCTAATTTTACTTGTTTGGCATGATGGCAATGCACTCCATATGCTCGTAGCTCAGGGCTTTGTAATGGGGAAATGGAAATATTTAGGGTAGGTGTCTACTAACCCTTCTGTTTGAGATTGCTTGGAGCTGTTCTGGATCTCTGGTTGTGGTTATCACTAGCCAGAGATGATAACTTGCTGATTGTGTTTTTCATATGGCAAATTTATAGAAAAGTAAGCGTGTAGCTGCGTACCTAGATCTCCTCAGACAACAGGCTACACACTTTTATTGCTTTTATGCAAGACACATTTTACAATCCTAGAAAAAATTTATCGCTTCGTCCAACTTCTTCATAAGATTTTTCCCAGTAGATTTAAGAATCTGAATACTTTAGTGCCTGACCAGGGTCTGATCCACTTGGATCCTAGGCTTGAGCCCACCCTCAATTTTTTTTAAAATTATTAAATATACTTATACCCAAAGTAAGCTCAAAATAAATCCTTAATAAACCCAAAAATGATCCAACTTATACCCAAAATAATCTCACTTCTACCCAAAACAAGCCATAAAACCAACTCATTCTTTTCATCTTTCTCTCACCCTATCTATCTCTCTTGCGAGTTGCAACTTTGACGTGACAAGTTCAATACTTCAATGCTGACTGGCTAACTCGAAGCTGATCTTTGCTAGTCTTTTTTCTTCTCGAAACTGGTTATAGTTTTTCGTTCTAAAATATGAGCTCTCCGCCCCTTATTGAGTATGGGGTTGTACTTTAACTATTCTTTTGACAATATTTGGAACCTATTGCCATGTTGGTCATTCTAGTAGTCCTAAAAAAAATCTGAGGGCATTGCCCCGAACCCCCATAACAAGGCCCCTCCTCGAACCAATTCCTAGATTCGTCCCTGTGCTTGACTGTATGGAGTCTTGGGTGGGTTAAGTTCCCAGGACTGTAGAGTTCGGCAAGAATTGGGCGGTTGAGTCTACACGTAATTTATATCGGTTATTTCGCTTTTTTGAGGTTACAGAAGGAAGGACAAAAATTCGTGGTTGCTTTCTGTGAAGAGGCTCCATTGGAAGTTTCCAGGGTTCCCAATTCCCATGGATTGGTATTTGGAAGCAAAAGGCCCCAGCCAGGGCCCAGGGCAGCCGCATCTTTTTCAATTTTCTTATTTTGGACTGCTGCTTTAGTGAAGCTTTTAACTGTGGATAGTTTAGTCATGTGGAGAGACAGCTCCTTGTTCAAAGCTGTTGCTTATGTAAATGCAATTTTTAAATGGTTGCCCATCTGTTGCTTCCTTCACCTCTTGCTACGAAGTTTGGTATTATATTTTCTCTTTCATGTGTTGCTAAGTTGGTCAATTTCTTGTTTGTTGCTAAATTGGCCGACTTCTTGTGTTGGAACAGTAGATTTAACTGATGTTTGGTGGCGTGTTTTCTGTGTACGAAACAATTGTATATTTATGGGGGTTCGAGAAGACAGTTGTAGTGAAGTTCATTTTTTGTCTTTTCTAACTATGGAACCCCCTCTTTTTCATGTTTTTGTTGCTTTATTGCTAAAGTTCTCATGAATAATTTTTTTAGTGTTTATAACAAAGATTCTCAGATACTCTTTTGTTTAATGGATCTATGCAATCGTTTTTGTATACTTCTGGTGTATTTGGGATGTACTCCTTTGTGTTTTCTTGTGAAGTCTCAACTATTTGCTTCCTAAGTTGTGGGTTTTTTAACAATGCCGTTTTTCAACAGAGTAATCGATATCATGAGGGGAGATGCACAAAAAGATCCTGCATTATTTCCAGATGCATTGCGTGCAAGGACTTTACTCAGCCAGGTCCTCAGTTTATTTTATTAGTCTTAATCAAATGATGTTTGTTCGATGAACATGCACCTGAGCAATCCCCCCACCCCCACCAACTGTTACTTGCGAAAAATATGTATCCAGACTGTTGTATTTTTCAATGGCATCATTTGAAATATAAAACTTACTTTGTTTTAGTCTTGAGATAACCTTCACAATTTTTCTTCTCGTTTCCTACTTATGTCTTGAACCATAAGTTGACCCCAATAGCTGGGCCTGTATAGGTGGATAGGAAGCTGGTGAAGCAGACGGTGATGACATCAGTGTATGGTGTAACTTACATTGGTGCTCGTGATCAAATCAAAAGGAGATTAAAAGAACGTGGTGCCATAGCAGACGAGACAGAGCTTTTTGGTGCTTCTTGTTATGCCGCAAAGGTATGGATGCACAAATTTAGCAAGGCTGAACCCCCTGGTATGAGCTTGGCTAGTAAACAAAACTGGGCAACTCTATATATGTTAAGAGCAAAGCTTAGTTTTGTGGTGAAGTAGCTTCATTGCAACCTAGTTATCACTCATCACTATTAAAACAATGAAAATAGCCTTTTTTCAATCCTGCAAAAAGCTGCACGCATCACCCCTTCCCAGACTTCCGTACCACTGAATTACATATTGTTTCTTAATTTCTTTTATATAAAAATTTGATGCTAAAAAAGCAAAACATATATGGCCTTGTAACTCAATAGCCGAGCCATTGTATGCTTGGCTTGAGTTGTTTTAACAAGAATTGTCTAATTTAATGCATTCCAAGCATGGGCTCATCAAGCTTGTGAGTGGAGGGTTCAGTCTACCTAGTTAGATGGGCTTGCTCCATGGATTAAATGTATTTGTGTCATTGCCATTGATCTTCAATTCCCAAATTGCATTTTTTTTGGTTGAGCAGGTTACCTTGACTGCTCTAGGGGAGATGTTTCAAGCTGCACGTGGTATCATGAGCTGGCTTGGCGAATGTGCAAAGGTCAGCCTATTTTTTAGTTAATATTATTGGTTTCTTATTTCAATGTGTTTGAGGTTGTTGTTTACTATGTGTGCTGACCGCTAGTTTAAGCATTGCAGATTGTTGCATCTGAAAATCAGCCAGTTCGATGGACAACACCACTTGGACTTCCTGTTGTTCAACCTTACCGTCAACTTGGAAGGCATCTCGTGAGTGTTTGAATTTGCTTGGGACGTTAATATCAGTACTATTTTGTTTGTTGTAAAATATGTACAACTTCAGTTGATTTAACTTGTGGTTGTTTGTTTGGATTTAGGTCAAGACTCATCTTCAGATTTTAACCCTTCAGCGAGAAACTGATAAGGTAGGCCTACGCTTTCAGTTCTCAGTCACACCAGTTACATTGAAAGTATCATTTTCTAGTGTACACACGATTATCCTGCATGGCATGTCAAAATGTAAAATTCTTCGAACCTGCTTTGATGAATAGTGTCCGTTAAGTAATGTCTTACTCCAATATAGGGAGAAGGTAACTCAGTGTTTATTGTTTTGAAGCAAATTTCAAGGCACTTGGATGCTTTTTAGTCGTTAGTTATGCTCGTTCTGCTTTCAATTTTTTTTCTCTCTGTTCTCAGAAATGTTGAATGTCTTCATTTGGATTATTGCATATACTATTTTGTCCTTGGAAATTATCAAGTACACCCCTAACAAGCAGGTATTTGAGTAGGTGAAGCCCTTTGCCCCAACATCAAAGAATCTCCACAGATGATTTGCTAGGTAGCTTTCTTGCCATGGAAGAATCTTGAATGTTTGTTTTGAACTAGAGATGGGCTTAAGAATGTTTGTCCAGTGTGTTGGATCCCGTTCTTGTAGAACAGGATGAAATAGCTTGTTTGAAGAGTAGCCGTTCTTTACTCTCAGTGGCTTTGGTTGATACTTGATACTAACAAACATATTTGACCAAGACAAGAAGATCGGAAAATAAATTTTATGGTGATTTTTATGTGCCCTAAATCTCAAACTCACTGGTTCTATTGATACTGTAGGTCATGGTCAAGCGGCAGAGGACAGCTTTTCCACCAAATTTTGTTCACTCTCTTGATGGGTCTCATATGATGATGACTGCAGTGGCCTGCAAAATGGCAGGCTTGAACTTTGCAGGTTGTTTTTAGATTACTATGGTAGTAGTAGTAGTTGTTAGAATATGTATAAATGATATGCATTGTCTCAACCCGACAAGTTAACTTATTGGGTTGAATGACAAAATAACTAATCTTAACATGGAGTTGGAGCAGGTTTTAGGGAAGATGTGAGGCCCAAAGAGAGGCCCACATGTATGGTGAAAAAAAAGAATATTTGAGGCCTCCCATCTCTGAATACACAAACACGATCATGAAAAGTGTATCATCACCTTTGAGCACGTAAAGGGACTGACAAGAGGATGAGCACCTAGCATGGGTTTGATGTCTCAAGTGAGATGTGGATTTAAGAGACTTGTGTGTGTGGAGTGTTGGAGCATAAACCCAAGCCAAAAGTTCCCACAAAATAATAAGTGTTGAGCGGTTTATAATGCATCGGATGGACTTGGTCTCATGAGCCATTGGCTTTTGCGATTGTGGGCTCCCATTCCAAAGCCAAGTAAACCCAAGTGTTATGCACATTAACATGGGCTCCCCCAAGGTCTTTCAAAATGCTAACAGTAATTTTTGTGATGAACTAAATAGTGGTATTTGTTTGCAGGAGTTCATGATTCATACTGGACACATGCATGTGATGTGGATCAATTGAATATGATACTAAGAGAAAAGTTCGTTGAACTCTATGAACAACCAATATTGGAGAATGTAAGTGCTTTTCGCTTTCAGCAAATTCCTGAAGATTTTTTTTTTGAATGCAAAATTCCCAAAGACGAATCACCGCCATCTCTGATCATTGATTTATTCTAATTATAGGTAAAGCGTACATTTCTTGATAATTGGCATCCTGTTTAAAATCGCAGAGGTGGATTATGTAACATTTAAAATGCGTAAATAGCTGCAGTTTATATTTGGAACTCTATGTAAAAGTACTAAGTGGTCTTTAGTCTTTACCGAACCTCGAAATCAAAATCCAGATTTCTGCTTAAGAATTGAATATCCATCTATTTTCTGGGCGTGTTGACCTAACTTTAATATTTTGTGCCCAGTTGTTGGAGAGCTTTGAACAGTCTTTCCCCACATTGTCTTTCCCCCCTTTGCCAGAACGTGGAGACTTTGATCTCAGAAACGTGTTGGAGTCGCCTTATTTTTTCAACTGACTTGATTGAAGGCCTTGCTTTTCCTCTCCTCTCCTCTTCTCTCAGTGGAGCAGCCCATGATCATGGAGATGTCCTCTGATTAGCTCTGACAGTTCCCATTGGTGAAAACTTCAGGAACGATTGGGGATTTATAAAAAAAATATCATGGAGGAGCCGCATCATTCATCAATATTCTTGAAAGATAGCATCTTATTGATTTGCTATCTTCAACAGAGGCTTTAAAGCCTTTGATGAACCGTTGCACCATACCTAGTTGGGGAGCATGTATGTACTGGTGCTGTTTTAAGGTGTAAATGATGAACGATGATATGGAAGTGACAAATTAAGATCATGCTATACTGTTACAGTTTGTCCACATTGCATAGGAGGATTCATAGTAGCTAAATGGAGAAAGAGACTGCTGTGTTTGTGGGGTTGGACACCAACTACCAACTGCAGGAGTCGTAAATTTTGCTGATGTAGAAAGGTCTGCTGCCGAAAGCATCCATATCTTGTTAGTATTGTGGCAGCACTTCCATGTTACAATACTAACAAGATATGCATCCACTTTCATTTGTAGCTTTTGATCTTGCCCGATGTTTGCCTGCTTGAAATTATCTTAAAATGCCAAACAATTACCTATAAAGATTCAGATACTTGTACAGCTGATGGAATTGAGTCGGAGATTATCTTACCGATGATTATCTGTGGAAATCTGTTCCCTCATGCATATTCGAATCAAACTGCACTCAACTTTACAAGAAACAAAGGGAGCAGAAGTATTGATAATGGGGATCCACACATGCCAAGTTCTATTCACTTGAGTTCCACCCAGATGGATATTATGAGGTCCTGTCCTTAAATATTCATTAAAAAGTTGACACAACATTGATTGATTATAATAGATATCATATACACTCACCTTCACCAAGCTAATTTTTGACAAGTTGCAGCTGACCCTTTCCATTCTAAGCTCGATGCTTTATCATCTCACATTAGAACATAATGCTTACGACTTAATAAGAAAAGTACAAAATTTTATGAAATGCTTCCATCTTTGGATAATCCTGGGCATCTTCAGAGACAGTGAAATGACTATTTCAACAAGAAGCATGAGGCGAAGCAGAGTCTATTGGCATGGTATGCAGTCCAAGTGAGACATCAATACTCTTTCCAAATCATGCATCATGCATGCAGCATCAGACTGACACTGCTAGTGATGTGAAGGCCCGGCAAGAAGGTAAATCTCTTGGAACTATTCTTTTGGCACCAATTAGAGCCTTCAGTATCCATATTGATCATTCAGTGAAGTCCGCCCATCACCTGATTGTCCTGCATAAAACAACATTTTTTTGAGATACCCTTCATAAAATGAAATTTTGAAAAATCCACTTTATGAGAGAAAAGGGGAGGTGGGCAAAGTATAGGGAGATTTACCTTTGGGAGGCACCCATGATTCATAATCTGAATTGCTATTGAGAAATGAGGGTTTCTCTGGGCCAAGCACCCTCTTTGGTTTTTTATTATCTTTTGCATCGAGTATATCTTGGCTTTCATATCTTCCTTCGTCATCTTCAGCACAATATCCTCTTTTATGTTTTAGTAATAGTGCTACAGCATCTTCCGCCTTGAATTCAGCTCTCGCAGTGGATGATGTGGGTTGTTCAGGAGCCTCATGATTGCTGCCTTTTAGTTGCCCACTGTGCTTTGGTTTCCTTATTATCAGACCGGGTGCAGCACTCTCAATACCAGAGTCCACCTGTGTAACGTCAGCATCGGCCAGAATCTTCTTTCTATCCTTGTAGTCAACGAACTGATCAGCATCATGTGTATTCAATGTGTCTGCCTCTTGTTGGGGCTCCTTCACTTCCCTGTCCCCTACAGCACCAAGCCATTGTGGCTTTACAACAGTATATGCAGGGCTTTTCTCCATGTTTGCAGAGAGAGATTTGTCAGCTTCCAGCTTCTTGTTTGATCTCTCCACAGCAGCCACATCATCTGTGGTTCCCTCTTTCTTTGTAGGGACACTGGTGGGTTTTTCTGACCCAATTTTTTTATTTGGTTCACTTGAAGGTTGCTTCTTCAGAGGTGCATCAGGTATCTGAGATTTGGCAGGTTTTGGTTCTTGCGCAATTGAATCCCTCTTTTTAGCAGTCTCACCAGTTGGGTCTGCAATCTTCAAGAGGAATACGACCCTGTCCAGCTCAGAACGAAGACTGGACAATTTCTTTTCAAGTTTGGCAGTCTTATCAAGTACTGACAAGAAACAATGAAATAAATAACAAAAACGAATGAATCCCCAATCCATCATTCATTAGACATCAAACCAAAACAATCAGCGCATGTCAAAACATAAAGAAAGATACCAATACAAAGAATTAAAACCTCGGCTTCTTCATGCAGAAAAACTTTTACAATACTTACTAGAGATACAGAAAGTGTATGCAAGTAAAAACAAATCACACATCACGTCATATTTTTTTGTATTTCTTACCAAATCTGGCTTCATTATGATCTTGTAAAAGATAAAAGTTCCCTGAGTCAGCGAATAACGAAAATGCACAAGCACACAACACAAAAACATGTCCACCAGGAAGAAGAAGAAAAAAAACAGAGGTTCTCGATGTTTCTTCCTCAAATCAAGTATGGAATAGAAATACAAATATCAATGTGTACTTAGAGTTCCTACCTAGCTGAGATGAAAGTCCTGACATGTAAGCATCAAGCACATCTCCAACTTCACTTTCTTCCGAAGTTTCTGATCCCATTTTGTTCTTCTCGGCCAAAAGTAACTCCTTTTTGTCTTCCATTTCCTTCATGATGGCATCTCTCTTCTCAAGAAGAGTATCCGCAGTTTCAACTGATTGGCTTTCACCAATTTTTTTCTTTGCAAGCTTCTTTGTTCGATCATAGAATTCATCTTCGTCACTGACAAACACATATATGCCAAGTGATGACAACGATTAATCATTCATCATTATCCGTCAACGAAGCGTTATCCTCAACAAATACCCTTTATTAAGTATTTTTTTTATTTTGAAGCAGTTAAAGAAGCGTAGTAAAGATAATCAAGCACCTCAAAAGCTCTTCCTCGTCCTCTGCTGCTCCTTTCTTCCTACTGTGAGAGAGGATTCCGCCACGAGCTCCTATACTTTCTCGGATACTTTCGTTTAGTGTCTCTTCCAAGTTCTCAAGTTCTTCAAAAACCTATCAGAGATTGCAAATGAAACCAAATAAGATAAAGCATCAGTTGGGAAGTAATGGGTCGGATTAAACTCCAATCTGCCTATAACTCCACCTGTGCTATCCTCTGTTCATTCCTCGCAATCTGAGTTTGTTGGCCCTGGGTCAGTCCACCTTGAGCAATGTCTTTGGCACGAATAGCATCAATTTCTTTCTTCATATGAGCAATCTATAACAAGAAAAGTAATATGTATGAATAGAAGAAACATTACACACAAATCAATGAAAAGCCAGAGATGCTAATTTAAAGGAAGATTAAACCTTTGAACCAATTTTTCGATGATTGAGCTTCTAAAGGTTGTGACAACAAACAACCAGACACTCTTTTATGTCAATTGAGAGTCCTGTTCCATACTGACTCTATTGGTAAACTGCTTGGAAACCCTGGGTATTCCAAGATGTCCTTAATTTCTAGACCTTTTTCCTTACGCGGAAAAAATAATCACATTTCAGGTGGGAAGCCGTGAAGATTAAATAGAATTTTTTACCAACCGTGATAATTGAATACATCAATTTTGCTAAAATTGTAACACAGTCTAATAAAGAGAGCAGTAAGTTGAAAATCAATTCGAAGTAGTCTCAAGACAAGAAAAGATACACA
This sequence comes from Euonymus europaeus, assembly GCA_963580455.1. Taxonomy (NCBI): domain Eukaryota; kingdom Viridiplantae; phylum Streptophyta; class Magnoliopsida; order Celastrales; family Celastraceae; genus Euonymus; species Euonymus europaeus. Next base: position 27,565,368 of record OY756961.1, read on the forward strand.
GAAAGACACGACATAGATCATGAGGGGATTAACTGGCAATGAGGTAACATGCCAGGGGAAGATCATAATCAGTGTGTTAGACTGACATCCCTAGAGACTAGAAACGAAAGAAATAAATGGGAAAAGAAAAAAAAAACTTGCCTTTTGAGTTCTTTTCAAAACTTTTTCACGAGTTTTTTCCTGCTTCTCTGTGAGTTGTCCTTTGTAAGTTTGCCAAGTGACTTCTTCACCATCATCCTAAAAAGGTACAACAACATCAGTAGGATTAAAAAGCACAAGTATTTAAAAAAGACTCTAACATTTGCGAAAATTGTGAGAATTTCTGCCTTCTTCCATCATTTGAGAACAAATTAAACCCAACACACTCAATAACTTTCATATGCCCACTCAGTCTCCCAAACGACTGTCTGTCAATTGTACCTTTTTCTGCTGGTTATTTTGTTCAAGAAAACAACATGAAATATACAAGTAATTTCCCGCTCTTATATAGTCAGCCAATTGCAATATTAACATACATGCGTCAACAATCAGTAATGTGACAATCTATAAGATACAATGCAACATATCTGCCAAGTTTAAACTAAAATTGCATAATTGGACTAACCTCAGTTTCTTCAATAGCATCCTCTCCCATGCCCCACATAATGCCTTCAGCGAGAGAAGCCTCCATCCTTGCCCGTTTAAGTGAAGCTTCTCTATCTAGCCTCTCTTCTCTCATCTTAGCATCTCTAGTAATTTTCAAGTCAACTTCCTACAACATGATAGCCACACAAAATAACATTAGGAAACTAATACATATAATTTAAGTAAGATACTGTGGCAATTCAATGCACGAGAATTTAATAAAGATATTGTTGTTTTCCATTCTCTCCAAGAAGGGGCAATTGGGCAAAATAATCTTTTCAACTCTAACACAAGTAGAAATCCACAGCATGGTTACCAAAACCTGAAGCATTTGCTGTGGATTTGTGGTTCAAGTTTGCATGTACTTTTGCATCAAATACAGACTTTGAAGTGAATCTAAAAAGAAACAGTTATGAGAAACTTTCCGGTGCAATTTCAAACCAGAGATGACGTTTAATATGACTGGTGAACACGTGAGACTCTTTCTTAGTACTTTTACGTCAAATTAACATTCCCTCCATTGAACGGAGTGGTACAACATTAGTTTCTTTATTTGATATCCCCAATAAAAAGATTTAACAATTCTTCTTTCTATGATTCAGTGCAGTAACAGGTATTTAAGCATCATCAAGTGACTATTAGGAGTTCAATAAAAGTTGCGCTGAAGAAAGGAGACAAATGCAACTCTCCACAGAAATGGAGAGCTACAAATTTTACAGAATAAGATCAAAAGAGCACGTGTAAAAGAAAATAAGCAGTTCTCGGCATAATGTGTCTGGTCAAAATTCACAAGACATATGGAGGTACAAGCATGCATGGTCACTAGCATACAAATAAATAAATATCCTTTGCAAAAGGGAAAGAAAAAAAAGTTGTCCAACAAACATACCGACGGCATCAACTCGGGTGGCCCTTGGAAAACATACAATCGGGATGAACTGCGCCAGCAAAAATCTTACTCATTGAGAAATTATACAAAAAACAAGTGATAACCCTAAAGTTACAAGAACAGTTTTATTGCAGGAAAATCAAGAACACTATTTTTTTTTCTTCATTTTTCCAATAATCTATTCTTTGATTCATAAACAACACCAAGATTTCAATTTAGTCCAAGAAATTCCCTTGCATGAAGTCTAGTATGCTTCCTGGATTCTCAATTTAATGTTAAAGGCAATTATCCTACGGCCCACGAACACAATTGATGCAGATGGGAAGAAGAAAAATCGCAGCTGAGAGTTCTTTTGAGTTATTGGTCATCCCAGAGCTTATAAACTATGTTCCAGTTAGGTTTAGGTCTTATTTAACATTTATTCGAGTTAGTATTATTCTTGGGTCAGAATGATAGGGTTTTATTTAAGTTTTAGAAGCAAGATCATTGTCATACTTTACATGTTAGTTTGAATTTCAAAATATGATTATACCTATGTGTATAAGTCTTTTCTTATTGTATTTTAGGAACAAGTAGTGTATTTTAGGAGTCCAGTATCTTTTTATATGGAAAGTTATGATTTAATTAGTGTTATCAAGGGATATGTAAACCTAATATAAATAGTAAACTTAAGACTCACTGTTTGAGGCAGCTTTTATTCAATTATAATACAATCTTTTCTGTATTTTTAAACTCTCGAACTCTTGTGAGTCAATTCTAATGTCACATCTTCCAATCTATATGTTCCTAGTCTCGATTTTGCTAATCGTATTGCTATAAGATCATTTTCCTGCATAAAAATATAAAGGATTATTCAAAACACACAACACAAGGGCCAAGGCATAAATTCGGCTTCACACTGAATTGAACTGAGATTTCAGATGGGTGTCTGTCTTTTGGGTGCATTGGAACAAATGCAAGGCAACTTGCCTAATTGAAAAACAATTAAGTATACTTACAGGCCAAAACGAATAACATCACCAACGTGTAAATCCACATAAATCTTTTTTTGTACCTGATTAAATAGAAGATAGATAAAAGTTAGAGGGGACAGCAATTATCATTAAACACAAGAAAAATTACTTAACCTGTTAACCATTACTCCATGAATACAGTGATCAGACTAATCAAGTGATCAAACTGTGTGTGCTGTTATTTACAATATCTGTAGACAAGCAATCAAATGAAGCCAATGGATACAGCATGACATACTAAATGACCCTAAAATCAAAGTTTCACCAGTTATGTGGAATTAAACATGTTTGTGGCAATATTTGTAATTATAATCAAAACAATAAATAAAGTTCACTGTTACTATATATGGGTTCATCAAGAAGTATGGAACTACGGATAGGACATGTAATGATGTAATTTCAGGAAACTACTTCCTGATCTATAAATCCTAGCTACACTCCATCAGTGACTTGATTAGTACCTCAACTACATCTCCTTCACCCAAGACAGGAGTCAAATCTAGGAGCTTATATAAAACCAGAAGACTGAAAATAATGCCGAGGAAAATCTGTTGGAAAGATAACAATATCAAAGTCAACTATCACCATAGCAGACCCCATCATCCCCTGCTCTCGTATTTGGAACTCAAAAGCACCTTCAAGGTTGATGGGAAGTATTTGAGGGAAGGATTCTGACTATAGACTTCCCACCAAAAAGAAGCTAACTGATTTTCTAACAGATGTACCTTCTGCAAAATTGGCAAGGATAAATTAGCCAAATCCTACTTAACAGAAAAGTTTGGGAGTTTGGAATCTTATGGGCGCATTGACTGGGCAATCAATGGTCGTGTGACTGAACAATTCCAAGCCTGGAGTTTCTAGGCCAAAGCAAAACTTCAAGAAAAACTTTTCAGACTCTTCCAAAGGATAATTTGTGGCTGATCTAGAAGGAAAGGAAAAAAAAAAGATTTTCAACAACACAGGATCCTCAATACACAGTTCTCTTTTTAATTGGCTTAATAACATGATTAGACACAGGATGTTTAACCGTTAATGCCATGCCTGATTCAAACCAAAGACCTTTAAAATTACAGATTATCCAGGTGTCCCATTCCTATTCTACTGGGCTACGTAGTTCAGGTTTACTCTTTACGAGTATATCATAGATGACATGCGCAAGAATGTATCCATGCATTTAACAAGAGGGTAAAACATTTTCATACAATAGACTGGAAGCCCATTGCTGAAAAACATCGGACACTAATATTTTTATTCATCATCATCATCACCTAAGTTTTTATCCCAAAAAAATTACACTAATATTTTTATTCCAATAAAAAAAATTTATCGGGCTCCAAGATAGGCTAAAAACGCAAAACAAACTAATACCTGTTTCTTGTTGATAAAAGTGCCATGAGTACTGCCAAGATCATAAAGGTAGGCATCTCCACTTCTTTTAAACTGGAGAACTGGCCAAAAGAAACGAAGAGTTCATGAACATGATGAGCATCATATCAGATATTTAAAAAAAATTCAAAAATCCTGAAAAATAAGTGCCACTTATCTTAAAATGGTGACAGAAATAGAACAATTAAATATTAATCTAGTAATCTAAGACCCCCACAAAAGATTGCTTTCTTTCGCTGGGAGGTAGTTTAGGGTATAATTTTAAAATTTTAACACTGGATAACCTACAAATGTGGAGCTTCTCCTTGGTCAACAGATGCAGCCTGCAGCCTTAGTAAGGCTGACATAAAGAACCAATCGATCATCTCCATTCTCCTGCAACATTGCTCATGGTCCAGGAAAATCTGGTCAAATGCTTTAATTTTAATGGATATCTGCTGGGTATTAAATGTCTCAACGGATAAGAAGCTGGAAGAATGGAGTTATTTAGGCATGGTTATATCCAGGAGGAAGACCATACAGTCGATCCCCATGTCTATAATGTAGATGATTTGAAACGAGAGAAACAACATAATTTCGAGTCCAAGTAGGATACTTCCATTGATAATTGGTTCAGTTGTCTTAGTCTTTGGTGTTCACTGTTCTATCTCTCTTTTTTAACATTGTTCTTGAGGATATAAATTTTGGCTCTTTGTAAACGTTGTGTTGCCATGCAGACAGAAAATAGTTTTAACATCTCTAGTGAGAATTGATTTCCGATATCTTCCTTAGCAGGGTCCTTCTTTGATGAGGCAGGATGAACGAGACCTTATCCTTACCCCCACAAATTAATTTTTCGAAAGGCTCTTTCCAGGAATTGGAATTGAACATGTGACCTATAGTTGCACTGTTGCAAGTTGTAACTCTACCAGACTACCAGTTAGACACATGTTGGCCTGTAGGACAGAACCAGTACAATAGTAAATACTACTTACCTGAATGAAACCTAGAAATAGTCGGATGCTCGAGAACAAAATCACAGAGATCCACGCGTCCAAACATGTAAGCTCCTTTCTCATACCTGATAAATTATCAAACATAAATAGCAATCAAGTAACAATAAAAAGCAAACTTTATAGTTTACACAAATTCCAATCTATAACCAAGACAATTAATGGATGTCGTCTCAAACCCAATTTAAAAGCTTAAATTCAGATGAATAGAAGTTCTTTTAAAAAAAATGTTGAAATCGTAACTTACACATCCAACTTATCGAAGATAGAGCCATCCTTAAGGACTTCGAGCTGGAAATTGTGGCAAGGAGGTCCGCTCCACTCGGGAATGGTGTAAGGAACCGAGGTATGCTTCGCAGCTTGTTGGGAATCGGATTCGGGTAGGTCTTTCCCTTCATCCTTTCGGGGATCTTCACCGTCAAGATTGGTAGGGTTGGTGTTGTTCGGAGGTGGTGGAGCCATAGGTGCCCTCATTGCCGTCGCGGTTGCGGTGTCGGTGTCGGTAGTGGTGGTAGTGGCTGGATCATCCATTAGGGTTTCTTGTTCGAATTCAGGTTCAGATGAATTATTAAGGTTTCCTGAAAGTGGAGGACCCATGGCGGTCGTCATTCTTGCAACGGAAACAAACGACACAGTCGTGGGGGAGCGAAGACAGAGCGGCGAACGACGGGACGCGGCAGATTGGACTGTTAAGATTGGGTCTTATAGAGCCATGAGCCTGGGCCTTTGAGGCTGTGCATTGGGCTTGTCGTCTGGTTTAAAATTCTCGGGCTTGACTGACATGACAGAATCACAGAAGTTATGACCCATGAACTTGTATATTCTGGCCTGGGCCCTTGAGGCGATAGATTGTCTCGGGCTTGGGCTACCCGACAAAAGCTAGGGCCCATGAACTTGAATATCTCTATTAGAAAAATTAATAAGTTGATTAAAAGACTTTTTTTGGGATGAGAGGATTCTAACTCACTCCCTATTAGAAGAGTCGATCTTTTTTTGAGTTAGGAAAATTGGAGAAGTGAGATTCGAACTCACTTCTTATTAGAATGATCAATCCTTATTTGCATAGTGATTACTGCAAATTTACTTGTAAGATAATGTATTATTACACATTATAGAAAGTAGAGATTTTTTTATAACTAAACCATACTTTTGTTCTCAAATTTATGTCATTTCTCGTTTATGCATTTAAAGTTTTAAAAAATATCGTTTATGCCCTTTAAAACATAGTTTGTTTATGTAATTTAATTCTAGGTATCCATAACATTCATATGTGAGTGGAGATGTGATTTTTAATTTTCTAATTGAATTCGAAGCCAAAATGAGTGGCTATGATAATTGTCACATAAAATTATGGTTGCTATAGATACTGATTTTTATTGATATCATGAATAACTTATAAAATAAAAAAAAAACTTGACACATGTCCAACAATAATTTTTTTTTTGTTTTGTTTTTGTATGACACGGGTCTTTTTTTTATTATAAAAAAATGTCACGCGTGATGTCACGTAGTAAAATATGTGCCACCGACACTGATGTTCTCTCAGGATTGTACATTACAAGTATCTTATGTTTAAAGATTCCTAATACACATTTCAATTTCCAGAGTTCATTCCAGACTTCCAGTACACACAATATACACAATCAAGTCCAAGTAGTACAACAATGCACCTGCGGAGTCCTGGAGGAAATCCACTTCCTTGACAAATAATATTTTACAAATCTGGTTGGAATGCTCATCTTACTAAAACCCAAACACAGACACCCTTAGAAAACCTGCTTTTCTATTTCTGCCAAAACAGGTTTTTCCATTGGAAGCATGAGCACCATGAATCATGAATGCAAAGGTGAAGCAGATGATCATTCACGAGGAGTTGGATTCCTTTTGAACAAGGCGTAGGCATCACTATATATCGCTATCAGGTTCGAGAATACAGCAAGGACGATCATGAACACGCATAAGATCTTGTCTCTCTTTGTCGCTATGTTGTGACGATCCCTGCAACACCAAAGACAAAAATACCAAATTGAGAACCAAAGGCAACGTAAATTCCCTGCACCCTTTCCACAATTATTTGCCAACATCTCAGTATTTGCCAAAATAGTGAAAGCAATCAGTTTAATCATTAGATATACGGCCCTTTAAGTTTCATGAACACCAGCGTGATTCACAGAGTAATATCGGAATGACAAGGAAAAAAACAGAGAAGGACAATCAAAGTCAAAAGTAAATCCAGAAACACTCACCCAAGAGTGATAGCAGCAGGAAAAATGAACCCGAGACACACTGCAGCAGTTGCTCCAGTGAACTGGAATGCATCCCAGATGCTTGGTATGAAATTTGCACCCAAGAAGATGAGAGTAATGAGTGTAGTGGTTATCAAAGTGAATCTTTTATTGTCCAAAACCAGAGGCCTAGCTAAGGGAAAGAGCAGGCCATCTATATTGAGGCGCAATGGGAAGAATACAATGGGAAATACAAGCATCAAATGGGCAGCATAGCTCACACGAACAGCATCATTAAGCAGGGAACCATAAGGTATGCCAAGATCGGTGTCAAAATTAGCAAGAACATCATCGAGAGTTGATTCACCAAATAGGAGAAATCCAAACACACTTGTCAAGACATAGACACTTGAGCATAAAGCAAGTGAGGCTCGCACAACTCCTTTTATCTGAGTAGAGTCCTCAAGTTCATTATCGATAGTGTGAACTGCAAACAAAGTGCTTCAAATGATTAGTCCTTGTCAATCAGCACATTCCATTTCAAAGGTTAAAAGAACATACAATAATTAAACTTCAAAGCCTAATCACTAAATGGGAACTGTGACTCGGGGGTTCAAGAGATGAAATTTCCCATTTTGGTGGTTAAATTGGTTGGCTTGGTCTAGTTACGAAAACTGTAACCAGATTGAGAAATATTGTACTAGAAAACACAACTAGAACATTGAAAGAAAATATTATAAATGCATTTGAAATAATGGTAAGGAAGTGCAAGAACCTAGGTTAAGCAAAGTTCAGCAAACACCTGTATTCATTCTCTATCATTGTCAACGGGGAAAAAAAGGAGATATTTGTTCAATAATGAAACAAAACCAAAATAAAAGAAACCAAACAGCCTTTCAGAAGGCAAGTGAAACTAAGCAGTTTAAGTAGGCATGGCACAGAATAATGCTTAGACGAGAAAATGATTATTTCTGAACTTGAAAAGTGAACTCAACCCAACTTGAAACATGATTTCGGATTAGGCCTGCTGACATAGTATTCATAAATTCTAGTAGAAATGAAGAATGACAATAAAGCTAAAGAAGAAGGAACAAAGTAAAGAAGAATTCGCTTGAATACCGTTGTAGTGGCAGATGTATGCAGTAACTAGAACAGGAACCGCGGTGAAGAGGTTCAGCAATGATGACAAATCAGTAACATCAGGAAGCAATCTTGGCATTGCTACATTTCCACTTATCAACTTCATGATTGTGATTCCCACAGTGATAATGAGAAACACCAGCGCCAGACCAACTGATAACCCAGATGTGAAACTCAAAGAATCTGCAACCATACAAAGACATATTTGGTCTCCATGCTCACTGAAGCATCACAAGGCTAACAAAAATGATGTAATAAATTGCATCACCATCTACACAACTGGAATCTTAAGTGAATGGTTGACGTAAAAAAGGGTAACGTTCATGAATTCCACATGCCAAAATAATAAACAGGACGTTTGAAAAAATAGAATATGTAAGTTTGAAAGCATCAAATTGACCATATTTCATGAGGTATCATGCAAAATACTACATAAACTTCTCGATTAGAAATAAAGGTTCGTAGTTAAAATTGAAAAGATAAATAAATGAAATGGTTATCAGGCCCAAAGCGTGTTAGGAAAAAAGTAAACATAAAGCGCCACTAGCAAAAATGAATAAACTACAAGCTGCCATCTATGTTTTATAGGTATTAGCACTGTGTAAAACACTGTAACTTTTGTCAATAATTGATTCATACATAATAATAAATAATCTGCTCTCAGGATAACTCACTAATTGCTTCTGTCAAATTGAGGCATAGTATGATAGTACTGACCAATTCGCTTGAAGCATCCCAAGGGAGAGAAAACTGCTAGAGTCGTAACAAGAAGAACAAAGCTACGCCCATTCCACCAGTGTGCTCCAAACCACCCTTCAAGGAGACCCGCATGGTGTACTCCACTAGATGATGTTCCAGAAAGCACATCACCTTCAAGAATACCAATATCAAAGTCATTCCTTCATTAAACAAGATATCCAGAATATCAATAGCTAAACAATTCCGGTGCAAGCCTCCTGCAGTGAGCGGAGTTTTGATGGTCTGGATGTGCGCAGACCTTATCCCACATAATTTGTGGAGAAGCTGTTTAAAGAATCGAACATTTGTCCTCTAGGTCATGCTCGTCTGTCCCCGATACCAATAAATATCAAATATCAGGAGTACCAATATTGAATGAAAAGATCACTTTTAATGAACCAGATATCCAATAAATATCAAATAACATTTATGCCAAACAGTAGAGTATAGCGGCCTACCAATTATAATCATGTAGACAATGAGTACACCAATGTTGTTGACCAAAACAGATATCTGCAACAATATCCTCCCAACTTTTCCATAGGCATCCCCCATTAGGGCTCCATAAGAGTGAGTCTTTCCAGCCCTGCTAAATCTAAGCAACAGTTCAATCGAGGACTCAGTCAAGAAAGCCATGAAGACAATCATGGCAATTCCAAGACCAAGGCCTAACACTTTCATGGTTGCTGGCAAGGCCATGATTCCAGCACCAACAATTGTTGTTGATAAATTGAACACAGCCCCTGTAAAGGAAGCCCCATTGAACTCGCCAACTTCCTCCTCGTGCCTTCTGGGCAATAAGGGAGATTTCTCATCAACAACCTCCTTTCCCCTCCTTGATTTCTTCTCCTTCTTTGGAGCAAGATTTCCAATCGTCATTGACCAAAATGAATGGTAAATCTACAGCAGTTCAACCACTTAGGCTGCCTTGAATATACCTGCGTGCATAAAGACTCAAAATTAGCTCTGAATCAACAAAATTCTTGTAATTGAGTCAGGAGACAAACTTCAATTCACAGTCCTAACCAGTAAACTTATAAGAAAATGCTGAAATATAACAGATTCCAGCAGAACCGGGATCTATTTCTCCGTGGCTATCAAGAAAGTTGGATCTATAATAATCAGTCCCAATTCAACCCAGAAAGAACCTAAATTGTACCGATAAAAGATTCAGTTACAGGCAGTTATAGACGATATTTAGCATAAAAAGGTGAGATATTTCAAATGTAATCGAACCCAATTTCTAAAACAGTTAAATAACAAAGCCATATACCTATATCCACAAACATGCAAATCACAAAACCAACCTGATCCCAGAGGAAAAACGACAACTGATGAAGACCCAGAAACAGAACTATCAATATTGAGAAAAGGCGAAGAAGACCCAGAAATTTTTCAGTAGAAGGAGAGACAGATTCCTTTCCAATCTTGCAATCTTAACCTTGATTCTGTATCAGAAAAGAGAAACGGGCTACGCGTAACGAAAAAGACTCGTGTGTGGGAGATACGAATTGACCCAGAATGATAATAATTAATTAATTATTGAATACAAGAATTACAATGCTTTAGCCGTTAAAATGGGTAATTACCAAATCGGACAGTACAACCGAAATTTCGCCCGCTCGGCTCCTCATCATCACTTGCAATAAAAATGTACGTGCGTACAATTAATTCAGGGATAATAATTAGCCGTAATTGGCCTCTACATTCTTTCAACCATTAGTAAGTTGCCTTACTGTGAAAGGAGTTCAATTTACAGCTTACCACAACATATTATGGCCTTATAAAGTATGCATTGAAATCTATTTATGTTGTAGGCAGGGACTCTATGAAATTCCGGGCTTTGTTTTAGATTTTTAATTTTTTAAAATTATATTTATATTTTGATTTCACTGACTTTATTAATTTAATGATATAATTTTTATTGAAAACAACAATCAAATTCAATATAAAAATTGCATGATAATTCTGAACCGTTACATATTTCATACATTTTTCAAGTTGTATTTAATTTTATTTCAAACGAAATTTATGTCACTAAATCTATAAAATCGATCTGCATACAAACACGACTTTTTTAAAAATTGAACCCTAAAAGCGATTTTTGGCTTTTTAGAATATACAGTAGAGCCGCCCGAGCACTCGGAACTCTATGCAATCTCCTTGGACATATTTATTAATTATTACCTATAAAAATTATGCATTGCAAGTTAAGTAGTTCTATTATCTTAATCAATATGTTGAACATTTATTTAATTTTATGATTTTATTCCAATTAATTATTAGTTCGTTAGGGCTTAACGAATTCATTCCCTTTAGGGTTATCACTTATTGTTTAGGTTATAACATGAAAATTCGATACACGAGCTCGTTAGGGTGGGGTTTAGCGAATTTTTTCTCCTTATGATTTAACATTTATTGTTTAAGTTACAACATGAAAATTCAATATACGAGCCCGTTAAGGTTTGACGAATCCGTTACCTTCAAGATTTAAAATTTATTTATTATTTATATATGAGCAACCATAAACTCATAAAATACAGGTCATTTATCACTATCCTTTTACAACAGTCCTAAGAAGCAGCCGAGTTACTAGTCATTAGTGATCAGTATTAATTTAACCAATTGTGTGTAAATGTCTGTTGGTGAGTCTAACCTTGCTGTTAAAATAAATAATTATCTAATTCCAATTATTTTATATTTTAATAATTAACTTGGGTCTGTGGTTGTGAGTTGTGACAACTGAAAGCTTAAGATCCACGAGATACCCAGGCAAGCAAATTAATTGGCAAGTTTTGTTTAATAATATTTGGATTAAATTAACAAATCCTTGATACATGACAAGTAGTTTTCTAGTTCTGATTCAGAAAGCATGATGTGTTAGTATAAAAATAAATAAAAAAGAAAAAGAAAAAAGAAAGCAAGGTGTGGGCCCAATGGCCCAACTAGCCACTAAAAGCCATCTATAATGGACCCTTTTATCAAAGCGTCGGTCGTCAACCCGGACACGGGGACCCGCGTACGAGAGGTTTGTGGGCTTTTCTTTCCAAGAAGCTCTAAGCAAAACATTGTGAGCCCAATTAGGCTTACAGAGTGGGCCCAAAGCTGTCCAAAGTCCAAACCCGAACCAGATTACTGTTACGTGAGTACGTGACGAGGTGGGGATCCGACACATGTCACAGAAACCCCTAATCATAGGACCGATTCACAGTAGTGAACACATGAGATTTAGTTAATTAAACAATTAAACTAATGTTCATGCGAAACCCATTTGGAAAGAGAAAGATTTAATGCACAAATATTCTTGATTTTCGTTTCGCTACACTTCCGTGCTCTGTCAAGAAAGGTATGCCGAGAACTGTCATCTCTGTGTTTTTTCCTTGATGAATTTGACTATTTGAGGAATTGCATCTCTTGCTTGATGGAAAATAATGAAAATTAGTTACAGCGGTAGGGGTGGAGGCTGATGGAAAATTTTCGAGATGGGTATCTTTTAGTTTTGGTTTATTGACTGTTTCTGGAATCGTATAAATATGTTCTTGTTGATTTGTGCGGTATTTTGATATGGGTATCTGTGGTTTGAAGTGTTTCTTGATGGTATGACTTATGAGGAGTCCAGAAGGGTTTGGCTATTCTTCTATTCCTAGTAGATGTGAATTTGCATCTGCACTGGTAAAAAAAGTAAACAAATCCCGTGCTTAAGGTTCCTGCAGTGGGCATTGGAACATGAGTGCGGATCTTAACCCACATAATATGTGGAGTGACCCTTAAGGGTTCGGCTATTCTTAGTAGATGTGAATTTGCATCCGCACTGGTGTTAAAATTTATTTTGTACATGCTTTAGGCGGCTTAATATGCTAAGGAAAATTAGGTGCATCAAGTTTGTATAATCCCGCAATGGATCGCGAGTTAGGTCTACATAACTACTGTGAAAGGGGGGAGAAGTATTTATTTTGGAAGGTTATGTAACTTATGTTATCTTTTATAGCATGAATTTTTCTGCCTTTGTATAAAAATTATGGGAAACTCAAATTGAATACCAAGTGTTTTGAATCAAAATTGCACATAAAGGTCCAGCTATTTATTCTTCTACCCACTTGAAGAGTTTTCCAAACTCAAAGTTCTAATTAGTTCAGATCAGATATTGTTGCTCTGTGTTGATATTTCTTTTGCCAGGTTCCGTCATTAGTTTATAAAGATTGCTGCAGGGATGTCAAGCATTTAATTTTTTATTCGTTTTATCTTTTTAATTTCAGGATTTGAAATCCTTGTTACAAACTAAATGAAACATCTCTATATTCCCTTAGTTTACCATTTTAATTTATGGTCCCTTTCATCTCTTTTGTTTTCCTGATTTTTTTTTTTAATATAGTTGACCTGGAACCAGCAAAAACTGGAGCACAGAAATGGATATGAATGGCATGCATGGCTCAAGTGTTTCTGACGATGTTAATACTGGTGATTCAGAGGTAGATTCAAATAAAGTAGACTTACTTGTAGAGGTCTCCTCTAATGAAGAGGCTATTGGAGTTCTAGGGACTGCAAGTGAAGTCTTAATGAGAACAGAATTGGATTTAGCATGTTCTTCAGAGAAGCTAGTTAACTTAAATGTGCTTATGATGCATGTGGCAACCAGAGAAACTGATTTCGAAGCATTTGTGTCCGATAAAGAATATGCATTAGATGATTCTGTTCATCAGTCCGCCCTGGAATGTGACCTCTTATTAGGAATTTGTGATTCAGAGGTGGAAGAACTGGATAGATTCATGGCTATGCTGCAAATTGAAGTTGCAAATATACGTGAGATGATTTCTTCCTGCAAACATTCTATGGATGCTTTCCTGGAGGTGGAAGAAAAGTTGCGTGATTCTGAAGAAACATTGAAGCAGTCACAGCATCAAATATCAGACATCAGGATTCAATCTTCCAAGTTCCAGAGGATATCTTCAAGTCAGGCTGGGGAAGAAACCTGTAAGCTGCGTATCTCATTTAGTAATTACATTTGATCCATATTTATATTTTGGGGCATCAGGGGTCATAATATGAGAAAAATAACTTTCAATATTTGTAAAAGGTTCGGTCTGTGCTAGTTCTGAAATTTGACTAGGTACAAAAATTACTGAGAATTTGATTGTTGAACTCAGAAAAAAGCTTCATCTCCTCCCCCAACCCCCACCCCCAAAAGTTAAATAATGAAACAGTACACAAGCACATGTTAGGAGCATTTTAATAGTTAACTGGCTGATTTCTATGGATATGTAGCAAACATTTTTGCCAAAGAAAAAACCTTTCTTTTGTGATTTCTTTGCACTTTGGTACTTTCTAATGTGTGCATGTGGATAGGGAATGATGACAAAGGGGGAGCATCTCCAGAAGATGGTCGGTTTTTTAATATGAACAAAAACGAAAATTCTGCTGAACAACAAAGACATATTCTGAGGAAGCTTGAGAAATCTTTGGCAAGAGAAATTGATCTTGAGCAAAATTTGACTGAAGCGAGACAAATTGAAGAAGAGCTCAAAGTAAGACTACTCTCTTCGGAACAAGAAGCATTCTTTATCCAGGAAGAAGCGACAGATGTTTGTGAGAGGTGGTTTGAGTCGGAGAATGCTGCTGAGGTTATGATGGGAATTTCCAAAGATTTATTGGGTCAACTTCAGATTGCTCAATTTAATTTAAATGGCTCAGCTCATCGAGAATCTCAGTTAATCTCGAAGCTTGAGGATTCAAAACAAAAATTATATGAAGCTGAAAGGAGGGCAAGTACCACAGAAGCCAAATGTAAATCATTAGAAGAGAATAACAAGGAACTTCATGAAGAACTTAAAGCCATCCGTGATGCATCTGAAAAGGTTAATTCACTTGAGACGCAGCTGAGGGAATCTGATATCCAGCTACAGCATGCAGTGGCATCTGCTGAGGCTAGTCAGGAGAAGCAAGACATGCTGCACAATGCAATCAAAGATATGGAAAATCTAATTGAGGATCTGAAGTTGAAAATTTCAAGGGCTGAAAGGAGGGCTGACGGTGCAGAGGATAAGCACATCATTTTATCTGAAACAAATGCAGATCTTAATGATGAACTGAGCTTTTTGAGGAGTAGAGTGGAATGCCTGGAGGCATCTCTGAGCCATGCTGAGGAAACAAGAATGGTAACTGCAGAGGATATTGGTTCTCGGACAAAAGTGATAACTAATTTGCTGATGCAGTTGGCCGTTAAGAGAGAGCAACTTCATAAGCAGGTAGACATTGATATTTTCTGACCCTTGTCAAAACTGATCGGCATCATCATCACCCTAAAACCAAACAATTTGAGACTGGGTTTCTAACCTATATAAAAAGTAATGACTTTTTAACAAGAATTCACGTTATGGGGTTTGGATTTTGTCGATTTTAAACATAACAGCTATGCCACAACTATACGAGCCAAAGTAAAATGGGCGATCATCAAATTTAGTATTCTCACCTTCCTTCTTCTCATAAAAAAGTTGCTTATTTTTTTTGGTATGCAGATATATTCATTGCAAATGGACAACAAGATTTTGACAATGAAGCTACAGCAAACAAAAAATACTTCCTCTGTTGTTAGCAGTCATGATGATGGAGGTGATAGTAAAGAATCCCATTTCACTAAACACAATGTGACTGCTGGACCCGGTGAAAGAGAGACTAAGGAAGAAGTATTTGAATTCTCTGCTACTGCTGCTGAGGTATGTGCTTCCTATTTCATACATATACATAATAAGCTGGCTCTCATGTTCATTAGCTAGAAGTGGAAGATCTATTACTATCTACTCCCATGGGCTTTTATTTCTCTTGCCTCTAGAAATTGTGCTCAAAATCAGAGAGATATGTCTATGGCGTCTGTTTGATATAGAAGCTATTAGTTTTTTAGTGTGGTTGGACAAGGATCAGAATTCTTTTGGGAAAAGGGAAAACTTGCTATTTTTTTTAAGTGTATTATCTTGGTTCTTTCCCCCTTGATTGTATTATCTTAATTTTTAAATATTGTGAGAAAAAGACTTTTGGGCAAAGGGAAAACTTGCTAGTTTTTTTAAATGTAATATACTTTTTTTTCCTTGCTGCAGAAAAAGACTGATAAAAATGTCTCTTCTAGTGAGAAAGAAGTAGCGCCTACAGATTCTGCATCTGAGCTTGGGAGGGTGAGGAGAATAGACGCAGGGGTGCTTAACTTCAAGCACTTTCTAATTGCAGTACTCTTCTTACTTATTTCCTTGGCAGTTTACTTACTTCAATTAGAAAAGTGCCCATTTTGATGGTCTCACAAGAGTTCCTCATCTACTGATTGTGAGAATTATGGTAATTGGCTGCAGCCTGTATGGTTGACTGTTTTGGATTGGTCAAGTGATCTTGATGGTTGTTCCTCTAGTCAGGCTCGACATATGTCACGTATTGCAGGAGAAGTTTATGAGATGTATATCTGTTGGCCACCAACTTCATAGAGGAGTTTATCTGTGGAAAGTGGAAACAATGAATGTATTTTACAAATTGGTCTGGATTTTGGTTAGGAAGCTGGTGTGCGAGTTCATTAGAGTTTTTGTTCCATGAAAGAAGCTAGAGTTTTTGTACTTTCTGCAACTCCTTTGACCAACTAAAAGTAACCGATTTTGACTGAGGTTGAAATGTTATTCACGTTGAAAGGTTTTCATTTTTGTATAGTGAAACTTAGTGAGGATCAAGCTCTTCATAGCTGTCTTTTTTTATGCAGTAATACTTTTATCTCCACAGCTTCTTGTTTTTTCCTTCCTTCTATAGACATTTGCGTTTCCACATACATCTCTACACGTATTTTCACAGTTTACTATGATCAAAGATATAAACGAACGAGCCATAGTTAGTGTTAGGGTTAATGAATGATTTACAAGTAAGTTTCCCATAACTAGGTTGAGTTTGCATCAGAGGTCGGCACTGAGTTCAAATAGTGATGGGTAAGCTCACACAACATGAAGCATGTAAAGCAAGTAAGTGAAGTACCTTAATGCGACTGATAGAATAGATCAGCTCCAGTGGATGAGACAATATCTGGAGTTAATTCAAAACTTATGGAGTTGTGGAGGCAAAAAAAAGTAGCGTTTTTAAATCTCTCATTTCATAAAAAAGCCCCTAACAAGATGGTTAAAAAATTTGTCAACCCTAGGAAGGCTTATGTTCCGATCTGTCATACTTCATTGATAAAAAAATTAGAGAATTCACTGCACCCATTGACCATTGTAACACAACCATATTCAGCAGTCACAAACTTCACAATGGATCCATTATATAAATGTAGAGTTTACCAGCCACTATATAAGATTCGCAACTGGAAAATGAAGCATCACAGCTTCCCCACATTGACACTTCAAAAAATTAAGATTCAAGGTTGATGAGCAGAAAGATTCGCACAACCAAATCAGCTAATACAATGACAAAGATAACGTGAACTTACAGAACATCGAACAAGCCTAACTGAAATGCCTCTCATTATACCATCTGCTGATGGCATTGTCCAAATACGAATAAGAGTTTGGTACCCAAAATCCAGGCCGCAAGAACCCTGCTGCAAAAAAGGTCCAGTGATACAAGACCACGAAATGCAAGTAGGATGAGCTCAAAGGTCTACTAATAAGATAAGTCTGTAACCACTTTTCAGTTCATGATATGAAGTGTGCAAGTCCCTAACTGAATCTGCGAGGGGAGTTGGTGTACCCCTATAAGAATATTATCAGAGCACGGATTCTATACTGTGATGGTGGCTCCATACAGGGTAAGGCTGTTAGGCGCTTTGTCCTTTGGGTGCACAACCGGCTGAAAGATTTTCATTGTTTCTCCTTCAAGCACTAGGGTGCCTTTTCGAAGTGTGTGATATGCGAAATAGTTTGTACTACCTCACCAGTTGTCCCTTGAAAGCTGGTTTCGCTCAAAATGCGGTCATTATGTAGCCAGTTTCTTCTTTGGGCTTGTATACTCTTCCATGTAGTTACGCTTGAAATCTCAAATTGTGCCATTTCTCATGCCCAAATTTTTCATGAGAAATACTCTCGTCCAAACTTTTAAACCATATGAAATTCTTATGCAGCTGTTCCTGACCAGGAAAGCTGTCAGTAGTAACATGTGACTAGTCCTCAAGCAACATAGATTGCTCGATATCCTTTGCAGAATACTAACTCTCATTCTCTTATTGTTGCAGATAATTTGTTAGAACGGCAAAGAAAATTCTCATTTTGGCCAAGACCCATATACTGGATTTCTGATTTCTAACATAGATCGCTCTATATGCTTTGCAGAATACTTACTCTCGTTCTCTTATTGTTGCAGAGAATTTGTAAGGATGGCAAAGAATGAATTATCATGTTGGCCAAGCCCCCATATAGTGGATTTCTAACTGATTTCTTTATGAATTCATAAATGAAACCCGGAACTCCTCTACAGCTCCACCAAGAAACGAAAAGCAGGAAGGTCACTTGCTAAAGACATGAGGAAGTTGAGCAAAGACCATTGCAGAGGGAAGTAAAACCTCTGTTTGGGAAAAAAGCAATGATGAAGATGTTGGTCCAGAAATCCTAAACCTCATAGAAGCGAAACTACAGATTGTACATGCAGGTTTGGAGATCTCCTTGATGCTCTTCTTCATCTGCTTCCTCATCTAGCAAAAAGTCAATGTTAGGTACATAACCCACCCACTTCATCTCACCAATGAGCAAAACTAGCTTCTCATAAATCTCGTTGCATCTTGGATGAGCCTTGTCCCCGACAAGAAATGCATGTACCTGATCCTTTACCTCAATCCAGCTGCAACCTGGCTCCTTTTTGAGCTTATTATGCCGCATCAGCTTCCTCATTTTTGAAACTTCTCCCCACATGCCTGAATCAGCATAAATATTTGACAGAAGAATATAAGCAGAAGAGTCTTGTGGCTCCAACTGCAAAATATAACTTGCTGCTTTCTCTCCCACCTCTACATTTCCATGGAGCTTGCAAATATTAAGCAGAGTTCTCCATGTAACAGCATCAGCTTCAAAAGGCATCTCTTCTATAAGTTTTAAAGCCTTTCTAATCTGACCCGACCTTCCTATTATATCCACCAGACAGGAATAATGCTCTAGCTGAGGATCTAAACCATAGTTGGTTTGCATTGTGTCAAAATAATGCAACCCTTCCTTGACAAGCCCCATATGTGCACAAGCTCGAAGGACTGAAACAAAGGTTGCATGGTTTGGCTTCAAGTTGTCAAGTTTCATAGCTTCAAAAATTTTAAGGGCCTCTTCTCCAAGACCATGCTGAGCATAGCCAGAAATAATGGCATTCCATGTCACTAAATCCCTCTTAGGCGCTTTCTCAAACATTAGTTGGGAATCTTGCATGTTTCCACACTTTGAGTACATATCAACAACAGTACTGCATATATACACATCTGATTGCAATTTTTGCTTGATAATCTGAGCATGGATTTGCCTCCCAAGTTCAGCAGTAGCTAGATTGGCGCATGAATCAAGAACTGCTGCATAAGTGAAGCTATCTGGCTTTACACCCTCTTCCAACATCCGAGAAAAAAAAATTAGACCATTCTCACTTTGATTTTGTAGTGAGAAACCGGAAACAATGGCATTCCAAGAGACCGTAGTTTGTTGTTCTGTTCTGCAATGGACCTTCTCTGCCTCTTCCATCATTCCACACTTGCAGTACATGTCAACGAGTGCACCTCCAACAAATGCATGCAACCCCATTCCAGATTTTATTATTCTGCCATGTATCTCCATGCCAGAGTTCAAAGCTTCCCTACTTACACAAGCTTTCAAGACACTACCATAAGTGAATTCATCAGGTTCCATCCTTGAAAGCAGCATTGCAGCAAAAAGGTACAGTGTTTCCCCCTCATACCCATTCTGCTCATGAGCTGCAATAATGGCATTCCAAGAAACAGCATCTCTTTGCTCCATTTCATCAAATACCCAAAAAGCTTCAACCATACCTCCACATTTTCCATACATGTCCAAAATGGCATTTGCCACACATACATTTGACTTCAAAGTACTCTTAATTGCCAGACCATGTACTTGAAGTCCTTCTACATTCCGTTTGATTGCTGCACATGCACTAAATGCTCCAGATAAACTTATTTGATTGAACCCAATACCAGATTTAAGAAGAAGCTTAAAGACCTCTAGAGCTTTAAATCCTAGGTTATTTCTGACTAACCCAGTAATGAGGGCATTATAAGATTGCAAATTATGTTTCGGCATCCACTTAAATAGCCTTTGAGCATCCAGCATACTGCCACATTTTGCGTACATATCCAAAGTGGAAGTTGATACAATGACGTCTGGTCTATAGCCGTTCTTTACTGCATGGCAATGCAACTGAGCGCCCAACCTCAACGCAGATAACCCTGCACAGGACCTAAGAACACTGGCATAAATAGATTGACTAACTCCAATTCCTGCCCCTTGCATCTCTTTAAACAGTTTGAAGCCCTTAATAAACTGATTGTTTTGAACACAACCAGCAATAATAGCACTCCAAGAAACTGAATTCTTTTCAGGCATTTCTTTAAAAAAACACAGGGAATCATCCAAATTCTTGCATTTGGCATACATATCTAGTAAGGCACTCCCAGTCACTACATCACTATCAAAACCCATTTTAACTGCAACGCAATGAACTTGAATCCCCAAATCATAGTCTTCCAAAACAGCACACAGTTTCAAAACCACTGCCAAAGTTGTCCTATCAAAAGCACCGCCTGATTTCCCCATCTCCACAAAAACATCAACTGCTTTCCCATAGTCACAGTTCAGTAAGTACCCCGAAATAATAGAATTCCACGACACAATATCTCTCTCAGGCATTTTGTTGAAAAACTCTCGAGCAATCCCCATTTCCCCACAACTTGCGTACCCTGAAATCATGGCATTCCACGAAACAACATCCCGTTGAGGCCTATCATCGAACACCCTGTGCGCATAGTCCAGAAAAGAGCATCTTATGTAGAACTGAATCAAACAATTGGTAACAAAGATTGATGGACTGAACCCAGAAACAATCATGCGAGAATGTGCTTGTTTTCCAGGATTTAGAGCTTGCCGATAGCCACATTCTTGGAAAATGTGAGAGAAAGTCTTCTTCGGCTTGGTGGGTAGTGTTGTGCAGAGTCTAACGATAGAGATTTTACAGATAGGCTTAGTACTTAAAAGTAATTTGTGAGAGATGGGATGTGCCATAGAACCTTAAGGCATGGCCTTGGCAGGTCCTTCGTACGACCGTTAGCAGTCAAGTTCTATAATTTGTTTTTAAGAAATTAAAAGTCAAAAAACCACTTGGATCCCTTTTATGCAAAATTGGAGTTGTAGGGAGTAAAGAGAAATGGCTTTTATATAAGGATGAACATTTCTTAGCAGATTGAAACCCTGGGAAGTTATCCGCAAATTTAAACAACTTTCTCAATGAAATTGGAACTATTCCTAATTTCCCATCCAATTTGAAACACTCAACTTTCTTGCCAAAATCCAAATTACATGACTAAAATTTGTGAGTTATGTTTGGAAACTACCGAAAAATAGGTCCTCATAAAATGGAAAGAGGAAAATTAACCCCAGCCAGTCTTTCTTATTTAAATTAGAGATGACAAATTATATTTGATGTGAACCATCGAATTTATTTGATTCAAGATTAAACTAAATTTGAAGGTAAGTCTGAACTTAAATATAGGGTTGTCCGTTCGATTTTCGAAATCAAAATGTCTGAATTGATTCGGTTATGATATTTTAAAATCCATAATCGAAAAATATATATCAGATAATCAAACCATAAAAATCAAATTTTTTCGGTTCGATTTAGATCGGATTTATGTTTTGACGATTAAAAAAAAATCATTAATCTAGTATGATTAAAAAAAGGTCAAGGATAATTAGAGGACTAAAATTATTATAAATTCAAAAGTTAAAATAATATAAATACATAAATAATGTTGTTTTCAATGAAGTGAGTGAAATAGTGAGGCATGAGAAAAGTGGGGGAGGATATGTTATTTTAAGCCCTAATAAATAAATTAGAAATTGTATTTGGGCATAATTCTTTAATTTTTTAGCCTTAATTATTTTAAATAAGTAAATATATAAAACATAATAAAAAAAATTATTTGATTTTTTGAGTTAAATCCAAAAAAAACCGAATCCGAAAAATCTCTAAATTCGTAACCGAATCCGAAACCGTTAACCAAAAAATCGAAACCGAAAAATCGAATAACCACGGTTCGGATCGGTTCCTCGATTGCGGATCGGATTTGGACACCCATACTTAAATATTCTATGTAAAATCTAATTCAGCTCCAAGTGCAATTGGAATACAATCAAATAAATACATTCAAAAATTTAAATCAATTCAAATCCAACCATATAAGTATTTCATAAACATTTTTTAGGTTTTACCCGGACCATTTTTTTGCCGTCACTACATGGCAAAATCATAGTCCGGGGGCGTATTGTGCATATACAGAACCTTGTAGCATCGAATAAAATCCCTTCACCTACTGAAATTCAAAATAAACAGACTAGTAAACTGGGCGACATTTCGTCGAATGAAATACAAATACAAATTCATTAGCAATGGCTGAGCTCTCAATCCCACTCTTCCTTCCCCAAGAAGACCCATCGTCGGACCTTGAAACCCTAAACCTGGATCCTTTTCCCATTCTCCCCGATAACCCCTTTTACGCTGATTCGATCTCCGACTCCGGCTCCGGCTCCGAGTCCGATTTCCTTCCAAACCTTCCCGATAACCCCTTCTACGCCGACCCAGTCTCTGCCGCTGAGTCCGAATCTTGTTCTGATTCCGTTCGTGGGTCAATTGAGGATTTTTACTTTTGGGGATTGGAAGATGAGAGTCGAGATTCGATCTTGACGAATCTCGCAGATGCGCCACCGCTGTTTGTGCCCGAATCACGCGCCGATTCGGGGCTTAGGGTTGTTGGGATTGATTCGAAATCCGATCCGGACCCAGAACCGTACAATGAGGTTATTGATATGGACTTCGGGGACGACGATGCTGGCTGGACGGGTCGCGTCCGCCATTATTTCGAATCGGGGCTTGATACTGTCTGGGACAACCTTTTCGAAGGTCCCAACCGGCCGCCACCCCGAACGACTACAAATAATGAGGAATTGGGGGAATGGGAAGAGATCAATCAAAGAATCAACGAGGAATCATCGTCGTTATCGTCACTGTCTATTTCATCGGCGACTATTTCGGCTCAAGAAAGCGAATGGGAGTTCTTGCTGTCAGTCAACATGAACAATCCTGGGTCAAATACGTTTTCCTTTCAATACCCAAATGACAGTATCGATGATTCGTTCTCTTTGGATGATATCCTCTATGAGGTCCTTTTTGGGCAATCTCCGGACAATGAGTATGATATTGTTTTTCAAGGAAGCCCACCCGCTGCCAAAATCGTGGTGGAAAATCTTCCGATGGAGGAATTGGGTGAGGAAGCAGTTTGTGCAGTTTGTAAGGACGATATTTCAAAGGAGGAAAAGGTGAAAAAGTTGCCTTGCAAGCATTATTTCCATAAGGACTGCATTTTACCTTGGTTGGGGATTCGCAATACGTGTCCCATTTGTCGGTATGAGCTGCCTACAGATGATCTTGAGTATGAGAGGAGGAGACACAGGAGGAGGACAGCGGAGAGGACTGCCAGCGAAGATTCCAGGGAAGGTTTGCAACTTTTCCAGTATTTCCAAATGTTTAGTTAACGAGTATCACTCTTCATTATATGTAAATACTTTATGTATTGGTGAGTTTGTTGCTGTCTATCCTTACATGGATTAGAATTTTGTCATGCAGAATAATCCTGCTACAATTTAGAATAAATTATTTATATGTTTTTTGAGAATTTGTAAGAAATCTAGTTTGCATGAGTTGTTTATTTATTTTGAAGAGAACTTGTTCATATGGTTTGAGGTTGATTGATAAATCATGTATGACATTTTGATCAATTTTCTTGTGTTAGTAGTTTATGTATTTCACCTTCACGGATTGGGTCGTGGAATGGAAAAAGGGATAAACAGTGTCTATGAACTCGGAATCCTTATATGTGCTTCCGAGCTTCTGTTCAATAACAGTTTCTATGTCATTTCGTCAGCGGAGTTTTTGGACATTCTTCAAAGTGTTATGGTCTTTAGGCTGAAATCAATGTGTCTATGCCACTCTTGCTCTCTCTTCCCCCATTTCCCTCCTTCCCTAGTGCCACTTAACATTTTGCCAGCGGAGTTTTGGAACATTTGAGAATTTTCATATTTGTACGAATGATGCTTACAGATTTTTCAGCTTGTCATCATTGAGTGTTCATTCTACACATTAGCCTTTCAGGTGGTGTCCTTGCTACGAAACTGTTTATTTGCATATAGTTTCATTTGAAGTTGCTCAAACAAAGTGAAACATATGAGACTACTACATCCATACGTTTTCTTTAAGGGAAGTGTCCAATTTGCTGATTTCTTCTTGCACAGATCAAAATTGATGTATGCAATCTTGACTTGTAACAAACCCAGTATGATTGAACAGTTTTGAAGAGAAAATGATGAATGTGTTTGTGTTTGCAAACTAACTGTTTGTAGTCTCCATTCATTCCACATAAGTTTATGTAAGCACCTTGGCACTCGCACTTGTAAGCTGCAAGAATGATTCTACTCTTATGTTTGATTTGTTTTTTCAACTGATATATGTGATCTGCATTAACTGTATGTTTAATGGTAGGGGAAGATTTTGGCCATTTATGATGGAATATTTTCTAGGTTTTCGCATTGTAGGGGAATAATGTTCAGAGGAAAGATCTAACATTATTTTGGCTTTGGGATTGTAGATGGCCTAGGGATTGGTGTGTTTTGGGATGAAATGATGAATGAGACTGAAGTAAGTAGCGCATGTAAAGACTGATTTTGCTATTTAAACTGACACAACAGACATGACACCTATCTCTAAAGAGTGATTATCCTTGAGTTGGATCATACTAGAAGGATGAAGAGTTTTGGTATGAATAATTTTCAAAAAGGTATGTTTTTATGTATTTATGTTAGTGATCATAGCTGACGTGAATGTTGCCAAATTGCAATCATCTGAGTTTTTATCCCAAATAGAATCGGCTATGTGAGTTTATGAGTAAATCAGCGAGAATTCATCACATATATTTGTTTTCGCCATTCATTCTTATCTAAGATAATATTTTCATGAACTCTTATTGAATTCATATATTTTCTTCTTATTTAAGTCGAGTTTTTTAGGTTTCTAATATCTACATCAGTCTCTCCTACATAAATTTTCTCAATTCCACTCAACAAGACACACATCGTCTCTATTCGCTTTTTCTCCATAATGGTGTCTAATTTGTTATTAATATAACTAATAAACTCTCATGTTGCCAAATTGCTAGTTTTCGAAAAATTTGTGGGCTTATAATAGTTAATTTGTACATTTCTAAAGCCCAATTCATAAATCTTGGCAGGCCCAATCCATTATACGATTCTTATTATTAGGCTTGGGTATGTAATTATGCATTGAATACAAGAACTTGCCCCAATCCAGGCCTTGCAATAATACTATTTTAGTCAGTGCTATGGAAAGTAGAAAGAAACAAATTAGTCATTTCTTGAATGAATGAATGAAAATCCATGGGGGAGAGAGAGAGAGAGTTATTTCTTCAATCATTTAGGTGTTGAAAGGCATGATTTGTGATGGTGGTATCCTAGCTAATATGTTTCATGGCTAGGTAGTAGGCTACACATTCTTTGTTGTTTTTGGGTACAACTTGTCGTCAGAAGCCTCCCCCCACTTCCCATTGTCTGTAGGTTTTTATCCATATGGTCATGACAAATTGAAATGGTGGCTTCACCATTTATTTTGGGTAGAGCCACATTGGCACGAGGCAAGCCCTCCTTGTATCTTGCTCATCTTGTTTGCCCTAAATAGTCAAAAACACTATGTTTTTACTCTCACAAAATGTTAAATGATATATATAAACCCTAGGAGAGTAAAAACATGGACAGCCAACAAGTGGAGGAACAATGTCTACGCAAAAGGGTGCATATCGGAACATATCTTTGATAATTATATTGGTATGTATTTCTCATTATTGATGAATTGAAATTATTTGTCACATAAACACATATTCCAAGATTTTTTGAAAAATTAGGGTTATGGCAAACTGGGCGAAATACGGAATGTTGATATATGCACGTGCAATGTAGGATAAGATATTGTGCATTTTATTTTAGAAAACAATCTTACCTTTCCCATTTGGGAGAACCCATGAAATACCCAAGTATTACAACAACAACAAATTAATCCCAAAAAAGAATGATGAGTATTAATTACATCCTAATTCAACTTTATATTAAAAACAATAGAAGGGAAGGCCCTTTTTAATTGAGATAATCCAAACACACCTTCATTATCCACAATTGTTAGTGCATAGATACCGTCCTGCACATGTAACGTAAGACGACTCATGAACATCCATGCGTGCAAACTAGTAAAATGAACAAACTTTATATTGTTTAAGTTGATAAATGCAATAAATGATGACAAATCTTGATTAAACTTTGATTATGTGCACTAAGCAATCATTTTTATATGTAAATTATGCACTAAACAAATTAATGAGTGTTTGCTGATGAATGTTCTCTATATGTCCACCATTAATTGCATGCCTAAGCAAATCTCACGACCTCATTTAATTAATTAAGTAGAATAATTGCAGGAACAATGTATGATTTGGTAGTGGGGATTGAGGGACTGAGCTTTTGTGTTCTTTTTCAGGACCAATTATAAATCCTAAATTAATTTAATCATTCGGTCGGATTAAAAATAGAGGTACTTGTGTAAATTTTAATACCGACGATTTTACTGGAGAGTTTCAATATAGAGAGAGAGAGAGTGTAAGAATTATAATATTCTTGGGTAATCTTTGGATTTCCACTATATATCATTTGGTGATGGTGTCATTTTCTTCTGTTATGTTGTGAGCAAATGAAAGTTGATTAATTGGTCATTATTGAATGTTGATGAATCAAAAAGAAAAGTTTGATGCACACACATGATCATAAATACCCAACTCCCCCCACACACCATAAAATGGTGTAGGTAGTCAAAGTGGGGTGCACCAATTGTTCAGAGTGACGACTCTCTCCCCTATTTTTACAAGTTTCCTTTGAATGATGGGCGCAGGAACCTGAGAAAAGGTCCAAAAACCCCACCTTGAATTGACACGCTATGCAATAGGGAAAAGGATTTGTGCACTACGCACCACCACGCAGTCGTCATATCTAACGTGCGCTCGCGTTTTTCACTCTTTCTTGTTTCTTTTTTGAAAAGAAGGAAGATTTTTGAGGGGCAGTTAAATCAAGTACCCTGCCGTGCACAACCCAAATCGTTTTTCTAGGGCAGTTGTCTGTTGTGGGGTACCTTACTTTACTTCTCTCCTCCCAAAGTGCCCCTTGCTTTGTTTTGGGTTGTGGTTTATGTGCCCGATTGGAAGGCTATTATGGTAATATGGCATCGACATTGAATGTGCTCCTGATTTTTGATAGGTGGATAAGATACGGTAAGTTCAGTTAGTGGAAGGAGAACGCGTGCCAAAACACATCAATAAATATTATCCGCACGACCTTGTTTCACGTCAAATAATTTAACAAGTGAAAATATATTGTTGAGGGTGAACATTAACACTTATCAAGTGCACTTGAGTTCTAACATCTTTCAATGTGAGACTCTCTTACACCTTTACTTATATATATTACTGTGTTGAGTTATGTGAAATATAGGTTTTGGCAGATTTTAAGATTTTCGTATTTATCCTCAAATTTGACCAATTTAGAGATGACCAAATCGGACGGAGATGAATCATTTCATTTAAAAAACGCAAGTTAAACTCCTGATTATATTAACACATTGGGACTTTGGTTGTCAAAAATAAAATAAAATATAATATGAAACCATTAAGAGAAGAAGAGCATAACACAAACTTTTGAAATGGGTAGAGAGTCAAACTAATCTCTATCCAATAATGACTAAAAAAGAAATCTCAATCCAATTAGAATTAATGGAACATAAAAGTGTATATATAGATCAGCATTGACCAATTATGTGCAAGTCTTCAGGTGGAATGTGTAATATACAGTACAAGTACAATACTGATGTCAGTCTTTTGGTCTATTCAGTATTCACAAACCTCTACATACTCTCAATCTCCCCACAAAGAATACATAGAAAAAATGCTAAAATCTAGGGGAAAATGTAGTGAAATAGTTGACTTTGGGATCAACAGAGAGACGAGAAAAGAAGAGAGTGAGTCTATTTCTGTCTAATGATACGGTTGACCATTTGGTCCACCACTCAAACCTCTGAGTCTACACAGATACAGCAATATTGATCCTCCCAATAAGTATTTATTTATGTGTGTATATTTATTTAAAATAAGTATATCTACTTCTAAATGTGACCAGATGATTGATATTAAATTATAAACTCTAAAATACTAAACTCGAATCCTAAAAACTAAATCTAAAACCCTTAAACCCTAAAAAAACTCTAGCAACTAAACCCTAAACTCTAAAACAATAAACCCTAAAATCATAAACTTTAAACCCTAAGAACTAAACTCTACGCCTTTTTTTCTTCTTTTGAACCTTACGATTTCCACCCTCTTCCATTGTTCTTCACTAATCTCTAAATCCTAAATCAACTTTAAATTCTTACTGGATAATTCATATATATGTATGTATGTTAAGGGTGTGTGTTTCAATTCAAAGCCTCTTCAATTTAGTGGATTAACTTTTTAAGTACATCCATATCACCACCCCCACCCCCCACCACTAAATGGGGAGATCATCCCCACTCAACTCCTGTGGTGACTCCAGCTAAATATTGTTGCTAATATTAGTATGTCCTCAAAGCAAATGGAGATCAAATTAGTTAAGTGGAGTAAAACACTCAATTCCAATTAATAGCCTAATTATCTTAGTAAATTATTGTGAGTGGATTGGCCGGGAACCATTTTCTTCTAAAGAGCATGGATAATGACTTCGGCTAATCAATTTTGTTCCCCTGTGCATATATCAATTCCATTAGTCATAATCCATTTTCGATTGCTCGCTCTCTCAAAATATCAATTAAATAATTCTTATGTTGAAGGGATATTGAAGCAAACCAGAATATATCATCATCTTGAAAATTTAAAATGGTATGGAAGATTTTGAATTACTTGTGTGATTGAAATTCCATATTGGTGATCTATACTGAAGATATTTTAGTTAATATACACAAATGGATCCATAATTTATAGATTCGAGGAAGAAGTCAAGAAGCCTTTTTTATTTATTGAAGGAACCAAATTCAACTATTTGCATTGACATCCTGATCGAGGTTCTTGGAAAGAGTCAAGACTATCTAAGTACCCGAAAATTATAATTTAATATATTTTAATGATAACGTATGCTATATCTTGCCACACTATGAACAAGACCTAAAAGTCCTAAATAATTGAAGCATATGTCTACTCGAAAAATAATCAAATTGGTCTTTAGGGTAAAGTAATTTTTTTGCTCATGTCGTTTTGTTTCGAAAGAAGTGGTTGTTGAGTCATCAAGTAGTCCTCCTTCATGTAATTCTTCTTAATTGTAGTTTCACAAATGACAAGCTTTTCTAATTAATTACACAACCCTCACGCCACAAAATGTTCTATTGAGTTGAGATTATAAAAATTACTACCTTTTCTATTACATCACAATGCTTTTTAAAATATTGATACTATTTTTGGGGAGATATGACCAAAGAGTACCTATGTGCATACACGCACATCCATGAACGTGATTAATATACATGTTTGGAATATAAAAGGATCTAAAAACTCTTAGAGCTGATGATGGCGAGTGGCCAAATGTGTGTTGGAGTCTATGGTGGATTTTGGATTTACCACTATTCGTTGGGTTGACTCCAAGGAACAAGTTTATACAACACGCGAGCTATGAGCTGTCATGACATGGGCTTGAATCATGCGATGGACCTCATCGGGTCCTATGATTTGTATGGTCCAGATCATGGGCCTGTTGGGCCAACAGGCTTTGAGAGACCTAACGTCGTTTAGGCCTCATAGGCCCTGAGGCTACAGTGGGCCTATTTGAGTCGAGTTCCTTGTGGATGATTTTTGATCCATATAGGTGGAAACACATGAATATGTTGTGGCTCGAAGGACAACTCCTACATATTAGACTTGTGGTATGGTAGAAGACATGTCTCTCAGGGATCGAAAAACGAAGTGAGTGCTTCATGCCCGAGGGGGTGTGTGCTTGATTTGGAAGAGAATGACATGTGAGAGAGAGATTACTGAGAATTCGCAAGTGATTGACCTCAATAGACCCAGAACCTTAACTGCTTAAACAAAATATAGATGGAAGTGATTGCAATCCACATTTCATACAATGTGTTCTTTGTTCAGATCAAAGCCACTCAAGTGGGACCTATGCATAATGTATTGTCCTTGTTTCAAACCACTTATATATGCCATGTGTATTGCAACGACTCCCATCCCAACAAAATCACGATACAAAAATTTATGTGATTCAGCCAATTATACCTATATACTTTCATGGAATTGCAGAGTTTCGATGACTTTAGGGTTACAAGAGTATGAACCTCCACCTGTAAATATATAAGCCACAAACCAGGTCGAAGAATACAATAAAAATGCCCAATGATTTTTTTCAATGACTCTTTCTTGATTTCTATTTGTCAATAACACACACAAAACTTTAGTAGGATTTGACTTAATTAGCTTTCTTATCACCCACTAATATAACAGTAGTACTCACCAAAATATCAACTCCCCTCTTTCTCTCTCTCATGTAAGCAATAATTTGACTCGGAAGATGATTATCCACAACTAAACCCTCCATGGCCATGTGCCCGTGTTCGTACTAAAGTCATCGAGCCACACACTACATCCAATCATCAACTTATAGAAAGAGAGGATAGGTCTAAAGAGAGAAATTAGGGCATGTATGTATATATACACCCATAGTATTAATGTATGGTGTAAAACCTAGCTATATGAATAAACATGATCGGCATGACATGTTAAAAAAAAAGGGAAAAAAATCTCTCCAAGAATTCAAAAAGCCTGAATTCGATTAACACTGTGAGTAAAATCTTTGTAAACAGGCGTTGGGCTTTGACCCAACTTACACTATCGCCAAATGAAAAATTTATATGCTTGCAAATCAGACAGTCAAATTTAAGTTCATATTAGATGTTCAAATGACAAACTTATATGATGTAATTATTGGATAAAAAGAAGACATGTTAGTGGAGCAAGATTTGAAAGAAACTTGTCCAATGTGGCTCCAAATTGCCAACACTAATGGGGCTCACTAGAACTACCTTTTCTCCCCCACTCTAGCTATAAAATGCCATTGCTTCTCAAGCACAAACTTATTCAATCCCAAAAAAAACAATATTGTTGCATATTTTCTTTCAGTTTCACAATTAAGAGGTAGCAATGCAGCCAAGTGAAGTCACAGGACTCCACTACTTAATCCCTTCAAACCCATCACCATATTCATCTCACTTCAGCATGATCACCCCCCAAAACCACAACAACATGCCAACTCCATATCAAACTAACAGGATTGGCAATTACATTAATCACCGATTATACAATAACATCCAAGAAATCAGTCCACAATCATCTGGGTTTAGCAGCAACTCAACATCAGATGAAGCAGATGAGCAGCAACAGAGCATAATCAATGAGAGGAAGCAGAGGAGGATGATATCAAACAGAGAATCAGCGCGACGATCTCGTATGCGGAAGCAGAAACACCTTGATGAGCTTTGGTCTCAAGTTGTTTGGTTAAGGAATGAGAACCACCAGTTGCTTGATAAGCTCAACCGTGTCTCTGAGTGTCATGACAAGGCTGTCCAAGAGAATTCTCAGCTCAAAGAAGAAACAACCGAGCTTCGACAAATGATTTCGGACATGCAATTAAACAGTCCTTACTCTGCGCTCAAAGACCTTGAAGATGTCTGATTCTTGAATAATTAAGCGGAGGCAGTAATGTTTTACTTTTGATCTATTATTGTTCTTTTCTTGGTTCTTCTGTCTTGATATGAAGTCAAACAATCCTTGTCTCTGCTTCAATATAATTAGCCGGACCCGATCGATCTGATAATTTATCATAATTAGGGTTGCAATAACATGTTCTGAGCTTATAATTTGCATCTATATCTGCTCAATACTCTGTCAAGTTAGCTCGCTACCCCTTTAGAGCGATCAGGTGACGAAAGATGCACGCAGTCTTACTCCCGCATTGCAAAAACACGTAAACCGAGGCTCATACTACGTTCGCGAAAACTATTTCATGGAAGTGTGAGATTTTTTTTGATAGAAAGGAAGTGTGAGATTGAAAAGAAGAATCTACCAATTATTGTAGAAGAAAAGTAAATTAATGATAATATTAATAGACTCAGGTGTACTAGAGAGAGATCACAGGGAGCTGAGAGACATAAATGAGAGAGTTGGACATGACGTAGATGAACATACAAAAGGGTGGGTGGACTGGTGGGGTTAGTGTTTAGGGTTCATTCATACATTACAAAAATTTACTAAAAATGGTACAACTTTAATTTTGCCAAAGGGATCCAGAGGCACTGGTTCTATCTTCCTTTACTGAACTCAACATGGAATATACTACATTTCTTGATCATTTTTGGTGAGAACTGTTACGTATCCCGATACAGAATGTCTTGCTAATCGCTCTAGGATGGTCAAGTTGGCTTGGAATGAATCTTTCTAGTTGGCGAACTCAAGTTCCACTTCTTATATTTATATTCTGCCAGTTATCACAATAGCGTTTGAAGGAGAGTGAAATGATCCATGTATCCAAAATTACATTACAAAAGTTGAAAAGAGAGAAAAAAAGAACATAAGTCTGTGAAAATGCAATGCCAAAGAAAAAGATTCAAAGACTCATTAGGCATGATAAGATGCAATAATTGAAAGTGTATTGCAGTACTAACTTCAATGATTTTGCAGTGGGAATCTTAAAATTCATTATTGGCCAACCAATCTTATGAAAGCCCTTATAGCAAATAACCAACAAAGCCCAAAAATCTTGGCTTTGTTACCTTGTCTTTTTTACACAACTTTTCGTAGTGAGAACGAGAGAATGGAGCACCCCCCATGTGGAAAGAAAGGTCTATGAATGACATTTCTTCCCTAAATGACCCAAGACGAAAGAAAGTTGTGAAAGAAACATTAGTAATACAATTCTTGGACTACAATGTCACTCATTGTTTATACTTTATT
The DNA here is from genome assembly GCA_963580455.1 of Euonymus europaeus. Taxonomy (NCBI): domain Eukaryota; kingdom Viridiplantae; phylum Streptophyta; class Magnoliopsida; order Celastrales; family Celastraceae; genus Euonymus; species Euonymus europaeus. The sequence continues at coordinate 27,598,724 of OY756961.1, forward strand.
CCACTGACGTAATCAACCGAGTGAAATATAAATAAAGATTTAGTCCATTTTATACAATCGACACGTTTTCTGGACATAAAAATCATTAACGTTGACCCACCCAAGAAGAATAAAGCCGAGCAAGCCTTCGGACCAAAGTAAATTTTATTAATTTGTAGTGTTTTGATTGAATTTTCTTACACTCTACAAAATATCTTTTGAAATGAAAAGCACAAAGCGATGATATTTTCAAGATTGCTCACCTCACTCACATAAATTATTTTAAAAATTTTAACACATGAACTGATTCCCTCAATTATTGATAAATCTCCTCTATCATGGGAGGCTTTTTTGACCAATCCAATATGGTTTGGATTTTTCTGTGATATGCATGAAAGCTTTGAATTCTATCTTGTTTGAATGTTCAACCTTATTTAGCTAAGTTATCCTCCGTGTAGTGCAAAAGCTTTACTTTCTATCTTTTTTTGTTAGAAAGGGGTTTGCTTTCTACTGATCAAGATAAAGAACAAAATACTACTATGCAAGAGACTGATTGAAGGCATTGCGTATTGAGTCACTTGGCCTCTTTATGTTTTCCTTTTTTTTTAAAAGAAAATAACCCTTCATTAAACATAAACCAGAATTACATCGCCCAACTGGGTTCCCTGTCAATGAGAGAACTTATACCTGGAGGACAATCAAACAATCAAGTAAACCTAAACCTCATACTAGAATTATTAACCCTTCTCACAAGAGAATGAACAAGACAACAGAATTTTCAATACGAATGACATAACAAATAGAAACACCAAGACAACCCATTAGATACCCAACCTCGAATCCACATATGCATCCGTCTCAAGAGCAGCCACTACATGAGTAAAATCAACTTCAGCCACTACATAAAGTTTTCCTAATTATCTGCAATAGTTGCACAAAAAAAAAAGATTTCTGGATCTTTATCTTTAGCCCATTTCACCTTTGACGAGCTTCAATCGAGCCCATCTGTAGCCCAAGTCCATCATATTGGGCCCAAACCCAACACATCCCTCACAGCCCAACCACATAGGGCGTGAATTTTCTTTGTTGAGGAATTCACACCCACCTACTCTCACCTACCAACACCCAAGACAGTCAGGGAGGCCAAATTTGACCCGCTGGGACAGGTTTTGTTCTACGTAGTACGTACGTACACATTGGAACTCATCGCAGGCTGGTTGGGTTTTGTGCACTTGTCAGAACCCAGATCTTTGATTTTGCTGGGTTTTGTGTAATTCGTCCAGAATTCGGTTTCATTTTCATCAATTAAGAGTCTCAAAAGGACGAGAGTATCAGGTTTGGATTCTCTTATATCTTGCCCTTTTAAGGTTATGTTGATTAAGGATTTCTCTTTTTGTTTGCTGGTTGATAAATTACTGTTTGAAATGTGAGCTAGAATCTTCACACTTTATTCTTCTAAGTTTCGATTTTGATTTTTGATCTTTTAGTCTGACGCATGGCTATTCGTTTTGATGTTTCTGGGTTAACTGTCGATCTGGGTTTGGTTTCTGCAACTTATCATCTGAAGTCACTAGTTAAAGCTTCCTTTCAGTTTAATGTTCTGGTGCTTGAAAGTGGCCTTTGCAGCTATAGTACTTTTTCTTTTCTACGGATTGCTTGTTGGTGTGTGCATGCTTGATTTATATGTTCAATGGCCAGCTAGAGCCAGATCCTTCTGAGATGAGAAACAAACGTGCTAATCAAAGAATCTGTTTTAGTGATGAAAGATGCTGGCAATATTTATTGAGCATAAGTATGCTTTGGACCCCCTATAATTCGTTATTCAATATGTGAAATGTCTTTTTCTGTATGTTATTCCAATTCACATCTTAGGATCTCAAAGTTTAAAATGTTTATCTTGAGTGGTGGACTGCATTCTGAGATCAAGCACGGTTCCTTGGGTGATACAATTAACTTGAAGAAGTTGTGTCGCGCTAAAAAGTTTCATTTTAAAAAATTCTCCCTGATATTTGTTCTTCTGTAATTTTGTATAATTGTGTCTATCTTTAACTTATCTCATGATCAATGCCAAACATTGGACAGTGAACTATGGCTGCACCTCCAAAGCTCACTAGAATTGGCCTTTCTGGTCTTGCTGTCATGGGCCAAAATCTTGCCCTCAACATTGCAGAAAAGGGCTTCCCCATCTCTGTGTATAACCGAACTACATCCAAAGTTGATGAGACTGTTGAACGGGCCAAAAGAGAAGGGAATCTTCCTGTATTTGGCTTCCATGATCCAGAATCTTTTGTTCATTCAATCCAAAAGCCTCGGGTGATAATCATGCTGGTTAAGGCTGGGGCAGCTGTTGACCAGACCATTAAGACTCTCTCTGCTTACATGGAGAAAGGTGATTGTATCATTGATGGTGGTAACGAGTGGTACGAGAATACTGAGAGGAGAGAGAAAGAAGTGGCTGAATTGGGTTTGCTATACCTTGGAATGGGAGTTTCGGGTGGAGAGGAGGGTGCACGAAATGGACCCTCTTTGATGCCTGGTGGATCTTACGATGCTTATAAGTACATTGAAGAAATTGTGCTGAAGGTTGCAGCTCAAGTTCCTGACAGTGGCCCCTGTGTGACCTATATCGGCAAAGGTGGATCTGGAAACTTTGTGAAGATGGTTCATAATGGTATTGAATATGGTGACATGCAGCTGATTGCAGAGGCTTACGATATACTAAAATCAGTTGGAAAACTGTCCAATGAAGAATTGAAAAATGTTTTTACCGAATGGAACAATGGGGAGCTTCTGAGCTTCTTGGTTGAAATTACTGCCGATATATTTGGGATTAAGGATGATAAAGGAGATGGATACTTGGTTGACAAGGTTTTGGATAAGACTGGCATGAAGGGCACTGGCAAATGGACTGTACAGCAAGCTGCTGACTTATCGGTCGCAGCTCCCACAATTGCATCTTCTCTGGATGGAAGGTTCCTTAGTGGACTAAAGGAGGAGAGGGTTGCAGCTGCAAAAGTTTTCAAGTCTGGTGGCTTTGGTGATATCTTGACTGACCAAGAAGTGGACAAGGCAACATTGATTGACGATGTGAGGAAAGCCCTTTATGCATCAAAGATATGTAGTTATGCTCAGGGGATGAATCTGATCCGTGCAAAGAGTATTGAGCAGGGATGGGACTTGAAACTGGGAGAACTGGCTAGGATTTGGAAGGGGGGTTGCATCATCCGAGCCATCTTTCTGGACAGAATAAAGAAAGCATATGATAGGAATCCTGATCTTTCGAATCTCCTTGTTGATCCTGAGTTTGCAAAGGAAATCATTGAGCGACAATCTGCATGGCGAAAAGTGGTATGCCTTGCTATTAACTCAGGAATCAGCACCCCGGGTATGTCTGCTAGTCTTGCTTATTTTGACTCATACCGGAGGGAAAGACTGCCGGCTAATCTGGTTCAAGCTCAACGTGATTATTTCGGTGCTCATACATACGAGAGGATTGACATGGAAGGATCTTTTCATACTGAATGGTTCAAGATTGCCAAACAGCTTAAGGATTAAGCCTTTGGTATTTCTCTTGCCAGAACTCTCAATATGGATGATAACTTTATGCTTTGGAATCTATGCTGGTAGAGTTTGCTCAATCACCATTTGAGAGCTATCCAAATTGGACTCAAAATGCATATTAGTAATAATACACTGCTGTACTTTTGTTTGTTATAATTGCCTTGGCAGATCTGCTCTCCTTTCATGTTTACATTTGAACTTCTTTTTTAGTTTCTCCCTTTGCAAACAATAAATTTGTTTCATTGCTGTGGTTGACAGTGCTGTTAAATCTTTATCCCTGAAACAAGAAATTACTCAGGAAAAGATCAGTATTTTAATCAGTGGGTGCTTCTCTTATTTTCCTTATTTTCATTGATCTACTTCTTTCCCGATCTCAATAATCTTATTTATGTATATTGCATTCCAAAAATAAAATAAAAAAAGGTAAATAACTCTCGTGTACAATGCCCTCCACTGGGCATGGTAGGGAACGTGCAAGATATACGTGGACTCTGCTCCACATAATATTTGTAGAGGTAGTTTTTAAGAATTGAATCTGTTGACTTATGGGTTATCTGCAACTCTATTACGGGACCATATTACATTTCTAACAAAATTAAATTTCTTATTTGTATATTCAATATTGCTGCTGCTTATGCATCTCTGCTGATTAGCTTTTAATGCGTCCTACATGTGACAACTGTCGGAAAGAACATTTACGTGGTCTTCATGTTCTGTAGAATAAGTTTATGGTAGGGACCGGATACTTTTGAATTGCTTCCCAGGTACTACTGTGATCCTCACTATTATGTAATTGAGAAACAGTGAATATGTTGAAGCATGACACATCTGAACTGCAAACCATAAGCTTTTACAGTGCATGTAGTAAATGGTTAAACAATATTTTTCTTCTTTTTTTCTCCTCCAGATTAAAGTAAAATGGACGTATGTCCTATTGACTGCAAAGCAGAGAACTTATTGTTTTAAAGATGAGTACAAGGGAGAAAAATGCAGAAGATTTTCCGCTGACATTGTTTTTTGTTTCCTGTTGCTGTCTGTATGTCTGTCACATTGCATTCTAATAATTGGTCTTTAATGCCATCCTAATTGTTTTTGTTATCATCGTCCTTGTATTACTAGTATATAGATTGCTGTTGGCAATGTGCTAAACATTAATCTTGGCAAATATACAGCCCATACACGCTATTTGCTTAGCTGTTGCATTGGATTGGACAATTTCAGTAGAGAATGTTTCTCATATCTTCTTTGTTGCCGCCCTCTAGTTGGCTTTTGTCTTTCTAAATTGGGTCTTTCTTCTCTTCAGCACAACATTCTCTGCTGATAGTCTGCACACATGGGTGCACAACAGATAGACACACATGCGCGCACACAAATCACGGTGCATGTATTGTAGGAAGATTTGCTGGAATAGCTATATATTTTTTTCTCATCCCTTCAAGTCTGGCCTAAAATGAAACTTATTTATCTTGCTTTGATTATCTTTCTCTCCAGCATCCATTGTCGGCTCGTAACTTTTTCGATGAATTGTTAAGGGTTTGTTCATTGCTTGGCTTGTATCGACAAAAATACATTTCCCCAGCCTGGATCTCACTCTGGCTATCATTTTCTGCTATATCATGTTTGTTATCTGACCTCCCATGTATAATTAGAATCTTTGTGCTGATGAGGGACAAAAAATTCTCAGAATGAAGATAACCCTTTCAGTAATCCATGTCAGAGTCTCCGGAATAACATTTTGAAGTCTGATTGGGAAAATTTAGATTCCAATTTCTTGTGAGAAGACAAAAATTCATTACACATTGAGAAATTTACAGAAGACCTTTCATGGTTCAAACCAGACTACTTCCAGTACTTCTTAAAAGCACGGAATCTTCCTTCACCTCTGGCATTATTTTCATCTTTGCTTTTATCTTTTTTGCTTGATTTCTTGGTGGAAGAACCTTTGCTGACATTAGCAGACTTATCCTGCTTAGAACCTGTCTTTCCATTGTAGTTGGTGAATTTTTGTTGATGACTTTGGCCAGAGGAAGCATCAGAAGCCATTGAGTCATCACTTTCTACGTCGCGGTCATCATCTTCTTGTATATTCTTATCATTGTTGTCGTCACCACTGCACTCTTCATCATCTTTTTCCATGGGAGAGGCAATGTACATTGTCCACCCAGATTCGCTGCTGCTACATCCTTCTTTGTTTGACGAGTCCATAACTATAGGTGATAAGATCCGGCAGCGATGAAAAAATGGTGAAAATTCGAAAGAGATACAGAGGAGAGGGAAAAGATGGAAGGTGTCACTTGTTGAAGCCTGCAAGAAACCCCCTATTTATAGAATGATTAGCTCAACCTACACATTAGTCGGATTAACTAACCTGAAATTTTCAATTAAGATTACAGATTGATTAGCTGAACCTACACAAAAGTCGGATTGACCAACTTAAAGCTTTCGATTAATATTATCCAGTGATTAGCTGAACCTACAAAAAAAAGTCGGTTTAACTAACTTAAAATTTTCAATTAAGAATGGAATAATTGACCTAAAATAGAGTGTAATTGGGTGGGTGACTTCTCTGCATCACAACAACAATTTTTATTTCATGTCACTGTCATCCATCGTGAAAAACCAGCTCTTACTGCAGATTGCAGATGAGCCCATCCCACGGCCCACAGGCATGAGAATATCTCTTTCAAGCTCAGACTCCTGTCTCGGAAACCGGATGCAGATGAACCCATCCGTCGAGATGGGAAGAGTGGTAAGAGACCCATGTCCTTGTGCATGTTAGTATATAGATTTCCCACTCAATTATCTATCTTTCATGGCTTTACTTCTCTCTCTCTTGTCATGAGTTTCTATATGCTTCTTTTGGATGGAAATCCATCTGGTTTGTGGTTGCTCTATATTAGAATAGTTGGAATGAATCATTGTAGTATATCTGTTTGCTTTTGTTTCTGTCCCACTTTTTGTCTGCGAAGAAAGCTGCCTACCGTCTTCTTCTATATGGAATCAGAACACAACATTATCGTCATCATTTTTTTTTCTTCAATTGATTCCACTTCAGCTTTAAAAAGTGGGAATTGCTTAACTTTTTTGGCTCTTTCTGACTTGTGTCATTCCAGTAAAATAGGGAAACTCACTTGTGTCAATTCATGTTCTTTTAGGTCATTGAGAAGATCAAACTGCATATACTCCATTAAGCAGTCGGAGTTTTTGAAAATGTTGCTTTCATCATGTTATGTGCATCAATGTGTTAAGCATAGCAATATGTCTTTTCCAGTTTTGTTTTCTAAATGGTTGGAGACATTCTGTGTTTCTGGCGTTGCTCTGATAACCAGTGTGAGCACTTCTACATCAATGTACTGCTGTAATACCTGTATATGCAATCTATATTTGAATTAGGGGTGTACATAGGCCAAAAGGAGTTCATTGAGCATATATTCTAAGCCTCTCTTTTTTGGTCCTGCAAACGACATCATAGAAGCTTGTCTATGGACATTCAAATATGAGTCTAAATTCCGGTTGTCAAGCTCAAGCACATAGAAATTTTCTGTAGGTAAGTTGGGTCAAAACGTAGCGTATGATGATAAGAATATTACTCCCAATAAAATCAAACTTAGAACCTTTCGAGTTCATACATCAAATGCATACCTACCACAAATCACAGCGACAGGTAAACCTTGTGCGGTACGTACTGAGATGGAGCTGGCTTGATTTTTGTTTTCTGTGTCCGCTTATAGTCAATAGATGATGAAGGCTATACAAGTTTAGTTTGTGCCTCCCACTGTATGTTACTGATAAACATGAGACTTGTGACCTGGAATATACACATCTCATCTCTTTGGTGGCAAAAGCAAGTTAGGGTGGTTGTCACAAATTGGCTGGCTTCCATTAACAACAGTGACAAAAAGGACCTTTTTGTAGGCAGTTTCAACCAGACATCATTGAGACTCATTTTGCGTCTCCATTCCGCCGCGTCCACTACCAAAACCATTATCCCAACTTTTCTTACGTCACCAAAAACCCTAAATACTACAAATTATAGTGCCCAAAATGCCCCAGTAACCAACAAAATCTTCAGCTTTCGAAATCAATGAAGCATATTTCATTGTTAGATAATTTGATTGCTATTGGAAAATCCAAAAATATATATAGCTTTAAGAAAATTATGACAATCACATTCTGATCAACTCATGTGCAATAAAATTTGATGAAAATGAAGAAGAACAAGAGTCGAAATATTTCCTCAAGTAATACGAACAACATAATTACATATTCTTCTGCAAAAGAAGCAAAACGCAAACAAATTTTTTTTAAGGAGAAATAATTAGACAAGTTTCTTCTTTGGATAATTAACATGAGCCTAAACTCAAGCTTCATGTCCGAATGCACAAAAGTTTCTCACTTCATAAACAGGATAAGATCTCTCGAGTTCGTACGCTTTCACACAAACACCACACTTTAATAGAAACCAAACATATTAGGTCAAAACTCTATACTTGATCACAACAAGCCATGGCTGTTGAAGAAGAAGAAGTGATTGGTGTAGCTATGTGCGTCGGCTTGTCGTCTCCAGCCATGATAACAACAACTTTAGGCTCCATATCCATCACTCTGTTCACAGGCTTTGATGCTGTTTTTTGTTGCTCATCGTCAACACTTGATGAGTTGTTGTTGGACATCTTTTTGCGAGAGCATACAAGCATGATCAAGGCCACAGCTATGAGTAACAACATTAAACCCAATCCCCCAAATAGATAAGGTATTGGAGATCTCCATGGGTTTGTTGTTGATGTAGAATTTATTGGCCTCATATTTCTCTATGTTTCAGTTCTCTGTTTCTCTCTGTTTTTGTGGTTTTATTGGAAGTGAAATGAAAAGGGTTGTTGGTGGTTGATGAATTTATAGAGTTGGATTTTGACATCACATAGGTAGGATTTGGGATGTTAGATTACAATTTTGCCCTTGCAGAAGTTAAAAAAAGAAGATTCTTTATGCGATTCGTAGATGCTTAACAGGGATTTCACTGTTTAATGGCATCAATTGCACTTTTATTGTGGGTTGCAGTTTTTGTGAAAATCATATGAAATGGGTGTCGTATTAATAATAATTATAATAAAATGTAGTCTTGACATTTATTTATAGCCACACATAGAAATTAGGGGAATTTTACAGACCTCTAAAAATCCTCTCTCATTCTAATCCCTAATTCATGTGGAATATTTTATTTTTGATTGGTAATGATATTATAGGAAAGCAGTCGGAGACCCTCTAGTGATTGCCCGGACAGTTGGGCTACTACTTAAATAATAATATCTAACGAACTTAAATAATGATAAATTGAGTCAAAGTCCAGTTCGTAATCACAAGAGCATTGCACCGGTGAGAATCCAACTCATGGCTTTATGAATCTATATAGCTTAATTCTAGAGATTCACCCCTATACTATACTAGAGTGGTTTGCAAGTCCTTTTGTAGTTTATTAGTTAAAGCGTCAAAATAAGGTTGATCCCACATTTTTCATACAGCAAATTAGTTTTTTCTTTTGTTTCAAAATAGAGAAGACAAGAAAGATTACATATAAATTCTTATGTCTCCCACTAAAGCAAAAAAATAATATATTATACATATATATAGTGCAGGATCCCGCACGTAAAATCACGTGCGGGACACCGGATTGCCTTTGAATGGTGTGAAGGTGTGTTCCGAGCCCCGCACCTGCCCCATCCAAGGGTGAATATGGTATTCTGCACATAAAATCATGTACGGGATCCCACACTTGATCCCTCTCATATATATATATATATATATATATATATATATTGTCAGGGTTTTACTAGCGTCCAGTCTAGGCAAAAGACTGAATGCTATACAGTCCATTTTATTGAATAACACGTGGATGTTGACTTGGTCAACATCTATAATTGATTTTTAATTGGTTTTTTAAAATTTTATTATGAGAAGAATATGACAAAAATGGGTATGAAGTTTTAACTTACTACTAACAAAAAACTTGCGATGAAAATAATTTTTTTTTCCATTTTTTTGTCGATGGATAATTAATAGAATTTTTATTTTGCTGACGGATTACCAATGAAATTTATTTTTTTGCCAACGGATTACAAGATGAATTTATTTTTTATTTTTTATCGACGGATATGAAATTTAATTTTTTTAATTTTTGGCTGGCGGATATGGAATTTAATTTTTTTTAATTTTGGCAGACGGATTATTGACGAAAAAAATCCATCGGTAATTACGAACAAAATTTTTGCCATCAATGTTTAGATTACCTATGACGGTTTTAACGATGAAAATTTTCGATCGACAATCAATATTACCGATGGATTTTTAGGATTACCGAAAAAAAATTCTGTCTATAATTCGTGAAGTTCTTGTAGTGAGATTAATGTCGTCAAATTATTAGTTGGGGCAAGATAGACATTTAAACAATTTTTTTTAATGATGGAGATTATAATATTTAATCTAATGGTAAATAGGGGACGATACCGTATATTTTGAATAAGTACATATCTTGAAAATATTAATTAGGGGCAAACTTGGTATTTAGTGTACAATGACATGTTTATTGTAATTTTATTTTATTTTAAATGTTATTTTTTTCAATGGTGGAGATTATACCATTTAATCTAATGGTAAGAAGATGGACTGTTTTTGTACAGTTATTTGACTAGACTGTTTTGTAGTTCAGCCCTATTTGTCATACTATTCCAGTTTGGGTTTGGTAAATAATTTCTGGGTCGTCCACTAGCAACAGAACAAAAGTACACACATGACAAATTCCAATTTTAAAATACAATTATTTACCAATCACTACTTAAATTTTGTCAAACATAGTTGGACTATAATGAACAACAGGGTTGATCTACACCACTAAATGGATCGGTAAATAATCGAAGACCAAGAAAGGTGATTCAACTTACTCTGTCTTTTTAGGTCTATTTCCATTCACCTAATTAATTAAAAATTACTGCTTTTAGGTGTTATGGATATGGTTAACTAGTGATGAATCTATCCGAAATCAAATCTCATGAACTCGGAAAGTCTATGTTCGATTTCCGGTTGTAATAATAATTTTGTGACACAAACTTAACTTATCATGTGATTATTTGATTGTGATTGTGAACCAACTATCCGAGTTTAGCCGTCATATCGAATATTCAAAAGGAAATTTGTCCGATATCATTATTGGTTTAAAAAATGTTATGAAAACACTCACTAATATCCCGTTATAGAGGTCTCTAGTTGACAGGCTGAAATTAGAATTAACATTGTGTGGTTAAATTTGTGACTATATGCATATATATGTATCTATAATGCTTGTTTTTGTGTGTGTGTGTGTGTTACAGAAGGCAGTGTTCCTCATATCTAGGCAAAAATAAATAAAGCAACAAAAAACTTAGGACATACGTAATTACGCACAACTGTAATGCATTTAAGTTCCAATATAGTCGATTTGGCGTGTCAAATGAAGCATAATAATATTATCAAAGGAAAATTTTGAAATATTGAAAATTTCTGTGGTGGTCCCTTTTGTAAGACCAACTCTTACTACATTTTCCCACATAGAAATGTACGTATACATATAGATATTATGCATATAGTTCAAATATTCCCCAGCTAAAATCCACTAATAATTACAAATAATATTTATTCCAAATAAATAGGGGTATCTTTCATTCTTTCAGTGACCTAATTGAAATTTACTCGTTAATCTCGACATAAAATAAACTAATAAATAAAAACATACTATTAAAAAAACGGGTATTTTGAGTGACCTAATTAAAGTTTACTCATTAAATTTGAGAGTGAAGTATTCATTCTTTCAATGATCGATTAAAGTTTACTCGTTAAATTCATGGTTTTTTTTTATAAAAGCGGATATATTGCACCAAAAGGAAAAGAAGAAACAAGGCCGGGCATCAGAGAGATGGCCTACAAGTCAAAACAAGGGACAAACCCCAAGTATCAAAAGCAAAATGCAAAAATGCAGGGATAATAAACAAGCAGTGATAATTATATATTCAAATGAGCGTAAGTAGAAGGGCCAAAGTGTGGTGAATTGGACCAAGTTCTAGGATATTCTTGAGCCAATGTCATGTTGAAGGCTGGACCCTTGATTTCGAAAGAGCTGTTCGATGGCCTTGCTAGAGGAAGTCTCCATATTTGAGGCAGAAGCATTCCTAGCCGATTGACCATATCCATAAGATTTGAATATCCATTTGGAAGTTCATGTTGTAAATGGATTTTCTTCATGATGTGTCAGACCAAGGAGCACCAAGACAAGCAGACAGAATTCCGGAGAGATTGAGAATTCTTAACTCACTCGCCAAACAACCATATATGAAGAAAGCCCAACTGATGATTGTTCAATGTGACTAGCCCATTATCCAGCTTAGTCACATTGAACAAAATTTAATATGCAAAACAAACAAATTTATGAAGGACGGACGATCAATTGACAAAATCAGCTAAAATTCAAATAAGAATTACAAAACAAATACATAGAAGAAGCAGAAGTTGTCTCTGTCATAGTTCGATGTGGGATGTGCAAGAGACTGGTTCGGCAAGATATCTAGGCTCGTCATCACCAGCCATGATTGCTACTGCTACAACTTTAGGCTCATGAACTTCCGCTTGCTCTCTAGCTACTCCTCTTCCTTGGCTCTGCCTCTGCGACTCTCTATTCGAGCAAACCAGAATCGCCACAGCTGTAGCTATTAGCCCCAACATGAAAGCCAGACCAATAAAAAATAAAAGCACAGGAGAGCCCCAGCATTTCAGTCTGGTGCAGCCACCGGTTGTGCTGCTGCTCTCAGGGCTCATTTTCTTTGGTTCTTTTGGAAGACAATAGGGTTTCTAAGGTATATGGGTGAGTATTTATAGCACCAGTTTTCTATGGAATGTTTTTTTGTTTGAATTACCGAAATGCCCCTTTGGGTGTCTTTTGTTGTGTAGAAAGATTGATTCTTGCTTGGGGGTTGGGGTTTACTGATACTTTGTGCATTTTCTTTGTTCGAATCAAGACTGTTTGGATTCACTAGTGAAAAAAAACCAAGAATACCCCTTTCTGGTTATATTCACATGTCACCTATAATAAATATATGTTAAGGAAGTTATATTGAATTTATGATTACAGTCCATCACAATCCCCAAATGAAGATGAGGGAGATTAATGAATTTGTTAATTATATTTTGCCAGACTGTGTTTCCTTCAACATGCATGTATGCTACATATCTCTACTGTACCCCCATGAATGCTACATATTTTTTGTTCAATGCACAAATGGGTATTTGTGTAAATGCACATAATTTGAAAAACTTCATACTTCATGCTAGATCATAGATGAAGCAACCAAATTACCAAAAAGAAGAGAGAGAATGACTGGTGTAGCCTCTACACGTATCTAATTATTCATGCATGGCCCACTAAAGCGTGTATTTTTTTTTTCTTTGTCAAGTTTCCTTGAATAACTTTTGCTACGATTGCTCTTTTTTTTGTTTCTTTTAGAAAATATTCAGTGATGTTTGTATTGTAATGTCACAACGATATAACGTACCATTATCAATAGTAGTACAACATTTTATAGAATACAATGAGGACAAATTCATGAGCTGTAATGTTCAAATCCTGGATGGTTGATAATGATAATAGTTAATTTAAAAATTAAAATAATTTTCAATTTCTCATAAATCGATATCAATCTCCTATAAAATATTACAATGCTAATGATACTATTGATACACCACATTACCATGTGACATGTATCAGTCTGTCTTTTCGTCATATCATACTTTGTCTGTATTAGGCTCAGGCATACTAAGATTTATAGGTTCGCACAGTTTTGTCTTCCCAAGATATAACTCTTCTAAATATTACTTTTGCAACAGTACGCTTAACTGCAGAGTTCTTATGAGATCTAATATATTTACTTCAAGAAAAAGAAACTTAGCCTATTTATGCAAATGGGATCTTTATCGGAGCGATGTAAAATTTAGAACATTGAATCCCTTTGACACTCAATAGCTTGCATAGCACCACAAAACTTACCGTTGCAGAGGCTCGTGGTACCTGCCAACTCGAACCGGATGTTAGGTGACATTCCATGGGCAATGAAATGATTGATCATTACACATTCTATTGGTATGTTTATGGAGCATTCCCTTCAAACCAAGAAATGTACTAAACTAGGCTAACAATTTTGCAGAAACGTTTTGTACACACAGGCACTTTCCTAATTAATTTAATCAATGGAATTAGTAGTTAGCTAATTATCAAGTTAAGTACATACTTAACTACGGCAGACTAGGTGTGCTACAAATCTATCAATAACCATTTTTGTGTAAAAATCAAGATATCATTGTTATTGTAGACATAAACAACAAATTGATTACAAATCATATTGAATCTGGATACTGCTGTTTGTCACATACAAGGAAATGGCTAAGCAAGAGATTTTGACAATTAAAGCATGCAAACCCCATAATTATACAAGCTTAATTCATGTTGTTGGGTAGGGCCGGGCCCAAACTAGTTGTCCGTTTGGATCAGAGTATGTCTCATAGAGTAGAAACTCTCGTAAAGCGTAAAAGCTGAGAGTGTCTGAGAATATGGGTTACAGAGTATAAGCTAGTTTATACTCTGAAACAAACGGATTGAGTCTTTTGGCACTAAACCTGCCCAGAGCATCATACATATTTATATATATAAAAAAAACCTACCCAGCCCAATAAAAAATAAATTGTATTGCAATTTTTAATTTTTGCAAGAGAATATCATTTTATTGTGCCGCTTCGAACGCGAAAATGGTTAGGCTCGACCCGGTTGTTGATTATACATCAAATGTAATTAATCTTTATATTTGTAAAGAACAAAATATGGAAATCCTTGAATACCGAAAATTGCAACAAAAAAATTCCTTCTATGTTGACAAAAGAACCACTAACTTCAATTTCACTAGTAGAACCTTCATGTTTGCCCTAAATAACACAAGTGGCTACTGCAAAATTTGTTATTGGGCCATCATAATTACAATAACAATCAGAAAGTCAGCTTCGTTAACCATTTTATGATTCAAAGCCCAAGGTGTTCGAGGGTCCATATGATAAGAAAGTAAGGCCATCTTTGTTTTCGGGCCTGCTCAGCTGGATCACTAGGCCCAGGCCCATAGAAGTAAGAGTGTGACCAAAATTCTTCATAAAGAGAAGGAAATATGGTGCTGACTCGATTGTGTAAAATGATAGGATCCAAACATGAACTATTGCACTTTGAGAGGATTTTTCCTTACAAAAACACCTCATCATGATCATGTTGAATATCAATTTTTCTTCCACTTTCTGTTCTCTTATGATTCTTATTCTTTTTGAAAAAATTTGTAGGCATATTTGTATTTAGCCTTACTTTGCAATTTCTCTTTTCTTTACTTTTTTGTTTTATTCTTCTAAAGATCCTGTGTGTGATGGGATACTGACAATATATTTTGGGTACTCAAGATAGAAGAGAAAGGCCTAAAAGGCAATTGGACTTTAGGCAGACGAGGGTTTGAGAAGAGTCGGTGAGGTGAGGTGTTCAGACTTCTGAGTTTAAAAAACTTACTTGGAAGAAAGACTTGGAGACGGGAGTTTGATGAGTTTTCAAAGTTTTAAAAACACTTCCATGCTTCCCAAATGAGTTTTTTGGGGAGGGTTTGTGGGGTTTCCTCTAGGCTCTAATCTCCCCCACAAACATCATGTGCTTTAATTCATAGCAGGCACTGCTTTCCTTATTATATTTTACCTTGAATGGTACTAAAGTTGTCATTTGAAGGCCAAGATCAATCTTCCAAAACTACAGAAGTATTTGCTTTACTTGACACGAGTTCTTGAACATCGAAACCTGGGAAATTCAAGGAAATTCATGTGTCCATATATATAAATATATATATACACACACAAAACATTGCAGTAGCAGTAGCAGCAAGAATACAGTCACCAGAAACCACAGGTCCACAGCAGACATTGGTCCCAATAATTTATCTGTATTTTAGATAACACCCACATAAGGAAGTATTGTTCTTTATTTTCTGCAATCACTTAAATTCAGAATGAAGGGACAATGCCATATCCAGATTCAGTCATCGTAGTTGTGGAGAACATCTGGTCTACTTCAATCTCTACATCTGTTCTCTTTGTGAATCGACCTTTTATTCTTGCTCTTGTTTCTGCGTACGCCTTTCTTGAGGCGTATCGGATTGTTTTCTCAAACTTGCGCGTCTTCTTCTTTTCTCTGTACCTTAAGACCCTGGCCTCTCTGTCCATCGGATTAAGTTGTTGTGGCATCTGAACTGGAGGTGCAGAGAAAAGATCAATGGTTCCTTTTGGGGGCCTTGAATGTGAAACTGAGTTTTCACCGATTGTTGATTCCGGTACCACTCCAACGTCCAAGGATGAAATCGGAACCTGATCACATAAAAAAAAAGAATAATATCCAATGAATCAATGAATGCAAAACTTTATGATCCCAAAGCCTTTACATAAAGTGATCGATCGACTTGGATTGACAGGAAGAAAAAAGATGGAATAAAAGTTATGACACTTTCGTTCCTTTATATTCCAACTTTTGAAGGTGAAAAGTTAACAAAGAAAGTGCAGAGATCTTATACCAAGCTTATAAGTTTTAATATAAAAGTGAACTGGGTTAAAAGAAAGTCTTACACTTGGACTGATTGAACCATTGAAGCTGTACACCTTTGGAGGCTCATACTCCAAACCAAGCTGAAAATTCAATTGCTGCTGTTGCAGACCATCCTTGGTTTCTCCACACTGAACAGGCACAACGCTGTCACCTCCATAGCTACTCTTCTGTGGAACACTACTGTAACTCCTCTGCTGCTGCTGGCTATCGCCAATTGAATTGTACTCAAAGAAGTCTAAATACTCCTCTCCCTCTCCCCTATTGAACAAAACCCCATTATTAATGTTAATATTCTGATTGTTGTTGTTGGTGGTGGTGATAGTCTTCACTGGATTTACCAGTAACCATGAAGCTGCCTCTTCCTCTGCCTCCTGACTAGCAAATTCCGGCTCAACCGTACCCCGTGGAGCATAGAGGCCGCCGGAGATTGGGACACGGTGGTGGCGGAGAGCAAGGGGGTTAGCGGAGTGGATATCCCTGTCGCAGGAGGTGCAGAGCAAGGCGGCATCCGCCTTGCATAGAAAGGCAGCTGGTGCTCGCTCACATGCCTCGCACACCAGCAAGCCTTCGTGGCAGGAAGCCACCCGATTGGCGGCGTGAATTCGGGAGTCACAGGCAGAGCACAAGTAGGTTCCGTCAGCTTGACAATAAGCGTACGCCGAGCAGTTGGTGCAAGAGACGCCATCGCCACTCCCGCTTTCTTCCTTCATCAGCTCTGTAAAAACTAGAAGTTGAATTGGGGGGTTTGTGCATTTCGTCGAGTATATAATGAGCATCCAAGTGGGGATAGTGGAGAGAGAATCTGAGGGTGACACGTGGCGGTGGTAAATGGAGACGGTTCGTTTGGTGTCTGTTGTGGGACCCTTAACTTTTCCGTTCCTTCGGCTTTTTTAGTCATGTTGTGGTGCGAGTATATCCTGAGTTGGTGCTTGCTCGATGGTAAGGTGTAGGCGCTTGACTTTTTACATATTTTGATTAAATGGTTTGATTATTTATATCAATTTTTTATCAGATTTTCATTTAATTTAAGAAACTGATCAAATTGTTCAATTTTAATCGATTTTTTTTACAACTAGTGATGACATTTTTTTGGATTAAGATTAGCGTTTTGAAGTTTAAGAACAAAAATAGAACCACAAGTTAATTAATAAATGTAAAATTGTTTTCGATTTTCATGTGCAGTCTTATGAGATCAAATTTTGGTCTTGTCAAGGTTGTAAACGCCGGATCGATTATCGAATTGAAAAGCTTAACAATTCATAGTTTAATGGTTGAACGAAGGTTGAAGAAAAAGGGTTTGGTGATGAGTTATTGAAGGAATTGAAGATAGGTTTGTAAGAAATGGAGAGATGTGTGAGAAACGGAAATTTGGGTAAGTGAATAAGTGGGTCTCTTTCTTTATACATTTTAAATCGTTAGATGTAATTGTGTATCACTTTCAACAATTAAAAATGTAAAAAAATTTCAATTTTTTTGTTAAGTAACAAAAAAATAGAAAATAAGAGGAACTCAAAACCTCCACCAAATGATGAGGGAAGAATCTCAACCACAAACATAGGAATTAGATTGAGTGAGAAGCCAAAATTGGAAAATATCCACCATTGACTAGAATCCAGCTCCACCACTAGTTTGGTCACTTGAATGTGGCAGCTGGTCATATCACTGCTACCTTATCTATAAAATTATTTTTTAAAATGATATAATCATTAAAAATATATTTTGCATTGAATTTTATATGACACATCAACGTATTGACTACCTGATTTTTTATAAATTTTGTCCGAGAAACTATTTCAAATATTCGTTAATAAAAATATAATTAGATTTGAACTCTGGATAACTTACTTCAAACGAGTCAAATCTTTGGTGATTAAAAGTTGTATTAATAACATAGATCAATAACTAGAAGAAGTCCAACCTAAAGTATTCCCCTACCCTATGCAACATCAAAAATTACAGCAGAGGAATCCGTAGCCATTTGTGAGACTGTAAGATATAATAAAAGTGTCACAGTTGAGCATAAAGGTGCCTAGGCGAAGTCTATAAAAGGGGCCATTTGAAAAAGGAAAAAATCGTATTTTTTTGGTGGATAAAATGTCATATAATTCTTAAAAGTTTGACACTAAAAAACATCACTTAAATATGGCGCTTTTAGTATTTTGAGATGTACTCTGATATAATCAACATGATAATGTACATTAAAGAGAAAGATGGGATAGAACAAGAGTTACTTAACGAATAAGCGGGGTTTGTTGTTCGAGAGACTTTTGAAAAAAATTGACAACATATACATGTATTTTGATTGAATTTACGAGTTCAACGGTAAATTTTTTTTGTATCAAATAAAAATCAAATTAAATATAAAAAAGATGTGAAATTATGGACCATTGAATGTAAATTTGAATCACTCATGGTCAAGCATCTGGCGCATCTTAATTTCTCATTTTGAAAAATATGGGACACTGGATGGCTGCCTAAGTCGCCCCACCCTAGAGACGTCAATGTTAGTGAAAATACCAAGTGGCAGTCTGCAACACAATATAATTAAGTTCGTAGGACACAAACTCAGTTGTCGGGTTAGACTCGCTTTCTATTTTTTCGCGAGTTAATGTAAGTTAAGAAAATCATTATATGTAAAACATAAGCCACACACAAATATAAAAATATCTGGAAGAGCTAAACTCCGATCAAGCCCACTTAATAGTTCAAATCACTTTTCAATTTCCTTTTTGTACGAATGCATGTTAAATTTATGTTCAATATTGGAAGGGGAAAAAAGGATTACTTACTTATTTTGAAGTCAAAAAGCGAGTACTATTAAACGTATGATATTATTATGTAAGTCAATCATTGAAAAAACTAGCATATATAATATATAATATCGGGGAAATTTTGATAAGACTCATTAATATCAGTGACTTATCAATAAATAAAATAATGGACACATAAATTTAAAGGGAAAAAAAATAATCATCAGTTAAGCACTTTATTACTAAATGTGGAGTCAACAACTCGGCAATGCTATAGAAATGGCAATCACTAATCAGATATTTGTTCGGATATTTCAAGGAGGGCCCTCTCTCAGTATCTCAATGTCTGTTCGGGTCCACAATCACAAAAATAAAAAACACACTCCCTGTTGTCGGCACCACCGACCACCGTGTGAGCTCCGGTAACCTTATCTGCTTTTGCATTTCAATACGTATCAAGGGCTTTTATATATCTTGGTTGATTTTAACTTTTTGTACTGTTTGAAGCTCAATCTGTGAAAATCATTAGATGGGTTTGCTTGAATTTTGTGTTTGCAGTTTTGTTTGTTTGCCTCTCATTTTTCTGGATCAGTTTGGTTGAAGGAAAGAAATGGGTGTTCTCGGAATTTTATTTTTAAGTCAGTAACTTTCTCTGGGGATCAAACACAAGGGAAAAAGTCGTAATCTTTTTGGTCCAAGTTTCAAATGAGGAAAATGATATATATTCCATGGGGTTATATCCCATGGGATCCCATATTTTATTCCATTGTATTATTACAATGGAATAACAGATTTTATTACAATGGAATAACGTATTCCATTGTAATAATACGTATTCCACTGTACTAGAATCTGTTATTCCATTGTATTATTACAATGAAATACCTCATACGTTATTCCATTGTATTATCACAATGGAATAACAAATTCTAGCACAGTGAAATAACGTATTCCATTGTAATAGTACGCATTCCACTGTAATAAAATATGTTATTCCATTGTATTATACAATGGAATAAATTATGGGATCCCATGGGATATAACCCCATGGAATATAAAACGGTGCTGTTCAAATGATGGAGGTTTCAGCGATTGTGATGTGGAAGAGGTTGATTGTTTTTTTTTTGTTTCCCCTGCTTTTTCTGAGCAAGTGTTTTTTCGGTTGTGAACAAATCTGCGATGAAAATGTAGGATTTAGTTCAAAGGTGACGTTAGGGAGGCCGTAGAGTATTACTTGCATGTAATGAATTAAGAGAGAGAGAAAAAAGTCATTTTAAATTATTTTGCGTGACTCAACCGCTCAATGATGTCAGTTTCAATGGTTGGTGATTATTTTGTTCTCTTTTGATTGTGTTTGGACAAATTATCTATATTGAACATGCATCATTTCGATTAAAGGGTATGGTATGTGTGTGTTTTTGGTTGCATGCAATGTAGTTTATTATGTTTTACTTGACTGATCACTCAATTTTATCACTTGCCTCTGCCTGTGAAACTTAAATATGTACTGGTAGTTAGGTTAAAAATAAGCTTATTAAACTGCTCATGCAAGATTTTTTAGTTGGGCCAACAGTTCAAATAAAGCTCAATTTACCAACTAACTTTGAGCTACTTTTAACGTGAACAAGGCTGCGATGAGATGTTTGTGTTGTTGCTAAAGTATGTATGAATGTTGTTGCTAAAGTATGACCAATGCCATGTAGACAAGCAGTGGTTTCAAATCCTGAGGTTAATCGTACTCTTATCAACTTTAAGTGAATGCTTCTAAATGCATGAATGAATTCCGTTCATTTGTTCAAGCGTCCAGGTATGGCAAGTTGGCAATCTGGGGGTTGTTACTAGGCTTAGTAATAAGAAAACTACAACACGAAACTCTTTCTTTGAACTTTGTGGTGGGTTTTACGAATAACTGCGCTGTTTGTATTTAATAGAACTATAGATCTTATAAATGGAAGTTACAACTTTGATGAAACTAGTCGCAGCAAACTCAACTTTGATTTATTAAAGTGATGGGTTTACTCAAAGCGGTTTTATTTTTTGATTCATTTTGGTCAATCTGCTTTCAGACATGTGCTTTTCATTGGAGCTTCATATAACATTTATTGCAACGTTCTCCATTTGGTAGGCTAGTCGATCATGTTAATCGATTGAGCAATCAGTGAATTTGTTAGACTTTTATCTCATCGCTGAGAGGATTGCATGTCATAGAACTTTATTGTCGCGTAGTGGGTGAATTCTCAGGCACATCCAGATACAACCTTTTGATATGCTATGTAGGTGTAGTTTGGTGAGATTCTTCCATTAGAGCATGACTATGTATTCGTGTTTTATTATAACTGCTGTCAGTTGAATGACTCTGAGTATGGTACATGGTGCATCTGGCTAAGTAACAAAAAACATAATTAAGAAAACATGGTATTTTGTTTTTTGGGAGTTGAATTATTAGATGATGCAGGAAGTGAAGATTAGAAAACATTTTTAAAGAAGTCAGAGTAAAGAAGTGAGATGATTGTTATGCTTTTTGCTTGCACCGTTTGGACTTTGGAGACTGCTACACAGGGAAGAGGTGTTGTAATATCTATTTTGTGCTAGAATTCAGGATAATAAAGTACTACTACATTCAGAGAGTAGTGTCGAGGCATTTCTCACTCGTTCGATTTTTCTAAACATTTCATTTTTCATCTTTGATTCAGTGGAGTTACTTTTTTCCTTGAGAGTATTGCTTCAACTTTTTATGGTAATCCTTTTGATGTCTGTCCAATTCAACTTTATTATACATTGCCGCCGTAAGTTGTTATTTTTTCCCTCCTCTAATTTCTTGTTCCTTTCTCTTATGACTGTTGCCCGTACTTTGACTCATATTTTACATTACAGCACACACATTACAGTACAAGATGATGAGGCAAGTGGCAAGCCTGATGGGACACACAAGGTAAGACAAACAATGACTGATAGGTTGAGCAATCTGCCTTGGGATGTACTGGAGAGCATTCTTGTGAAATTACCGCTGAATGAAGCAGTAAGAACTAGTGCATTGCCAAGTGAGTGGAGATATAATTGGAGTTGCTTGTCACAGTTTGTTCTTTGCAATGACTGCTGTCCTAGTTACATATCGGACTGAGAATCCAGATGGCAATGGATCATGGGAATTATGGATCAGATTAAGACCAATCACAATTGCCGGATTAAAAAGTTCGAGCCTGAAGCTTGTTTCTGGCCCGACAGGGCTGATCTAGATTGGCCGTTAATGCTCTTGTCAGAGAAAGGTGTGAAGGAGTTCATACTTAAAGATATCAGTTTCTCGAAGCCTTTCATGCGGTCTTCCTGTCTTTTCTATTGCCAACAACTCAGCCAGGCTCACTCGGAACCTCGAGGTTTTATTACAATGTCCGATATTCCTTCTACTTTTAAAGGCTTGAGTTGTCTTAAAAGCCTTCAGCTCTCTCTGATTTTCATGAAAACTGAAACACTTGAAATGTTAATTGGCAGCCGCCCTCTTCGTGAGACATTTATTCTGTGTATACTTTCTGGTTTAAAAGTTCTGAGAATTGACAATCCAAAACTGAAGTACCTTAAAATATTTTCCAAATTTGATGACATCATTTTTGGAAATAGCTAATTTCTAGTTGATGTTAACATTTACAAGGATCCTAGCCTGGAAAGCCTCGCATCACGGGAACTTGAGCAACAGAGCATTTCCAATACAATTTGTGTGGAGTCGAGAGGCATACTTTGAACGGTTCATTTCTTAAGGTACCTGATTGATCTTTTAACCTTTTCCTTGTTTCTTTTGGTTTTCCCCTTCCTGCGTTGCATGCTTTTAATTGATAGTAATATTCTTTAAACATTTATTTCCAGTTCTTAGCAGGCTACAAGACCCCCCGAAAGCTTCCTTCGACGCTCAAAAATCTCGAATTTCTCAAACTTCATGAAGTAAAATTTGAGTCTTACAAACAGGTCAGGCCAATTGTATGCATTCTAAACAGCTCCCCAAATTTAACAGATCTCCCTTATCACAGTGAGTCAATTTTCTTATCCTTTTGTTACTGAGCTTTTTCTTTTTCTTCTCTTTAAGGTAGGAAAGGAAACCTTTTGGCAGCAATATTTCTGTCTCTTCTATTATCTTAAATGAATGCCAACTGCCAAGTTAGTTCGTTCGTCATGTTTCAGGTTGATCGTCGCTATAGGTATCATGTTTTGAGTTCTTGGAAGGAAGGATATTATTGCACGCTACCCGCGTCCCACATCGGAGGATTAGGGGGAGGTTGAAGTGCATATGAGTGCGGGCTTCCCTCATCCCATCAGCCAATGTTTGCCAGTCTAGTATGGGCTGGGCTGGTGGGCCTTGGTTACAGCTGGGCCTCGTGCGTATGGGCGTACGGGCTGTCAGTTGGGCTTTGGTTGGCGAGGGTGGTTCGTTACAAGTGGTATCGGAGCCAGAACCCGACACCCGTCGGTGTGGGAGCGCTTTGGCCTGTGCGCAGGCCCGTGCGCAGCTCAGTGGCTACTGGTCATATCGTGATCATGTGGACACATAACTTTATGACTTTTGCAGGTTATCGTGTGTGTAGATATGATAACTCATGATAGTCAATTAGTTGTAAAGAACTCATGATTGTCAATTAGCAATAAAGAGAGACACTCATGATTGTCAATTAGCAATAAAGAGAGATCTCAATATTACGTGTAACTAGATGGTGAGGCTATATATGTGAATCATTTGTAATACAGAACATACAATAGAATAACAAAAACTTGTTCTTCATCATTGTCTGTCTATTCTTTTTCTTCATGGTATCGGAGGGGGTTGGTTCCTTCTCTTGCTTCTGTCTCTTCTAAAATGGCTGAAAAAGTGTCGTCGGAGATGGAGAAATCTGCTAGTCTTCCATCTTCAAACACATCTTCGGATACTAATTCCAATTACAGTTTATGTTCGGTTCGATTGACCGATTTCAATTATCTTCCTTGGTCGAGAGCTGTATCATTAGCTTTGGGTGGAAGATAAAAAATTGAATTCCTTGATAAAAGCAATAGAGCTCCTGATGTCAAGTCTCCTGAGTACAAGACTTGGTTTGCTAATGATCAAATGGTCCAATCATGGCTTCTCAACACTATGGAGCCCCAAATTGCTGAGATTTTCAGCTATTCCGATTCCGCAGCAGATTTATGGGAGGCTGTTAAAGAGATGTATGGGAACCAAAACAATGCTGCACGAGTTTTTCAACTAAAAAAAGACATTGCCAATCTACAACAGGAAGGTAAGTCCTTTGTCCAATTTCTTGGCAGTATGAAAGCTATGTGGAATGAGTTGGGAGTTTATCGCCCACATACCACTGATTCTATGATTCTGCTGAAACGTGCTGAGGAGGATAAAATCTTCCAATTATTGGCCAATCTTGGCCCTGAGTATGAAGACCTTCGTAGCCGTATTTTAATGAATTCTGAGTTGCCTTCATTTCCTAGTGTATGTGCCACTATCCAGCGAGAAGAAACACGAAAGAAGGTCATGGCTGTGAGTATTAAGTCGGACATTTCCGAAACCCGAGCTTATTTCTCCACTCAAAAATCTATGGAAGAAAAAGGATATAAGGGAAGAAGGCCTGAATTGAAGTGTAACCATTGTAGTAACATTGGTCACACTATTGATCGATGTTGGATCCTTCATCCAGAGTTGAAGCCCAAGTTCTCAAAAGGAGGTCATAAACGTGGCATAACAAATGGATACAAAGCCAACCATGCATATACACCAGCAACAAATGAATTGTCGAGGTTTACTTCTAATCCCATTAACCTCATAAATGAGTTTGCTTCTTATATCCAGGCAAAACAAGGTACTGATGACAATGCTGAAAATTCCACTGCCTTGCTTGGTAATTTTGCGGGTTTCCTTGCTGAAAATAAGAGCATTTCCGAGGCTGATATGTCAGGTATTTTAAATGCTTTTGCTTTAGCTCTTAAAATGAGTCATGATTGTTGGGTTATTGATTCGGGTGCTACTGATCATGTCACCAATAATTCCAATAATCTTTCTGACTTCAAATTTTTCTCTCCGCCATCCAAGATTACTATTGCTAATGGCCATAGTGCATCTGTTGTTGGTCAAGGCAAAATCAAATTACTTTCCCATTCCATCTTATCATCTGTTCTTTGTGTTCCTACGTTTCCGTTCCAATTGTTATCTGTTGGACGATTGTTGTCCTCTCTGAATTGTCGTGCTATATTCTCTCCTAACAAAGTTATATTTCAGGACCTAGTAACCGAGAAGACGATTGGTGAGGGATTTTTTTGTCAAGGGCTCTACTATCTTTCCAAGAATGCTTCTATGTCTACGGGAATTCAAGCACATGTTTGTCTTTCTAATCAACATTTATGGCATCAACGTTTAGCTCATCCTTCTGAATTTGTTTTGTCTAAACTTTTTCCCAATTTGAATAACCACACATTAAAGTGTGATGTATGCCCCTTATCAAAATCTACTCGTTTGTCTTTTCCTTCTTCTGATTCTCGTGCTAATAGAATTTTTGAATTAGTACATTCTGATGTTTGGGGACCAGTACTTGAATCATTTGATGGATACAAATATTTTGTAACATTTGTTGATGATTATTCTCGTTTTACATGGCTCTATCTTTTAAAATCCAAAAATGAAGTTGCTCATGTATTTCAAGATTTCCATAATTTAGTTCTCACTCAGTTTTCTTCTAAGATTAAAATTTTCCGATCAGATAATGGTACTGAATTTATGACACACGTCATGGCACATTATTTGAGCATGCATGGTATTATTCACCAGACGAGTTGTGTTGGCACACCACAACAGAATGGAATTGCCGAGAGAAAAAATCGTGACTTGCTTGAAAAAACTAGAGCCTTGATGTTACAAATGCATGTCCCAAAGATTTTTTGGTCACAAGGAGTATTTACTGCTGCCTACCTCATAAATCGTTTGCCTAGTCGCATTTTGCAGTTTAAAGCTCCGGTTGAGTTGTTGACAGGATACACTCCCAGCTTCGCTCATCTCAAAGTTTTTGGATGCACATGCTATGTTCATGTTCAGTCTACCCAGCGTGATAAATTGGATCCCAGGGCGATCAAATGTGTTTTTTTGGGATACTCCCCAACCAAGAAAGGATATAAATGTTATAATCCAGTGTCTAAAAATTTTTTTGTTTCTCGAGACGTGCGATTTACTGAAGATATTCCATATTTTTCTGTATCTGATGATTTATCAAGTCAGGGGGAGCATGTGTTATTCCCACTACCAGTTCCACCCGATTCAGCAACAGTCCCAGTAACTGCAGCTGAATCAGTTCCAGCTGAATACTTTCCAGCAACTGTTCCAGTCGACCCTTGCAATACTGGAACTGACGTACAGTCTTCTCCAACACCTGCGGTTCATGAGACAACCCTTGAAGAGATCACTCGACGTAATCCTCCTCGAATACGTCGTCCATCCTCAAGGCTGCAAGACTATGTCACATTGTCAAGTCGTCATTCCATGCATGCAGCTCTCAATTATCAGCAAGTGTCCTCCAGTCATGCTGCTTATCTCAACAAATTATCCAGTATCACGGAACCCCAAAATTTTTGGGAAGCTAATACACAGGAAGTGTGGCAGTGTGCTATGCGGGAAGAGCTCCAAGCACTTGATGACAACAACACATGGAGTGTGGTTCAGCTACCTTTGGGAAAAAGGGCGGTTGGAAGTAGATGGGTCTACAAGACTAAGTTTCGATCTGATGGGTCAATTGAGCGCCATAAAGCTCGTTTAGTGGCACAAGGCTTCACTCAAACTTACGGGGTGGATTACAAAGAGACATTTGCACCCGTAGCTAAAATGTCAACAGTTCGTACCTTGCTCTCTGTTGCAACAAATAAGGGATGGTCACTCTCCCAAATGGACGTAAAAAATGCGTTCTTGCATGGTGAACTTGAAGAAGTAGTATATATGAAGCTTCCGCCGGGTCATCCTCAAGGTAATGATCCCAAACTCGTTTGTCGATTGCACAAATCTATTTATGGATTAAAGCAATCTTCCCGTGCATGGCATGCTAAACTTAGTACTGTATTGGAGGAGATTGGTTTTAAAAGGAGTCATGCTGATCACTCTTTATTTGTTCACAATAACTCTGGTGAGAAATTGATTGTGTTGATATATGTTGATGACTTGATTATTACGGGTGATAATGGATCGGCCATTCATAGACTTAAAGGTATTCTTCATCAAAAATTTGCAATTAAAGATCTCGGCACGCTAAAATACTTTCTAGGTATCGAGATGGCTACCTCTTCGAAAGGATTATTTTTGAATCAACGAAAGTATGTGATTGATCTGCTACGCGAGGCCAACATGTTAGATTGCAAACCTGCCAGCACTCCTTTGGATACTAAGTTGCACCTTTCCATGAATGGAGAGGCTCTCGGGTCTTCTCAAGTTTATCAAAGGTTGGTAGGCAAGCTAATTTACCTTACTATTACTCGGCCCGATATTAGTCATGTTGTTAGCATTGTAAGTCAGTTTATGCATGCTCCTACAAATGCTCACATGTTCATCGTTAAAAGGATACTTCGCTATCTTAAGGGTTCTATTGGTCGAGGTATTATCATGAAAAGTAATGGTCATTGCCAAATTCTTGGCTATACAGATGCCGACTGGGCTGGCAATAATCTTGATCGCAAATCTACTACAGGATATTGCATTTTTGTTGGGGGTAACTTGGTATCTTGGAAAAGTAAAAAACAAATGGTTGTTGCTCGTTCAAGTGCCGAGGCGGAGTATCGCGCCATGGCTGCCACTTCTTCTGAACTTATCTGGTTAAAAGCTCTTCTTGTTGATTTGGGAATCTCTCATGATCATCCTATGATACTGTGTTGTGACAATCAAGCTGCTATGCATATTGCCTCCAATCCGGTGTTTCATGAACGGACAAAACACATAGAAGTTGATTGTCATTATATCCGCCAACATGTTCAATCTCGTGTGATTGCTACCTACTATACTCGAAGCCAAGATCAGCTCGCAGACATTCTAACTAGGGCTTTATCTTCGGCTCAATTTCATCGTATACTTTCCAAGCTTGGTTCAATCAATTTGCTTGATCCAGCTTGAGGGGGAGTATTGCATATTCTGGTCATATCGTGATCATGTGGACACATGACTTTATGACTTTTGCAGGTTATCGTGTGTGTAGATATGATAACTCATGATAGTCAATTAGCTGTAAAGAACTCATGATTGTCAATTAGCAATAAAGAGAGACACTCATGATTGTCAATTAGCAATAAAGAGAGATCTCAATATTACGTGTAACTAGATGGTGAGGCTATATATGTGAATCATTTGTAATACAGAACATACAATAGAATAACAAAAACTTGTTCTTTATCATTGTCTGTCTATTCTTTTTCTTCAGATATATTGGCAGATTGGTATGGCAATGACTTGTACTTCGCTCGACTCAGACTGGTGAAGATCAATGGTGTCTTTCAACTAAGAACTGAGAAGGAATTCATAGACCTTATACTTGCTCATTCACCTGCTCTCGAGGGAATTGAAGTCGTAAGTCTCGACAATGAACTGTTTCCACTCTCGGAATTGCGCAAGGGTGACTGGGCTTCAGAACATTTTGAGATAACGAGGGCAGATGAGCATATGCAAGATCCTTGTGACTGTGGAGATGACTGTTTCTTCATTAATATCCCAAAGATTGCAGGGTACATTTTCTTGCATTTTTCAAAACTGTAGAGTTGTTTGTTCTTGGTGAGATATTGAATAAAGAACAACTTTTTATGGTGAATATCTTTGCATGTAATGCTCTTCCCATTGCAGGAGAGCTGGAGAGTGGATTTTGTTAACAACTGTATTGTTAGTAGCTTTGTTTTGATGCAATTGGTCTGGTTATGGCTCTTGATGGTTGAAACCCAAGAGTTTCTGTTTTACATATACGATTCATTTTTTATAGAGTTTGCCAAATTGACCCTTTCGCCACCCCACTACCCCACCCTAATCTAGGGGTGATAAAATCATAGAACTTTATTCAAGTTAAACCATATATGCTATTTGTCTGGAATGTTATTCAAATATGAATTTTTTATTTAATTTAAAAATCGAGTTTGGATTCGAATTCAAATACAAAAAAATTGTCCGATTTAATTATTCAAATTCTATCTAGATTGAACTATTGTCCGTTATACATATCCAAATTTAAATAAATTGAAGTTTGGACAATTTTTTTTTTGAGAGAAACGAAAACTTCCATTAGAATTCTTCTGAAAGAGTAAAAGCTCCCGAAGGAGATACTCCACTAAAAGGAGATAAAACTCCACTAGATGGGGAGAAACTAATTACCCACGCAGGGGATAAGATCAATCAAAAGATCATGTAAAAACTAAAAACTTGAAGAAAATCAGTACAACAATAGTAGAGAACACTAAAAAATGGCTAGATCTAGAAAGGTTTTCTACTATCACTGCAGATTTGAAGACGAGCGCTTGTAAATGCCAGATCAGGTCTATAATAATCACCCAAAGCCAAATTTAAGGCCAGAAGACCTCTAATCACCACCAAGAAACAACTTCCCTCCCAGAACATAGCAGATCTACACGAATCATCAGTCATATCATCCCCAACCAAGAATTTATTGAATGAAAAAGAGATAGAACAACAAACATAAAGTAAAGGTGAGAGGAGGAGGAAAGAAGGCCTCCTCCTCTGGAGAAAGAGGTGTGTGCGGCTGTGTTTTTAGAGAGAGGAGAGAGAAAGTCACTCCACACACTAAACCAATTTTCACAATTAAATATATTTGAAAATTATACTTACTTACATAATCGAGTATGAAATTGAGAGAAAGGATACCTAAAGAAAGAGAGTGAAATTAATGCATAGTTGAGGGACAAAATATTAGATTTACCAAATCAAATGCAAGAAAAATAAAATGGATTAATACCACTTTTAGTCAAGAGAGTTGATATTTCATTTTCGTTATCGAAATAAAAAGTATTTCAACTTAATCACTTAACTTTTCGTTTTATTCCAATCAAGTCACCTAGTCAGATTTTATCAAAAACGAGCAGCAAATTCTCTGACGTGACGTTTGACTTGCTTTTAATTGGTTTACGTGAAAAATAATAGTCACGTAAAAATGTTTTATCTTTTAAAATATAAATTATAAAAACAAAAATTAAAATAAAAAAATTCACCCCTCTTTCTTGTTCTTTTGTTGTTACTGTATTTCATAATCGACGAAGCCAAATCCAGGAAAATGTCGCAGGTGGCCACGACAAATGAATAATGGTATGATATACTATCTAGCTAGAGCTGGCTTTCTCTCACCAGAAAGGGGAGACAAAATAAAGCAAAAGAATGGGCGATTCAGTAGCACAGACACAATTCCCAAGGAAATGAAAGAAGGAACCACAACGTAGTCAACTAGATGGAAGCACACTTTTGACCAAAAGTAAAGGGGTCGACTCAGGAGAAGGAACTTCAAGACTGTCGAACCACCTTAGTCTTGGAGGAAAACAAGCTTACTACAGCAATGAAAGCATCACAAGTCTGAATATGGCATATTCAGACATGATTGTTGCAGAAAGTGGGTAGTCATCATTGATGCCAAACTCGAGCCAGAAGGGGAAGAACAGGAGAGAGAAAGGGGAATAACAGGAGAGAGAGGGGGGAATTTTTTAATTTTGATTTTAAAAAATTGAAAATATTTTCATGTGGTCATTATTTTTCATGTGAACTAATTGATAATAGGCCAAACAGTCATATTATTTTTCATGTGACTGAAACA
This sequence comes from Euonymus europaeus, assembly GCA_963580455.1. NCBI lineage: Eukaryota > Viridiplantae > Streptophyta > Magnoliopsida > Celastrales > Celastraceae > Euonymus > Euonymus europaeus. Next base: position 27,629,491 of record OY756961.1, read on the forward strand.
TATGAGAAGAAAACATTTTCTAAAAATAAAACATGAGTTATCTCTTGGCTCGGTGACTAAACGTAGTATTAAGTATTAACCCAAAGATTCATTCGATGAGCCAGCGATTCTCTCTTACCGCGTACAAACACGGAGAAACCCTAATCACCGATTCTCGTTCTTGGCCTCTCTCTCTTCAATACTCACATCTTTCGAGGCGTAGTATATTAGTGATTCGCGGTATTGTTTCACTCTTTCTTTAATTTTACAGTTGTTGGCTTTGATTTCTTGTTTTTGATAATGTTTGAACAGTACTTGAGGGGTTTGTTGTTGGAATCTGAAATTTTGCAGTGATGTGTGATTGAACAGTTCTGTTCCAGGGGTATTTGTGGGAAATTGAATTTGCATGTGCTACAATATGATCCATAATTTCTCCGGTAGATAAACGTTTTTTTTTTGTTATTGTTGTTTTATTGCATATTCTTCAGTTGTAGTATTGTTTACTATTGTTTCATAGCACTTGTTTAGTTGTCTTTTAAGCCTTTATGTTTTTTTGAGTGCTCGAAACTGGAAACTCTCTCGATTTTGCATATATTTTTATGCTTTTGAGATTTCTTCTGATTCCTATTAATGTGTAGATAATGATGAAATATGGTTTTACTTTTGTTGAATGACTGGAGATGTTCTTTGGTTCATTCATTGCATTGCCTACGCCGGTATCATTCCTTTATTCTGGACAATGTTGATGTTAGCTACATGAATCCACATGAGAAATTGGTGATGAACTCTCTTTCACCATTCATTCTAAAGCTAAATTCTCAACCAATCTTATAGAGCTCGTGCTATTTCTGATCACATTTCAATGCGTTTTTAGGTTTTCATCTTCTAGTATCTCATACTGCATTTTTTTTCAAATATATGCACTACCGGCCTAGTATTTCTACCTTTTTTGTTCCCAAACTGCCGAAGTCAATTCTCTCGCACGCACCTCATCTTTGATTGATGCTACCCTTGCCCTAGATTGAGTGGTCTCATTTATTATCTATCCTTGTTTGCTTGCATATCCAACACAACATTCTCTTGTCTACTACATTCTTTTTTGTGGGCATATGGTCTCTTAATAGCTCAGCATTCCATACTTGTGAAGTCGTGATATTTCATCAAAATCTTTTCGTTAATGGCAACATTGCTTATGAATATTATATTAAAAATTAACACATCTTTCAGCTTGCTAAGTCAATATGTAGCACAGGGATAGAGTTGAGGTTGCAACCTAGAGGTTACATGTTTAATTCTTGGAAATAACATATTATGTGAAGTTAATTTCTGTTACATCATGTCCGTTCCGGCCCCCGTCCAGTACGGGATTCTTGTGCACAAGAGTTGTTACCCTTTACTATTATTTTCCTACAAATTTGCAGGTATTGATGTTAGCTTCATTTTATGTTGTAGAGATAGACAACATTGTTTTTCTGTGGGATTGGGACGGGATCATTCATGGGTAAGTACTACTAAGTAGTCTTGTCTCTTCGTTTACAACATTCAAGAAAATATGTGGACATAAACCCGAAGCTGGTAACACTTTTTCTTGTTGCATTTGATTGCAATCATATGTTATTCGAATATCATTATTATAAACAATTCCGAAAGGATCTTTAGAAAGGAGGCGGGGGGGCATGGGAAATATTTAGCCATAAGAGGCAGTTGTTTTTCAGTTCAATTGCTTGATACATGTTTGAAGAAGAGAAAGCTGTTTAGTAAGTGTTGTTTTATAATTTACATTTGCTAATGATTTACGTTGTATAGGGAAAAAGCGTGGAGTAAATTTATATGCATGCTGCATTCACACATCTGATCGTGAAATCTCAACCTGAACTTTATAACATTCTACTGGACTTATTTCTGTTTTTAATTTCACATCCACACCTTCCATCCTTGGTCACTTGTAAGGCTGCAATTAATATGACTTCCGATAAAATAATGTCGGGAGAGACAGCAGCAATCAAGGATGCCAAGATAGACAGAATCAGCAATCTTCCTGGAGATGTTTTACCCGCGATCCTCTCAAAGTTGCCACTAAGGGATGCTGTAAGGACTAGTGTTTTATCAACATATTGGAATCACAAATGGTGTGCTCTGTCACAGTTGGTGGTTGATAGTCATCACATTGAATCTGTGAATTCTCAACTCAGTAGTTTTCCAACATGGGAGAAGATTAAAACTATTCTCTATAATTACCTACGTTACCACAGTGATGCAATAGAAAAGTTCAAGCTTTCTATTGACTGCCCTTGGCACATTTATCGTGATCTGTATCAATTGATATATTTTCTTTCTAAGAAGGAAATCAAGGAATTTTCTCTGGAACAGTATTATCCAGTTCCCATTGGTGATATACCTGATCCCTTGTTCTCTTTTCAACATTTAAGTAATTTGCAGCTCACCAGATGCAGAATCAAACTTCCATTTAACTTCAAAGGACTTAAATTTCTTGTCAGCCTCCATCTCAAAGAAGTCTACATTAAAGATGAGACATTTGCAAGATTGCTCTCTGATTGCCCTGCCATTGAGAGGTTGGTGTTTCTGAGAATTGAGGTTATTCATCATTTTAGAATCATTGGACAAAGTCTCAAGTACTTGAAACTAGAGTCCAAGTTTGACCGTATCAGTTTTGAGAACTGTCCAAACTTAAAAAGCAGTGAGATAGGCCTGATAACGGAGAAGTTTGGAAGATATAATTCCTCCTCTGAAGATGATAGCCTTGACTCTGGAAGTGAAAGTGACAATTATGATTCTGGAAGTGATAACTCCAATGGAAGTGACCATTTTGATTCTGAAAGTAATGGTTCGTATTCTGGAAGTGAAATCTCTGATTCTGGATCCAACCTTTCTGATTGCAACACTGACAATTCTTCGTTTGTAAGTGACAATCCTGAGTCTGAAGGTGACAGTTACAACTCTGGTACTGATTATTCAGACGATGAAAGTTACTATTCTGACAATGACAGCAGCGATTCTGAACAACATGCGCAAGTGATAGGTTGCAACCTCTTAAGCGCTCTTGGTGGTTTGTCTAGTCTCGAGAGAATCTCCCTTTGTACTCGATTTTTTAAGGTGAGTTCTATTTGTTTTCATTTTAGTGGTTTAATTTTAACTAGTTCCATACTCACGTTCCTTTTCCCCTTTTTTTGGCTCTCAAGTTTTTGGCTATAGATGATATAAACAAGATGTTTCCTATTGCACACAAGCAGCTCATAGCCATTGATCTGCGTGACATTGATTTTAGACGTGTGAATGTGGTCAGAATGTCTCTCCTATTACTTAACAAGTTCCCCAATTTAGAGGAGTTTGATTTCTCGGTGAGTCAAGCTCATTTAATTAATTTAGAATGATTTTGTTTACAATGTTTTGACAGTATACTAGTTGATGCTTGTAGGTTAAATACTCAGGTATTCCAGAATCTGCTATCAAGTTAGTTTATGAGGAATGTCTGGCATGCCTCCCTTTCGAGAAACTCCGAGCAGTAAAGATGAGATACAGAGGTATTATGGGAATTGCATTTTCATATCTGAAGGTTGTCGTTGATCATTCACCAATGCTTGAAACGGTAACCGTCATAAACGATGGAGAGAATTTAGTGCCTCAATACTTGCTTGAAGAGCAACTTCAGCTATTAAAGAGGCCTTCACCCCAAGTAAAAGTTCAATACCAAGCCCCAAAGTCTGGCATTGTCTATGTGTTGTAAAGTTAAAGCTACATCATTTTGTTTTTACATATTTCTGGGCAAGATTACTGCTCCTAATTCTGTGCCTTTGTGATTTGTTGGAAGCATGTACGGAAGAGCATACAGTAGAGAAGAATGACATGAGCTACCATAATAGAAAGAAAGATTTAGTTTTATGTAGACTAAGACTCAGAGATTAGGATTTAATGATTTATCTTGAATGATTTTGTTTATGTTGGCCCAATATTGCTTCATGGTCAATCTGACCTTTACATTGTGGACTTGGGCCTGTGGATTATGGGCTGCATCAGACGGCCTTGATAGCTTTACTTTCGATCTTAGGTCTAGTTGGAGTAGAGGTTGAGACATGGTGAAAAAATTTATTAGTCGTTTGGTTTGCTAAATAATTTGAATGAGAAGATCTTGATTTAACGTGGGAATGAGAATGAAATACATGTGGTGTTCATTTTATCCTTAACTAGTAATATTTGCAATGTCATTTTGTTGTTTACAAAATAAATTATTATTTTTTACTTGTTCAATTTTAGTCATTTAATCGTTCATTTCATGTGAAATGGATCAATCTCACCAAATTTAGATGGAATGAAAATAAGGAGAGAGAGTGGAATGAGAATGAGAATGCCAAAAATTAACATACCAAACACACGAGAATAAAATGACTGAGTTTTTTTTCCACCTCTATTCTCTCCCTATTTCATCAACCAAACATCTAGGTATTTTTATTTTACACAGAATGCTTGTGAGACCTAGCTTGTGACTTTATATACTGCATGTCCTCTAAAGAACCCTAGCAAAAAAAATCATAGGCACAAAAATAGAATAGAATGATTAAAAAATAGTAATTGTTTTAGTAGAGGATAGTTCAGACATATTATTGCATATTTTATACCATCTTTTTGTCAAATAACAAACCAAATATTTATGTTGTATACTATCAAATCTGACACCAGATTCATTCTAAATACCAAATTGGATTAAATTATACATCAACTTATACAATGATTTGGACATATTTGCTGGTTATCGGATCATTGACTAATCCAGTCATTCTGTTTTTCAATTAGGTTTTAGCAGATGCCATTAAAGAATCTAGTAGAGCAATGCATTTGTGGCACAAGTTTGACATATCAAATTAGAATTTAACATGAACACTAAATCAAGAACAATGCTTGCCCTATGCTTCACTCTGTAATAATACAAAATACATGAATTTTGGTTCAGAAAACTTCAGTTTCAGAGACAAGATCTATACAGTTAAATACAACCACCAAAGCCCTTTTGAGTCAAAGCTCTGATATGCTACTATAGTACAGCAAAAATCAACATAGGAGTGCTGAAACTTAAAATAAACTTCATCTATATTTTTTTTCCTTCTTGTTTTAACAATTCTCACTGTCTATGAAGAATAAAATAAAGTAAATCAAAACAGAGAAGGAATTTCACCTTGGCCCTGACAGCTCCATTGCCTGAACAAGTAATGAAGAGTCATCAGTGAGATCAGAGTATCGATCCGATGAGGTGAACTCATGGGGTTTGCATTTTGCTGTTTCAACTTTTTGTGAAGCTTCCCATCTTTCAGCAAGTCCATCACCTTCTAGCATTCGAACTACTTCAGACATTTTTGGTCTGTGAGCTGGAAGGTATTGAGTGCATAAGAGAGCCACTTGAACAATCTCCTCAAGCTCAACTGAATCATAATTGTTCTTAAGATCCTTGTCTACAAGTATCTCAAGATTCTTCTCCTGATGAATCTTCTTCACCTTTAATTACAATTCAAATGTCACTCAAAAGCTTTGGAGCAGAAAAAATGAATGTGAATTTCTTGAGCATGAAAAATACACTCACCCAATCAAGCATTGCGCCTTTCTGGTTTGCTGCCTTACCAAATTCAAGTGCTCGTAGGCCTGTGATTAGTTCGAGTAGTAGGATCCCGAACCCAAAGACATCTGTTTTCTCGGACGACTGGCCGGTGGAAAGATATTCAGGAGCTATATGACCCACAGTGCCTCTAACAGCTGTTGTTACATGAGAAACATCATGATCCAAGAGTTTTGCCAACCCAAAATCTCCTACCACAGCTTCACAATAGTCATCAAGCAATATATTTGCAGCCTTAACATCTCTATGAATTATCTTTGGATCGCATTGCTCATGGAGGTATAAGAGCCCCCTTCCAGCTCCTAAGGCGATTCTCTTTCGCGTGCCCCAGTCCAAGACTGGCTTCCCTGTCAACGATAATCGAAACAAGTAGAGTAACTCCACAGATCTGGCATTGTTGAATTTTTTTATTTTTTATGTTTTGAGTTGTATGGGTTGTTTTACCTTTCAGACGAGAAGCAACACTGCCGTTGGACATAAATGGATAAACCAGAAGCCTTTCTGTTGCAGTGATGCATAACCCGTATAGTCTAAGTAAGTTTCGATGCACGGCTAAGCTAATCATCTCAACCTCAGTTTGGAATTGAATCTCCCCTCCGATGGTATGCCCGTCTTTAAGCCTTTTGACAGCTACTGGAGTCCCATCTGGGAGTATTCCTTTGTAAACATGTCCAAACCCACCTTTCCCCAAAATGTTCTTACTGCTGAAGTTGTTCGTCGCAATCTGAAGTTCTCTAAACTGGAACCACCTCAAGTTTCCTAGAGAGACTTCCTCATGATGCCGGTCTGACGATTTGAAGGGACACGAAATCAGTTGGAGGAATGACTTAAGCCATTCTACATGAAGTAAAGGAAAAGTTACTGACCCTTAACATCAAAGAATGTCTGTTGATTGCGCCTTTGCCTCCACCACAGAAATAGGCCAAACACCAGGATGATCAGAGAGACAAATCCCATGCTCGAGCCAAATGCAACGGCCATCTTGCGACTCTTAGGTCTTCCAGATATTGAATTACCTTAAGTAGCGAAGGAATTCAGGTCAGGTCGAAAGGACGAAACACGCGTAAACAAAGACATTGAAATCAAATTATGGACAATTATAGTGTGTTTTGGTAAGAGAGTTGAAAATTCTACTCTACATACTTTGAGAGCCATTCAGGTTCATTGACATGGGCATCAGTGATGTTCCAAAGCATTCTGGTTCTGAACCAGTCGGACAAATTTGAGGGTTTCCCACAATGCTGCATAAACAAAGCAATTAGGCAAGGAGATTCAAATCCAGTGGAAAATTACTTTCTCATTTCTTGTACATTTGTATGCTTTTGGTTGTATTCAAAAGAAATGGACAAGAGAAGGGAGAGAGGAGTTACTACTTACTTGAATGTTTTAGCAGAAAATCGGGGTACATGGCCACTCAAATTATTGAAGGACAAATCACTGCAATATCAAAGATCAAGAAAAGGATAAGGCCTTCTTCCACAAACAAGAACCATAAGAAATCATCAACTGAGGACCGCTTTGAGGAATCAAAATTTACTTACAGAAAGGCAAGTTGGGTCATGTTGGCTAACGACATCGGAAATGCTCCAGATAGACTATTATTGTTAAGCCTCCTACACAAGTAGTTCAAAAAATTCATGTCAAATACAGAACCAAACAAGTCCCCTGGTTCAGTTTCGTGTAATGATTTGTTAATCCTTTGCTTACATGTATTGGAGGTTTCTCAGGAGGCCTAGAGAGGAAGGAATTTCTCCAGTGAAGAAGTTATCAGAGAGATCCAGTGTCCGAAGTTTTGAAAGCTTTCCGAGCTCTGATGGAATTGGTCCAGTAATGTTGTTGTTCTGTAAGAGCCTGTAAAATAGGATAAAGTATGCATGTTAGACCATATAATCGCCATTGTTGAACTGCAAAATTCCCAAATGTTTGGTAGGCACTCACACAATTTGAAGATTTGTCAAGTTTCCTATGCCTGGAGAGAGAGTACCTGATAAGCTCTGACTAGGAGTTCCCCTGCGGAGAAACACATTAATTTCAACAACTTCAAGCAAATCTCCATTAATGAACTACGAATGTGGTCCATAGAAGAAGTTCAATTTTCTTTAATGAATGAGTGAATGAATTAGACTTACAAGCCAATGACCAGGCTCTCAGGAGAACAAGTGACCATAGTCCAACTACATGGATCAACAGCATCCCCATCCCAATTGTCAAGAACACCATGAGGATCATGTAGAGATTCTTTTATACCCATTAAAGCTTGAACTGAAACAAAAACACCCGGATAAAGATACCACCATTTTCTCCCTCTTTTGAAGCTAAAGAGTAAAGAAAAGCACAGACACCATTGTTGCAGACTTCATAAAAGCTTACCTTCAAAGTTAACTCCTTTGGGAGATAATAACCCATTTGCAGAATCCCAAAACCCCAAGAGGGTCAGAAAACAGAATACTATTTCTCTTCTTATCATCTCCCAATGAAGTGAAATTGACAAGAACAATAGAAACCCAGATACCAAAACCTTCTATAGAGACTGTTTTGGCCCCAATGAGAGAAATTTTGAAGTGGCTCTCTTTTGTTCAAAAGCAATCCTTAGATCAGAACCCAACTCTCCCTTTCCACGCCAGAAATCCATTATAGCTAAAATATTTGCGTCAGAACCCAAGAAACGACCATCTTTCGGATTAGCATAAAGTGAAGTAGCATGCCTGTCAAGTCAGGGGACTGTAAACTGTAAAGCAGCGGGCGTGCATAAAATTATATTAACAGCCTAAATCTTGGAAGAACAAATCCAGACAATATAATCGGAAGACCAGGAGAAAATAGGAAATTCATTTGCTGGATTAATCATGCATATACATTTGAAAGTATTTATATATATATATATAGAACAATAATCAATTTAATATTTGTTTAAATCCACGTAATGCAAACAAAATCATATTCTGGGTGAGTGAGTCACGAGGCATCTTGCTGCCTAGAGATGGGCATTGCTAGTATGCTTGCACTATAAAGGCTCAATAATAATAAAGTGAAGAATATTTTGTTACCATGTGTGTGTACTTTATCGAGTTATGTTAAAAAGAGTAAAAAACACAGGAAAAGAAGCATATGGTGGGTATGGTCATGGTGCAAGAAAGGTATGCTTATGACAAAGGAGAATCCAACATTCTCTGAGTTTGGACATCCAATAAGAGTCCTAAAACCCGTATTTTAAAAATCCCCCAATTTGATCTTTGGTTGTCATATTCACACTAATTTTATGAGAATGTGCGTATCTAGAGGTGGCTCGAGATTGATGATAAATTGATAATAGATTTGGTCACCCACCATTCAAGAAGAAAGACCATGACCAAAGAAAAATCAGCATCTTTGTTGGCACTTTAGTGCTGTAAAATCTCAAATGTTGGGGTTTCTGCTGCTTTTGTAGATTCCCCACAAGAAGCTAAGTATCACATGCTCATCTTCTGCAAGAGATGTTCATTCCTTCAAAACATATTCAAAAAAGTTTGCAACTTTTAAAAGCAAAAGCTCCCCCTTCCCCTCTTTGCAGAAATCAAATCATGAGAATGAATCCTGTTTAAGTCAAAAATTGTAACGGTAAATTAGGAAACCTAAATGCCACAACAGATACGAGAAAGAGAACGTGTCTGGTGCTTTAAAGGTAGTGATCAAGCATTCAAACATAATATGTGGAGGTACTATTTTTTGATGTCAGGTTTCCTAGGTTGCTTGGGTATTTCAAGTGATGTGAATTTATATAAAAAAACTCATTACCCTACACATTCAAGAGGCCTTTTCTAGGTTTAAGTACCATTAAATGAGACGTCTGGGAAAAACAAAGTCATGCAGATTAAATTTATCAACGAAAATTAGACAATTTAAAACGGACAATATCCTCAAATTTAACATCAAAGTTTGAGTCTTTGACATCTAAATTGCACACCTACAACTTAACTACTAGGCCACATATTCGCCTATAGCGAGTGTACGTCTACGTTATAAATTCTTAGTAATATAATATTGAGATATGTTTTAGAGTTTAAGATTTCGGGATTTAATGCCATGAATGACAGACAACGCATCATACTCTAAAAAACTAGGTATACTTATATTCTTTTTTTTTACTCGTTAGTGGAATATTGAGGTAGGTCCATGATTTTGAGTAAGCAAAGCTCAAATAGTGTCAATACACTACCCCAACACATTTAAAGAATAAAATTGACTAAACATAAGAAGAGAACAGGAGGGGCACTTCATTTTGTGAAAAATGACAAAAATATCCATAGACTAAGGACCGTGAGTAAGGGGAACAGCTAGGCATTATTGTCCCTTTCTTCACCTCGTCTAAAATAGAGTATTCCCAATAATATATATATTATACATATATATACACACACAACACACACACACTAGATGCTAACTTTCTCCTAGATATCTTAAACTTAGATTTTGATTGTGATTTTTGAAGCCCTTATTTTGTCTAGCTCCATTTGGTGTCTCTTTTACTTTTGTCTTTGACAACTTATATACAATATATAGCAGTAACCCATATGCTACATCAGATTAGTTTAGAACAATCCAATAAATACATGAAATTTGCGTTTAAGTCATATCCTTCTAGCTTAGTAGTTGACAGGTGGAGTGCAACTGTTGGATCACAGTGAGATTACATCAACACTTGCGCGTGTCACTCCAAAACATTATCTTCTGATAACCCTAATTGCATGTTCGCATTTACATTATCATAATTGACAAGCACTATGTAAACTTTATAAAATTAAATCCCTTAGCCTTTAATTCATTGATGGTATTTAGGTTGTTGTGAGCCACGCGCCGGTTTTTGCGCCAACGAGCTTGTTCTGACGTTAATCAATACTTTTTTTTCCATGCACGAGTTCAATGGTTTGAGTTTAGATCCATATCAAATTTTAAATGATAAATTTAAATTTGTATAGTATAATTATCCGAGATAAAAAAAAATGAGCCAAAATTTTCACAAAATTATTAGTGAAAGTAAGAAAAAATTGTAAGCATTATTGATTTAGATTGCGAAAACAGTCTGTGCAGTACAAGGTATCTTCTTTTAGTCCATCACTAAAAGTGCTTCAATATAATTGACTAGATTATGTGAATGACTCTGCTTGCAAAGACTAATTATATGCCATGTGTGCATCAATTAATGCAAAATATGTCTTCATGTGAGATTGATTAATTGGGAATTTAGAATCTAGAAACAGTCAACACAACAGACATGGATGGCCCCTTGTGTGGATGGCCAAATGAGTAGGAAATAATTGCATTTGTTAGGGTGGGGGGGCCTTCAATACAAGGACATAGCCCTCACAAACTTCCAACTCGCGAAGCAATTTACTGGACTCGTCCACATGATCCCAATTGTCTTTGTACCCAAAAAAACAAGGCATAACGTTGCATCCAAGCAAAACTTCTTGCTTCCTTGGGACACATATTGTCCCCTCATCTTTCACTTCACCCTTTTGGTTTTGAGATAGATGAGAAGAACTAAGTAACGAGATGAGATAACTGTATTGAAAAAAATTGACATGAATTGCCTGTCTTGAATACTTTTAAGGCCAATGATTTTATTCTTAAAATGATATTTTTACAGTGGAAGATAGCTTGACTCATACTTATAATTCTCACGATTGATTTTCACCTAATCGATGTGGGACATTTATATTTCTAACTCTTGAAGGACATTTGATGTTGATATGTTTGTCCAATCCAAATCCGTATCTCTTGCGATTATCTTGTTCATTCTATATATCCTCTTGTTTTGTGTATTTTGATTTACTAGCACTAAACAAGTTAATCATCTTGGTGGGTAATGGGTGATGATCGGATCAGAAGGACTTGTGTACTTTATGAGAGTAATTGATTTGTGTAATTGGTGGTGTCAAAAGTGATAGAAACATCTCAACAGTAGTAGAAATGATGTTTTTGATGCTTTTAATAAATGCTCTTCAAAGGGACAGCATCCATCACCCTCTCTTTTTGTGAGTAGACTTGTAGAGAGAGACATTGTTATGTGATTGCCCTTCTCACTAAAAAATTGCATACATTTATATATTCACTAAAAAATGCATGTCACCCTTTCACACTCATTTTTTAGTAGTATGTATGTTACTCAAACATTAAACGATAATTTCAAAAGAATTATTTTATGTACAATTTCAAAGCTGATCGAACCATTTTAGAGACCATTTTAAAATTATCCAAAAAAGAATATTTATGGACAAATTGGTTTTTTCTCACAAATTTATCCCTACTTTATGCATTAATGAAGAGTTATAATTAATTTTTAATCAAGATAAATATTTAATTCCTTGCATATAGATTGTCATCATCATATATATGCTACTAGTAAAAAAATGAATCAGACAACTATAATATTTGAACCAACATATATGTTACCTCTCAAATTGTCTATTAAACGCAGCTATGTGTGTGCGACTGTGCGCTATAGAATTAAAAGCACCAAAGATAACTAACATCTACTAATTAAACGTCTAAAATGCAAATTTGCTTCAATTATGAATTTTTCAAGTACCATTTCATTATCAAATAGGTACTATAGCAGTGAGCATCTCTGTTAACTCTGCTCACTGTTTGTGCTCTCTGGGCATAAAAAACAAAAAAGAACATAATAAGATGAAATAATTGTGAAAAGGAGAGGTCATCGACAAAGTAAAAGTGATAATTGTGTCTACAAGACACAAGATAAGAGAGGCAATGATGTAGCAAACAATGGATTTTAGAGAGAGAAATAGATTGTCCAATCTCTCTCTATCTTTACTTTGCTATGCATGCATGATTTTTTTTTTTTTTTTTTAATCCAGGGAATACCCACAAGCCTACTCTCTCAATTGCATGCCTAATAGCTCTAGGTCATCTCTCAATTGCATGCCTAATAGCTCTAGGCCAGCAGACCTCAATATGATCTTCCCAAAGCAGATGGAGCATATCTTTTGGAGGTTCACGAACTAGATGAAATCCTCTCTCATATTTGAGAGCCCAAGTCGCCAAAAAGTCAGCACAGCGATTACGCTCCCGATACACATGACAAATACGAACCTCCCACTTTCGTCGCAACATAACTAGGCACTCAAAAATCAAGTTAGAAAAATGCAGGTTAGGCAACTCTCCCTGATTCATCCAATTTGCAACTAGCAGCGAATCCGTCTCCAACACAACCTTCCGAAACCCTGCATTCCAAGCCAAGTGCAACCCCTTGGAAACAGCCCAAAGCTCCGCTTCTGCTGCACTACACAACCCAATATTAATCATGAACCCTGTCATCCACCTTACTCTTAATGTAGATGGTTGCTGTAAAGGTCCATTGAACTTGGCTGGTGGTGGAGGTTTGGTTCGCGAACAATACTCTGTGCTTTCCCACCATCCCCAAATACTGAATATAAACAATTTTTTTTATAAATCGTGTGAGACGTGTGATTTCACATGAAATGTCCCAAATATTGAGATAGATATACCCGATTTTATATAAATCACATGAGACTTATAATTTTACATGAATCATTTGCGTTAATTTTATCTAATTTTACATGAATCATTTGCGTTAATTTTATCATTTGAGATAACTGGAATAAAAAAAAATACTGAATATTTTGACATTTTTTAAGCATTTGTTTGGCAGAGCGTATACTAGCTTATACACTGAGTTTATAAGCTCAGTTTCTCTCTGCACTTCAATTTATACTTTGTTAGAGATACTCTTTACCAAACAAACACTAAAAGCAGTAAGTTACCTACCTACAGAATGTCACTATTAACACTGTCTCCTCAAAAATAACCTAATTTTCATAATCGGAACCTGCAATTGCAACCACCAAAAAAAGAGAGGAGACATGTATACAAAAATATGATTTAGGTTGATCTCTCAAGTACATGACATAACATTTTGGTCCCCCTTCCACTTGTTCTTAACACAGACTCTACTGATCTCTCTCTGTGGTCCTGTGGAGTGAGTATTGAGGTGTAACAGCTACTAATCATCGCAAAATGATGCCATTTTGTCATGCCTGCTATAAATCACATTTGGTCTATCTCTTGTCCGCATTCCAGATTTTAAGGTCATTTATTCACAAGCTGCAAGGGAGTCACAGCAAATATTTACACATGGCTTGTTCAGTCACACTCACCGCGTTTTGCCGCTCATGGACTGGTCTTATTCCACCAATTTGCAGCTATGGAAAAGCTGTTCTGCTGAATCTGGTTTCACACAAATGCTCAGGCATTGCTGATAAGAAGAATGACTCTATTGTATGGTATAATTCGACTGAGTGAGGAAGAGGAGAGGACCAGTATACACTGATATGTCATATTCAATCTCCAAACATTTACTCTACGATCTAACAAGACAGAATCCAAAGCTGAGTTTCTCTACGGCTTTTTCAAGCACATTCCACGTTGCAGTCCGCACCATTTTAACCACTAATTTGTGCTGTAAAAGTAAAACCCAACCAGTTTTATCCAGACAAATGCGCCTCCATTTTTCCACAGAAATGAAACACCAAACATTCAACTACAATTTTGTTTCTCCGATGAAACAGAGAAAAATGGGGGAGAATCTATTCAACTAATGGAAAGGACAAATGATTCTTGGATCATTACCAAACAAATTGCAAGATCAACACAAGTGGTGCCCAAACTCTCACCCTGAAAACCAAGGTGAAAGTGATATTCTTAACTTGATTTTGGAAGCAATGAAAACGTCCACATGACACACCAGTGAACGCGTAGATGCAGGCTGTCATTACATGAGAAACTCGGGATGTTCACGGTCCATAATATTTTACTTCCACAGCCATCCCTTTGTATGTACACCATAGATGTGATATTAAGGGAAATTGCAGCTCTATATGTATTGAAGAAAGCCCACAATTGAATAGATTACAGATGAAAACAAGAGAACCACTTAAACCCAGAGTCAAAACTGTGACTAGATATGCCATAGCATCTGACTCTTAAAGCCTGCAGTTTATTCTGCCATACAATAGCACTAGCAGAGAATCTACACCCACTAACGCATTACCAGTCCGTGCACTCTTGAAGGTCAGAACACCTTGAATCCTTTCACTGAAAAGTGATGAACCAGCAAAACAATTTACAATATAAAACTATCAACAGCCTAAATCTCCACAATGCAATCTATAAGTTGCAACTATAGCAAGCATCTTTTTGACAGGGAAGGTGAGCTCTAAAATCTGAATATATACAGGCAACTGCAGACCAAAGAACAAAGAAAAGATCGTTAATAGGCGAGCATAAGAAAAATATCATCAAATATGAGATTTTGAGAAATTTGAACGCCTTATTTTTCTTCCTGCGCTAGACATAATCATGGTTCAAAAGAAGGGAAAAAATGTAATTCCTCATACCAAATCACCCTAAGAGTACAACGTACAGATCAAGAAGCCCAAACGGCCAAACCAGCAGCTGTGATACTTTTACCTGATTTCATGGAAGAGAAGAGATTCAACACGTTGTTTGGCATGGTTAAGTACATAATTTGGGCACTTAGAACGAATATTTTGTGCTTTATGATGCTTTCCTGACTGGAGAGTGGCTTCAAACATATGAAGAACAGCAGATGTGGATGGAAACCTCTTGGAAGTCATGGCCTTAAGAAAAGCAATAGCATCATCCACACTTCCAGTCTTTGAAACATGCTCAATGAAAGGATCCTCGTGAGGTGTTAAACCATGATTATTTCATCAAAGCCAGGACATTCATTCAAAGCTTCACCAAATCCCCTCTGAACCAATAGCTTATTTATCAGTGCTTTGTATGTAGTATGCCAAGGATTTACGTGATTTTCACGAACAATGTCGCCCAGAAATTTGTATGCATCGATTGCTCTATTTTCATAGCTATATGCACGTACCAACAATTTTCAAATGCGCAACTTAAACCAGACACTCCCTCTTTTCCAACCATCTTTTGGAAATAGTCAGATGCCTTTTCAAGATCTCCTGCTACACAGTGCCTCCTAAACTAAATATTCACAGGCCCTGCCATCTGAACTCTGCCCCGAAGTTTCCATACGATCCACACACCCATTGGTTTCTTCCTTTCGTCGAGCGCGATTGAGCCTGAAATTAAAGCAATTCTACCCTGCATATTGCACAAGGAACAAATCCTCCTTCCCACATCGCTTTGAACTCCTTATTAAACTCTCCGATCCTACCAACACTTGTTAATGATTTGAGCACTGCATCAAGCATAGAATCAGTCAAAATCCCCTCCCTCTGCTTGAAAACACTGACCACATTTGAAAACAGATTCACATCTTCCTCAACAAAAAGGTGAACAATTAATGGAAGGATTGCTCGACCTGGTCATCACATACTCATACAAGTCCACAGCATACTTGAAAATATCCTCTCTGCCCAAAACCCGCGCCATAGCATTGTATGTCTTCTCATCATGTTTAAAAATAAGCTGTTCCACCGAAAAATTATCAACGCCTTCATTGGGTCCGGACTGAGATTCTCTAAGACCAGTTTCACCAAATCACTAGAAAATGCAACATTCAAATCCTTAATCTTCTGCTCAACCCCCTCCCTGCACACATTATTTCTAACAGTCTTATGCAATCTCAATCCAATCTTTTCCATGGAATTGTCCACAGACCCAATCAAAACACCCCTTTCAACCTCTCAGCATCACTCACTAGACTATCATCTTTCTCATATTTATCCAATACTTTATCATGCAAACCCTCTGACGCTTGGTCATCGAACTGAGAAAAAGAATGTTAGCGTACAAGTGAAGACAGAGCAAAGAGCAGAAGAGTGTACCTTGAATGAGTTGGGTTTTGGAGAGTAGAGAAAGAGTAGTTTCGTAAGAGCTTCAGGAGCCATGAATAACTCATCTTTTTAACCAGATCCAAGCTTAGGGTTTCTGAGTATGAGGAAGAAAGGCGAGGGAAGTGAAATGGGGTCGAGTGTAGATTTGTAGGGTTTGGACCCTTTTTGGAGGGATTCTGTCGAGTAAACTATGTACCAAATTGCAAGCTTGGGAAACCCTACATTATAATTTCTTGAGGATTGGAAAAAATATAGTTAAATTAGGGCAAACAATGGCCAGATTAAAGGACGTGATGCAGCTATTGTTAACTGGAAATTGTTTGCCTGTAATGTTTGTGAGAAAACTAGAACAAATATGTCAAAATTTTGACGTTTTCTATGCCTTCCTAGAAAAATAACAGGTACTGATAAAATCATGAAAGGAAGAACAAAGAGAAAGGAAGAGGTAGACAATATTTGAATCCAAATTGGAATTTTGCATTAAACAAGTAATAAATGAGTGCTTACAGACTCTCTGCATCAAATCACAACTAGAGCTTTACGACCTGTAAGAGAACCCTTCTTCAAAAACAAAAGACTAAGACAAAGAAACCACAACTAAGCAACAAACAAAAACAAATTCGGATACAATAATCCAATTATGTTCGATGATCGAGCCGCTATGGGATCATAAGAGGACCTATACACCACTTCCAGAGCAGCAAATTCTCTAAATCTACAAAATCCATTTTCCAAAGTGGTTCCAAATTGCCCCACCAGCTTACAAGCCACAGCAGCGGCATTCCAGAAAGAAAGGAAAAAAAAGGCACTCAAATCCCCAAAATTTCTGCAACAATCGATTCTCAATCCCTAAAATCAACCGCACAAACAAAAAGGAAAAAAACGACGATCAATAACCTTTAATCTGTCTCAAGAAATTATCCTCAAAACAAGAGTGAAATCAAGCATTTCTTTTACACATAACAATCGGCACGCGCCGGCCCGTCGGCATCACCCTCAGAGCCTCTCTTCCTCTCTATATGGGTCTCCTGCTCCACGGAATCTGCAACTCGCCCTTTACTAAGTTTGTTTTTTCCAAACGGAGTGGCGATCGTCTCGTGTGGGGGCGACTCGCCCTTTACTAAGTTTGTTTTTTCCAAACGGAGTGGCGATCGTCTCGTGTGGGGGCGACAAAAGGGGCGAACCCAGTATTTTGGGCTGTCAGCTGTACTTGGGGGCGCGAGGCTGCCCCGAATTTATTTTTTTTTGAAAGCTTAACAATCAATTTTAATAATCAAGATTTAATCAAAAAATCCTCTCACGTGTCTCATCAAATAATAGAATAATAAGAAATTTAATAATAATCGATATTATCCTCAAAATCATTCAAAAATAAATAAAAAAATTTCACGACAATGTCACAACATGACGTTATAATCAGGACGTGTGTCTTCTATGATAGTATAATAAGACAGAGCCTAACCATATAAGTAGAACCAATAAGAAATTGAGTAAAAGATTAAGAGATTGATAAACGAGAATAATATCGTCTACTGGAGAGAAAAGTGAGAAGATTTGGTGTTCTAGGAGAGAAACGTAAATTTGAAGAGACTTCAAAGAGAGAGAAAAAAAGAAAGTTACAACATTAATTTATATTTATTTTATTTATGTGACCAGCCAATTTACGATTTGCAAACGGTGGTCTGACATTTTCGATTAAAAAACAGATAAAGAAAACGTAATGTCAGGGTCGTTATTAACGCTAAACAAATGGTCATTTTTTCCCCTCGGACATCTCGTACAAATCACGCGACGGCTTTCAAGCAAACTCCTTTCCCAAAATGGGCAACTTGCTAAACAGTGCGAATTGGGAGCGACAGATGGGGTCGGGCAGGTGGAAGAGAAAAACTCTCTGTTCATCATCTCTTGCGACCTTTGACAATCGACGCCTTTTTCTTACTGATGGCTCTCTTCGATTTACTATCGGATATCTGATCCCTTTGTTTTCTACTCTTCTATCTCAGCGAAATTCCTTTCGAGAAATGGCAGGCAAACAGAAGCTGTTGTCGGTGACGACGGATTTACAATCCCGCCGTTGCAGATCTTCTTCGTGGCTCGTACCTCGTAACATGTAAGTCGAGTATCTACAGATCTGTCACTATTTACTGCTTTTATCGTTTTTCTTCTATCGTTCTCGTTTGTTGCGGTGCCGGTAGTTTTTCATAATTAGGTTGGATCTATGTTTATTCACTCCGTTTGCAATTTCGAGAAATGGCAGGCAAACCTAGTTGTTTTCGATGATGACGGCTTTACGATCCAGACGCCGCAGATTTTTTCGTGGCTAGTACCTCGTAAAATGTAAGTCCACTATCTGCAGATCTGTCACTAATTAATGCTTTCATCGTTTTCCTTCTGACGATGTTGTTTGGTGCAGTGCCGTTTAGTTTTTCGTTATTAGGTTAGAATTGAATCTATGTTTATTCACTCTGTTTGCAATTTAGATTTGTATCTTATTCTATTGATCTCGTAATTGCTAGTGTTAATGAACCTGTCCTGTTTATGTACTTAATGGTTTAAAATAAACACGCATTCTTCCATTTGTATCCATACCGTGTTAATGCTTTGCTTGTTTGTTGTTTCTTTGAAGGCTGGTGCAAGTGATCTCGTAGGTGGATGATCACAGGGAATAACTTGAGATAGGAATGCAATCAGGCAAGAAAATTCAAATGCAACCTCGTTTTGCCAGAAAATTTAGTATATGTTTGTTTTATTTAGCTTCTTCTGAAGCATGAAATTTTAAAATTTAGTGCTGCTTCATTGCACTTGATGATTAGATGGATGTTGATTTGTTTAGATTTTGGTATAGTGCAAAGCGGTAATACCAGAGACCATCTCCTAAGTGATTCTTTTACAAATCCAGAACTCTCTTCAATTTCGTGACTAGTAGAGGCCTACGACATTGTTTTGGCCTTCACTGTGCTCAGCACGGTTTTGAGTGCCCTTTTTTTTTTGATATTGCCCTTAGAGCAAGTCCAACGCCTCACTTATTTTAGGTAAAAATCAATTTTGGGTCAAACTTTTTATTTTTTTGGCTTCCAACTAGTAACCTATATGCATTTTATTATCTTTTTTGGAGTTTGTCCCTTTGCTACCAAAAGCTTCGTGCAGCCATCTATGATCTCCAAAGAGGAACAGCTCCAATTGCTAGAGCCGGTGAACCCGCAAGCCATAATCCAAGAGCGCAAGCTTCTTCACTGTCAGCTTTCGTTCATCACTGTCTCTGTTGATCCCTGCAGGTAATTCACATATTGTTTCTTCCACTTCCAATCCAAGATTAGGTCTTCGTTGATTTGCTTTGTTCGATTATTTGATTTGTGAATTTATTACTGCTTTTGTGTGTGTGCAGTTAGTTTGTTGCGAGTTCACAAGGTTTCCAGGAGAGAATCTCTTCTTGCTATTGTTGGGTGAGGAAAACTCTACAGTTCGTAAACGGAGAAATCGTTCTGGTAAGACAGTTTTTACTCGCCCAATAGTAGACTGTATCACTTCTTGAATTAAATCCTTTAATTCAGAATCATAATACTGGTTGTAATGTTACTGCTCCTGTTTTATGTCATAATTTGTGAACATTGTCACTACCTTAAATGTGGTTTTTTGTCGTTCCTATTACCATGGCGAACTCTGATTTCATCTGGTTGTGGATGTTGTTGAGTTGAAGTTTCATTGGTTTGCTGTGGATTTTGGGGTTTTCTGGTGCTTGTGTATTGTTGTTGTCATAAATTTATAAACAATAATGTTGTTTATATTACCACTAAATTCGAAGCATTCGTAATAATAAGTTGAAATGGGGTATGTGGTTGGAAGAGTGTTAGAATAAAGGTAACCTAAAATAAGTGTTAAGGTAGAAATCGGTGATAACTGATACCCCATTTTTGGTAATGGTTTGGACATGCTCTGAGTACTGATGTTATTCGCCCCCTAAAGTTTGATCCTTTTTTTTTTATACTCTGCCTTTAATACTTGTAAATTTCCTCTCGAATTCAAGAAATTGAAGTTTTATTGTGGGTTCTTGGCTACTGTAGCTCATCACATAATTTATTCTCCCTGCCCTGGCGGTTTCTGCCTAAGTAGTGTCTCTTGCATATGTTTAGTCTCAAGTGCCAGCTTACCAGTAGTTCCAGTTGGTATTTTGTGGGTTCTATGGTTCCCTGGAATGTGTTCAACTTAACAAACTACACGATGTTCTTTTTCTAGATTAGTAAATAATGGAGATAATTTATGGGCATTGTTTTCAAGCTATAGGGATGCTTGTTACAACAATCTTTGAAATGTTATGGGTACACATTCCGTGATGTGATTACATGTCAGTTGTCATGTCGGGCAATTAGACATACATCTCTGATGGGCAAGTTTGGTCCGTGTGATTACTTGTTTTTCTGGCCATTTCTTCTCGTTTTAAAAGCTAGATTTGTTTTTTCATGATATGTTAATTATATGATATATGTACTCTCACTGATAGATACAGTGATGAAGTGTGCTGTGTATGACCAATGCAACAAACAACAAAACTTCCTTGACACACCAAAGGGGCACCCCTTATTTTGTGTACTTTCTGGCAAGTAACTGTTCTTCCACTGTTTGTTTAAGCCTTTGAAGTAGCTAGGTTTGTGGCGGTATTTATGATGGGTTCAAAGTTTGTGGGACTTCTGTTTAGTTTTTGGTTAAATCTAATCAATCATTGGTCGTGCAGGTCCTAATGCGGCAATTGATTATTTTGTGTTTTGTCCTTAATTGGGACGTTGGTTGAGGACAAGTTGAACAGGTAAATGCATTTTTGGTTTTGGTAAAATAACAAATCTTCGGTTCGATTTGGCCCAAAATGACAAAACCAAAACCAAAGAACCCTGATTAATGATGGTTTG
The DNA here is from genome assembly GCA_963580455.1 of Euonymus europaeus. Taxonomy (NCBI): domain Eukaryota; kingdom Viridiplantae; phylum Streptophyta; class Magnoliopsida; order Celastrales; family Celastraceae; genus Euonymus; species Euonymus europaeus. Next base: position 27,650,841 of record OY756961.1, read on the forward strand.
GTTTAGTGAAAGGAATGTATTTTTTTCCCCGGTATTTTGTTTTTTTGGTTTCAAACCGACTTGTTTTTGAAAACCAAACCAAAACGGAGTCTATGAAAATCTTTTATCTAACCTAAAAAAAACCCATAGGATCTGTTTTTGGTTTGGGGCCTTGTATTTTTAGATATTCCCTTGATATGTGCTTTGAGAAATACGTAAAAATGTTTGATGTATGTTGAAAGAGGACTATCAGTAATTTCTGTGACGTTTGCACAATTAAGATACAAAATGATGTGTGACAAATAATTTGTAACTGAGATTTGATGTCAAGGACAACTATGATTGATTTTCGGCCTAGATCATCTTTAGTTCGTTAACGTAAATAGGGCGGGCTTGGGATATATGAGCTTCTTGAAGCACATCTTAATTGGCCTCTTGGTTTGAATATATTCGGCTGTATGTCCAAATGATAACTTTTTTGGAAAACGGAGGGGGGTAACTCTGAACAAACACAAACGATTACATAGTAACTTTGTTAGTAAGCCGAAATAGAAAGGTTCCAGATGAGCTTCGTGAACAAAAATTAAATGGCCATTATGTTGAAAATAAATATGTTAATGTTGAGGTCAGATCAGGTAGGTTTCGCACTTGGGCTTTAGTCGGGTCGTATATTTGATCTTATGCCCATAGAAATTGGGCTTTACTATTGGGTCGGTCAACTGTTAACCAGAAAAGTAAATTCAAATTGGGCTCTGGTTCGGCCGTATATTTAAGCGTAACCCATTCAGAATGGGCCTAATATTAGGCCAATCATCTCTTAACTGGAAAATTTGGGCCCAAGTGGCATTTCAATTGGGCTTTAGTCTGGTCAAATATTCGTGCTTAAGGACAAAGAAATTGGGCTTTTTTATTGGGCCAAATGATGTGTTTGAGGCACATTTGAATTGTACATCGGTTCGGTCGTATGTACAGGCTCAGGCTCATAGAATTTGGGCTTTTATATTGGGCTAACCATCCGTAACCCAGTGAAAGTGGGCTTGAGGCCCATTTCAATTGGGCTTTTATCCGGTAGTCAATTTCGGCTTAGGCCCATAGAAATTGGGATTTATATTGGGCCAAGGTTCTGTTGCACATTAAATGTGGGCCTCGGGCCCATTTAAATTGGTCTTAAATTTTGGTTTGTGCCCAAAAATTGGGCTTAGGGCTTTTGTAATGGGCAATTTGCATTGTCCCATTCCAATTTCGATTTCTTGATCCATGAAATTTGGCTTTAAATTGTGCCTATGATTTGCAATACAGAAGTTTGGGCCTAAAGCCCATTTAAGTTGGATTTACTAAGTCCGTATATTTGGGATAAGGCCCATACAAATTGGGCTTAAAGAATTGAAGAATTACGAGCCCAATTTAACTACTACACATTGTCGTACCTAGACCCATAAAAATTGGTCTCTTATATTGAGCTAATGAATGCCCATTTCAATTAGCGTTCGTACCGTTCCTTATTCAGACTTTAGCCCAAACAAAATCAACTTCAATATTGGGTTATCGAGAAAATTTGAGATCAAGACCTCTTACAATTGGGCTTTACTCAGTTCCATATCAGGTCCTCGGCCCAAAGAATTTGTGCTTTTATATTAGGCCCACACCCTATCATCCAGAAAACTAGGACATAAGGCCCATTTTAATTGTGATTTACTCAATTGGTATAGCATGACATAGTCTTTTCATATTGGGTAGCCTTTCCCGGGCATTAATTCAGTATGACGTTGATGCCCAAATTCAATGGGTGTTTTTGCCTGCATAAATTGGATCGCAAGTTAAATAGCCAAAATATAATGGAATTAGAAAATATCAACCCAAATAGACCTTCCGACCCAAAAAAAATACATCATGAAAACGTTTTTTGTGGAAAGATGTCATACATTACCTTTGTTTCTTGTTTATCGCCATCAGATGAACCACGGGACCAAGAATTTGAAGCAACAAGGAACAATCTGCTATTAATCAAGCAACATTAATTATGAAGGGAACATATGGATAAGCATGAGCCTACCAGCCTGCTGGTCGCCCATTGTTTCTACCTTGTCTAGAGGTTTCCATTACACGCTGCAACTAGAGATAGAAATGTGATTAGAGCAAGAAAACTCAACCACTATTAATTCCACCAATAGACCATGCCTACAACTAGAATTATAAGTTATGCATTGTCAATAATGGACATAAATGTAAGACCTAAGATGGTGGACCTGGTGGTTATGAAGTTTGACCCCCGTTCGAAAACCAAAGAAATAAGTTGTCACATATGAGAAGATCTACAGATAAGAGGTTTATCTGCCAGCCAAAACTCGACGATACTCTAAAACATTTTTTATTCTTCTTAAGAGTCTAAAGGTATCCCAACAAATGTTTATTATATAGCACAATAGGAATAGCATTTGGAAAATTCGGCCTACCTGCTTTCTATCCATACCACTTTAGAAGCAGCCCAAGTAAAGTTTCTTAACAATAACTTAAAAATCTTATGTACTGAATTTCCTTTTGCACTTACAAGAATTAGTTCGTCCTCTATGAAGGTTCGTTTGTTTCTAATTTACTTCCGATACTCTGGGATGCATTGTCAGCTATATAGTCTGTACAGTAATATATAGGAACAAAAGAAACCATGAATATGAACCAATTACCAAGAAAAATTCCTCCCAGCCAAGATAATTTGAAGTTTCCAAACAGAACCTGACAATCGATTTCCTCCAAAAAAATACATTGAATGCTCAAGTATGATAATTAACTATTTGTGCCAAAAAGAACTGCATGACCAAAATCTTTTCAACCAGAATAAATCAAAAAAGGACCATAAGCATTGGGGAAAAAACAATCAATATGCACACATGAAGCACACTGAGAGAGGTCTAAATCTTGTACCCGATAAAATAATCCACTGTAAGTTTGTAACCAATCAACAGCTGTTACATCAAGAAACCCCTTAATGTGAATTTTTTTAGTTAAAAAAACATAAAAGCTGGGCTAAGTTTTAAGGTAGGACATCATCTGGTGTAATTCTGTAATCCACCAATAGGACAAGCAAAACCACTTCACAAAATTCATATCATCAACAAGGCCACAATTCTAATTTACATAGATAACTATTGAATTCATTTGCAATACATAATAACATCAAAGAACCAGAGGGGAAAGGAAGCATGGTCGATACAATCTTACCACAAGATGCAAGGACTTATCACTTTACACCTCTTCCACGAAATCTGCATATGAAATTTGTCTCAAAAAAATAAAATAATAGAAAGGATATCACAAGACAAATTCATAAAGATATCAGACGGTGTGTAATGGTATACCTCCACATCTGGACTTCCGCTGATCTGCTTTTGTATCCACTTATATTTATTCTTCGTTTGATGCATCACTTAGTGAGGTGCTTCTATCTAAATCTCTAGTATTAAGAAAAAATAGTAGTACATTGGAAAAAAAAGTAAGCCAACACACTTTGTATAATATTTCTAAGACAATGAGTGGTTTGTTAACTATCATATAAATCACTCCTCCAGCATTTATTAGATTTTCATGAAAAAAAACTGGTACCAGAATAATATGTTGCAAGAGGGCTCTAAAAGACGAATGTAAGGATAAAAAGGATTACTCGACAAGGTGGAACAAATTTAAAAATGTCAAATAAAATTTTGCTTCCCCATGGAAGATTCAATCACTTGATCATGTTCTGAACTTACAAGTAGGCCACGAAGCTTAGTAACTCGGCCAAGCATACATTGCACCAGAAGAAAAAAAAATTAGAGATGAGTACTCTTGTGATTATTTAAGTTGTGCATTTTAAATTCTTTTGTGAGGGAAAAACATTTTTCATTATTACTCACCAATGCACAGCAGGCAGATAATCAAATAATAAAATATACTAAAAAGGAGCATCACGCTCAGACAAGTCTGAAAATAATAAAGCTAAAGCAGGTAGCAGATCTCTTAATCATTTGGAAATGGTATAAAACTGTAGAAAAGAATCACCAAAAAACAACTAAAATTATATTTATATTTAACTTTTTAATAAAATGTGCATAATATAAAATAATAATAAAAAACACTAAAATTCTGCAATAAATTAGCCAACCGAACGTGATATATACACGTGAACTATAAAGTGCTCAGAAAACCATTATGTAATATGAATTGGTTTTGATGAACTTATGTATATATTAAGAAAGGAAAACACGTTAACACTAATTTGATATGAAAGTCAACATTGTTAACAACATAAACATGAAGCCTAGAAGATTCAGTGCATATGGTCTTCTTGTTCACTCTCGAAATAATGAAATACAATCTACGTCTATGCAAAAGTCAGGAGAAAGTGAACAAAAATTCGAATTAATGAGATGAACACACAAAACTTTTAACTGTATTTTAATTATATTTGCAAAAAATTTCGACTCTTGAAACCTTTGATTGTACATCCATTAACCATTAACCATTGATTAAAGAACATTTTACATCCATTAAGTAACTCAAAATGCATTGTTTTGCTAGAACATATAAGGTTAGATCCAGCCTTTTCAGTCTCACATTCAAATAAACCGTATGTTAATAGAGAGAAATCAGCACCTTCAAGTGTTTGCAGAGGCGCGAGTGTGAGAAGCTTCGACATCCGATCTCAAACCGTGATCGATTGATAAGATTTCGACCTGTTGATGCAGGAAGAAAACAGACTTTGAAATCGGAGACAGAGCCGTGAGCATACTCCTCACGTAAAAAGATCGGAGGTGCTTCTCTCGTCGTTGGTGGCGAGTCTTCCTCCGGACTGATATTAGAAAGTCATGAACTCGGAAACTCCTTGGAGATGCAGTCTCCATCGACCTAGCCTATCCTCGAAAACTTCGTTTCTCCCTCTTCTCTCTCCCTATCCCTCTTCCTCTTCCTCTAGGGTTGTGAGAGGTCTCGCCGTGGAGAAGATATGATGAAGTGTGCGGTTGGATCTTGGAGTTTTACGAATTCGAAGTATTAAGGTTAGATCTAGCCTCATCAGTCTCAAATTCAAAAGAAACGTATGTAATTAGAGAAAGATCTGCACCTTCAAGTGTTTGCCGAGGCGCGAGTGTGAGAAGCTTCGACGTCCGATCTCAAACCGTGACCGATCGTTATGGTTTTGCCTTCGTTGACGCATGAAGAAAATAGACTTCGAAATCGGAAACGAAGACGTGAGCGTACTCCGAGTCGGCGATCTCGTAAATGGATCGGAGGCGCTTCTCTCGTCGTCGGTAACGAGTCTTCGTCTGAACTGATATCAGAAATTCATGGACTCGAAAACTCGTAGAAGATGCAATCTCCATCGACCTAGCCTAGCCGCAAAAGTCTCGCTTCCTCTCGCTGTCGCTCTCCCTCTAGGGCTGTGCGAGTTCTAGCCGTAGAGAAGATATGATGAATCGCGCGTCTGGATCTTGAGGTTTTTCAGATTCCAAGAGTACTGAAACCTGAAACTGCGTCGTTTCATGAAAACAAAAGGAAAATACCGGAAGCTATTAGAAGGCCCACTAGCCCATGAGGCAAATGCCCAACGACCGGGCCACTAAACTTGGTCTGCATTAATTTCGAGTCCAACATAGTTAATTTACGGCAACTAATGGCCAGATTAAGGAGTGATGTTGTTAACTGGAAATTGTTCGCCTGAATTGGTTTGTGAGAAAAATAGAACAAATATTTCAAAATTTTGACATTTTCTGTGCCTTCCTAGAAAAATACCAGCAATCAAATCATGAGAGGAAGAAACATTTGAACCCAAATTGGAATTTTTGCATTAAACGAGTACTAAATTAGTACTTTTAATGATTCTCTGCATCAAATCACAACTACAGCTTTATTACCCATTACAGATCCCTTCCTTCTTCCCGAAAGACAAGACAAAGAAACCACAACAAAACAAAAAAAGAAAGACACGATATGATCCAATTATGTTCTGAAACTGGAAATTAAAGGAAAGCAGAGAAATCCATTTGTGATCATTTGTTCATGCCAGTTGCATCCTTCATTGCATCAGCTGCTCCTGCTGCCTTGGCCCTCATCTGCTGACCAGCCTACACACAGACACACAAAATCAACAACAATTTGTTGCGACTTGTGACACTAATATATATATAAAGCACTAGGTGTGTATATATAGTCCAATCAAGTTATATGTAATTAGAACCTCCTGTACTGATTCCTTTGCAGATTGAGCAGCATTTCCAGCTCTGTCCATCATATTGCTTGCCTTCTCCTGATTCCAAACACAATTCCATACCAACATTACATACATACACACATTTATACATATATGTACGTATGCATATAAAAAATTAAAAACCAGAATTGAAGAGCAAACAAGCTGACCTCGGTCCGTCCTTTGGCCTCACCAGCATGGTAGCTTATCTTCTGGGAGTTGTCAGCCATTGCTTTTGGTTATATTGAGAATTCTTTGCCTCGCAAACTCTGATTGTGTTGATGATTGCTTCAACCGCCATTTTTGTCATAATTTTATACTACTTTGAGACCAATTCATTGATTGCCACGCGTTCATGTCACGGCCACGTGTCAATCAAGCGTTGGAGTACGAGTGTTCTCTGCCTGGTGACCAGGGACATCAAGTTGAAGCTATGGCCGGGTTCGCCGGTCAAAGAAAGTGGGCCTGACTGTATTTGGGCCGGAAAATATAGGGACAAGTTAGAAGTACTTAGAAGTTAGAAATTAGAAGGAGGACCAAAAAGACTAGCCAACCTAAGGGTATTGGGCCCTTAATTACTGCTCATGTTCTAAGTTTTTCCCCCGACTATCACATGGTAGCAGACTTGCAGCTATTGCTTAATTTGTTGTTCTTCCTGTTATACGCCACACAAGAAAGAAAGGAAAGAGAAGTACAAGCTGCAGAAGAGGGATGGACGGTTGTTGTCCAGTCCATCACAAAGGAAGGAAAAAGCCACAAGTTCTGTGAGGTGGAATTAATGTGGGCTTTGTTGCCCAGGCCGCGGTGGAGGAGAAGATGACCAAGAAGAAGCACAAGGAAGTAGTTGGGCATGATTTCTATCGGTTCAAGAAAAGAGAAGATCGAAGGAATATGGTATGACGACTTTTAGTTATTTCCTCTCTCTCTCTCTCACGAGCACTGTGAATTTAAAGCAATAAAGCACCGATATATATGCATTTTGTTGCAGAAATCTTGACACTTCAAAGCAAGTTAATTGAGCAGGATAAAAACCGGATACAGAAGTTGGGAGCTGGTAGGAAGTTTTGACCTTATTGAATGTTCTATGAGCTGAATCATTTCTGTAAGCTGTGACAAAATGGGAAGCCAATAAATACTCGCATGCTGCACAACCTGTATGATTACCTGCAGCAGAAGTACAAGTATTTTGTATACTGTCGATGCGGGAGGATGATAGTGTTTACGGCATAGTATTTGCTGCGATTGTGCACATGTGTTTGTACACTATAATTGACAATTAGGAGAAAAAATGGCTACAATTTTTTTAGCTTCGGTACTCAGATCTCGTAATTTTACAGATATTCAACAAAAAACATAATCACCAATTTGGTTTAGCACTTGAACCGCTTATAAGTTGTGAAAAATGCAAACGGGACTTAAATTTTTCATCAGTAAATTTGGTGTCGTTTTCGGTATCTATACCTTTGGAATCGGTTGCGTATCTCTACTAATTATTCAATCAGAACCTTATCCCATTACTGCATTCTTACTTCTATAAGGTCTGCCACCATTAAATCCTCCAACCCTTAATGCTTGGAGTTGTGAGATAAGCCTCACTTCTACCTGGCAGTCAATGATCGTGCCAACAAAAAAATATGCCCATTTCTCACCCTCCACCTTATACCATCATGAAGCAGATTTTGAGCCGCTAAAACACTCCGCCAAACAAAGCGAAGTCAGGCCAAGCTTCGCATTCGAAGTAGCTTTTTACGAGCATTTCAATATTTTAATCATCTAATTTCCATAATATCCAAGCCACATTGACCTCATTTACGTATGGGGCATTATTTATATTTATATTTATATTTTTTGGCTAAATATTCAGTTTTCCACAGCATTTCTGCTGTCAATTTATACAGCATTTAAGGAGTTTCAAAGCTTTCTTGCAAAAGCACATGGGCCACCAATTGGGCCTTCAAAGAGTATCTGCAGAAGTATAGATCACAGAGCTTTAAATGTTTGGGTTGGGCTTCAGATTATCATACTCATAGTAAGCCCAAAATAGTCCACTAAACTCACTACAGGGTGAAAAAGTGAGATCCGAATATATAAAGTACATATTGCTGCAATCATGCATTATGAACATAAAAATTAAAACAATTCAAAGAAATTCAAAAATCGCGAGGATCAAAAGGATTGCACATAGAAGTAACAGTGACCGACGCTCAGAGTGGAATTTTAGATTTTCGGTTCGGTTTGAAACCGAAATTGAAAAAACCGAAAACCAAATTTACCTAAATATGTCAAACCAAACCGAACCGAATAACAAAGAAAATCGAACCGAAAGGTTTAATATGGTTCGATTTTTCGGTTTAAATCAATTTTGTCGAATGTATGTTGTATTTGAGTATTTCTATCATACATTTCCTACCTAATAAGTAAATAAGTAATAACTAATTAATATATTATATATATATTTAAAACATACAAATTAACTTCGATTTTCGGTTTAAAATAGAAATTTATTTTCATAGACTGAAACCGAACTGAAAGCCAAACTTCTCAAAAATATAAAACCGAAACCGGACCGATCAACAACAAACCGAGCCGAACTTTATTTTACAGTTCAAATTTCGGTTCGGATTTTGGGTTGGTTCGGTTTCTTCCACCCCTAGGGCCCACTCTCCCTCCCTCAAATAGATTCAACTAATATATTTCGATTCGGATTTCGGGTTGGTCTAGTTTCTTCCACCCCTAGGGCCCACTCTCCCTCCCTCAAGTAGATTAACTTATATTTTTGTTTGTTTATGTTTAGCCTCTTAGGATTTTTTTCCAACACAATATTATCGGACACATTTCAGTATGATTTGATTTAACTTTTATTTTTTTAATTTTGTTCATCAAAAGTTGTTTCTTCTACGGATACATTTTAGTATGATTTGATTTAATTTTTGTTCATCAGAAGTTGGTTCTTCAATTTATTATTCTATTGTGAAATTTGTAAATTCTTAGACCATCTTAATTTTATTATAAAAATTTATTAATTCTTAAATCACTTCTTTCTGCATGCCAAACTAAAATCAACGTGGCTCCATACGGGAAAGGTTGTTAGGGGGTTTGACAAGTTAAGCAAATTTTTGCTTAACACAAGAACCCCCTAACAACCCCCGGAGGTGAACTGAGAGACAGGAGGCCCTCGTAGTCCTACTCGGTGTTAGAGTAATCTCGGGGAGCTACAAAGGATATTATATTGTTAAATAAAAGGCATTTATTTAACATTTCACCATGTCTAGTCATCTATTTAAGAGGCTTAACAAAATTAAGAAATTGACTACATAGATATGAGCTTTAAAGTCGTTTCACTCCTATAAAGCCTTTAGCTACATAACTCTTAACAGCATGAGAAGGAACGTTACCCCCTATAATCCCCTCGGGGGATGTTTGGAGAAAGTCTCTCATCAACAAGAGTTGCGCCCTGTTGATGCTACTTTTCTCACTTCTTGTATTAACAGTTGCAGGAGTAAGGAACGTTTCCTCCTCTAATCCCCTCGGGGGAGGTTTGGATAAAGCATCTCATCAACAAGAGCTACGCCTTGTTGATGGTGCATTTATCACTTCTTTTATTGAGTCCCGTGCAAATTGCTGGGTTAGAAGCCTATTTCTTGATCAACTGCCCTTTCAAGAAACTAAGGGAATCTCTTTCCTACTTCTAAAAGTAACATTGGTCAGTCACTCTTCCCCTTGTATGCCCTCCCCCTGCTTTGGGTGCGACGCGACGGGGGAGAGCTATGAGAGTCATCCTTCCCTCTATTCAGAAAAACTCTAATACAACACTTCGCTTTCGTTCCCATCCTCCCATGGGGACTCAAGCTCCTCGCGTCCTCTAACTGGGATACATATTTTAACATCATCTTTAACAAGAAGATACACTTAGTTGGCTTTCAGTTCACTAAGTCTACAACCACTCTCACTCCGGTCTAGGGGATTGTGGGCGCACCACCTACGAAAACGTCGGGACCCTAGCCATCCACTGTCCTTGCTCCTCAACCCCTATCCTCTCCGTTCTCGTTACAGCCTCTCTTTCAATCTATGTCGTATAATAATATGAGAAACTCTTTTCTGGCGTTTAACGCACCTTCTTTTGGAGGATCGGCTTAGCCCACTGTTAATCATCGACGGGCTTCCCAAATTCTGGAATGAATTGTTGGTTCCACCAGTTTAATAAAAAAAACAAAAGAAAAAAGATAACCCATAACAAAATGTCTTGCTAATAAAAGAAAACAGGGCAGCAATACATAGCATACCCCCACACTTGGACCCTAACCCCCACAACATTTATTCAGATAAAACAATCGAAATTAAACAGTTCAGAATTCATAAAAACAATTGAAATTAAAAACATCACGAATATCTGATCCAGACTAATTCGCTTCAACTTCATCATCCTTCTCGTCCTCGCTCCAGCCTCCTTTCAGAGTAGACCTAGGAGATAACTGGTCCCCAACCTTAAAGAAGGTGTGGTAGATAGTAGAGCCAGCCTTCTCCACCACTTCACAGCTCCTTTCATCATAGCAGTATTCCTTCAGATTCAGAAAGAACTTGGCACCAAGATCTTCTCCAGCCGCATCAGAATGCAGTGCAACAGAGAATTCAGCAGGTTGGAAGCATGTCAACACCCTCTCAAGTAGCTGCGTTAAATCCAGCACTTCAAAATCATAGCCCGCAGCCTCAAAACTAGCATAGCTGAAACCATCTTCAGGTGTCACATGGATAGTAGAAATTGCTTTATCTTCAATGCTGTTCATGGAGTAACCACAAGGTTCAAACTCAAAATCACATATATCGGATTGTGGAAGAATTTTCCTAATTGCAGAAGCTTCAGTCATCGAAGCTGCAGAACTTGACTTTGTCTTGTAAAAGACAGATGCACTCTTTCTGTCCAATCCAGTCATGCAAACCTCCAAAGTGTAAGATGGGTCACAATTGGTACCAGCTCCAGCATAAGCAGAATAAACATGCCACTTCTGAGATTTATCAGGATTGCCCATCACATAAGCGTTGCTATCCAACCCAAGTTTACTGAAATGGCCGTCAAGAACAGCAACTTCCTCAGAGAAGCTACGGTGTGGAAATGGCTGAGCCCCTGGAAAAATAAAGCTCCCACGAGTGTACCTGACAGATTTCACCCTCAGCGAAAGGTAGTCAGCCAACTTTAGGATGGCTGGTATTGAAAGAAGTAACTTCGTGGTGCCACAAGTCTTGATGATAAGTTTGTAAGGGTACACAAAGAAGCTGGATTCCGAAAGTACATAAGAATCAACTTTATCATTCGCCAGAGAGGCAACAATAGTGCATTCAGCAGGGTTTAGAATCTCTTCCAGCTGATTCTTAGACAGAGTACGGAAGCCCATCCCTCCAGGATCAGCAAAGGTGCCAGGCTCAAAAAAAGAAATTTCAAGCCTCTTCTCATAGCCTTCAAACCCAATTGCAGAGGTCATCTTGTCGAATAGAAACTATTAAGGCGCAAAAAGAGAGCACTAGAGCAGGGAAGTCCGAGCAGAGAACGAGAGAGAAGAGAGAGAAGAGAGAGAAGAGGACCGCAGCACGATTGCAGAAAAGTAAAATTGCAGAAATGTAAAATCGGGGGTTATTACAAGCCAAAGAAATCTCAGGATGGCTTCCTCACGCACTGCACAAAGAAAAGACAATAATATTAGAATATAAAGGTTCTTCACAGCAAAATAAGCAAGATAAATACTTATGGCTAAAACTCACGTTAGAATAAGCAGCAGATCTGAATTTCTTGATGCCACCGTTGGGTCGAAGGTCTTCAATGCTGTAACCGAGAGGAGCTTCGTAGAATAAGGATTTACTACTACTAGACTTCTTACCACCTTTTGATTCCATTATAACATTCAGTCTATCTGCAAGAACACAAATATCAACATAAGCCAACTAAAATCAAAGAGGCAGGCAGAAGAAAAACGCAATCACCAACATATTGAAGAAAACTATGCAAGATACATTGCACCAATATAAACCAAAAAAAAAAAGGATGATTAAGTGCAGGTAAAATACAACATCTAAAGTAAATAAGAACTCAACACATGCTTACCCCAAACAACTATGACATATACCCAATAAATTATAAAAGTTTATCAAATATTACACAATGCGTTATAAAACCAACAGTAATAGTAAAAAACAGTAATCTAAAATAGGTAGAAATTATCTCATTCAATATTCTAATGAAAACTTACAGAACCTTATTAGTTTCATGAAAAAAAAATTAAAACAAAAGGGCAATATAAGTGGAATTTATAAGGAAAAAATGCAAAAAACTAAACGGACAAACAGGTTTACAAAAAACCAACCGCTTCCAAGGAAAAGGAAAAAAGAGAGACTGCTTTCCAAATTAAATTCATCTTCAAAACTGACGAATACATTGAAAAATATTCAAGCATAATAATTTTTTGAATATATACAAGTTAATAAGATCAGAAACAGATGAACAAATCACATGAAAATATAATGATAATTGATAGAACCGCATATACATACAAAATACGCCTGCTTACGAGTAGATCTCTATATATACCTACATAGTCAGGTAAACACAATTGCAGATCTAAACATCAATTCAAAGTTCAAACCATAAAAAATTAAAATTAAATTTAAAAGGAAATCAAATAGAGATCAAGAAGCGAGTACCAACTATATGAATTTGAGCCGAAACCGTAATCTCCTTAGCCCCCTCCTTTTTCTTCAATCAAATCCCTAAAATTCAAAACAAACTAAACAACTTAGCAAGCTATGAACATTACAACCGTAACAAGAAAACACTACATAAATTACAAATCAACAAAAACTTGAAAAGAAAGCTCACCGATTCAATATTCAAAAGAAAATCAACGCACGCTTATAAGAAAACCCAAAAGAATTCAAAATCGGAAACCCTAAAAATCGTAATCGACAGAAAATTGTTGAAAACGATCGATCTGTGATCCGTGAAGGAGGAGGGTCTACAAGTTAAGCGGCTGGTGAGACGAGCGTTGGGGGGCATTATATAGTGAAAATCGTAGGGTTTGGTTCAGCGATAGCCACGTCTATTGCAAATATTGACGGTTATACCCACCTTTCATTGGGAGATTATACGCCGTTGCTTTCCAATTCCAAATCATCTTTGTACTCGATTGCACAAGGGCCACACGTAATTCCAGGGGTACTCTTGATATTACACTGGATATAAGGAGTCGTGATAAACAAGGGTTGGTGGATAGTATGTGATTGGATCCGACGGTCGTAAATAAAGCACCCTTAATTGGACAGTCTATTTTTAGGTATGAAAAGGTAGGAAATCATATCCTGAAAGTAGTAAATAGATCCATAAATGGAAAAAGAAGAAAGAAAAAAACAGATTGTAGGTTAGAAAATTACAGGTCTGTTTAATTAAGAGTATATCTCACAGCGTATAAATTAATCTGTAGAAAAAATTTGAGTTTATAAACTAATGTGTACGATCTGTCAAACAAATGCGTAAATATCAACAAAATCGGACTATAAGGAAGAATGAAAAATTGATCTGTACTTCTTACTAAGATAATAATTATTTATCTGAAAAATGAGTTCATAATTTTACAAATAATAGCGTACGACTAATTTAGTTGACAAATTAACAAGAAATAGAGTCGTCGTTAACAAAGGAATATGAATTTTTTAAAATCAAAAACCTTCGTTATGTTATTTCTTTTATTGATAAAATTGTGGCCACTTTAGTTTCCACGTGTGAGGTCAGAATTTTCAAATCCCACTACATTCAATCACAACCACGTAAAAAAAGGCACATATATAATAAATATAGGATGCATATTGTTGTTGCATGGAATATATTCGAAGGGGTACGAAAATTCAAAAAAGTGCTTTTGATGATAACATAAAGATGCGTTTGAGGGTAAAAAGGGGACTTCCTGTCATGGAAAAGCTCGTCATTATCACGTTGCATATTTCCATTTTTGACAAACCAGCGTGGGCTGGCAATTCGTCTTTGCATTTCACTTGTGGTTGTGGGCCCACAAACATCTACACTCATGTTCTCGCGAACAATAAGTTTAAGACCATCACAACAGTATCTTTTAACAGATTCTCTAAATTACAAAAAAAAAAACATTTTTATTAATTTATAGTTTTTGAAACTGTAACAGCACACATTAGTTACTCCAAATCAATACTTTAAATCATTTAAGTATTCATTTGTGTGATTACAAATGTGATTGTTGAAATTTTTGGTCTGAAATGTGGTGGTTGATTTATAGCTCGTAATTATTAATTTAAAATTAATATTTTTATATTTTTTATGTATTTAAAATTAATATCTTTTAAATATGGATTAAATCTTATCATTTTAATATTTTAAATATTATATGCATTAAATATTAATTCAAATATAAAATTAGTGAATTAATATGAGCCATTGATCTATGGAATCAATGGCCCATAGTTAATAGATCTTGGTCAAAATAAAGATGAGAGGGGGAGAAGTGATGTTGCAACAAAAAGTAATTATTTTTTAATAATAAGAAAACCCAGTTTTGTTACAGTGTCACGCTGGAAGTTCAGTGACACTGTAGCAAAGCTGAATTTTTCAGTTTTAATTACAGATGTTGCTGTGGAGAAATTTTCAGAAAAGACAAAAAAGTAACAATGTAAATTAGAGTGCAGTGTGCATATGGAGAGACTGCTGCGAGTGGTCTAAGGGTGGCAAATTCATGGAACAAGTAGCGTGTATGAGCTTCTCACTTTCGCCCTAAGATGAATTAGCACAAAATGGGGTTTTCTCATGTTCACGGGGGATTTTGCTATTTGGTTTCTTGATTATGATCTCTACTCTTCTTGATTATTTACAAGATTCATCCAAAATGGCTAGAATAACGAAAAATTCTACAATAACCTCTCACTTTCACTGAAAATTTGTCAAGTAGTGCACCCAAGTACGTGCAGTGGCGAAGCCACATTTATGTGAGGGGGTCTCAGAAAGAAAAACAATACTAAATATAGGTAAATTTTTAAAAAAAACCCTCCCTAAATTTTAATTTAGACCCTTTTGAAATTGAAAAAATACTTCTTTCAAGGATAAGAGTGTAATCCTAATTTATTAAATCCTATGAAGATAATGACGATATGAAAAATTAAAAATAAGACTACCATACCGGACCTCCGGTATACCGCCGGTTCATACCAGTATTTGATCGGTTTTTAACACATGCATACCAGTTATACCTCCAACCGGGTTTTAAAATATCGATTAAATCTCCAAATTAATGAACAATCTCACGAATAGTGGGTCAACACTCAACACACAAAGGACTAAGAACAGAAACGATTCTGTGGGTTCTACTAGGGGGCAACCAAATCTTTAAAATGAAGGGCAAGTTGCAATCTTTTTTTATGCCTTTCGTCTTCTACAGTAGCATCCAACAATAAGCAAGTATCATTCTCTTGGGTAAAGGTTAGTTTGCTATACAAGTTACAGACTCCTACACGGTATGAACTAGAGGAGGGATAAGATCGCCATGTCAATGTATAATCTTCATGAGCTGGTTAGCATAAACAATCTTCAGGATGACCTACCGTCTGCTGAAAGGGAACAAAAATCAAGGAATAATTAAATAAGTTTTTTTTTTTGATGAAAATATAATTAAATAAGTTAATCACACATTTAATAACGAGAAAAAGGTAGCAATCGACACCAGCCTCGTAATCTTAGCAATAAAATATGTTAAAGACTCAGACCACGAAAATCCCGTGGAAGATTCGAGGACAAGATATGCTTACACAAGTATGGAAAAGAAACTTGGGTGACATAAATGTGAAAGAAAGGTACTTCCATACCTTTTTTTTGTGTGTGTGTGTATATTTGGCATTTAGAAGATGATTCCATACTCCAGGGTTTTACTAGCGTCCAGTCTGGCTAAAAGACTGGACGACGCACTGTCCATTTAGATATACGACACGTGGACAAATGATTTTTTAC
This sequence comes from Euonymus europaeus, assembly GCA_963580455.1. Classification (NCBI taxonomy): domain Eukaryota; kingdom Viridiplantae; phylum Streptophyta; class Magnoliopsida; order Celastrales; family Celastraceae; genus Euonymus; species Euonymus europaeus. The sequence goes on from OY756961.1 coordinate 27,667,046, forward strand.
TTTTTTAGAATTTTTATTATGGAATGAAAATTACAAAAATAGATATCAAAATTTAATTTATTACTAACGAAAAATTTAACAGATTTGATATTGCTAATTTTTAATAAAAATTAACAAAGTTCTTTAATGTTGAAATTGCTTCTTCTTCGCAGAGCTTTATCTTCCTCGAATGCAATTTTAAGTAGAATTTCAAGCCCAACATCAAAATCAAGCCATTCAAGAGAAAATTCAAACACCAAGCTCCAATGTCATTGCACCCACCTTTCAACAAGTGTAGCAAAAACACCTCTAAATGACAAATCAAATTGCAACCCAGCAACACCACCTGACAATTCACCACAAACGGAAAGCATGAGCTCGCCAGCCCTATTGTCGTCCAGAACCAAAAATGAAACGAAGCACCAATAGAAGCTCAAATCTGCTAGCATTTCAGTCGAACTAACTCAAACAAGAGTCTAGTTAAATAGTATCCACCACCAAAAAGCAACAAATTAGCCATAACAGAAAAGTAAAAACGCGTGTATCTAGCCCAACCATGTAGGATAACTCTGCTTACTAGTAAGGCCCAGAAAACAGGGAACAAAAATAAAGGGCGGACAGAACCATCCTCATCATTTTGCGGTAAGATCTAGAATCCTCGAAACACTGGGTAATAAGCCTATAAAACCCTGCCTGCGTGCCAATATTGACAAGCTTGATGGAGATCAAGTTTATCAAGATCGGTGATTGGAGTTTTTTTGAAGCGCTGGGTTTAGATATGAGGCTTTTGGAACTCAACTGGTTCTCGCATGGTAATCTGGGCAACCAATGTTTGTTTGATCGACAACGACGATAACTACACTTGGGTCTTGGTCTAGTAACGGCATCAGGATATTTGAGGTATTTTGACAAAACGTTTTAATTAAATAAATTTTAAAATAGATATTAATTAATTTATTAATTGAATGGTCAGGATTGATAATTCTTTCATAATCAAATCAAACGGTCATTAAATAAACGGTATTGATACCGTTATTTCACTCGACTGGACCGTAGTGCAGCCCCATACTCCATAGAGAATTTCAGGCAATGACTCGGATAAGAATCCATGAAGAATAAGGCAGCTAAAAGGCCATATTCACTTATTCAGTGTCTGTCTTTATCAAAGAATGAAAAAAAATGAGAAAAACCTTCATCGGAGCAGCTTCTGAGACACACCAGATCCTGCAGATCGAGTAACATTTCCATTATTCCTCTCATACTCCTGCTTTAGTTCTTCCAAACGCTTGGACACCTAGAATATGGTAAAACACATTTATGTGAGATAAAATATGTAAAACACAGATGCAACTTGTCTCGCTATACATAGCGAATAAGGTCTCTCCTTTTTTCCCCTATCAAGTAACAAAATTCACCAAAGGAAATAACATAAGTCTCACCGACTATTCAAAGGAATAACCAAAAAGAAAAGTTTTTGCTATCTTTCTCGCTCATTTCCCTTTTCTTTGTTGGGTAGTGGCCAGTGGGGATGGGGACAATGTGGTAGTGGGGGACAAGATTACACAATTTTCTAGGAACAGGGAAAAAAAAGAGAGGAAAATGCAAACTAGTTCTGAATAGAGAAAAATTTATTGGGGATTTTTTCTAAGGCTGGTTGATCAAAAGTAACAGGAGTGCAGAGGCTGCTATCAAGAAATAGGGTAAGCTTTGGCTCAACACATCAGATCAAGAGGGAAAGAACATATGTTTTGGTGTATGTCTTGACGATAAGGGTAAAGGAAATGAAACAGGTAGAAAAGAGGCCATGTGGGCAGTACAAATGCTGATGAACATTCAAAAAATCATAAAATTCTAAGAATCAACATCATCTTTGATTTTATCCATACTATTAACGAATTGAACTCCCAATGGAAGGTAGGATCTACACCGAAAACCAGAAAGACCTCTAAAAGAAACAAAATGAGGTGCTCCTGTCAACACATTTTGCAGTGGTAAAACCATCTAGAAACAGCAATATGCTAAAACATTAATGATTTACTCGAACCTTTCACTCATAGCATTCTGAATGCCTCGTCTATTAAAAGCAGGTAGTCAACTTATCATCTTGAGTCTTTATTTTGACTAAGGATACATATTTAACATTATAGTTTTAAATTTGAAATACGAGTCACAAAAACCTCGATGATTTCAGACAATACAAGAATTTCAAATGAAAGTATAGAGAATTGACACGAGATTTTCTTATTTTTATCAAAATTATTAATCTGGCAAACAATTTGAGAGATACTTGAAGCTTAGCTAAGCAACTAATAGAAATATTGCATGGTAAACTTAAATTCACCTTTCTATGAAAATGTTAGCTAAGTTTCAGCCAAGGCATGTAAGATACTTGAATGATATCTCCTAGAAAAGTATTCAAGCACTGACATCTAGTTTGGGACTAAGCACATCTGAGTCATTTTTTATTCACAGGACACCAAATATTGCAGGAATTGACATTCTTATGTAGCCATAAAATACAGATAAGCATAAACAATGCAATTCATGAACTGTCACACATTCACGAGAGAGACGGAGAGAGAGTGCAAGAGACCTTGATTGAGTATGACATTGGCAATAACTTGTCAGGATCCATAGCATCTTCAGGGAAGTTACGGAGAGCATGTATAAGTTTCTCAAATGGTAATTTTGTCTGATAAACAAACATATAACATCCATAAGCACATCATATGCCACTTAGTTGGATCAGTAGCAAAGTTTATATCTCCGAGAAACTCACCAAGTCATCATGACAATATTTTAGCAGGGCCAAACCAACCTTAAAAACAATTTTGACACCCTGACAAACATATATACCAACATGTTAGCTTCTAGTAAAAGCATTTTGACTTGCAGGGAGAGTTCTAAACAATATCAATTACTGACCTCGTACAGAAAAACATCCCATATTCGAAGGGCCAAATGGAATGGGAAAGAATATGAGAAAACTGTTATAAACCACTGACTTGCATACATGCTAGGATTGATCATTTGTTGGGTAAAATGCTCTCCCACCTTTGGCAAGTGCTCCTTCACCAAGCAATCAAACTGAAACAGGTATTGTTGTACAAGGGGTAGGCCCACCTAAAACATAGATGAAAAAATTGCATTTTCACAAGTGAAAAATCTCTCAATTTTAAAAGAAAAGAAAAGAAAAGAGTTCGAGAAAATGATGGACAGAAAGTTGGCTCTTTGAAAACCTTTGTCTTCATCATTTCATTACCTTTTAAGTTGTCTTTGAGAAACACAAAAAAGAACCAAAAAAATGCAAAACTGACCTTAGAGTGAGTGCCACCAAAAGAACACAACTCTACCCCGACCCTCTTCTTCCCCCCTCCCCCGCCACCAATGACGGCAATGAGAAGGGAAGCATGAAAAAGGAACAAAGAAAAGAAGAGCCTTCCAGAGATTGATGACAATAGGTTCTTGGAATTGAAACAAAAGAGTCACTACTCACCAGATATAATCCTTCCATTGGAGCATGGACAGCTCCTTTAAGTAATGCAACCAGTAACCAAAATGCATCCTCTTCGCTCATATAAAGAAGCAATATACCAGCCAAAAACCCCATCCCCTGCATTTTTCGCAATTTAAATGTTGTTCAGCACATCTCAAACAATATCAATGTTAAACAATGAGGAACGTGATAATAGTTATTCTCAGAGCATATAAGCAGCTTAGGAGTCCAACCTGAACATATCCAACCTCTCTGTCATAGACAGAGTAAGCCTTCAAAACATTGTAGAGGGACCTTTGACCAGGTCCATGTCTTTGCTGGAAAAAAATATGTGAAGGGAAGGTGCGAGAAATATCTCTAATTATATCCAGTTCTGAAGCCGATGTCTCATATATAACTAGTTGCTGCAGTGACCACACAGCTTCATCAGCACAGTACAAATCAATGAGTGTTTGATTGCATTTGTGAAAGAGGGAGAGCATCAAAAGAAAGATGATGCAGACATTAAGGAAGAATATACTTTTCTTTTTGAAGTTTGTTAGTATTCAAAACCTCCAACATCACATGTTTAAAAACAATCAATTCAAGAATTGATTTCAAATCTAAACAAATAAGTCAATGAAGTGAATCAGCAAAAAAAGAACTGAAAAATGCTCATCGTCTCAGGGCCTGTTTGGCACTCCTGTTTTGCATGTTCTTCTTTTGCAGTTTGCGAAGACAGAAAACAGGGTCAGACAACTGTTCCATTTGTTGCCAATAGTTTTTAAAATCAGACAGCAAGAAACCAGTTGCCACAACTTCCAAAATCAGATAAAGTAGCTTTCCAATATTGTAGCAAGCTATCATCATGTCAAATGCAGAACCAATTTCAAGCAAAGAACATAAGTTTGAGTTCTAACATGCTTCATTTGGGTTTCCTACCAATTTCAAGAGTATAATCCAAGACGTTAATTTCCAATTTCCAATTTCCATTGCAGGGTTTGTGTTTTCTTGAAAATAAAAGAGGAAATTACTATTTTGAAACCATCAAGGAGAAAGAAGCATCAAAGGCCAGCTATCAGCAATGTTGATGTAAAATTCACCTAAAACTTAGCAGGATTAGTTGCTTCAAATAGTTCTGCTTATTAAATATTAACTTTCTCTTGAGAGGTTATAATGATATCTCAATACCTTTCATAGTTTGTGAAAAATACATGGGTCACGTGTAAGTGTAACCATATCAACCTTCTCCTTTTTGGCAGCAGCCAAGATATAACCTGCAACCCCTTGTGTTGCAACGAAGATACACAAGTTGACTTAGGTTTACCAATCATATAAAGGGAAGGGGAAGAGAAAGAGGGAAAAAAAGAGGACCGGATGGCAACAGATTCTAATGAACATGAAAATAATTTAGCACAAATCCTTGCAAAGCAAGAGTATATGACAAACAATGGTCATCACAATAGGAAAGATAAATCTTCATCAGTTACAAATCTTCATCCGTTAGAAATCATTGAAAATTGCCAATGGTGTATAACTGTATATCAAAGGAAAAAAGAAAATGAGTACCTCATAAACCCCTGCGTTCATTAATAAAAGGTCCCGACTTCCAGAAATCAACTGCCAAAGAAGACCCCGCAAGCAATCAGGTATTCCTTTCCTTATACGCCTCTTAACTACATGTGGTTTTCTCCTAACATAATGCTTCCAATCACTCCCTCCCACCCCAATCATCTTTCTCCATTTCCTTACCCTTCTTTCATCCCTAAAAATATTTCAACATCCATCAGCGTACATATAAATCCATTCTGCTTCGTCTCATTTTCAGTCCACAAAAAAACATTTAAAATACTTAGAAGTAGATAGAAGTACCTCTCATGTTCACTAGCCAATCTGGTTTTGGTTACACCTTCATGAGAATTACTAAGTTCCTGCTTTACAAAACCAAATCTATCCAGCTTTTGTGAAGGAACTGGTACTGAATCGGAGTAATCTATTCTTTTCTTGTCCATTACCTCGTCTTAAAGAAGCCACAGTATGCGAAAAGGCAAAGGAAATAGCTTCTCACTCAACATGGTGACTTATCACAACCAGAAAAAATCAATGCCCTATACAGCAAGATGTTACGGTTAAGGTTAAGCTACCAGAGACAAAGCTACCAGAGATGCCGATTAAGAACTATTGAATAACTTTGTTCCAGGCTATAATTGAAATATAAACTTAACGCAAAATCTCAAATATCGATTAAGGAATTATGAGATAAAAACAAAAAACCCCCAAATCAATAACAAAGAATTCATCACCGACAGAAACCTACAATTACGAGATAAAAATAAATTCAATTCGAGTCCGCGTAAAATGGAAGTCATTCCATGAATATCGATTATTCCGATAATTAAAAAAGAAAAATTAAACGCAACGAAAAACCATTATGGCAACATAGAATTGAAGAGGGATTAAGAAACAACCAGAGTTTTGGGAGGGTTTTCGAGTCTCGAAATGATGGATTATCCTTCTACTTACGTAAAATGATCACTGTATTCCTTCTTCTACATCCAATCACGAGTATTATCGATTCTGTACTGAGAAGAAACTTAATCTGATAAATAATGAGTCCTCAATATCCGTCTGCAACAGTTGGAGCTACTTTCCGCGTATTCACAACGACAAAGGAAGATGCTGACAAAACGGCGTTAACATCAGGAAGAAAGAGACGATAAATCGACTTCGCTAACCATGAACCCAACATTAAAACGATGCCGTGTAATCACTTATATAGAAAATTACCATTTTTTTTTAAAGGTCTGTAGACGGCTGCCCGGGATATGCCGTAATTTTTTTACAGTGGACTCAAAATGGGGGCATTTTAGAATATAATTTTTTATTTTATTATTTAAAAATTATGAATGTGTTCAATCGAGATTACGAGTCGAATAATATATTATTTGTATTAAACAAAAATCAAATCAACAGTAAAAATTGAGATCGAATGTTTCAAGTTTGCACTTAACGGTTCATAGTTGTCATATCATTTTTACGATCCATTTAATTTTTGTTTAAAACAAACAATATACCGTGGATTCGCTCTCTGATCAGAACACATTCCTGATTTTTAAAAAGTAAAATAAAAAATATGTCCAAAAATGTCCCTACAATGATCTACTATAAGCCACTGTCTATAGATCACATAGACTCAGAGCATCCACAATGGTAGAACTGGTGGCCTGAAGCTACGCTCGGGCCACCAAAACTGGTGGAAGAAGACATGCGAAACATAAACAAGACAAATTAACTGGAAACATATTTTAAATGTCGCAACCAGTTCAACTGATCACCATGCACCACAATGAGATTGATAAAGGAACCTCCTTCATCCAAACTCACATTTGTTGTTCTTGAAATTCACTCTTTGCAAGCAAATGTGCTGCAACATTAAGATCACGGGGCACTTTCTCGACTGACCAACTGGAGAAGAAGCTCAATACATTCTAATTTCCAATATAATCGGAGATATCGCTGACAGATGCACCACCCCATCTCTAACAGCAACCACCACAACCGACAAGTCACCTTCCAAAATGAGATCTTTAAATCGCAAATCACAAGCAAGTTCGGTAGCATGTAACGCCCCTAGAGCTTCAGCAAGTGTAGGATCTGTCACAACCAAAGTACTACATGCCAAAACATCACCATGCACAATGGTCGTCTCTAATCACTCCAGGTCCGGAACATGTAGTGGGATTGTGGATAGCTGCATCCCAATTACCTTTTACGTTCATTGGCGAAGGACCCTTCCAAATGAGTGTTGTATATATTATTCAACACACATATACATATAGTCGATTATAAACTATATATGTGGATAAATATATATAAATATATACACATATATATGAGAGATTAGTTGGATAAGCATGTGATGGTTTAATAAACTTCTTGTGGAAGTTATTAATGAAACAACACAACTGTTTATTAATGAAACAACACAACTGTTATACTCAAAAGTCATAACTGTTGTGGGATATAAAGTCAAACATGCATTGTCCGATACATATCTATATAAGGTAACTCTCTCATTTTTTGATAGATAGATAAAAAAACTCACACAAAGACAAAATCCTCTTGTGCAAGTCTTGACTTTGTTGAATCCTGTAAGACTTATTGTCAATAAGAGTGAGACAATAATTGTCTTAAGGACAGTGACAATATCACGCCTCAAAGCAATATTTCCTCTCAAGTATTTGTTCAATCATTTTTTTTCCAACAATGAGCACAGGCGGTGGGGAAAGAGACATAGGATTCAGAGTGGGAGAGGCAGCACCCGTGGCCTGCATCAGTTTATACCCCTCAGCCATCATACACACGAGTTTGCCACCTGGAAGGGATGCTGGAAGACTTGAACATGAACAAACTTATTTCTCATTAACCACAACAATCTCATGGCAATAGCAAGACAATTCATAGGTAGAAAGAGAGTGGGCATTTTCCCTTCAGAAATCTTCAAAACTATATACCACCATTAATAGACTTCATTTTCTGGAGTCTCTTAATGCTCACAGCAAAGATATGTGCAGCCGATGGACATTCCCACAACGCATGGAGAATTGATTTTGGAGATAAATTGCATACAGGGCACATGACATGATCACTGATGCGTCGTTGGGAGAGCAAGAGGTTGCAGGGTAAAATGCCATGAATGACTCGTCATATAAACACTCTAGTTGACGGTGGAACACTCAAATTCCAGATTGTTTTCTACAACTGATTGGGAACAATACACCCCAGTGTTGATGATGAAGCAGCTCCTCGTTTCCGGATTTTCGCCATAGAAAATTACTTGTTGATCCTGTATAAGCATTTGTGGAATTGTTGTTTAATTAACACCAAATAATAAGTAAACGTATTTGTATGGTGATTATAGTTTTTGCATTAAAGTCACCACCTGCTAGGAGTGGAAAAAAATCGATTTTTGAGTTAGTTTCATGTTGGACATGAGGTGTTTATGAAACATTTGCATATCTATACTTGAATTTTAAGAGGTATTTAATAGATTATATTTGAATTGGTTTAAATCCAAACAAATAAATCAGATAATAATTCAATTCAGGTTAGAGATTCGGACAAGTAGATCAGACAAGTTTTTTTTGTGTTTGGATTTGAATTTCGATTACATAACTTATGTTTAAACTTAATTTAATCATGAACGAACAAATTTGATCATCCAAAGGAGAGTTTTCCACCCTTATCTCTTGCGAAAATGATTGGGTGCTTGGAACGGCTTTGATTGTCTTCTTCTTTGTTCAAAGAAGAGTATGATCATCTTAATGCATTTCATGCACAATGCACCTATTAATCATCATTGATTATTGTAGACTCAGACTATGTTTGTGAGAGTTGTTGGGAGGATTTTATAAAAGTAAACTCTTATTTGATATTTGTAAGTAGGATTGAGGACACCTCCCAACCCTTCAAAATGAGGGTTGGAAAAGGGATCGTTAATGTATTCGCACTAAGCAAGGGTTTAGAGTGTTCACAAACAATCCTCTCAACCTCTCTCTCAAAGAGGTCTAAAAAAATTCTTCAAAAATCAAAAGAATGTTAAATTTTTTAAATCATTTGCAATAACACAAACCACCGGGAAGAGAAAAAAAACACAAACAATCCATACACTTTATCGCCTCTTTCCCTTCCCTCCTCAACAGAAGCAGAAACAGGAAGAAACGAAGTGCATCCCATCCCCTATTTTCATCACCATTTGAATGAGCTGATAATATCAGGTAAATTTTAGCTCTTCTTGTTGCCCTATTGATTTTCATGGTTTAGACTCATTGAAGCTATGTGTCTCTCCTATCGGTTGTTCATTTAAGTATGTTAATTGATCCACTGATGATGTTTATAGTATTGTAGAAAAGACATGGCTTTTCTTTCTGTTTTTTGCAACTGTCATTTCTTGGTTACTAAGGATAACTTGTGATTTCATGATGTGAAAACCAAGTCTTGGGGAAAATATGAAAACTTTGGCTGTTCTGTCGTGGCTTATAAAGTACCTAATATTCGTAGCAAGATACGGAATTTGTTGATTTCTGCCAGTAACTTAAGTTTATTTGGTAGTGCAAGAAGTGGGATTCCCTTGTTGGGGTTTTGTTCCCGTGGTATATTTCAACATGATTTGTCATGTAATTATAGAATTGGTTCAACTGAGTCACTGATGAAAGAAAATGGTGGAGGTGAGCAGACTTAGTTGGGGAAAAGAGAAAATGGGAATGTCAGAAAGAGGTTTTCAATGAGATTACACCCAAGGTTGAGGTTATTGACTATGCTAATGAAGAGGGTTCCGGTTAGGTCAATGTTGAATGAATTTGGTAAGTTTTTGCGGAAGAAAGTAAAGAAACTGACTCTTTTGGCTGCAATATCTGTTGCATTGGGGTTCTGCTATTTGTTTCTGAAATTAACTGCAATGTAAACTTCAAAGGTTGTTCCATATTCAGACTTAATAACAAGCCTTCAAAGGGGTAATGTTATGAAGGTACTACTTGAAGAGGGATCTCATATATATTTCAATACAAACTCCCAGAGTCTTAATTTCTCGGATGGCAGAAGAGATTCCACAAAAAGTAAATGTTTCTGAAGAGAATGTGGCTAATATATCTGGCAGAGAACAAGATGCGGGAACTAGCAAACATTATATGTGAGTTTGTGGAGAAGATTTTCTAGAAATGGTGTTTCTTCCCCTGAGTGGCAGTATTCCACAAATGCTCCACGGTGAGAAATTTCTTCTTAGTTTAATGAGAGAAAAGTAAACAATGTATAGGCAGCATAGCTCTGCGCCTCAAACAGTTTTCAATTAAGTCTTTTGATGTGGCTTCTTTATTGCCACTTGCTGCTGCTAATAGCCCGGCAAAAAAGCGTAAACCTGTTAATCGAATGGTAAGCTTTGACGATGTGGAGGTCGTTGATGCTGCTAAGGCAGAGCTTGTGGAGGTAAGTGTGTCTTGTGTTTAATATAAATCAGGCATATAAGCTTTTGTTTATATAATTTGAAACCACAAATAAAACTGTATCAAACTGTTTATTGATTTATTCACGATTCTTCACACATGTCTTTACGAATAATGGATATGGATTACTCTTGCTATTTTCATGATACAAATAAAAGCTTGAAAAGGTCTACAAGGTGCTGTTAACTACGAAAAGGTAGGAGCAAAGTTACCTAAAGGTGTACTGCTGGTCGGTTTCCCCGGAACAGGGAAAACATTACTGGCCATGAATTTGCGGAGTTATTTGTTGGATGAGGGGCAGCTCGCATTCAAGACCCTTTTACTGTTGCCAGAAAATATGCACCTTCTATCATATTTATTGATGAACCTGATGCAGTTGGGGGAAGGCGTGGTAGAAGTTTCAACGATGAATGTGATCAAACATTGAACCAGGCAAGTGGACACTCAATATATTTGCCTTACTTTGAGTTTTCTCTTTCATTAGTATGTTTCACGAATGTTTTGACTGAATCTCAATTAGAAATGGCTGTTTCTTTAAGAGCAACCTTTTTCTTCCGGCGCTGTGTAATTATTCTCAATACTTAACATAATTTTACTATTCGTCTATATCTTCATTTTTCTGGACATTTCAGAATTATGTTATGTCATAATGTTCTCTATAACCAATTGTTTCTCAATCACAACCTTTTATGGCTGCAGCTATTGACGAAAATGGATGGGTTTGTATCAGACATGAAAGTGGTTGTTATTGCAGCCACTAATAGGCCAGAAGCTTCGGATCCAGCTCTTGGTCGCCCCATTCATTTCTCAAACCTGATGAAGAAGGAAAATCTTGGCAGTACATTTTAGAGGAGTTCCTTTAGAGGAAGACTGAGAGCTTATCTGTAATCTAGTTGCTTCTCTTACACCAGGTTTTGTAGGGGCTGATCTAGCAAACATTGCCAATAAAGCTGCTTTGCTTGCTGCTCGTATAGGTGAGTTTGAATAATACTAAATAGTCAAGTAAGGGTTGCTTCATTGCTTTTTCATTTTGATACACCTTACTGACTTATACTTGCAACATACATTGAAGTTGTTTCCTGACCTACTTCTATCTGCAACTGCAATAAAGACCTGCCTGCAGATAATGCCTTCATCTTTCCGGGTTGAGCAATAATTAGGTACACCGTACAGAGCGTACACTGAACCAATTCGAAGCCATTCTTGCAGTTACATGAGTTAGATTTCAATTGTTCTGTACACTTATTATGTTAACAAAATTTCAAGTAGTCTGATCTTATAAATAACATCTACATCAGTGCCTTCAGGTAGTCATAAGTTTTAGCCAACCCTAAGGAATTTTCTCAATCGCTATAATTTTCCCAAGCATTAGATACATGTCATTGTCTGATCATGCCCCCATTCAAGTAATTTTGGGCTAAGTTCACTATTTGTTAGGAACTTTTCTGCTATCTTCACCTTCTGTTCTCTCATAATTATTGCATAATAAACTGCAAATACTGTTTCTTTGTCAAATATTCTTGGATTGAGTTCACAATCACCTGTTTTAGTGCGGAACAATTTCAATTTCATATTCCCTTATGTTCTTTCATTGGATATCATTTCTCTGGCTGTCACAATCTTAGCCATATTAGAATTGGAAGCTGATTCAGAATTGGTGGGTAGAGGAAAATGTAATCTTCAAAATTGAGTCTCTATCAATAAGTGAGAGGATTCCATTTCCTACCTTAGAAATCCAATATATTATCTTTTAGTCAGTTGCCAGCATGCATAGATTCTACAATAAGGACTCCCATTTAGTGGGAGATTCCACCATGTGATCTCGACACCCATTTCAGTTCCATTGGTTGATATCCATTGAAGTTTCACAGATTCTTCCCAGAAACTTCATGCAAGAGGTGCATCAATACAATTTGATGTGTTGTTCTGCTGCAAATTGTGAGCAGTCCGTGCAGTCCAGATCCCAACTTGACATTTGCTTGCCCGGCTTTTCTTTTATAACATTTGACTCTTCTGGGTTGGCATGAGGTAACTCCCTTACTGTATGCTGGTCACTAGACAACAAAGGTGGTAATGATGTGTACAGCTCCATTCCTTTGATTTCTTTATTCGTTTTTGACTGCATGAAGTTTGACGCTGTTGACATTATTTTACGCAAATAATCAGATGATAGTGTAGAATATTAGACTCTGCATAATTCTGAATGTTGTCAACTTGTGGTGGTTGAAAGTGCTTTCTTCTTCTTCTCTCAACTAGTCAAGTTGCGTAATTTTCTTTACTTTGGTTAGCCCTATTTTTCTCCTGGTATGTCGGTTACAACTATTTTTAAAGAAAACATTATACAAGTTTGCACTTTAGACATTCAATATGAGTCTAAACTCGGGTGACTAGCCCCCACGCACAGAAGTTTCTTACCGAACGACAAGTAAGTTGGGTCAAAACTTAGCGTGTGGCCCCAAATGTATTGTTGAGAATCGAATTCAGAACCTCCCGAATCCATACGGTTTAACCCCAAAGTAATTCACCGACTAGATTATCACTCAAATGGTTGAGTTGGTTACAACTCATCTATACTTGGAGTTGCAAACTTTGTTTTTGGCACAAAAGTACTTATATTCATGAAATTTGGCTTCCGCATAATCATAGCATCAGAAGTTATCTTTCTTATTCAGTACTGGGAAGCACACAGAAGATAAGGTAAGATGAGCTGTGATATAATGGAGATGACATCTCATGAAGCAAAGATAAATTCTGTGAACACTAAAAAAAATAAAAATACTAGAAGAGAAAGACCCTACTGTCCATAAATTGCACATGGAGAAAGACATGGACAACCTTGCCTATAGTACAAGAGAATACAGTACCTCCAAGAATACATGAAAATCTTTTGTTTTATTGCCAAAAAATGCAGAGTTTATCGACAGCACGGCAATGTTTGTTTGTGAGGCAAAATGTGGTGCCACTTATTACTGTTTGGAGTATTTTATTGAATCATTTGGGTAATACCGGAGTTGGTAAATCTCTTTAGGTTAGATCATATATATTCGGGAGGTCTGAATTTGTTTTTTTTATTTATAGTCATGCGTTGAGTTAGGCAAAATGTGGTGCCACTTATTACTGTTTGGAGTATTTTATTGAATCATTTGGGTAATACCGGAGTTGGTAAATCTCTTTAGGTTAGATCATATATATTCGGGAGGTCTGAATTTGTTTTTTTTTATTTATAGTCACGCGTTGAGTTTTGACTCACATTATCGTTATGTCTGCACATATAAATTTTTTCGCATAACGATACGATAAATTAATGTTATATGATAAATTTATTTGGTGTCGTTCTCGTTTATTAAGTAAAAGAAAAATTATATATTTTATTAATTAATTCATTAAAATTAATGGCCTTCTGACAGTGAAATGAAAATGAGATGTTGCAACTACAAACCGTTACAACTAGGAAAATATAAATATAAACTAGTATTATTACACGAATGTGCAATATTCTGCAATTACAGTTTTATTTTAATTTTTTCCCCAGGAAACACAATTTACTAATTTACACAGTTTGTTGACAGCCTTGCATCTCAAACTTGGGTAATGCAGCAGCTTTGATTCTCCTCACCAACTCCTTCCTGCACTCAGAAGTAAAATTTTCATAAGCATCAATGCGATTATGCCAATCTAACTTTGCCAAATTATTTATTTGTCTTAACAGGATTTGATTTTACCTCATGAGTTGTCTGTCAAGGCTGGAACTAGACAACATTCCTCTGTTCTCTTCAGCTCTCCTTAGGAGGTATGGCATTACAACCTCCACAGGACCGTAAGGCATGTACTTGCTAACACGAAACCCCGCATTGCTCAAACCATAAGAAAGTGCATCTGACATTCCGTACAATTGAGCGAATTCGAGCCTCTCGTCCCCGCTCCTGATCCCCAAGTCTCTTGCTTTCATCGCAGCCAGTTTTCCTGTATTGAATCAAACATTGCCTGTTCAGTACATTCACTGGAAGTGAAGACTGGTAGTCCTGTACTGTACTGTAATGAATGGATTGAATCCATTACCTGATTCAACATTATGGGTTGCAAGAATAACCCCAGTTGATGCATTACCAGCAATCTTATCGAGCATGAAAGAAGCACAATCGTTGTAGCAATCGTGCGTCTCCTGTATACTATTGTGGATGGGAGAGTCGAACCCTAGTGAATTTGCCAGCTTTGTTTCACTAGACATATAAGCACCTCTCACCAATTTAAACCCAACTGGTACACCCATTTTTTCTGCAGCTTTGCTCGCCAGTAACAACCTGTCCTTTGCATCCTTCAAGTATGCTTGAATCGTACCATACAGAACCGGGTTATCGGCATTCTTGTGAACAATGGCAGACGAGTATGTCAAGTAATCGATCGCAGGTTGAAGTTGTGTATCCTCTGCATCAACCACTAATGGTACATTTGCTTCAACACATCTCTGGCATAGTTTTAGTAGTCTTTCATGGCCTTGTTTGAGGTTCTGCTCTTCTTGTGGTGTTAATGGTTCTGGTTTTGAAATTGTGTGGTATAAAGGGCTCGATTCGGAGAAAACCGGGAAAGTATCGAGCTTCCATGGAAGATTGAAAGATGGATCTCTTTGTTGCCATCTCAATAAATTACTTACCCTCTCCAATAGGTCGAGAGGGACAATTGCAGTGATCTTCACAACAACATAGCTGGTCTGTTGCAATAACAAAGAAAATCACGATTGGTCAATCAGAAAAATTCAAATGGGCTTTCCTGGAATCTTCAAGGATATGAAAATTTTAGTTTCTTTCGACTGTTCAGCCTAAATCCAGCGACTGCCGACTCATTTACACGGTAAAACACACAATTCTATTTAAAAATTACGACACTTTCTAAGTTGGTTCCAAGAACATCGAATCTAACACAATTTTAAGAATTTTTTCCTTAATCAGTGAATCCTCTGATACGATCTTTTCAAACCAGAATCTTATAAAAGAAAACAAGTCTCAATTTTTTTTTTTGTCTAAAATAGAAAAAACCCACCCGTTAGGCCGTTACTCAATATTAAAAAATCTGAATTAAAATAACTAAAAAAAAATAAAGCGGACTTGATTTCAGCACAGCACGATCCAACGTGGAATCTACACAACAACAAAATAAACAGTGACAGACACCTACTTTGCTTACGTCACGCCACGTGTTGCCACGTAGACTCGATCAAAACCAAAAAAAAAGTTTTTCGAAAGAAGAAAAAAGAAAAGAAAAACAGCTGTAACCCAACAAAACAGCAAAAAAATTCATGCACTCTGTGAAAGTGTGACCGACTTACAGAGGATTTTGGTAGCGAACTGGCGATGTCGACGGAGCCGATAAACCCATTCAGATTCCGTTCACAAGCATCAACGTCACAGGTATGTTCAACCCCATAAACCAACATCCCTCTCAACCCACTCTCATTAACCTTCAAAACACAATTTTGAGCCTCTTTAGCATCCTCGCCGGCACAAAAATGTTCATAAACCGAGTGCTTGATTGTGCTCAACAATACATCACGAACACCCTTTGTTTCCATCAGTCGAGACCTCGTTACCCACAAACCCAAATCCACCACCGACTCCGTTGCCGCCATTTTCAGAATTGTCGACGAACGTAACAGATTCATCGTCGAGAGAGACGAAAAGATCTTCTCGTGATCATCAATGTTCAAAACAGAGGACGCAGTCGGTGGTGTTAATTTGGTAAAAACTCCAGGTTGTTGCGGTGGAGGCGAAGGTTTGAGTTTGTGAGCAGTGAAGGAGGGATATGTCACAGCAGTGGTGGTGGCGGAGGTTCGGGGGCGGGTGACGGATCGGAGAAGCTTTGGTGGGATGACACGGGTGGCCATGAAACGGAGGAAGTCTCTGTTGTTTGTTGTTGAAACTTGAAACACAGAAATGTTCTGTTTGGGAGTTCGTATTGAAGAACGAAGAAATTGAAGCGAGGATTTGGGTTCTCTGGGTTCGAATTTAAAGGCAAAAAAGTACGGGGTTTATGGGGAATGCCTATTACAATCTGTATTTATTTTTTTTAAGCAATATTACAAGCTGTAAATTGAGGAGCAAAATTTGGATTTACTTGCCAGTTGCCACATCGAATCCACGACGTTCTGACTCGGTCTATAATGAACGGCTGGGATTGACTTTGCGTTCTACACATTTCGTGGAATCTTTCCTTTTTTAATTTTGTAATCATAGAGGATTCCGTGAATCTTTTAAGATTCCTTCTTAGGCAAAAATTACTGCCCAATTATGTTCGTTTTCTATTTGAATCTTTTAACGGTTCTAGTCGGTTTCTAGTAATTTCAATTGAAGAAAAGTTGAAAGAAAATTGTTTATGATCGTTTGTGTACATGTACAACATAAAAGTAATGGTGACGGTGAAGAAAATCAAGGGAATTTATATAAGAGGTAGTAGATAGTGAAAAGGAAGCAAAAGACTTAAAAAATATTACTTGAAGTGGTAAGAAAATATATGTATTCATTCAAAATTGATAAAAGTATGAATTTAGATATGAATGAATGTCGAAAATGAATACACGTAGTGTGATTCTTGTTGATTTCTCATAGATTCATATAGCCAAACCAAAATTTTGGAATAAAAGCTCAATGACTAATAATAAAAAGCTAGGGATAGTGAATCTCGTGGAAAATAATGTGATTCTTATTTTCCATTTGTAAACAAAACAATTAATTAAGGATTTAAGTATATTGCTGCTACTTATTAGCCTATCACCAAACAGGAGATAATATTATAAGCTAGCAGTGCCGCTAGCTTTTAGTAACACTTAAAACTTATATGAATAATATTTTTCTTTGTTTTTATATGAATAATAAAATTTAAAATTTTCACAACTTATAAGCCACTGTCATTTATAAATTTCACTAAATGCCTCACAAATTATTTTATAATTTATAAATTAACTTATTTTTTACAGCTTATAAGACAGTGTTGAAATTACAAAAATAATCTCTTTCTAACCTAGGGTAAAAGTCTATACGGACTATAAAATGACAAATCTATTTGGTTCAAGATTTTTCATTTTCATTTTTTTTTATTTGTTCGTGAAAATGAAACTAGTGTATTTTTCACTCCATCTCTTTATAAGGCCATTTGAATGGCATCAAAGCAATGGAATTTTAGAGTAATATTTCCACGGCTGGCATGGCCAAAGTGAGGAAAGTTAACTTGTTAACTTATTTGACAGCGTATACACTATCAAATATATTCTAATCCAAAAGATTCTAATCCAAACGGATGTATTTGAGACCGTTGGGTTTAGTGAGATTTAGCACTAGAGTTAAACAAAGCATTGACATTAGGGCAAACAGAGTTTAAAGAAGTGCAATGTCCAAATCTATCCACCATCCCCACTTAAAGAGACTTGTTAAATCAAATTCGATGTGCAAGTGACACTGAAATAGGACCATAATTAATTTAGTGGGAGCAGAGACGATGGTGGTCCAGATCAGTGAAGTTTCTAGCAAGTTTGGTACTATACTTCGAATCACATTTTTGTATAACAAACAAAAGCATCATATCTAAGGTTCCATTTGTTTCACAATTGTATTTGATAATTTTAAGTTGTCAAAAATATTGTGCTAAAAGTTATGAAAAATATTGTATAAAAAGCTGTGAATCTCACAACTTTAAATTATGAGTCCGTTTGGATCAGAATATGTCATATAGAGTAGCTATTGTAAAGCATAAAAGCTGAGAGTGTCTGAGAGTGTGGATGACAGAGTATACACTCATCCAAACAGAGTATGTATAAAATGTTGTGAAGTGTTTGATTAATTTTGTATAAAAAATTACAAAAAAAAATATTAAAATAAAAAGTAATTGAAACTTTTAAGACATGAAGGGCAAATTACATAATGTGGTTGTAAAATATTATGAGTCCCACAGCTTTAAGTTCTGAAAAGCTATGAGATGATAACATTTCATTTTGCACAGCTTAAAACTATCAACAAAATGTGGCGTTTGGTTGACACAACATTTTATGCAGACCCCGCAGTTTTAAACTGTACGAAATGTGAAACAAACGCACCCTAAATATATGTAATGCTGAGTGTGTAGCAGCAGAAATGTGGGATATATATACACACACATATTTTACAAGTACGTTCTTATTGTTGAAGGTCCACAAACATTATTAATAAAACGTGAATATGAATCACCCCACACTCTACATCCATACAAGCACGAATTGCATGAGGGATACTTGGCTTTGTCATTCCTATTTTTTTAATTATTAGTTGGAGTGGAATATTATTACTGCTTTTTTGTTTCTTTTGGCACCACTAGTTTATTAGAAGACCACAAATACAACAAAAACGTGCATGGGATGGGACAAATAACAAGTAGACCACCGAAAAGATATATATTAAACTAAAATACGTATATAATTACATTATTTTGTTAAGAAGAGGAATGAATACATTCAGAGACATAAACTGAGGACAGGATATAGCCTCACGAATTTTCATCAACATAAATACATGCCGATTGGAGCCCAAGAGGCTTACCAAAGATGCAAGTGCATCAGCGACTTGGTTTTGAGATCGAAAGGAATGAACCAAACGGTGGTCAACCCGATACAAAATGCTGCGGATGTCTTCTAAAACAAAGCCATGGGATGTAATTGGCAAGATCTCATTCTACAGGCTTGAAACAATCATAGCAACATCACCCTCAAGATGGAAAAAGTATACAGGTTGTAATTTGTTAGTGTTCAATTAGAGCAACCTGCGACTTAATATTAAGGCACAATTGGGCCATGATCTGAGGGAGTCA
This sequence comes from Euonymus europaeus, assembly GCA_963580455.1. Classification (NCBI taxonomy): domain Eukaryota; kingdom Viridiplantae; phylum Streptophyta; class Magnoliopsida; order Celastrales; family Celastraceae; genus Euonymus; species Euonymus europaeus. The sequence continues at coordinate 27,686,324 of OY756961.1, forward strand.
CGTGCCGTCAATTAAACACTAACACTTACACGTGTGTCGAGTGAGACTGGGCCTGCAGCTCGAGAGGAATTGTCTCACCTGAAGTCGGGCTCAGTTAAAACTGTAGGATAAATCAACGTTTTAGTTGTTCGAACCTTACCTACATTAAGGTATTAAGATAGGGAGAGCCACTACTACTATTCCATTGCGGTGGGACAATTCCTCCTCGAATTGCGGGCTCAACCTTACTCGACACAAGTGCGGATTTGTGTTCAATTGATGATATGCGACTCCCTCAAATTGAGTCCCAATTATGCCCCAACATAATCCGTAGCAAGTTTTTTTTTTTTTTTTGATAAATAGGCTTAGCCTCAGCAGAGGAAAGCAAGTTGAGCACCAAAGAGGAAAGCAAGAGCCTCTATCATCGGCAGACCTAGCCTCCAACGGCACTTTCGAAACGAGAAAAATCTCACACCCGCAAAGCATTTCTGATAATAACACTAATTCTAGCAAGTGTCTCATTTTGCCGCCAAGAACCATCTACATTTTCTTAAATTAACCTCGATCAGAAGGAACCCAAACATGGGAGTGAACCCGAGAAGTGGACCGATCAGAGGGAGAACTAGAATGGCGGCAGGTAGTAAAATCCAAATGGAGCTTGATAAACAATCTGCAAAGATTGCCTAGGGATACTCTGAAAAATGAGACTATTTCGAAAAAGCCAAATGTCATACAATAACCAAGAATCTTAGCCATATCAATAGGAAGGAAGGATCTCCAACATAATGCATCCAAGATCCTTGGGAGACTCAAATTTGGAACCACATGTATCCGCCCTATGTGAGAAGCAAATATCAAAAAGGAAATTGCGTCTGCCGGGAGTCGAACCCGGGTCTATTGCTTGGAAGGCAATTATCCTAACCGTTGGACTACAGACGCCTATGAATTTCGGGTTGTTGTATGTGCTTATTTAAATGTTACTTATGGTGATTTCATTATGGGTGTAGACATAGTTTGATGATTACACAGGTAATAAAATCCCATTTAGTTAATCACTCACTTTTCATTCTTTCCTTTTTTGCTAGATAGACCAACTACATAGACACCATTAACTGTACTTTCCTTATTCCTCGTATTTCTTTTTCTTTTTGGCCAATATATAAACGACAAAAAAAAAGGCTAGGCCCAACGTGAAGCTCAGAAACACTGAACCCAAAGCCGCGATTAACAATTACTGAAAGTAGTGTTCGGCATTATTGATTATTCCAGCTCCAGGCACCAGCCAAGTGTTAGAAGCGGCCCACTTGGCCAATTTTGGGCCGAAACACTTACTTTCTAAAGAGCAGCCCAAATTAGACAGCCCATTTAGAATCTCACATTACTAGTCAGGAACATTTCAATGGGTAGCTCCTCTCATTTCGTACTTTGAAGTCAAAACATATCAATATATCATCAACAGCTTCCTAACCTGTGGTAATGTAAGCTGAAACGTGGCAAAAAACCCAACGCAAGTTCTCATCACACGTGTCAAGCATTGGAGTGAAAGTGGTTTCCTATAAAACTCCTTCACCCATTCAGATTAACTCCACCAACTCAAGTTGAAAAGAGTAGTTTGATTCATTTCTTGTGTAGCAAAGATATCCAACTGCTGAAAGATGGATCAGTCTAAGAGCACAGGTTTCCAAGCTGGCAAAGCCACAGGCCAGGCTGAGGTTTATATTTTAACAACTCTGCTCGACTGCTCGTACATACAATATTTACACAACCTATTCATATTGTAATTCGTGTTTCATGATGTTTAATTTCTTACCAGGAGAAGAGCAATCAAATGTTGAACCAGGTCAGCAATGCTGCTCAATCTGCCAAGGAATCATGCCTAGAGGTTTCAATTACTAACATATGTATACATATATGAAAATATTTACATACATGCATGTATAGCATTGATTTATTTGTAAAATTGTATTGAAGGCGGGGAAGCAAGCGCAGGCGACAGCAGTAGGGGCAGCTGATGCTGTCAAGAACTCTCTTGGGATGAAGAAATGAAACTGCCGATCCTCCTCTCATTGGAATTTACTTTTTAAGCTTTTCTGATTTTCTATGGTTGTAGCAACTCTTTCCTTTTCGTTTCCTTCGATGTTGCACTACTCGGAAGAGCTGTTATTGATGTTCATTTTGAAATAAGAAAAGTATCTATGGTTTTCGGTACTGATTTGCTGTTTCTACTCTTTTGAAATGATGCTTATGTAGGAGCGTGTGATGTAAAAGCACCAATGTTTCATAGTTAATAGTTTCTCCAGTTCCAGCCAATACTGATCCATCACAACCTTATTTATCAATCCAGTAATTTATAGATCACGCGGACTGGAAAAGTTGGTAATACTACAACGACCTAGGAAAAATAAACTTACCTAATAAAGAGTAATCCTGTAGAATATTTGCCTATTTTCAGTAGGTGGCATGGTAGTCTTGAGGCTTGATTAATATTGTTTAGAGCCTGATGATAACAATATACAGTAGTCTTTGGAGGTGGCCATTGCACCGTCTCACCATAGCAGTAACTAAATGAGAATTCCAATAAGGAATCCAGGAAGAGAAACAAGCTAATTATGACAATAAGCAAGAGAGGCAGGCATGGATCAAGGAAACTGCAGTAGAGCTTACAGTGACCTTCAGAATATTAATCACAAAGAACAACTTGATCACAAAGAACCAACTTGATCACAAAGATCACTGGATTGCATTCACTGTCAACCTTAAGAGCTAGGTTTTTTCTTGTTCACACAGATGACTCGTGCGAGTGATGTATTACACATACCAAGGCACACTGTCCTTGGTATAGCATACACAAGCATAAGTACTAAACTGCCCTTTACAAACTTACTAAAAATAGATAAAGCAAACGAACATGAAAGTAAAGGAAGTACGTCCGGCAGTGTTACCGGCACAAGATGAGGAGAGGAGATGGGACCAATGTTAGAGCAACTTGTCTGTCTTGGTGTAGATGGAGCCTACTGTTTTCAATGCAGTAATGACTCTGTCAAGCCAGAATGAGCCATATCGAGTAGGTTGGGAATGAATCCTTCCGGTTGGGGATCTAAGTTCGACTCTCCACATTAATGCAACTTGTCAAGATATTTTGGAGAGTGGCGCGATTCAAGGACTCGGTTTACATGGACAAAGACCCTGGCTCATCTTCATGAAAAAAAGGAGATACAAAAGAGAGAGAAAGTATGGATGGGCCACTGTTGATAATGCACACTTTAATTCATAATCAAAGATACAGCTCAAAAGGATATTCTAAGTTCAAATAAAAGGGAAAATTATATAAAGTTTTGTCCTTTTGACTCATGGAAGATAAAGTAGACAATCTATTCATCTTATCTTGTTTTGCTTTATATGTACTTTAATCAATCGTGAAAGTGAATTACTATTCTTTGTGTTCATTAAATAGTTTTCTGTAACTAGAACTTTCTGAAAATCCATTGATAATGGAATCATCGTTGTATCATTATGCATACATTAACATCATGATGTGATGATCTGGTACAAATCCTGTTTATGTCTTAATTCATAAGGAAACAATCAAAGTTAAAAACCCTCCAGAGACTGACTAGTACAGACTGCAGTGTGAGAGCGATGTATGTAACAAGACCTCTTTCGTGGTACCGGAAGCATCCGAGCGCTCTGTCAAAAAATCCAGAGGAACCATTCTCGGGCTATCTAGTTATAACAGATGAAGAAGCACAAGCAGAAGATACATTTTGTTTAGGTATGTGCAGAAGAAGGGGTGTTCACAAGCTACCATTTCCTCAAGACAAGTTGCTGACTGTTTATCATTTATCCGGGATCGATGAGACCATGCGTACTAAGGTCTGGTTCCTTCCAGTCATCGGTCAGCCTCTGTCGTCCAACCGATACTATGCCATCAAAGCCAAAGGCAGATACAAAGGGTATACTCTCTTCTATTTTGTTGCTGTAGTTCACTGTCACTAACATGCTTGATGTTTGACAAATTGAAGCTTACATGATGTTTATTTGTTATATGCCATATTGAAGGCAAGTATGCAAATGTTCAAAGGAGGCAGAGATGGGTTTCTGTTGCTTCAGCAATTACATCAATGACAAAAGGCCAAGACCTTTCGATCACAGAGACATATACCAACAAGTCAAGATTCATCGCCATTATCGACACACATTCTTCGCCAAGTCTGTCGCTCCTGATGGGATTCCTCCAAAGTTTCTAAAGAAAAAAGGATGGAAAGTTCGAAGCTCTAAATCATATCGATCCGAACTAAATGAAGCTTTGGGCCTCGATGTCACTGCCAGGTCACTTCTTCCAAGTCTTGATTTCCCTATCTACAACAAACACTCACATACTGTTGTTGTAGGAAAATGGTGTTGCCCATTTGTGTTTGTAAGGGAGGAGTACAGGCTAAGAGAGCAAATGAAGAAGTCCTTGCTATACAAAATGACTCTCGAGCAGAGGTGGGAAGAGATATTTTCATGCCAAAATGTGAACAATGAAAGTAGAGTGAATGTAGACGTGGATGTGCAAAGAGAGGTGAATTTGGTGTTTGGCATGGAAGCTTTGAAGGAGATTATGAATGGTGAAGGTGGGTTTGTTTGGTATAGAGGTCGAAACCAATTCAACGGGAGAGGTGTGAGATTAGGATTGAGTTCAGCAATTGTTGAGAAAATGAGGTGGGTGCAAGAGGTAGGAGGGTTTGTTGATGGTGGAGAAAGGGTTGTTAGAGTGGAGAGAATGGAAGAGATTGATGGTGAGAGAGTATGGAGAAGATTTGGGTTTTATGTGTTGGTGGAGAGTTTCAATCTGAGGAGATGGGATGGGACTTTGATCATGAAGAGCCAATTCAGGCACACCAACCATATTCAGTGCAAATGGGAGTAAGACTGAATGTAAAAACACTCATATTAAGTTGTAACAGATAGAAAGTTGAAGGTCTGATACTTATCAGGAGTTGTGACTTCAAATCAGATGCTGTTGTAACAATTTTGGGATGCCTTTTCTGTTTTTCTGTCTTCTTCTTCTTCAAATGACAGTATTGAGATTGAACAAAGAATTGTGTCAAACCAATGTAACTTATCTGCAACCAAGTACATGCGGCCAGGCTGGAAAAAAATCGTTTGGATCGGACAATATAGAAGTTTTATGAAATATTTGTATATTCGGATCATATTAGATTGAATTTTCATAGTTTTTGACACAAACCCTATTTAAAATGAGACAAAATCGTTGTGGATCTAAAATTTGGGCATATAATTTATGTCCAAATTTAATTTAATTATAGTCTAACAAATTTGATCATTTCAGTCGACACATAGTTTGACCATCCTAAACTAGGTTGATAAGTCACACGTTCAAATCCTTGAAATATACTCTCTGCAGATTAGGCGAGGGAAGACAACAGGCTCCATCCACTGCAAAACCCTTATTCACGGGAGTGTTACTATATTGTAGTCATGGCTCATTTTTGTTGAAAATCATTATACTGCAAAGATAGGGTCTCGACTTTCAATTTTTTATATATTTTAATCAAATCATTTTATCGATTATTATTATATGAACTTTTTTTTTAAAAAATCGACCAAACAATTCAGTTTCGATCCATTTGGATTTTTTTTTACAGCCACTGCACTAATGCTTGCAAGTGAGACATTTTGAGGGTGTGATTATCATGGGCCGCTGTTATGCTAATTGCCGGTTGTTTCGGGGCCATTACCATAAACTTAGGCCCACTAGGCTGGGTCTTGGCAATTCGCCACACAGGGAGTCGGGGCTGCCGTGTTCAGCGTTGGACCCTCTCGGGGAATTTAGCCTTGGTTAGGGTTTTGACAAAGGGAATTTTGGAGAAATGACCCCATCCGTAAAGATTTTTGAAGAAATGACCCTGTCCAAAAATTTCAGCAATTATGACCTTTTTAATGCGTTAAAGTACCGAAATGCCCTTATACTAAGGACACGTCTTTTCCCACTGGTTTATTTAATTTGAAACAAAAACCCAAAAGACACCTGCAAGACCTTTGTTGAAACTCTTCAAATTTTGGAGGCTAGAAAGCGGAAGAACTCCCAGATTGCAATCGGCAAGTATTTCCGACTACCAACGAGGTGAGTTTGAGGCCCCAGAATAATTTGTTGTGTCTGTTATAAACTGTTGAGAGTTGTTCATTATTGGTCGCGCCAGCGTTTAATTGGTCGTGCCTTCGTTTCAGCGTTTCATTGATTTTCTTATATATTTTTCTTGTTGTTTCTTTTTAGATGTTCGTGCATGTTTTTGGCGAGGTTTTGCATGTTATTTTTTATGATTTTCATGCAATTTAGTTGGTCGTGCCTATACTCTGACTGGTCGTGCCTGTGAATGTGTTTGTCGTGCCAGTTTTTATTTGGTCGTGCCTATAATCTGACTGGTCGTGCCTGTGAGTGTACCTGAGGAGGCGTCTGCTTTATTGGTCGTGCCAGTTTTTATTTGGTCGTGCCAGTAATTTAGTTGGTCGTGCCAGTTTTTATTTGGTCGTGCCAGTAATTTAGTTGGTCGTGCGAGTTTTTATTTGGTCGTTCCAGTAATTTAGTTGGTCGTGCCAGTTTTTAGTTGGTCGTGCCAGTTTTTAGTTGGTCGTGCCAGTTTTTATTTGGTCGTGCCAGTAATTTAGTTGGTCGTGCTAGTTTTTATTTGGTCGTGCCAGTAATTTAGTTGGTCGTGCCAGTTTTTATTTGGTCGTGCCAGTTTTTATTTGGTCGTTCCTGTGAGTTTAACTGGTTTGCATGATTTTAACAGGTCGTGCCTTATAATTTAATTGGTCGTGCCTCTGATGTTTCCTTATAATTTACCTTATGTTATTAATGCAGATTTACAAACAATGGATTACCTCATTAAGGAGAAGGATCATTTTCCTGCGAAGGTTACAATTTTTTCAAACATCTCACATGTTATTGGGCAAATAAGAGGTTCTTTGAGTGAGAATCAACTCGAGATGTTTAGGAAGACATGCTTCGGCATTTTTCTGGATGTAGGTGAGCTCTCTGTATCAGGACAGTTAATGCATCAGCTTCTTCTACGACAAGTTGAATCCCAAGATGTTGATTTTGAAGATATTGGAAACAGATTGACATTTAAATTCGCCAATAGGATGACATCTTTTGGTATTACAGACTTCGCTCTCATTACCGGTTTAGTGTGTAGGGATGTGCCTGATATCTCTGCATTAGTTGATACTAGTGTACATAGGCTGAGGGATATGTGGTTTGATGATATGAAGATTATTCAGAGACATCATTTGGAGCTTTGTTTCGATCGTTTGTGCAGAAGAAAGAAAGAGAAGCAGGTGGATGAGGAGGTGGTGAAACTAGCCTTGATTTATTTTCTTGAGTTTGTGCTAGTAGCTAAGGAACGACATAGGCCTATTGATAATCGGTGGCTCCAATTGGTGGACAATTTGGATGTATTCAACAAATTCCCATGAGGGGGCTGTGAGCTACCAACGTACTGTTGCCTCTCTTGGAGGAATAATGGTCAACCGTTTAGATAGACGAAAGAGCAGACAAACGAAGAAGGAGCAATACTGCATTTATGGTTTCCCTATGGTGTTCCAGGTATTGATTTGCTTTAACTGGTCGTGCCTGATTTCTAAATTGGTCGTGCCTGCTATTTAACTGGTCGTGCCTGATTTCTTTTAATGGTCGTGCCTTAGTTTTTAACTGGTCGTGCCTGATTTCTTTTAAATGGTCGTGCCTGATTTCTTTTAATGGTCGTGCCTTAGTTTTTAACTGGTCGTGCCTTAGTTTTTTAACTGGTCGTGCCTGATTTCTTTTTCATCCAATATTAAATTATTTTAATCTAAATTCTGTTGTTATTTATCTTAGGTTTGGTCATATGAAGCTATACCTGTCATTGGTTCATTGTACGCCTCAAAAATCAAGGATGTGATTCCTCGATTACTCAATTGGAGTAGCTATCAAACTCCAAATTCTAAAGAACTCTTACAAAATGTATTCCAACAAGACAAGGTAAAAACTTAAATATGCAAATAAGCTTACTGTTTTCATATTTATGATGATTCTTTTGGACAAAATATTGAGGTGCTAATGATTGATAGTCTATGTTGCAATAGCTGCAAGTACACACTATTCTATCTGCAAATGGGATTGAGATGGAGCAGGAGTACTGGATCGACGTGAGCAACAGGGTGGGGGAGGGAGCAATTAAAGAATCTGCTGATGATTCGAGTGATCACACAGCTCCTGTGGAGCAATATTCTGATTCACATGGTGACACTGAACCTGTGGAGCAATCTTTTGATGCAGATTTTGAGGTTGTTCATGATGTGATTGCCAAGCTTGATAATTTGAAGAAGCAGGTTCATGAGGGAAGCTTCATAGGTGCAGTTAAATCAGATTTTTTATCTACTATGACAGTGGTGAATAAGTGCGTTGAGGATGCTTTGTTGGCACTGAAAACCTTTACTGACAAGGGTGAAGCGGTGAAATTCCCAGTTCCTGTTGTAGTTGTTGATATGGGGGTGCAGACTGAAGCCGATGAGGTTGATGTTGATGTGGTTGGGGGAAGTACTGTAAAGGGTGGGGTTAAGGTTTCTGTTGTTGATGTGGGGGTGCAGACTGAAGCCGATGTGGTGGGGGGAAGTACTGTAAAGGGTGGGGTTACTGTTTCTTTTGTTGATGTGGGTGTGATGACTGATGTGGATGATTCTGAGGGTGGTGTGGTCGGAGGGAGCAATGTAGAAGGTGTGGAGGATGAGAGTGTAGTTGTAGTGGGATTGGAAATGGGGGAGGAGTTGGGGGTCGATGATAAGGCAGACAATGTAGATGTTGCGGGGGTAAATGTTGATGATACAAAAGAGCATAGAGACCCTGGTTTGTTGTATACTAGTATGAGCTCCATGGCTTCCTTTACCCCAGCTGAAGAGAGTAAAAATATTTCTGGGGTCGAGGTGGTGACACCATCAAAGTTCCCTAAAGCCTCAGAAGGGGGTATTAAACCCTATGTCAGGAACAAACAGAAGCGTGCAGTTAGGCCTGGACCTCTCAAAAGGACTCCATTTACATCTCCATCCTTGAAGAGAAGGAAAACAATTGATGATAAGGATGTGTCAAGTAAAGAAATTATAAAATTGGACTTGAAGAGGAAGTGGCAAGATCAATGGGCAGATGATTGTCTTGCATTCATGCAAGACAGGTCCAAGGATGGAGAAAGCATAAGTTGGCCAACATGTGCAGTAAACAAGCAGTGGTTTATGGATGCTATGAAGTTAGATGGATGGTTAACAGACCAGGTAAAACAATACATTTTTATATATCAATTTAACTGGTCGTGCCTCATTTTTTTAAACTGGTCGTGCCTGCTTTTTAAATGGTCGTGCCTGATTTTTTTAACTGGTCGTGCCTGCTTTTTAACTGGTCGTGCCTGCTTTTTTAAACTGGTCGTGCCTGATTTTTTAAACTGGTCGTGCCTGCTTTTTAACTGGTCGTGCCTGCTTTTTTAAACTGGTCGTGCCTGCTATGTTTAACTGGTCGCGCCTGATATTTTTAACTGGTCGTTCCTCCTTTTTTTAACTGGTCGTGCCTCATTTTATTTAACTAGTCGTGCCTCATTTTATTTAACTGGTCGTGCCTCCTTTTTTTTATCTGGTCGTGGATACTTTTTTTTAATATGTGTCTTAACATGTAATTTTCATACAGCACCTTGATGTAGCCATGCACCTGATTCGGAAAAGAATGACAAAGTTCCCAGATAGTTTTAAGAGGGACTGTGTTGTCCTAGATTGTCTGTTCTTTGTAAGTTGCACACTGTCATTGTTCGAAATTTATTTGCATAAATACATTTTATTTGTATTCTTCTTTATATATATGTTCCTATGATTTCAGACCAGGGTACAGGAGAAGTTTGAGTTGTTCAAGTCAAAGCCGGATGATGTTGCCTTTTGGGACGAGGACAGCATTTTTTTGGATTATATTGTGGGGATACTTCCAATTGATTCTGTTGCGTGGGAAAGGGCCAAGTTTGTTTACTTTCCTGCAAACTTCAACAATAAACACTGGGTTGCTGTGGAATTGGTAATGGAAAAGAAGACTGTTCATGTCTACGACTCACTGCCCAGCCTGACAAATGGTGCTGCATTGAAGACACTTTTTGATCCCTTGACAACAATGCTTCCCCATATTCTTCAATCCACTGGTTTGGGGGATGAATTGTTTGCTCCATGGAGATTGCAACAGATACCTTCATGCCCTAGACAAACTGGAGGGTAAGTTCCTATAAAAAAAATATTTAGCAATTATTCAATTACATAATATATATGCTGATACTTTTTAATGTTTCCATTGCAGAGGAGATTGTGGCATGTTTGCCTTCAAATTCATTGAAGCATTGACGACTGATTTGCCAGTAAACATTATCCAACAAGGGGACATGAAATTCTATAGACAAAAGTTTTGTTCAGAGGCTTGGGGACAGGAGTTTATAATGTGAATATCTTATTTAAATGTCAACTGTAAATTATATATAAATATCTAATCGTGCCTTAATTTTTTTAGCTGGTCGTGCCGGAATTTAACTGGTCGTTCCTCCTGTTATATATATGGTCGTGCCTCCTTTTATATATATGGTCGTGCCTCCTTTTATTTAGATGGTCGTGCCTGGTATTTTTATATGGTCGTGCCTGATATTTTTATATGGTCGTGCCTCCTTTTATTTAGATGGTCGTGCCTGGTATTTTTATATGGTCGTGCCTGCTTTTTTAAACTGGTCGTGCCTCCTTTTATTTAGATGGTCGTGCCTGGTATTTTTATATGGTCGTGCCTGCTTTTATTTAGATGGTCGTGCTTGATATTTTTATATGGTCGTGCCTGCTTTTTTAAACTGGTCGTGCCTCCTTTTATTTAGATGGTCGTGCCTGGTATTTTTATATGGTCGTGCCTGCTTTTATTTAGATGGTCATGCCTGATATTTTTATATGCCTCCTTTTATTTAGATGGTCGTGCCTGGTATTTTTATATGGTCGTGCCTCCTTTTATTTAGATGGTCGTGCCTGGTATTTTTATATGGTCGTGCCTGCTTTTTTAAACTGGTCGTGCCTTCCTGCAACTTAAGTGGTCGTGCCTGCCTGCAACTTTACTGGTCGTGCCAGATTATATAAACATTAACAGTACATATTTTTACATATATATTAAATAAAATCATAGACTGATATAGAAACTGACAGTTCTCATTAAAAGCAGCAATGTTAATGGTAACGTTTAACAGTTCACATTATAAAGTAAATGTTTAGCAATTAGAATCGTCAATGACTGGTATTATACCCTACCAGTCAAGGCTACTGGCTCCTTACAAGTCTGTCGGTTATGACCAATTTTTTTACATCTTCCGCACTTTCTAATTGCTACAGATTCACCAGCGGATGGTATTCTTCTTTGTTTTGGCCTCCCTCCAGGTCTTCTCGTATCAGGTGGCAATAACCTTTGATCTTCGCTTGCATGCCGATGGTCTTCAATTGGTACTGTGTTAATCGGTTCAGCATAAGCTAACATAATTGCCTCATTAGTATAGTAGCGTGAACACATGGATTGTGGATCAATGTTGCGTGTTCTACACGCCGCCAACGCATGAACACAAGGCAATTGTTGCATCTCAAATTTCCTGCAGGTGCATGTTCTGTTGTGCAGATTCACCTCCCCACCACCAAGTCCATCCCTCACATAAAACTGAATATGACTAATTGGTTCAACAGACATACGTTGCGCCTTGTCAATCCGCTTTCTCAACTTCTTATCAATTTTCTTACAAAGTTGGGTTGTAATGGAAGCTGCTTTAGTGCGACGCTCATGGAACCATCTTTGAAGTAAAGATCTTAGATGGTCAACCAATGTTGTAATTGGAAGACACCGTGCTTCCCTCAATACAGCATTCAAACTCTCAGCAATATTAGTGGTTAGTATACTGTATCTCCTACCTGGGAAATGTGCACGAGACCACTTTTCAAATCCAGCATCAACTAAATAACGATGTGCCCTGCCATCTTGAAACCCACGCAACTATGTCATTAGATGCTCAAATTGTGAAACACGATATACCTTCGCTGCCTTAAAAAAAATAGGGAAGACACTATCATCAATATTTTTTGCTTTCATGTTTTGCTTGATGTGGTGTATACAGTGCCCATGGTATGACTCTGGAAAAACCAAAGCGACTGCTCTCTCAATACTGTTATGTCTATCTGATATTATTGCCAACTCTGAGAAATCTTCAAGATCAATAGCTGATCTAAGTTTTCCCATGAACCATTCCCAAGATGCATTATTTTCTGAATCTCCCATTCCAAAAGCAACTGGATAAATTTTGTTGTTACCGTCTAAAGCAGCAGCCACAAAGAGTGTACCCATGTATTTTTCCTTGAGGTGAGTACCATCAACAGCAATGACACGTCTCATTGAACTACGAAACCCTCTCAATACTAGCCCAAGAGCAAGGAAAAAATATTTAAACTTGAAATCATTATCGAACTCTATATGAGTTACTGTACCAGGGTTATTTTTCTCTAACACTGCACAGTAATGCGGCAAATACAAGAATGATAATTCTGGTGATCCTCTAACCACTTCCAAAGCAAACTCCCTAGCCCTCCAAGCTTTGTCGTAGCTTATATTCACACCAAAATCTGTCCGCACGTCGTCGACTATATCTTTCGGCCGATACGTACGACCAACCCCTTCAAATTTAGACTTAATGCATTCTCCAATGACCTTTCTAGATGCTTGTCTATGACTTCGATTGATAAGGTCCAGAGAACATTCATGCTTGCCATTAAACCTTGTTACCTTAAACAACTCCGAATCTTTCAATTTTATTGCTCGCAAGCGCCAATCACATCCCATGTCAACACATTTGACCGCATATAGAGTTTTCGTTGATTTCAATACATGAAACATTCTGTTCTCTTTCATAGCATACACAGCTATATTTTTCTGTAATTCTTTCTTGTCCATATAAATCTGACCTACTGCAACATGACCACCGGATGAGCTACTAATACTGTTGCTCGCAACAACACCTGAAGGCCCAATAGAATTTGAGCAATGATTCCTTCCATCTTCTGCTGCAAAGGTGGATTGATTATGTGACTGTGGTTCCCCGTCATCAAATGGATTTTCCCACTCTTCACCATGAAGACCTTGACTATCATCCTCATCATTAACCCCATCAATATCATCGTTACCAGTATTGGGAAAGTCAAAATCAGAGAAGCGAAAATCGCTGTAGTTATTAACCCGCTCGTCATCACCATCGTCATGTGGTACAAATTTACTTGCAAATTGTGGTAACTCAGGAGAAACAGAACCAACATTTGGTGCAACAAATGTTTTATGCATCATTGGACCATAGCTAACATCTTGTGAGACAAACTGACAAATCGCTCTCTGCTTCGTTGTTACGCACAGTGGAGTACCAGGTTTTACTGGATGATCATTTTGCCTTAGGAAAAATTGCATGTCACGTTCATTCTGAAGCTCCATCGGTTCCATTTTGAAATGTGTATTATAGACAAACTTCATCACCAAATCGAAGGAATTAAAATCGACTTCAATCAACTGGTATATGAGTTCTACAAATTCTGCATGTGTTATTGCATTAGACACGATTACACCCTGACTTCTTCCGCCTTTAAAAGTGTGCATGCCCCTACAATTTTCTCACTCTCCACCATATAACAAAACAAAATCGATCTCAGAAGCCATTCCTGCACATATAATAAGATATCATAATAAAATTAATAAATTCAATGGAGAAACAAAAAAGCACGACCACAAACATTGTTGGCACGACCAAATAATCAATGGCACGACCACATAATACATTGGCACGACCAAATAATCAATGGCACGACCACATAATACATTGGCACGACCAAATAATCAATGGAACGACCACATAATCACTGACACGACTACATAATCACTGGCACGACCTCATTATACATTGGCACGACCACATTATCACTGGCACGACCACAAAAATTAAAGTTCTACCGACTTTAAAAATGGCACGACCAAACTTATAACATGGATACAATCTACTTCATGACGGATACTATTTACGAATCATTCTCGCCCAGAATATGTCGAGCATCCACAGACGATTTCACAGGAAACAGCTCATGCGTGTAATAAGCAGATATACAACACATTCAGCTAGCCACAAACGATTGCACAGATGCGTAATAATAAGTAGATATACAACACATTCCAGCTAGCAAATGAACTTACTTGGAAGACAAACTCTGCACAAAAATAAATGCAGGGCGGCTGTTTTGATCTATGTATGGATCGAAAACGAAAAATGAATCGCAGAGCTCAAAACTCAAAGTAATAAATAAACCCAGAGTAATAAATTTTATTCTGCCACATAAGGGTATTCTAGTCAATAAAAAAGTAAAAGAGGTCATAAATGCGATTTTTTTGAGACAATGTTATTTTTCCAAAAATTTGTGTGTAAGAGGTCATTTCTCCAAAATTCCCCTTCTGACAAATTCATGAGGGAATCGTAAAAGCTTGGGAATTCTTTGATGGTTTAATTCAATCCTGTATAAGGTTTAGTGTGTCTAAATAAATTCTCTTTCTAAAAAGAGGTGTAAAAACCCGAGAAGGGCTGAGTTTTGAGCCAAAATGTCCACGGGTAGGCCTAAAGACGGGGACTTGCAGCTGGTGGCAGCACCTGAAAAATCAAAGTCGTTACTCCTCCCACCTCGGCCTCCAGCATCGTCTGCGGGATCAACGGCGCTTGTGGAATACACTCCGGTCTTGAAGGAAGAGGAGGAGGATTTGGAGATCAAGCTCCGGCGAATCCTTGAGAATGTTCCGGTTCGTGTCAGCAATACCTCTGGTAGTTCTGCCGGTTCTGGGTCTGGTGACTTTCACCAGGTTTGTATTTCACTTCTCCTGGGTTTTGGCATCCTTATTGGGTTGTGGTTGGGGAACACTAGAAAAAACCAGCATTCTACTTAACTGCTTGTTATAGAGTTTTTGCCTGTGTGATTTTGTCGTGCAACAGAGATTGTGCTTATTGTTATTTCTTTTGCTGTAGGGAAAAGTATATAAATGCTGCAATTTGGCTTGATGAGTATATCTTCATATAAATTGGGTAAATACTTAAAGGTTGTTTTTAAATCGTTTCACCCTTGTTGCATCATACAAGGAGTCTAGGGTTTGTTTTGAATACTAAAAGATACTGCCAGATAACAAAGACAAGCTGGAAGTGATTCAAGCCGTCAGTGTTAAAAGGATTTAGATAGCCGGAAAAGCGAAAGGTTTGGTATTACATTCAGCATAAATTATTTTATTAGTTATTAATCATATCTCAAAGAGAGCGAAAGGTTTCGTGAAATGTCTGTTGTCAGAGAGAGCTCTTCTTTTCACATTCAAGTTTCGATAACTTTTTCTAAATTTTCTACCGTGTCATTGTGGACTATCCTTGGGAATGTTAGCGTTGTTGTATTGCAATTGCTTTAGCTTACATGAAGAGATCTAAGCTCGTGAATTGTGACTCTGTTACTGAGGGTTCGTTTGAATTTGACTATTTGGCTTCAAACGATTCTGCTCGTTGTACAGTTGTAGACAACACATTTTCTTGGCTAAATTTATCTTCCTTGTTGAGATTTGTTGACATGCTTCCAATTGTCAATTTCAAGAAATTAACTGATGATGTTTATCAAGTACTTGTTTGTATGACAATATGCAAGCATATTTTGTTCTGGTTTTCCTGCCATACTATTTAACTGTCCCGATACTTTTTGAATAAATAATCTAGTGTACCTTGCACTTTCTGAATTTGGGCATGCCCATTCTGCAGATTACGGTTATTTCTTGTTGGGTACCAACTGTCAATATACTTCATCTTTGCAGTATTAAAACCCTTTGAAACTGCTTATCATCTTTGTTTCTTCCGCTTTGAGACCAATTTGGTAGTACTTTGATGATGATCCATGCATAGTAGGTTAACGTAATGCATCTGGATCTTCTCATTTGTATGCCTTTTGGGTAATGTGTGAAGCCATGATTGCTTATAATTTGGTGGATAAACAAGGAATCTTATCTTCTTGACTGATATTCAGAAATCTTGTTGGATTTTACTTTTTTAAAAAGTTTTTACTATCATTCTTATTCTTGAAACAGTATCGGCAAATGAGGAGGAGGGAACAAGATCGGCTTGCCAGAATGGATGCTGACTACCAGAAAAAGAAGGAAGTTGCAGAATTCAACATGAGGAGGGAGGAAAGATTGAAAGCTGCGGAGGAGCGAACAGCAAAGAAGCGTTTGAAACGTCAAAAGAAAAGGCAAGGGAAAAAGGAAAAGAAAAGCAAGTTGAATACCGGCGGAGAAGAGCATCAGAATGAAGAGCCTTCAGAAGACGAGGACGATATGGATAACAATGCAGAAAACTAAACAAACTTAAATTGAATTCTTCTCTCTGGCCTGCTGTTCAAACTTTCAACAGGTGTCTCCGAGCTGAGCTGAAGGAAGTAGAGGAAACCTAGTTCATTTAGATTTGAAGCCTTTGGTAGTCTAGTTTTCTGTTATTGATTCAAGCGACTTCCTAAACGTGTATGTGCCTTGTCTAGTGAGATATGCCTGAAGATATTTGCTCTATTGAATGTAATCATTTTATGTCAACACACATTTGCGTCAATTCTTATGTGCAACTCTCACTTTGTTAAAATAAAAATTTGATGAACCATGTGATAAGCACTAGACGAGATTCCTCTATTTAGCAAGATGCGTTTTAAAATTGTGAGCCCTGAAAGAGTCGAAAATGATTCTTTGATTTCATAAGACGAGCCATAGACATGTTACAAGTTCATGAGATTCCTTGATTTAATAAGACGAGCTGAAAGTCCAAGGAGAATGGTTGTGCTTGGAGAAGAATCGTGATGTAATGCAAGATGAAGCTCGCAATTTGCAAGTGATTCTAAATTTCTAATCACCAGTTGGAATTCCAAGTTTACATAGATAATAATAATAAAGGCTCAAATTCTTCGTAGTAGCTCAGCTTCAGAGCCCGTACCCAAAGAAGGGCACGACTAATGGGCTTTGGGCTTTTTTCCTCGGAGATTTGATTAAATTTTTAAAGATTAATTAATGAACTGTCTAATAATGTGATTTAAAAAATTTTAAAACCTAAAAAAAATAAAGTGCTCCACAACGAAGGCAAATCCAATCTGTGGAGAGGGAGAGTTACTTGGGGCCAGCTCTGGCTCAACTGCCATAGACAGAGAAGGGAAAACCGTAAGAATACCACGAATTTTCTCTATCGTGTTTGGTTGCCCGTTCCGGCTGATTCTCCGATTGGTATGTTAATTTCGCCTTATTTATCTTGTGTGGATTATTTGAAGTAGCGAGCTTTATTTGGATGGCTTCGTCGACTAAGGAATTCTAGGGTGTCAATCGTCTTCTCTATATTTTCAGACCTATTTGTGCGTAGCTGGCTTTCACGCATTGTCTGTGAATCTTAAAGCAGTATTAGCTTCTCTTTTTTTTTTTCTTTTTTTTTTTTGCGTCTTGTTCTTCCTGAAAAAATTCTACTGTGGTTAGCTGAAAGTGTATCATCGATTGGCGAAACCCTTAGATAGCTGAAAGAGGACTTTCAGTTTGAAACATAATTGATTGAATTTGAGAAAGAATGTAACTAGATACCTTAGATGAAATCAGAATGGAGGGGAAGTAATTGAGGTATGATGAGGATAAGGTTAACATATTGGTGTCTTGAGGTAGGAGGCTGATACCGTACAAATATATTGATTCTCAAAGTTTTTTGAGATTCCAGATATGTATGGTGAGATTTCATTGGTCATATGTCACTATGTCAGCGCATGCTTTCAGTTTACTCACAAGAAATGATGCACCCACTTGGCGACTGCTTTTCAAACCTGTTGATTGTCGACATCTGGGCATGAAAAGCATCCTATTTGTTACGCACTTACTAACTTTTTCACCCATTTATTAATGTTGGATTTCTGTATTAGAGTAGTTTAGTTTGTATCCATGTTTCTCAGTGTGTTAATATGCTCATAGGAGTTTCCTTAAAAGTGCCATAGAAGAAAAATATTAGGAGGGCAATTATTGATAGATTGAATAGATATTAAATAAATAATGGAAAGTATCCAGATAATATTGGTATCAGATTTTGGACATTCTACCATGGGATGAGGTTCACCATGAATGCTTGCTTGTAGGAAGAGCAGCAAAGACAGTTATAGAACTATACTATGAAAAAATGCAAAACCAAAGGGAAGATGTCAAAGCAATGAGCAGGGAAAAAAAAGTTGGTGGATATGTCAGTGCAACATTCTCATGTTTTCAGCTTTGAAAGTGTCGACACCGTCCCATATTATTAGCATCTCTGTGCCACAAAATTGTTATAATTTTTCGGCTTCTCTGACCTTTAGAATTAGAGGAAAATTCGCCAGGCATACACTTGATTTCCTTTTGCATCCCTTGATATGTTGATCAGGTCCAATTATTTTAGAAAACCATTTGTCAGTCTGCTTGCACTTGCATTTTTAGCTCTTCTTTCAACAGACTTCCAATAAAGCCATGCATCATGAAAGCCTCGTAGGTCTATACGTAGGACAGCAATAGCAATCTTTATGCCTAGGGCATCTTAAGGGTTTATTTCAAGTTTCAAGGGAAAATAGGTTTAGAAATTCGGGTTTTCTCAAATGCTTAAAATGTTAGACAAGGATTGGGGATGAAGTTGAGCAAGGTAAATGGTAAATTTTAGATTGTTGGGTTAAGATTGGGTTTTGTGTTGAAGCAGGCATCGCTCTGAAGGATTGTTTGCAATTGCACCACAGTAATGAAGCAAATTCTATGCTGAAATTCTCACAAAACTTCGTTAGTAACTTTCTTACATCAAACTGCAGACCAGATTTAGATCTCGCTAAATATAGTTTAGGAAACTCAACAAATTGAAATTTTGAACACTGAATATAGTCAACTCCAGACATGCTTCCTTGTTTTCAAGTAATGAGTTCTCGTGCCTTTTCATAATAATTTTGTGCCATGTTTCCTTTTTTTTTGAAACTTTGCTTTCATCTCTTTTCTAGTATTTGTTGGTGGCCGTCCCATTTGTCAATTGCTTTAGTTCATTTTACTTTTATCATTCCATTGCATTATTAAATTCCCAAAATACTTAATATATGTTTCTTAGGAAAATTATCGAAAGTCCCTTTAGTATAAATTACATGAAGGCATATATGTTTTTAACTTGGATTTATATACAAGGATATAAAAAAGCTCTTTTCTCTTAAGATCACCTTTTCAACTGTTCTGATTGTACTTTGTTCTTGCATCAGATATTCAAATCTCCCTCTTAAGTTTGATTCTTTATGTTCTTTCTTCATGTGGGATTGTATAAGGAAACACTTGTATTAAATCTTTAATGAGTTTTAAGACTTGTGGTTGGCTTGCTATCTAGTGGCATTACCTTGACATTTAATCAGTCTTCATGTTGTTGGTTGGCTTACCAAACTCTGGACATGTGGCAAGGCAAATTTCTAGGAACTTATAAGTCATATGCCTCTCTTAATCCTAGGTCACAATTAGCTACGTGAAATGGGAAGCAAGGGTCGGATGCCACCCCCTCATTTAAGGCGCCCTCTTCCAGGCCCTGGCATTATGCATCCTGATCCGTTTGGTTCTCGAATGCATCCTCCGCCACATGCCTTTTCTCCTTTTGATATGTTACCTCCACCAGAAGTAATGGAGCAGAAGCTTGCTGCACAACATTTAGAGATTGAAAAGCTTGCTGTGGAGAACCAGAGACTTGCTGCCACCCATGGAACCTTAAGACAGGAACTTGCGGCAGCACAGAATGAGAAACAGATACTGCATGCTCAAATAGAAGGTATTAAGTCTGAGAGAGAGCAACAGATGAGGAGTCTTATGGATAAGATTGCCAAGATGGAAGCTGAGTTGCAATCAGCTGAACCTGTTAGGTTGGAGTTGCAGAAGGCACGATCTGAGGTTGAGAACTTGGTCGTCACAAGACAGGAACTAATGTCCAAAGTGCTTCAATTGAGTCAAGATCTTCAGAGGGCCCATGCAGATGTGCAGCATATTCCTGCTTTAATGTCGGAACTCGAGAGCCTTAGACAGGAATATCACCATTGCAGGTAATTGTTTAATGTTGCTTATAATCTTTCTTTGCAAGCAATCCATGATGAATAATTTTGAATCCCAAATGGTGAATATGAATTCTCTTCCCAGTGCATTAGAGATTCCACAAAAGTGTTCATTCTCTGGCTTTCCAAAGACCAAAGTATGAACAACTCCTGGAATCATTCTTCGCCTGTGTCATTTTCTTGGGCCTGTTAAGGCTTGAAATTGATTTAAGATTCTTACATTAGCCAGTGATGCTGAAGTTTCTTGTGGAAGTTTATTCATAATTCATATGCTTTTTAACGTGTGTGCTTTCAGAAATTCTACCTTAAGCAGTTTTGATTCACTACTTTTAATTTAATGGTAAGAAAGCTCAGCAACTTCCAGCAGAGCTCAACATATGATCGCTGTCGAGTGGCAATTGATTTTAAGGCTTGCTATCATTTGTACCATTTGATTCACTCGGTATAGTAACATGGCTGTAGAATTTTTTGGACTTGCAGGATGAGTTATGACTATGAAAAAAAGTTATACAATGACCACCTTGAGTCACTTCAGGTGATGGAAAAGAACTATATTACAATGGCTCGGGAAGTGGAAAAGCTTCGAGCAGAACTGACAATAACAGCTCATGTTGATCCTAGGACTGGTAATCTTACTAATTCAAGTTCCTTATTATTTTTCTCATTTTATGTAATACTGTATATGGGATATGGCTCACGTTGGTGATAACTCTTTCATAGGGGGGCCTTATGGTAGCGCTGCTGCTTTCAATGAGACTGAGACTTCTGGGAATCCTGTTGGACAAAATTCATATGAAGATGGGTATGGTGTTACACAGGTATGTCAACTTCCATGTAGATGATTTTTCTAATTTACTTGTTTACCTTCAATGCTTTAGTCCCATGTGTGTTTGTATGTAGTTATGCATTTTTTATATAATCAAGGCCTTAAGGGGCAAGGCGGCTTGATATCCCAACATAACATAGATATGTCTTATCAATTTTCAGTTTAATTTCATTATCCGCGACCTAACATGGGAAAATTTGAAGTCTTTGCATATATGGAGGTGTAGATCTCAAGGTTTTTAACATAGAACTAGCCTGGCTTATGTAACCATGTGTAAAACATTGTAATGCATGGAAGAGCTTGGTGATGTAGAAACATGTACTGAAGAGAATAAAAGAAAAATGTCTACAAACAAACACAATGCTGTGTAGAACTTGACACAGCTGAAGTTCATTCGATGGAAAAATATTCATTATCACAATGCTGTCACCAGCCATGAGAAAAAACCAACCTACACTCTGAAATCTAAAAATCTTATGACCGGAATAATTGCTAGCGGGACTTTGCTGAAATAAAATTTACAATAATTCGCTACTGCTACATTTTTTATTTTATTTTTAAATCTCAATAAGTTGCTACATTTATTATTTTTAGTATTCATACATTCTTACTATTATCTTTATTGTCTCTTTATCCTGCATCATTTGGTATCTCTGAAGATTTAAATGTCAGAAATATTATCGATGGTCAAACTGCATTATGGTATTTGTTACAAAAAGAATAATTTTCATTTCCAAGGTGCAGATTCAGCAAGTTGAACCTGCTGCTGTCTTTATGGAAAGTCCCACTAGTTTGTCACTTTCAATTTATGGTTTTTTTTTTCTTTTAAATCCTCCATGGCTACTTCTTGGATGTGATAAAAGTGACCGTATTCATTGCATTTGTGAAACAGGGACAGGTTCCTCCCCCTACTGTTTCTGGTTCTAGTGTTGGTGCTGGTGTTGCAGGTGGTGCTGCTGGTACAGGTACTCCTGCTTATATTGGAGCTCAATCTGGATCTTTGCCCGCATGGCCTGCTCACGATGCATCTAAAGGAACTGGTTACGATGCATCAAAAGGGCCTAGCTACGATGCACAAAGGGCACCCAGTTATGATCCTCAGAGAGCACATGGTTATGATATGCAGAAAGGTTCTGGCTATGATCCTTCAAGAGGACCTGGTTATGACACACAGAGAGGACCTGGTTATGACGCACAGAGAGGACCTAGTTATGACGCACAGAGAGGACCAGGTTACAACGTCCAAGCAACTGGCTATGATGCATCCAGGGGTGCCAGTTACGATGCGTCATCCAGAGGGGCAACTGGGCCTCAAGGACAGATGGCCCCAGCAAACAATGTGCACTATGGGTCTGCTACACCCCCAGCTCGGGTTGGAAGTGCATATGTAGCAAATCCTCGTGGAGGGAATCCTGGTCGGAGATAATCATGGACCTGAGCACTTAGCTCAATGTCGGGGTCTTTTTGGGCGTCACTCAAAAAATTGATTTTTAGTTTTTTTTTCCTAGCCCTTACAGAGGCTCTGTTCTGTATGCCTCTAGCGATATAAATTATGCACTCAAGAAAGCAGAGCTATCTCCTCCCCTTCTGTCACCTTGCTTTTGCTCTGTTTCTTATAAGTGAACTATTCCTTATTTTCCTTGATATATTCAAATCCGTTGTTAGGAGCCGAGTGATGTAACAACCTGCTATTGCACCCTCCATGTAAATTTGGGTTCTTGCTTCTCCGCCCTGGTTTTTCGTTTTGTACCTGAGGAGGTCCTTAAAGAGTCTGTGCAACCAGATGCCTGAGCAAGGTTGGAATCGAATTAGGCTAAAAATTAATAAAGAAAATGACCATTTTTATTCGCTGTGATTGTTAGTCAAACAATTTTCTGCGCAGGCAGATGTTGAGAGTTGTCAATGCATCATTGAAGGAGAGTTACCACGAAACTAAAGATATTACCTACTTTTGCAGGGGAAATGTACATGACCGAGTCAATGCTTCTCAGCGTAGTTAATATGGGTTTTTGGTGCATATGTGCAATCATAAGCAACATCACGAGTATGCAAATACTGCTCTAGTTGGCTTACCTTCACCAATTTAATTGTGAATGTAAAGATATGAATCGCAGAGAAGTAAGCAATTTGGATGAAACCCTTTGAATGACCACTCAGGGTGGCTGACTTGGCTTGGGAATGAATCCTTAGACTTGCCAAGATACTGAGAGAGTGAAGCAATCCAAACACCTGTGGCTGATTGATATCTTGACCGTGAAAGTTGTAAAAACTTGCTTCAGTGGAAATATGAAAACATGACTTATCTTTATCTATTGAAACAAAGCTAATTGTCGTAAAAACTTGCTTCAGTGGATATATGAAAATATGACTTATCTTTATCTATTGAAACAAAGCTAATTGTCGGAACAAACAAGGCCTCTGCAAGCAGACAAACTCATATTTTCCCGCTTCATTTTTCATTTTACTATCCTTCCTAGTCAGACACCCCAAGTCTAGCAGAATCAGAAAATATAACTCTACTAAAATGGCTCAGCACAATTTTTCCAAATAAAAAACGACTCAAAATATGGGGCCTCAGAAAAATCCTATTGTACAAAACCAATTACAACGTTGAGAATTTTCCCCGATTGAAATGATATAAATAGTATTACATGAAGAAACGGTGATGCAGTACCAATTAGTCCAAGAAGTGGCGAACAAGAAAGAGGGCACAGAAGCAAACCCAATTCCATCCTGCAACTAGGGAACTTTGAAATATGTGCCTGATTGAGAACTCCCAAAGTATTGTCACTCCCTCTTCTACTGGAATCTACTTCTAGATTTTGGTTTGCTTACGGCTTCAATTAGCCTATACATCCAACGATCTAGCATACCTGTTGATATACGATAAAAGATTCTCATTTACAGATTCAAAAATTAAATAGAAACCTTCTGCACAGATACATATAACTATAAGGTAAAAAGAATTTCCTCGGAGAGATGAAGCAACCAAAATTCGTTGGTCTATGGGAAAATTTTAAAGCTCAATAGTTATTGGGAATATAACATGTTGTATAGTTTTTCCGCCTAAATTTTCTTTAAATCAAAATATACCAAACAATATCCCACAACCCAAATTAGTAGAGGCAAGCGGCTGATGCTGCAAACTTTAGTTAAAAAAAGAACAGTTTTTGTGGAGAAAGAAGGTTCCACGACAGGATCCCTTCCCCATACAATCAGCAACACCCCTAAGCTCCAATTGCGCTGAATTAAATGCAACTTCAAGGTTAAATTAGATCAAAGGTAGAGTTTAATAAGCACACCTGTAAGAGCAAATGTGCCACCTAAAACTGCACATAGGCGAGTTATGAAATGGAGAAAACTACGGCGCTCTTCTCTAATTGTTACAGTGATTGGCGAAAGATCATACAAGAAGTACACAGCTGCATAAATTAAGAGATGACGATCAGAAGCAGAGCCAGGAAGTGAGACAATACAAGAAAATGGAAACAATTTAAATATATGAGAGTGCCAACCAACCTGGCCACATTCTATCAAATTCATTCATTGGGGAGAAATATTCCGTGACTGAGAACTGATTAGTTGGCAATACTTCTTTAGATAAGTATCTATATTCAGTTGGAACAATCTGCAAGACAGTGGAATGTATTATCAAAACTAAATACATTAGCAATCAATTGGAAACTCAATATTACAAAAGTGAATATTTATGTCATTTAGTGAGAAATTACGAATCAGAAACTGAGAGCAGCTCATGTTTATATGGTCACTAATCTAAGTATGAAGGCTCCCGATGGTTTTAATAATTTCTATTTAAGCTATTGATCCAAATCTTCTCAAAAATTACAGCTGATGTCCCAATGTTGTACCCCCTAATTTTACAGTCAACACAATAAAAGTAAGAGTGGTTTCATTTTTATTGCATACAACACTTTTCCACTTCAAATTTCATTCGTTAGCATTCAGAAATTTAAAGGGACATCTCCTAGTTTGTGCAAAAATCAATTACAGTCATGGAAACATGTTATAAGATTACAAAGATTTTCAACAGGAAAAATCAGTTACTCAATGGGTCTTTGGCCCAAAACAGCCAGTCCCATGAAGAACTGCAGATATGTAACTAGCAGAAGGCAAAGCCTGAAAACTCAATCAAAATTCTCAAAATTGGCTTAAATAATATTCTGTAGACCATGCCAGTGTGGAATCAAAATCATGACTCCATAAAAATAATAAAATGAGCCAATGGTTTACATACCTTTATGTAATATTTGAAAGTTCCACTTGTGTCATGTAGAATCCGCTCTGTCCCATCAAGAGGATTATGAATTCCAGGATATTTGGGCCCAAATGACAAATCATGAATTACGTGGCTAACATTGACATGTGAGGATCCATCAAAGATCTGCGAAAAAATCACATAAAAAGAGGACACAGAACAGATGAAATACTACGTAATATGCACTAAAGAAAAAATGTTCTGAAAGCTAATACCAGAAAGCCAGTTCACATAGAACTAGTCCAGATGATGCATCTCATTAAGACCTAAGAAACTTACAATGGAAAACAATAAATTCACATAATATTTATAACTTCTCTACGCATTTGAATGTTCCTTCTCATCAAAAAATTAGAAAAAAGCTTATCCTGACACCTTAGGGCAAGGGTTCTTATACTATTTCATTATTAAAGCAGAATAAATCTTTTGTAAGCAAAATTTTGGGATATGATTTGCTTTGCTCGATTACCACCAAGGGTTTATCTAAACTAGATACATCATCATCACCACCACCACCATCAAGGCCTTTTATCAACAAAATTGGGGCCAGCTGCAGGATATAATGATTGTACTACCCAAATGGTTCAAAGTCCAGTACTCTAAAGCTGTTAATATGCAATATCATTTTATGACGAATTCAACATTGAATAAATTAATTCAGAGCATTTCCTAAACTAGAAGAATATAATATTGCCAAATGTGTGAGAACAGAATCTCTTGGTGTACGTGGGGCTAATGGCAAGGAACAACAATTCAAGTATGAGAACATATTCCACAATCACAACTAATAGTTGGGTGAGCATATATAGTAACTTGGGAGAAAATGGCCTTGCAATACATATTACTGGTATGTGATAAATATTTAAGACTTAGCATTACCATCCAATAACCTATCACTTAATGAAAGGAAATTGTTCTACATGGAGCCGAATATGAGGAAAGGGTGCAAACATCCTTGTAGTAGACGCTAAAAGCTAGTGGCTTCAATGAAGGATATCCCAGACCCATTTAAACATTGTCTCCCACATCTAACATTAACCTTGAAATTGATATCCACAACTTCTATAACGAGTCATTGGATAACAGTGACCTATCTATAAACATTACATCCACCCACATTAACACAGAAAAGGAAAAAATAAATAGAAAAAATGCTCACCATTTGGGCAACAAAAATGTTCAACCCATGGACTGAAATGTGGAAGTTTCCAGCAACCCTCTGGACATCCAAAACACCATAGACCTGCCGAAAGTATCAGCAGATTTAGGATAGTTTCTTTATAACTATTAAAAAACAAATTAATGGAAAAAAAATTATGAGCACGTGAATGATGAGGAATACCCGGCAGCCTTCTCCATTTGCCAATGCTTGCTTCACCTTCTTGATCATACTTTCAGCAGCTTGGTCAAATCCATGAGCATGCATTTTTTGGTCGGAGTCCTTGTGGTGATCTTTATCATCATCTGGTCAATTTTCTTTATAAGATATTAATCACTTTCACAAACATCATATGCCTAAAACATCACTTCTTTAGTCCTAAAAAAAGATAGCCATTCTTTGACATATCAAAGTACCAACAAACATCAAGTTCCATGTAAGAATAATTAAAAAAATATGTAAAGAAATCAAAGAATCGGCCAAGATAAACTCTTTAAGTCTCACCTTGTACCAAAAACACAATAAATATTTCTAAATTGGAAGATAATAAGGCCCAAGTGTAATACCATGATTGTGAGCTTCATGTTCCTTTTCCACTAGATCAGACAAGTATTCAGATCCAATGATGTGCCCATGGTTGTTCAGACGAAGCTGCAACGAGTCAAATATGGTCAGCAGCCAGAAAGCATGCACAGGTGGATAAAATGAGAAAATTCTAAAATATTCTCACCTTCCATATGTTTGTATCGAGATCCACTTCATGCTTGCCTGACATGTCAATGGCATCCACACTTAAGACTGCAAAGAGAGCATTTAGAGGGAGAAAAGAATAATTATTAGCCAAATAACATGAAAAGCTACCTTAGAGATGAAATGATGAAAGAACAATGAATGAAATGGCAGGTAATGTAAGAGATGAGAAATGGAGCAATACCATCGCAAGGTAAAGAAGGAAAAGTCATATTTATGTGAATTGGAAGAGTTTCACCACGTTTCAGGTCTACAGACATCTGCCAAGAACAGGAATAGAAAGTTGTATTATAAGCTCAAAACAATTTCATACAGCCCTACAAAAGCATTGTTCTTAAAACTTGGTCTACTAGCATAAATGGCACAATCGCATGAAAATCAATCGTCAATATCATTTATCATCACATTAAAGCCTTAGCCGCAAGCTTGAGATCAACATGTCAGAATATCAAATTCTCAATGCAAGATGGATTGACAGGGTCACATCCCCATGTTTTATAGAGAGAACATTTCTCCTGCACTCTACTTGTGCAGTTTTTGCCTAGGGATGTAATTCACTTAAAGAAACATTCATTGGTAGAAAGTAATACCAACACTAAGTATAACCATCTCTCAACTTTACAAAATAAAAAATCATTTCCCAATTAAGTTGGTAATCGTCACTACTCACTAGGCAATAAATTCATCCTGCATTTGTGAGTCAGTTTGAGTTGAATCTTCACTGAATCCATAATATAAATGTTGTTCTTTTAGGGGAACCTCAGAATTTTAATTTTTCACTGCAATTTCAGATCAACTGTCTGCATGCTGTCAAGGTTGATAAATGATGGGCATGGTTCAATGGACTTAAGAGTACTCAAGCAATTACTAGCAGCATAAAGAGAGATGGATTTACGAATGAGTCTCCTATATAATAAATAGGAATCCATGGTAGAAGTTGGGTATGCTTTACCAGTAGTGGCTGTGTGCAGAAGATAAGGAGGAAAGTTGGGAGCATTAAGTTGCTTGTCAAGCCATTTGAACTATAAGGGACCAAAGAGGGACATTTAATTGTTCTTAAGGTGAAAAAAGAACAAAAGACCATCTTCGGTCAATTTCTCATCATCTTCTCCAATATTCGGTGGATATCCACCTCTTTTCTCCAACAAAGTAGTACCCTCTTCATCTTATTTTTCTATTTCCTTCTACTTTTCGTTCCATAAAAACCTCATGTCATGTCCTCCGTCATCCATTTATGATTTGCCCAAAAAACTATAATATGCATATACAGGCAACAAACACAAAGGAATTAGTACAAACCTGATGAACTGTATATGTGGTAAGATAAAATCTCAGCTCATGCAAAAACAACGTGGCCATTATGACTAAACCAATGATAGAGACTGCAAAGACAAAAAGAATAAGAGAGAAACATGGGGAAAAAGAAAAATCAACAGCCATATACTGCAAGCAAACAAAACAAATGCAATAACTAAAACCATACGAGAAGCAAAAGACAATTAGAAAAAATGATCAAAATGAGAGAGTGCTTCTGGATGTAACTGATGGTTGGTTAAATATCTTACTTTTCTATGTTGAAAATTAATAGAAAGTAGTAGCGCTTGTAGATGTAACTGATTCAATATCTTTGAATTGATAGAATTCAGGTGGCATCTCCTGGTGCCTTTATTCATGAATTATTTTCTTCTACTTAAAAAAAAAGCATTCTCGTGCACTTGGGTTACATCAACGTGTGCCTTGTTCAGCAACACAGCCACGCATCTGAAACCAGCTGACTACTTTCAATTGCAACTAGAACGATCTACTACCTCCTCAATCTCACATATAAGTCACATAGCACAGGCAGGATATCATATAGAATCCAGTTTTATGGATTGATGTTATACTGTTATCAAATTCAAAAAGGAGAATGTGTAGAAATTAGCCATAACCCCTCAAAACATCTACTTACCTCGCAACGCAAAATCCCAATCATTTACTTACTCATTAGTAAGACAATATAGAGAATCAACATATAAAACATCAAAAAAAAAGTGCAATTTAAAAGCACACATGAAAGGACTGCAACAATTACCGAGTGCCCCAGACTGTGTTTTCTGCATCAAATGGTCTTCAGCGTGAGGAAATGCATCCAGGCTCTTTAATGCTTGCTTCACACCCATAATTGTGCCCCTCTTATTGTCGACCAATGATTGAAATCACTATAATCTATCAGCCAGTCACCAGCTGCTCAATTAACATCAAATCACAAGCATTAGCCATCAATTATACCTTATTTTAAACTGATCATTGACAAGCTCTTGCAGAGTATACACATACGCAACAACATTAACATAATCGAGATTTCCAGTTGGAACACAGTTTCGTTTGGATTTCAAAACAGCAATACATCAAAAGGTCGAAAAATAAAATGAGAAATCTTCAGACCAGACGATAAATGCTCTCTACCGGAATTAGGGCGACGGATGGATTCACGGAGAGGATTTTGAGTTTTTGTTTATTTGATTTGAAGACCTGCTCGGGATTGTCGTTGGACGAGGTCGTATGGAACGAGAATTATCGTCGATCTAAGGATATATTTTACAAGGAGACCTGATTCAAGGATGAGACAATATACGTCCGTCTTCGCGAAATCCGAGCCTTTTTTATATTCTTGACAAGATTACAGGAGGGCGAAAAAAAGCTAAAAAATATAATATTTTACTTATTTTATTTTAATGAAATAATGATTAGAGTCTGTGAGATATAAAAGCCATTGGACGTTAGCCCAGAAAAACCCGGCCCACTATCCTGGGTTGACGGGCCGTTCTAGGCCGCAAAAGAGTTTCTACCGCCCTTGCTAGTTGCTACTTAGCTAGGCTAACATGGTGTTGGGCTTGGGCATCCTTCTTAGTTGTTTGTGGATCAAATAAGCGAAAACACATATTCATCCCAGTTGGGAGACTTATTGATAACAGGCCCATTTCGTAAATCGGCCACATTTATGGCGGTTTTGAAAGATTTGAGTTTGACTATTTATCTTTACATCATATAACTCATGATTAACATTCTATCCACATATCGAAGACACAGATAGATAGACGGAGCCTTGGGTCCTGCCCCAACTCAAGAGAATATAATAAACTATTTTGAGGATAAAAAATATAATAAATAACAACGTGAATTAAAATACCACTCGATATATGTGGTTCTTAGGGGTGGGAAATTTGGATGTCTAGATTCGAATTGGTTTGAATTTTTCAGACGTGCATAATTGTCCATATTTGAATTGATTAAATTTAGATAAATAAATTGAACAATAATTTAATTCGGAATAAAACTCAAAAAATAAAACCGAACAGATTTTTTTATGTTGACAATTGATCTTGATTTTAAATTGGACAATTTTTTTAATTTTAACCCAAATTTCGAATAATTAATTTATACTCAAACAAAATTTAATTGGAATCAGACAAATTGATTATTCAGTCCAATAGTGTGTTGCCACCCTACAACACAAATTGATTAGGGCACTTGCAATGGTGTCAAGTTAATGGGCCAACAAAGTTAATGTGTTTTGCTGATGTGGCTGTATTGAAAAATGTGTTTTGTTGATGTGGTTGTATTGAGATATGTATTTTGGTGATGTGGATGATGATGTGGCTTGACTTTTTATAATAAAGGTGGGACCCAGCCTTGATTTTGGTGTAAATTTGATGGAGATAATATGAAGGATAGGAAAATAGTTGGGTTGGATAATAGTTTTGTATTGGAAGATGTGTTTTACTGATGTGACAGTATTGAAATATGTATTATGCTGATTTGATTGTATTGAGAATTGTGTTTTTGTGAGATAGATATGGGGACCCAAAAACAAAAATATTGGGTCATTACAATTGCAACCATTGTGGTTGCCCTTACACAGGAAGCTATCATTTCAAACACGAGCATTATTCCAAAAGTATCCACAGATTTCGAGAAAGTACTAGCGAAAATTTATAGCGGGAAAACAAACGAGCAGGAAAGATTCCCCCCAAAATCTATCCATTGACTATTGTTGACCAAACAACTGAGAAGGATATATGTCATATGAGATATTAGACGGAGGGGGCACTTTGAATGTTTGCAATAAGTTAGGGGGGTTACAGCCAATTGGTAATAGCTTAGTGGTTTCTTTGCAGGAAAACAATATTCAGGGGGTCGTTTTGCTTTTCCCCTAAATAAATCTCCCTCTACCTCGACTTCTCGAAAATCAAAATTCACTCCTGCTTCCCTCGACATTCTTCACATTCGAGGTTGTCGTTGGCCTACGTTTTTCTTCTCAATCAACCTCCATTCAGTCCGCGAGCCTTCGCTTTCTCCTTGTTTCGCTGTTTTGATTCGTTGGTTTTCCTTCCTTTTGGATTTCGTATTGCGTGTTGCATTCGGTTTCTCTAGAAACCCTAATCCTACTCCGTCTCTCTCTAGAAGATTATGTGCAGCCGCCGCCGCCGGTTGAACTCGAACCATCATCGGCCTTGAATCCTTTGTATTTATTGTTTTACTGTTGTTGAACCATTATCCTGGAGGTCACGAATGTGAGCTCTCAGCTCGACTTTAGTTATTTCGAAGTATTTTTGGGTTGTGAAACCGTCTTAAGTTGTTTGAATTCGTTTTTAATTGTATGTGAAATTGAATTTTATGTGTTGGCTCTGAATCATTGTAATTGTTGTTCGAAAATTGTAGACGTATGATCCTGGGGTTTACGAATGTAATTTCTCTGATTGATTTTAATGATTTTCGAAGTATTTTGGGGTTTTGAAACCATAATACTTAGTAAAGTTCTATTTAAATGGAAATTATCTGACATAGTTAGACATACTGAATGTGATACGTGGCTCTGATTCCTTCGTATTTTTTGTGTGAAGATTGTTGAAGTATTCTCCTGGAGGGCATGAAATTGAGTTCTGATTGATTGTAGTGATTTTTTTTTGAAGTATTTTGGGGTTTTACAATAATTGTTTGTGTAGATTCGATTTTGGTCTTATGAGAAATTGAATTGTTTGAATGACAGTGGAATTCTCTTGCAAAGTTAGACACTTAGACTTAGACATTTGAATTTTATTTTTGTTTTACTTTTTTTGATGAACACATATAGATTTTTTTGTAGTACTTATATTTGTTGTCATTAACAAAAATACAAAATAGGACCGTGCATTTAACTTAGCTTTTCAATAATTTATTTTCAGATTTTGCATGTTTTGTGTAGGAAGTTCCTTATGATATCAGTCATGGGATTTGTATGTTCTTTCTCTCTCTGAATGGGTAGATTAAAAATCAATTGCACAAAACATTGCTACTTTGATGCTTTTCTCTGCGTACCTTGTTGGCATTATTTGACTGATTGTAATAATATGCAGATTGTTGCAAACTACTGCTAGAACTGTTTGTACTTTAAGATGTCTGACCAGCGGAATGTTAATGGCCAACCGCTGAATGGGAAGACGACTGGGGTGGGCAATGCTTATTCAATAGATGTAGAGAACTTTAGAACACGATTGAAGGCGCTCTATTCACACTGGAGTGACTTTAAAGCTGACTTATGGAGTTCATCTAATGTCCTTGCAATAGCAACTCCGCCACCTTCAGAGGATCTGCGGTACCTGAAGTCCTCGGCCCTGAACATTTGGTTGCTGGGCTATGAGTTCCCGGAGACAATAATGGTTTTCACCAGGAAACAAATCCATTTTTTGTGCAGCCAGAAGAAAGCCTCTCTTCTTGAAGTTGTGAAAATGACTGCAGCAAAAGCTGTTGGGGTAGAGGTTGTCATGCATGTGAAGGCAAAGAATGATGATGGAACTGCGCTAATGGATGCTATATTTCGTGCAGTCCGTGCACATTCAAATGATGACATCGTTGTGGGGTACATTGCAAAAGAGGCTCCTGAAGGGAACCTTCTGGAAAGATGGGCTGAGAAGTTAAACAGTGCTGGCTTTGCGCTTGGTGATGTGACCAATGGCTTGTCTGACCTGTTTGCTGTCAAGGATGCTGGTGAACTTTTGAATGTGAAAAAGGCCGCTTTCTTGACTTATAATGTGATGAACAATGTTGTGGTTCCGAAGCTTGAGAATGTTATTGACGAGGAGAAGAAAGTCACCCATTCTTCGTTGATGGATGAGACAGAGAAGGCCATATTGGAACCGTCTAAAGCTAAGGTGAAACTCAAGGCAGAGAATGTTGATATATGTTACCCTCCAATATTTCAGAGTGGGGGGGAATTTGATCTCAGGCCAAGTGCTGCAAGCAATGATGAGTATATGTACTATGATTCTGCCAGTGTAATCATTTGTGCTGTTGGATCGCGATATAGTAGTTACTGTTCAAATATTGCGAGGACTTTTTTGATTGATGCAAATCCGCTGCAGAGCAAGGCTTATGAGGTTCTTCTCAAAGCCCATGAAGCTGCAATTGCTGTCCTGAAGCCTGGGAATAAGATCAGTGCTTCATATCAAGCAGCACTTTCTGTGGTTGAGAAGGAAGCTCCTGAGTTGGTTCCCAATCTGACAAAATCTGCTGGGACTGGCATTGGTCTTGAATTTCGTGAGCCAGGTTTGAATATAAATTCCAGGAATGATAAAGTGGTGAAGGCAAAAATGGTTTTTAATGTTTCACTTGGTTTTCAGAATTTGCAGAGTCAGTCCAAAATCCCCAAAACCCAGATTTTTTCACTATTACTGGCAGATACTGTTATCATTGGTGATCAAAACCCAGAGGTTGTCACTTCCAAGAGTTCTAAAGCTGTTAAAGATGTGGCTTACTCATTCAATGAGGATGATGAAGAAGAAGAACAACCTAAAGCAAAGCCAGAAGCTAATGGGTCAGAGGGTTTCATGTCTAAGACAACCCTCAGATCAGATAATCAGGAAATTACAAAGGAGGAGCTACGAAGGCAGCATCAGGCAGAACTTGCTCGTCAAAAGAATGAAGAAACTGCTCGTCGTCTTGCTGGTGGAGGAAGTGGTGCAGGGGATAGCCGTGCTTCTGCGAGGACTTCGGCTGATTTAGTTGCCTATAAGAATGTGAATGACCTCCCCCCTCCAAAGGATTTGATGATTCAGATTGACCAGAAGAATGAGGCTGTTATTTTACCCATCTATGGAAGTATGGTTCCTTTTCATGTTGCTACCGTAAGAACAGTCTCCAGCCAGAGTGATACAAATCGAAATTGCTACATACGCATAATTTTTAACGTTCCTGGGACTCCTTTTAATCCTCATGACGCTAACTCCCTGAAATACCAAGGTGCTATATATTTGAAAGAGGTTTCATTTCGCTCTAAGGACCCAAGGCACATAAGTGAAGTGGTTCAGCAGATAAAAACTCTTAGACGACAAGTCGTGGCCAGGGAGTCTGAGAGGGCCGAAAGGGCAACGCTGGTTACTCAGGAGAAGCTCCAACTTGCGGGGAACAGATTCAAACCGATAAGGTTGCCTGAACTTTGGATCCGTCCTGTGTTTGGTGGTCGTGGGAGAAAGATTCCTGGTACACTTGAAGCTCATGTAAATGGGTTCAGGTATTCTACCACTAGAGCTGACGAGCGTGTGGATATCATGTTTGCGAACATCAAACATGCATTTTTCCAGCCTGCAGAGAAGGAGATGATTACTCTTCTGCATTTCCATCTGCACAATCACATCATGGTGGGAAACAAGAAGACCAAGGATGTGCAGTTTTATGTTGAGGTGATGGATATGGTGCAGACGCTGGGAGGCGGAAAGAGGTCAGCCTATGATCCAGATGAGATTGAAGAAGAGCAACGAGAAAGGGATAGGAAGAACAAGATCAACATGGACTTCCAGAGCTTTGTGAATCGAGTAAATGATGTATGGGGCCAGCCCCAATTTAAAGGGCTTGACCTTGAGTTTGACATGCCTCTCAGGGAACTTGGTTTCCACGGGGTGCCTCACAAGGCCTCAGCTTTCATTGTTCCAACTTCAAGCTGCCTGGTAGAGTTAGTAGAGACTCCTTTCCTTGTGATCACACTGAGCGAGATTGAGATTGTGAACCTGGAGAGAGTTGGTCTTGGGCAGAAAAATTTTGATATGACAATTGTTTTTAAGGACTTCAAGCGTGATGTACTTAGGATTGACTCCATTCCTTCAACATCACTTGATGGCATTAAGGAATGGCTTGATACAACGGATATCAAGTATTATGAGAGCAGATTGAATTTGAACTGGAGGCAGATACTGAAAGCAATCACTGATGATCCACAGAGCTTCATAGATGACGGTGGTTGGGAATTTCTGAACTTGGAAGGTAGTGATTCGGATTCTGATAAGTCCGAGGAGTCAGACCAAGGTTATGAGCCATCAGATTTAGAGGTTGTCTCGGAGTCGGAAGATGATGCCTCTGACAGTGAATCATTGGTGGACTCTGATGAGGAGGAGGAGGAGGAGGAGGAAGGAGACTCTGAGGAAGAAAAGGGTAAGACATGGGAGGAGTTGGAGAGGGAAGCCAGCAATGCCGACAGGGAGAAAGGAGAAGATTCAGATAGCGAGGATGATAGGAAGAGAAGGAAGGCGAAGGCGTTTGGGAAGTCTCGAGCCCCTCCTAGTAGTGGCCTCTCCAAGCGTGCCAAATTTAGGAGATAGATTTTGACATGGGATCTCTCTCTGCCTATCCGTTAACTCCTGCTATGATATTCGAGAGACACAAACCCTGTCAGAATCTGCAGAAACTAGCATTTGTCTCCCCTTTCCTCTATGTTTTTGATCATGTTGTGCAGCTAATTCTGCTGCTACAGATCTCAGTTTCATAGCTTAGCCTCGAAATTGTTATTTAATAGTTTTGGTGGGAGGTTGTCTCAAGCATTAGTCGTTAATTAGGCTTCCTGGAAGAACGGATTCATGGTTGTAAATTACTGCCATCTTGTGTTAGTTGACACTAGACTTGCTCTACTCCATTTTTGCTTCCAAAATTTGGCGTGGCTTTGCGTTGAATCTGGGTTATTGTTAATTCTACGCCCTTTTATAAATGATGTTAAACTGGCTTTGCTGACTGTTGAAATTGCTGTTTGGAATATATCAGGAAAAGTAGTGTCATCATGTAACGATGAGCTAATTAAATCAACTCCAACTAGGCAGGATGTGGATGAGCTTCCCGTTAAAGGATCTACATTTATGCTTCATCTGCAGTTTGTGAGGTAAATCTCTTCAATTGTCAATGTCATGAATATTAATTTCCTTGATAATTATATGCTTGTTGAGGTATCCATGATTGGTTATAAACATGGAAGGATAGAATTCACAGGCGCCAGTTTTTGGGTTTGAAATGCATTATTGGAACACTTTTGAACCCTCTCCTTCCACCACTGCTATAGGATATCTTGCAACTTTTGAAGTGCATTAGGATATCTTACAACTTGCGAGACATGGGATGTGGGATAGTGGAAAATATCTCATTAATTGTTTTCCAAGATTGGAAATGCCATATATATATAGACACACACACACAGTCATACACACGTGCATGTTGCTCAACAAACAATGCCCAATTTTCCAACTTTTACAATCTCATACATGTATCTTTCTTTGATATCAATATTATATTTATATGTATGTATTACATGTATAGCGTCTGTGTATGTATGCATCTGTCTTGCATATTTATGTTTATGATCATTTTTATACGTGTTGATCAAAGGGCTTGATATCAATTTAGAAACCTAACAGAATGAGTTGGGAAGGAGCAGCCAAGATAACTTTTTTATATGGTAAAAAATATCCATAATTTATTAAAAAAAAAACAATTACGAGCTTAATCGGACTGGTATACACTTTGGAGATGATGATATTTAGCTCACGGTAGGCTAAGATATTGCTTTTCATAAATAAATAAATAAATAATAGCACATGTGAGTGTTCTAACTTCTAAGATACCTGATTCACGTGCCTAGGAGTTGAGAAATTAATAAGCTCACAAAATTCGGTGCATACAAGTTGGCAGAACTCACGTGCTCCGTCGTATCCTAGTGCATACTGTCATTTTAATTTCATTTCTATTTTGCTATATATAATGGCACTAATATAAAATACTTATTCCATGCAACTATATATTAATTAATTCTTGAATTCATTTTAAAAAATTGACCTCAAAATTCGAACGAAAAGATAATAAGAAAAAAGAGTATGTGTTTATACTTTTGCATCATGTGAAAGTTAGGTGACTTGATAAAAATAAAAAATAAAAGAAGAAGTCCAGCTATTCATCACATTAGTTCAACCATCAAAAACCCAACACATAATTACCATTTTTGGTAATTCCACAACTACAATTCTAATAGCGTATGACAGCTACCTCAGTTTTTTTTCTTCTTTTTTTTTCGTCACGTGCAAAAAACTCTTAATTTTCATGTGGCCAATTGCATATCCCACGTGCGCATTTAGTTTTATGTTTCATTTGCACTGTCTTCCTGGTATTACAACTATATATTTATATAAACCTGATTGAAGATCCTCAATCCTTCAAATCAAAGCATTTTTCTATATTATCTACCTATGCATTCGGTTTTCATTGAAGCAAATATTTCTTGAGAGTTTTCCAACATCAAGCAAACTCTTGCAAATTATGGTCTTCTGAGTAGACTTCCAATAGGGCGGGTAATTGGCCTATAATGAGGAGTTGCGGCTTGGATCTTCGCCTTGATCTTGCTTCTACTTCTTTCAAATCTTTTAATCAGCAACAAACTTCTACGTAAGTTTCAAATTTTCTGCATTAGACTCTTTTTGTCAAACTATTTCAGGAATTTTATTGAATAATGTAGGGTAACTGAGGCATTGAAAGCAACCCAGAAGCAACCTATAGCCTTTTTCCTCAATGGACAGATGAATATTTGCGACGTAACCGAACTTCAGGTGATGATGAATTTGGTAGAGTATCATTTCGTTGATTCATATGAAAAGACATTTATATACAAATAGCTTCAAAAGTCCCAAAACAAGTGTTAGGTGATCCTTACCTGAATGTGTTTGTAACTGTAGGCCAGAGCCATAATTTGGCTTGCAGGTCAAGAAATGGAAGAGAGGATTAAGAAGACCAGCAGCAGAGGGCCTGAAACATCATCACTATCTCAACTGTACAGTCTTCCAGGTCTTTCCATGAAGAGATCACTGCAGAGGTTCTTGCAAAAGAGAAAAAAGAGAACTCAAGCAACCTCTCCATATAGCCAACATTGATGGATAATTACCATAACTGGGAAAATTTATTGCCTCCCATCGAAGAATGAGATTTGTACTATTATTATTATAAAGTTTGGTATGATTCCCTTCCTTTCACCCAAAAACATTTCATTTTCCAGTCCCAACCGTCCACTTTTTGAAAAGAATCACAATCAAGTGTTATGTTCGATAGCTCATCGATAGTTCCTATACTCTCTCATGAGTGCAGCTAATTCCAACAAGTCCAAGTTTCTAAATGGAGTTATCAGTGACTTACAAAAAAACAACCTTAAGCATAATCACACATTTAGAGTAAAACTAAACATCAAGTCTTAATAACCACAATACATCAGCAGGAAAAGAAGAAAAAAACACAATAAAGGGAAAAAAAACGGAAGTACGAAATTGTTCACGAGATTTAAATAAGCCCAATAAGACTTCAGGACACCGCCAGGATGGCACGAGGAGAAGTATTACACACACAACTTAAACAATGGGAAAGTAACTTACGCCACAATAAAATGAAGAAAGAATGACCGTAAAAAAAACAATGAGATGCATTTAGTGATCTGCATCCTTCTTTGATGAAACTTTCCTCAAAATCCAAAATACAGCAAAATATTGATTCTGCAAAGGGTCGCCAAATTTTATAATGTCAGAAGCAACGAATCTTAAAAGACGTAGCTGGGTTACTACAGGGGCATTTGTAAAAGATGTAACTGGTTTGAAATATATATATATATATATATATATATATATATAAATAAAGCACTAAATCTTCAAGAAACTATTAACACTTAGAAACCACCAGGGCTTCGCAAGTAACATTTCCCAGTTAATTTATGTTATAAACAATAAAATCATATAAATGTCCAATTTCGCCAAGACAAAATCTGAGCAATAGTCGTGGATCAGACACAACTAGTTTGAAATCTAGGGCCTACTGTGTTTTATTAGCCTTTTAAGATATCAGGGTGCATAAGCTCAATTCTTTCACTTATCAATATTTTCAAGGTCTCATGATTCTTCACGTGATCAAATGAATAGAAGTCCAAGTTACTGAATTATTTATTTGTTCAATCATTTTGTCTTATCAGTCAGCAGTGGTGCAGCTATGGCTCAACAGCAGCACACAAGCTCAAGCCATAACCAAGCTCCACAGCCAGATCCGGTTCATCATACCTTACTTGAAGCCTAGCAGTATTATAAATCGAAGCTTACCTGCATCATGGATCGAGGATTTGTAGTGTAGGTCGTCTCAATTGTCTCTTCCTTCTGCAGTCCATTGATAAAAGACAAAAAGAAATGTCATTGACAAATATGTTAAGCCATACGCGAGAAGGCAAAAGCAACAAATGCATGAAAATGAAATGGAAAGAAAACACCAATACCTCAATTGGAATCCATAATGCAAAGATCCCCTCTTCAGTCTTCACATCTTCCAAAGTTCAATGGACATCTCCTTTGGGGGATACGGGGTTTTGGTGAAGAAGACCACATCAGAACACATTCCTAATCGATCCCTCATAATTTTAGGTACAGAGAGCATTTCAAGAAAATGAGGCTTACATTGTCTTGTCCATACATATCTGCAAAGTGATATAATAGAGCCACAGAGGTCCCAAATTTCAAATTCTTTACAAATATATGCAAATAATGTGGACAGGATCAGGATATATCAACAAACAGCTTCAATGAACTTACTCCTTCCCATTACCTAAACCATAATCACAGAAAAAAGTACGATAAGAAAGGTGAGAAACCTACCGACTAAAGCAAGTTAAAAATACATAACAGGGAATCCATTAGGCAAAGATTCCAACTAAAATATAAGTAAAGCGCAATAAACAAGTCACAAGAAAACTACATTTAATGTAATAGCAAAACTGAAGCGGCAATGTCCTACAGGATGGCATGCATGCTTAAGACCTATGAATAATCAGAAAATAGTCCTATTAGACAAAAAATTACTTTTGAAATCAATAAAAGGAACAGCAAAATGTGATGAAGTAGAGAGCATCTGAGAATCAGTCTCTAAATCTAACTGCCTCTGTCTAAATAGTGCATATTGCCTCGACCTACTTGAACTTCTATATTGAACACAATCATTCATAGCTGCTGCATCTTTATTTTCTTCAAAACCAGAAGTTATTACAGTTTTCCTTTCGAGAACTGTGACACCATTCCCAACAACTACAATTATTCCAATAATAATCAAACCAAACTACTTGTCGCCGAACTTACAATTGAAATCTACTATAAAAGTGCGCAAACAACTCTCATAGTCCAGCCAAACAAATCCATAATTGCAAGACAATTCATCGAGTAACCATTTAAAACCGAAAATTTATCAAAGAAAAAAAGATACGAAAAATCAACAGATGATCAGAAGCCCATCGTTTTAATCGAAATTGTGAAAACCGGGCATATCAAACCTCGGTTAAATTTGATGTATCGGTGGCGAGCCAAACGTCAGGCATTACATCACCATTCGTGAAAAATTCATAAGCAGAAGAAGTGATCAACATTCATCAA
Source organism: Euonymus europaeus (assembly GCA_963580455.1). Lineage (NCBI taxonomy): Eukaryota > Viridiplantae > Streptophyta > Magnoliopsida > Celastrales > Celastraceae > Euonymus > Euonymus europaeus. The sequence continues at coordinate 27,727,234 of OY756961.1, forward strand.
ACACACATGCGCATAAACTAAATAAAGGGAAAAGAAGAATAGCAATCGATAGGTAGAGATGCCTGAGGTGTGCACTGATGATGCGCCTGAGAGACTTCACTTCCAGCGCTTCTTCGAGCTTGCTTTGACGAATTCGTTCGTCGTCTCCATCTTCTAGATATCTATACATTTTTGTCGATACTCCTAGCTGAATTTCGGTACACTCCTCCCGTCCTGAACACTGTGAGATAGGGGTTTGAGTAAAAAGAGTCCCTTAAATCCTGTACAAAAATAATCATAGTTTCTACCATTAAATTAAGTGTTTTAATCTTCATCATTTGTCTCACACCAAGAAATTTATGAATTATCGACAAATTTTTTTATCGATAATCCTAAAAATTCATTGATAATCCTAAAAATTCATTGATAATATTGATTTTTAAAACCTTTGTGGCTAATGTAAACTGATGAGGAAAATTTTGTTTGTAATTATCAACAAAAAATATCGATAATCTGTCGGCAAAAAAAAATCATTGATTATATGTTGACAAAAAAAAAAAAAAAAATCGTCCGTAATCCTTCGATAAAAATATAATAATAATAAAATTATTATCATCGCTCTGTTAAATTTTTCTTTAAATAAGCTAAATTTTCATACATATTTTTATCATATTCTTTTCATGATAAAATTTAAAAATTAAGAAAAAAAATATTTGTAAATGTTGACCGAATCAATGTCCACGTGTCGTGTATTAAAATGGACTGTAAGTCGTTCAGTCTTTGGTCACACTGAATACTAATAAAACTAGTGAAAAAGTACAGTCTTGGCGCATGGGGAGTATACGTTGCCCCAATTCACCGAAGGCAGAACTCCCTAGTTGGATTTTGAGTTCCCAACTTAGATTACTTGCACATTTACAGTGGGACTACTCAACTGGATCACCAGGCCAGGCCCATTGAAGTAAGAGTCGGTGCATCTAGGATCTAAAGTCCAAGCCTAGTCTAGCGTCACACAACACACTCAAAAGTCAAAATCCATACAAATGTGCACTATCGTTTGATTCAAACTCTTGACCCATGGGCAAAAATACACAATGATTAATCAGTTAAGTACCAGTGTGAGCTCCCATCTAAAAGTTAAATACACTTTTGATTATCGAAAGATTTGTCATTTTTCATTTCGATCACCGGATATTAAAACTTTGCAGATCAATAACTAAGTTTCAATTTGATTCAAATTGATCAATTTAGTTAATCATATTGAAACAACAAAGTTATCATATTACAACAAATTAAAATTTTAAGTGATTGATTTATAACGTTTAAACATTTGATAGCCAAAATGTAAAATGACAAATTTGTCAATGTATAAAAGTGTACTTAACCTTCCGATCTAGTTGCCTCTACCGTGACCATACAATTATTGGGTTCTTGCAAGAAATGAGAACTCTGTTTTTCTTTTCCCCAATTACAGTTAACTAAAAAGAAACAAAGTTGCAAGTTCTTCAACAATAACTTCCTTTCACACTTATCAATATAGTTACATGTTACCTTACCCTAAGCTGAGAAAACTGGGTCCAGAATATAGAAAGAAACCTAGAATTCGAAGTCTTAGATCAGGTTTAAAAAGATTACATGGGCGGATATGTAAACATCCTTCACAAGGTTAGAAACTTAAAATTTGACTGCCAAATCCCTAATCCAATACCCACCAAGAATCAGAAAAAACAACTTAAAAAAAGAAAAAGAAAAAGAAAAAAAGAGGATCAATATCGAATAACTAGTAAGAACAAGATATGCTTCAAGAATTCAAAAGATTATCACACCCATAATGATCGAAAAACCACTTAAAGGAACAGTTGTTCCCAGAATTACAAGACTCCCAACAGATATAACCAGAACGACTCCTTCAAATAAATAGTCACAACTAGCAATTGTCCCGGAATGAACTAGGAGGAACAAAAAGAAGGAATCCTAATGTTCTTTTACACAATGCTGTACATTCTATCCTCTATTACTTCCACTTCCTGTTGTCTGGAGTTTCAACAAAGAGCACCAAAATAAAGCTCCCCAGAAAGAAAACTCCTGGACACCAACTCCCCTCAATAATTTTCATCGTAATGAGCAGCAAGATTCAAGAATCCTAATTAAGACGGTGCGTGAGAGAGAGAGAGAGAGAATAAAACCGAGGCATTAAAAACTGACTTGCATTATGGATACAACTTTGCATCAACACACCAACAAAGTATATCCACTCGTGGGCAACCTCAACTTTTCCCCATGCACAGAAGAGGATAACAAATATCATTTGCAACATTGTATGGCTTTCACATTACCTTTTCTTCTATCTTAACTTCTCACTGATTCGGAGTTTATTTGGCCACTCGAACCGGCATGAGTATTGAATCCACTAATGGGCATCGATCTCTGAGCAAAATCTAAAAGAAGCTTGCGCTGGCTTTCGCTTGTGTGTGGCAGACTTGATCGCAAAAGATCCACAGGCATTTCATCACTAATTCCCCTCGTTACTTCTGAACCAATAGCCTCTGCACTTGGCTGGTTTTGAGCATAAACTGATTGCAATATAGTTTCATATTTACTCGTGCAGTACTTAGTAAGCATATTAAAAAATTCGTCAAATGATGCCTGCCAGAGAGCCCGATTCGACAAGCTACAGGTGCCAGCAGCCTGAGGATCAGATAACAGCTTAGTTGCCCGGTCAAGTAGAGACTTCAAAATAATAGAGGCCCCATCCCCAGCAGGGCTTCCAAGGGGGCGCAATGGCGGCTGCTCTGTTGAACAAACTACTGCAATAAGACAAGAACTAAGTGCACGTAGATCCATGCCATTAATACAAGCAGAAACTGTCTTCGCCAGATTATTAGTAGTCTCAACTGCTCCCAATTCCGAAGGAAGACCCCCAAACAAAAATCTTAAATGACGGAAAATGCCCATACAAACAATTCGGGTGAGCTCACTACCTGGAAAGAGAAGCTGGAGAAGCCTATTGATGAGCTTTCTTCCCTTTGTGAGAGAGACTAATCGTAGGAACACAATGTCATCCTTGGGGCCTAGGGCAACAGTGTTGCCAAGTTGATCAACAAGCTGAAGTGATGCTACCAACTCTTCAAGTAGCATGTCCCGCTGATATCGTAGCTGGGCCCCACCATCTTCATGCTGGTTAAATTGCATGAACCTGTCAATATCATCTATATCAAGTAGTAGACAAAGGCAATGTTCAATAGTGATTCTAGCTGCAAGCATTGGTTCCTGTTCCAGAGGCTTCTCAGAGACTCCTAGCTCGGAACTTCCAGAAACAGGACCAGAGGAAGGAGGGTCAATTTCAAGAAGGGGACGAGGCCTGCGAATGGAAGTCAAGGGAATCCTCCCAAGTACATCAGCATGCGCACGAGGATGCTGGTCTGCACTGTTACGGCCATTAGAGGGAAGTTCCTTCAGGTGAGATGGGGAGAAATGGTGCTTTATCCTGGACCCAGCAGACTTTTTGGCAAGACAAGCTTGGTGGTAATAATCATCGATATATGGGTCACTGCTATGAGTGGCAGCGTGCTGCATTCTAAGAATATTCTCAATCTCTTCAGTCGTCATATACTTGGACCTGAATTGCACCAAACCAAACATCATTCTTTGTGTTGGTGCGGGATAGGAATGATAAAGTTGGGATTGCATTCCTGCCAAATGGGTGAAAGATGGTTGAAGTGAAGCATGCAGTCTCTGCTGTTGCTGTTGCTGTTGCTGCGATGAAAATACGCCATTATGGTGAGATAATTGCTGTGGCAATATATTTTGTAAGAGGCTGGACTGATCTCCATGTAATAGCCTACTGTGGTTAAGCCAATGGTTTTGTCCCCTGCTATTAAACAAAACTTCAGGAGAGCTGTATTGGGGAACATTTCCACCATAGTCTAACCCATGATGTAAACCAGACAGATGAGGGTTAGAGTTGGATAATGGAGATAAGTTTGGAGCAGAGAAGGGTGACACCGATAAACGGGAAAGGGAAGAAATATGTGGGTGCTGTGGTGAAGCTTGCTGAGATCTGCCCCCAGGAGGAGGGAAAGATGTAAAATTTGAATTTGATACCAGAACCGGTTCACCAGTGTGGTGATGCAGCTGTGGTGGCTGCTGCGGATATGAGGAAGTTCTGTGCAGAGGCTTTGATTCACTGAAATGGGCAGAGGAAGGTTGTGGCTGTGATGGCCATCTCTTGAGCTCCATGACGTTTTCCATACGAGGAATTTGCTGATCAAACCAGCTTCCAAGTTCTCCATCTTGTGCCCAGTCAGTGGCAGATGAACCTTCAAGTAAGTAGTGAATCTCAGAGAGTGACATGCATGAAACTAGTAAAGTAGATGTGTAAGTCATACCAACCTCATATTATTTCAAATCTGACAGCAGACAACCAACCACCCCCACCCCCTCCCCCTTTCCCGCCCAAAAAAAAGGAAAGAAAAAAAGAAATTAAAAAAAGAAGGCAGACATAGCATTTCAAGGCAGTTTAAGGCCTAAGGGTCTTCAGGGTAAACTTCACGAAGAGTGAGACAATATTAATAGGATAGGAGAAGGAAAAAGTATCAGACACTAATGTCTCATGAAGTTCTTCCCCAACTCTACATAAAGCAAGCTGAAAGGGGATTGACAGTGACTCAGAGCGATTAGGCTTAAGTTGCCACTTGCTAACACTCATTGTAATTGCTGAAATACACAAGTAATGGAAGATGAAGTACTAACATATGAACTACAGTGTTTTTTCTATACCCCTTTCACCAGTACATTTTATATCAGCTCCAGTAAGACATCAATAAATTCATGAATCGAAAAATACAAACATCAAAACAGCAATCGAGCATTGGATCATTTTCAAACTCAAAAAAATTATTCCGTACCTCATGAACAGACCCAAGTATAGCAAAAGTTAATGCTCATCCAGTATAAGTATCAATATATTACGGGTAGGAAAGGTTACCAAAATCATTGAAAAGCAAACTTTTTAATTGAGGGAAAGAAATACAGTACAGATCTAAGAAATCAAAGCAATCTTCCTCAAGATTATGAAAAGAATAATGCTTGAGACCCCCAAATTATGAGCCCAATCGATGTGAAGCATTGCACACTAAGGGAGTCCCGGGTCCTACATGCGTTTCTATAATCAATGGCTATCACAGATTCACATGGATTGGGTGTAAAATGGGAGTCACATTTAGGGGTCTAATAGCATAGCTCTTATGAAAAATAGCAGTGCAATCATTTAACTTACTTTCCCTTGAAAAAGATCCAGAACCTCTATTGCCAACAACTCCAGGATTTCTTGGCCCCGTGACAACACTATTTAACTGTGCAACAGCCAACAGGAAAAAATTCAAAACCCACAAAGTAGTTATAATAAGCATCCCAAAAACTCATATGACAGAAAATATAAAAGGGAAGAAAACAGCATCAGCGGAGCAACAAAATCAATGCTGCAGATAAAGTAAACTCTATCTTTGGCATAGCTTAGTTCAACATGTAAACCATAATACAACAGAACAAACTAAAGGCGACTGGAGTTAACTTATTCAAGCCATTCTAGTTTTCATACACTGGTTCATTTAAGTGTGTCAGGGGGCTTTTGAAGGCTTTGTAACGTTTCATACACTGGATCATTCTTTCCAAAAGAGCTTGAACGATGGAAGACAATTTCCCATTATTTCTATGAGTGCACAAGGCCTGTGAAAAAAACCCAATAAAACCGAACCGTTTTGTAGGTTTTTTTGAATAAAAATTTACATATTTTCCACTAAAACTGACTAAATGGTTTGGCCAAAATATGTCAAAAAAACAGACCATTTAACACCTAAATGGTCTCTGTAAGGTTGACGAAAATACCATGCTTGGCATAATTGAGCAAATCTTTTATAATTAATCAAATTGGGTTGTAACAATTTGGTGCTCTTCCCCAAATAAATCCACGGACCCCTAGCTATTATATATCATACGCATACTGAAATAAATTAATACACGCATACATGATTTATTTATATAGTGCTTTCACAATTATATTGCAAACATAAGTGCTTACAACATATGCAATAAATTTTCTGAACAAGTACTCAGAAAATCAAGTAGAAATATCAATAAACAATTTGTTACATACCCAAGTATACAGATCCGATATATTTACTCATTGATAATCGTACTAAAAGATACCGACACAAGAACCAACAAAAACTACCCCTAGCATACATAATCAAGGCAACAAAGTATTAGGACTTCCTGAAACAGCAGATGGAATTATTACCAATTAACCATAGTAACAAAGTTTTAGGTGGTGAACTTTAGGGTTGCACAATGGGCAGTGCCCCAAAGCACCACAACTGGTTGCTCAATTTATAACACAGCTCCAACAGACTGGCGAGTACTACAGCATCCTTATTTAATCATTCCAAACAGCATTATTATAGAAGTTAAGATAAGAAGCTGACCTTTGCAAATGTAGTTGCTAGATCATCCACATCAGATAACGACCCAAAACCCACACCCTGAAAACAGAGGGAAAATGTGAGAGATGCAAGCAAAACAAGCAAACATTATAGCATGAATTCGTAACTTTCACAACCCAGTTGACTATTAATAAAGGTTGTCTTAGCAAGTAAGGGTATGAACTATTTCTATCTCAAGTATATTCTAACAACATTGGTGTCTACACAAAAATGATATCAGAAACTACGAACAACTAGTATGTAAGATTGTATAGAATACCATTATCTAAAATGACATTTTTAAATATCAAATTCACGGTCTTTTCTCAAAATGCATGTGTAATACCCTAAACCCAAGAAAGCCAATTCCTCATTGAAAAATATATCTGAGTACAACCATGCTTGGCTAGCACGCAACCTCAAGAGGGTTTCCTATAAAACCATAATATTATTAGTCCACAGTCCACACTAAGTGGAGGTGGACTAGATGATTAAATTACTAGCTTTAGTGTACGGCCAGTAGGTCCGAGTGGATGAGGATGGTAAGACTTTGACAGGAAACCGTTAATCAAAAGAGACATAATACTAATTGGAAATAACATATATGGATATTTAGTTTTATTCAACAGACTTCTATGCTTCTTGTCTCCCTCCCTCTAGTATAGTTTTCTCTTTTTTCTCTCCTTAGCCCATAACTATCTTTATAGTATAATAAAACAAAAGTAACATATAGATAGCTAAAAAAGTAACTCATAATCCAAAGTCTATGCATTGAACAAGTTCTGACAAGTAATGCCCTAGCACTTAAAAAATACAGACTCTCCTCCTACAACCATAACTTGTTGGTAAAACTCCAAAATGGCAGAGTTCTGATCCAATTTTTTCTTTCTCGTTTAGCCAAAAAAATGCATGGTAGTAAAATATTTTCTAGAACTTCCCTAACTAATGATATTACTAGAACAACTGATGAATGAACGTTAACATAAATCATAGTACCATATAGTTTATTTATTATATCATACATAAAAAAAGCGAGCAAATCTTACCTCATCTTTATCAAACAAATGGTAATCGTCATCATTGACAGATTCGAACACAGGATCAGGATCATCGCCGCCACCATCATCATCATCCAGACCTCCCAAATCAACTTCCATGGCATTTTGCCCAAAGAACGCATACTGTGATGCATCAAAGAGTGCATCTGCATTGATCAACAAAGATGCAGGTTGTGCTCTACATTAGAGTTTTCCAATATCGAAACTCAATCATGCACACATGCACAAGGTAATAGATACAAACATGAAACAGAATTCATGCTCTAAGCTACATCAGTGTAGAGCATTATACACCAGACAAACACAAACTCAAAATAATAGTATGTCAACTTTACGTACGGCTCAATTAACTACCACTAAGCACTAAGCAGCTCAATTGACACCAAAAGTTAACCTTAATATAAATAGCAGTATGATATTGCACTATTGCAGAGACAGCCACGCAAAAAGGCCAGGAAAATATGGTTGAAAACAAAACACTATAAAGTATAAACTGATTATTATTCCAAAAAACAAGTCAAATGGTCTTCATCCCAACCAGCAGCCAAATAAGATCATGCATCATATCGTGATTCTAGTTAGTTCGTGTAATGATTCCACAATAGTCAAATTAGAAGTTATCAATTGGTTCTTCGAATAACAGAAGCTAGAAATGCACTGCCTACAGCAACAGGGCTAATTCACAGGGGCAAGCTCGATTAAGATTTAAGCAATATTCCAAATATGAGATTACCGCCATAATAAAGCTCAAACACATCAAAACCTAACCCAGTATCTGATAATTTTGTTTGGCTACCAAGGAAAATAACAAAAGAAATCAACCGAAAGGAAAGAATCCGAAAATCTTGAATCTCATCTTGTAGTCACTCTCGATTCCTGACGATCACATGATAACTTGAGAGAAGTCAAATTACAGTTCCTTTGCTCTCTCTCATTCTCTCTACATCCTACTGAACCTAAACAAAACCGATGATAAATTCCAACAACGGAATTTTATCCATACAAGAAACACACAACTTCGAACTCAAAAAACAGTGAGCTGACCTGATGGACCTTCACTGACGTCCTTCGAATCTTTGCTATCAGGTCTCTCCATGTTTACATAACCAACCAATAAGAAAATCTATAGATTTAATCAAAAGAACGAAAACAAATCAAAGAAGGCTGCGCACGGTTGACGCTAAATATTATAAAACCCTAACGGAGCGGGAGGTGGAAGGGAATAGTATGGTGAGAATTTGAGGGAGTTCAGGGTTGGTTTGGGGAGCAACAACGCCCGATGAAGAGAGGGATATAGAGGTTTGGGGGAAATTCTAGGAAGAGCCAAAGGGTCCCCTCCCCACCATCTATTATTGGACATCTCTAAAGTAAAATTCATTTGTTATTAATCTTATTTATTTAAATTATTCCACTACATGTATGTAGCATATACTCTGTTAAATATACACATATTTTTTACTTTCTCATTTGTTTTATAGTATACAGTGTCATTCATACTCTTAAACACTCTCTATTTTTACGTTTTATGAGAGCGTATACTCTATAAAAAATATTCTGATCCAAACAGAGTGTACATCAATTTATATTATATCAGTAAGATACAGTATCAACTAAACAAACGTCAAATAAGTTATTCCTATAAAATTCGGATAAAGGAGGAAATTAGAGTAAGTCACAAACATAAAATTTTATTCAATCCATCAATGCGAGGTTAACTGAGAATTTCATTGGCAAATTCCCTAACACGTACGTACCCCGATAACGACTCGTGCATCAAACGTCGAATATAGTGGTAAATGAACAAAAGCATAGGAGTGCCGATGAACATTTATTGAGTGGGAGAGTTTCGACAAGAAAAATATATTAAAACAATTTTTTTTGTAAGAATATATTAAAACATTTGAAAACACAGAGGGTGTACTAAAAAATAAAAATAACCTAAACCACATGGTATCTAGAATTTTCAGCCTTAAAACTAATTAAGATTTAAATTGCACAAATTTTACCAATTCTATTTTTTTTTCCTGCACAAGAAAAAATCTTTTTTTTTAATCATGGTTAAAATCTTATTGGTCAAGTTATCATGATATAAGTCATTGAATCACTCCAACATATACGAATAAGAAAACTTCCTCAACACATACAGAGAACTTCTCACAAACTTGTTTATGACAATAATATATTTCATGTGCTTGCTTCCTAATGGAAATACAAAATCAAGGAATTAAAATATGAAATAAAACATATCCGCTCAAGGATCTCATCTTCGACCATCCAAAACACACGAAAAGGAGAAGAAAAAATTAGAGAGAAAATCAACATCTAATTAAGAGCATCCCTATGCTTCCAGAATTCAAGAGTTATTACATATCAATAAAAATCGAAGGAACCTCCTTTTCTGGGAACGGTTGTTTCCCAGAAATAGAGACTCCCAACATAAACATACATGCATGACTGGAACTACCCCTTCCAAGAAATAATCACAATTCACCATGGCCAACTAGGAGGAACAATAAAAGGAGGAATCCTAATGTTCTTTTCCACAATGCTGTACATTCTATCCCCTATCCTTCCAGTTTCAGTTGTCTGGAGTTTCAACAAAGAGCATCCAAAATAAAGCTCCCCAGAAACAAAACTTCTGGTCACCAACTCCCCTCGATAATTTTCCTCATGATACACGTTTTAGCAATACTATATATCATCAGAATCAGCATCAACATTAAGAATTCTATTCAAGACAGAAAAAGAGAGACTGAGATAGAGTAAATTAAACAGATTAAACTGAGGCCTTAAAAACTGGTTCGGAGTTTATTTGGCCACTTGTCCCGGAATGAGTACTGAATCCACTAATGGGCATGGATCTCTGAGCGAAATCTAATAGAAGCTTACGCTGGCTTTCATTTGTGTGGGGCAGACTTGATCGCAAAAGATCCACAGGCATTTCACGACTTATTGCCCTGGTTACTTCTGAACCAATAGCCTCTGCACTTGACTGGTTCTGCGCATAGACTGATTGCAAGATAGTTTCATATTTACTTGCGCAATACTTAGTAAGGATATTAAAAAATTCATCAAAAGAAGCTTGCCAGAGAGCCCGATTCGCCAAGCTACAGGATCCAGCAGCCTGAGAATCAGACAAAAGCTTAGTTGCTCGGTCAAGTAGAGACTTCAAAATAACAGAGGCCCCATCCCCAGCAGGGCTTCCAAGGGGGCGTAATGGCGGCTGCTCTGTTGAACAAACAACTGCGACAAGACAAGCACTAAGTGCACGAAGATCCATGCCATTAGTACATGCAGAAACTGTCTTGGCCAGATTATTAGTAGTCTCAGCTGCTCCCAAATCCAAAGGAAGACCGCCAAACAAAAATCTCAAGTGACGGAAAATGCCCATACAAACAATTCGGGTGAGCTCATTACCAGGAAAGAGAAGCTGGAGAAACCTAGTGATGAGCTTTCTCCCCTTTGGGATAGAGACTATTCGTAGGAACACAATATCATCCTTGGGGCCCAGGCCAACCGTGTGGCCACTTTTGCCAAGTGGATCAACAAGCTGAAGTGATGCTGCCAGCCCTTCCAGCAGCATCTGCCGCCGACGCCGTTGCTGAGCCCCACCATCTTGATGCTGGCTAAATGACAAGAATCGGTCAATGTCGTCTATATCAAGAAGTAGACAAAGGCCATCTTCAATAGTGATCCTAGCTGCAAGCATTGGTTCCTGTTCCAAGGGCTTCTCAGACCCTGACTGCTCAGTACTTCCAGCACCAGAACCAGAGGGAGGAGGGTCAACTTCAAGAAGGGGACGAGGCCTGCGAATGGAAGTCAGAGGAATCCTCCCAAGTGCATCAGCATGTGCATGAGGATGTTGTTCTGTACTGTTACGGCCACGAGAAGGCAGTTCCTTCAGGTGGACTGGGGAGAACCGGAACTTAATCCTGGACCCAGCAGATTTTTTAGCAAGGCGAGCTTGGTGGTAATAATCATGGATATATGGGTCATTGCTATGAGTTGCAGCATGCTGCATTTTAAGAACGCTCTCAATCTCTTCTGCCATCATATACTTGGACCTGAATTGCACCAATGCACTATCACTCTTCTGACTACCAATATCAGAGCCGTGACGAGAAAACCTATGCCTCCCTTGATGAGATGATTTTGGTTTTTGATCCCTGTCAGTCAAACCGGTCATCATTCTATGTGATGGTGCAGGATAAGAATGATACAATTGGGATTGCAAAGCCGCCAAATGGGCCAAAGATGGTTGGAGTGAAGCATGCATTCTCTGCTGTTGCTGTGATGAAAATAGATGAGATGGAAATAGGCCATTATGGCGGGATAATTGCTGTTGCAGTACATTATGCAAGAGGCTGGACTGATCTCCATGTAATAGCCCACTGTGGTTAAGCCAATGGTTTTGTGCCCTGCCGTTTAACAAAAGTCCAGGAGAGCTGTACTGGGGAACATTGCCACCATAGTCCAACCCATGATGTAAACCAGACAGATGAGGGTCAGAGTTGGATAATGGGGGGAAGTTTGGAGCAGAGAAGGGCGACCCTGGTCCTCCGGAAAGGGAAGAAATATTCAGGTGCTGTGGTGAAGCTTGTTGAGATCTGCTACCAGGAGGAGGGAAAGATGTAAAATTTGACTTCGATACCAGAGTCGGTTCACTTGTGTAGATCAGCTGCTGCGGTGGCTGCTGCGGATATGAGGAAGTTCTGTATAGAGGCTTCGATTCACTGAAACGAGCAAAGGAAGCCTGTGGCTGAGATGACCATCTCTTGAGCTCCAGAGCTTCTTCCATGCAAGGCATTTGCTGATCCAACCAGCCAGCAAGTTCTCCATCTTGTGCCCAGTCAGTGGCAGATGAACCTGCAAGCAGTAGTGAATCTCACAGAGTGACATGCATGAAACCACTACTACCAACCTCAAATAGTTATATTACTTCAAATCTGACAGCAGACCATCAACCACCACCTCCCCCCTCCCCTACCCCCAAAAGAAAAGACAAGGGAAGGAAACATGCAAAAAATAATAATAATAATAATAATAACAGAAAACTAGAAAAGCACAAAGCATAATTCTTTGCAGTGCAAGGCTCGAAAGACTTTAGGGTAGGAAGAGTGGGATATCATAATACTAATAGTAGAGGACGAGGAGGAAAAGGGAGTTCTTCCTCAAATCCGCATGGAGCATTTGAGATTCCATTATTCAGCAAGCAAAAATCGTATCCAAGTTGAAAAGGAGTAATCCAAGCGATTAGGCTTAGTTACCACTTCCTATTGAAGAGGATTAGAGTCAAATTTTGACCATTGAAGATGATAAATGGTAACCCACTCGTTCTAAGTGTTGTAATAGCTGGGTAACGGTAGATTGGTAGGTGAATGATTGATATTAGATGTTACAGAAAGTGGGAGCATAGAAATTTTGAGAAAGATACCAGTTTGCCATTCAGCCTTCCTCCACATTACTTCATTATCATTAAAAAAATTGATTTATGTAAGCCCGCTATCATCTCCCAATAGACAACAACTATTATTATACTGGTTCACTAGGCACAGACCCATAACAAGTGCATGCTGTATTTCAGAGGGCCAGAGGAAAGGCATCTCAAATATGCATAACAAATACTAACATACAAGCTGCCGTGATTTTGCCAGACCTTTTAACCAGTACATCGTCATCTAAGACTCCACTAAGATGACAATAAGTTCATCAATAATAAAACACAGAAATCAACACAGCAATTAAGCATTGAATCATGAACAGACCAAAGCATAGCAAAACTCAATGCTTATCAATAATTAACAATATATTACCGCACCGGAGAGGTTATCAAAAGCATTAACACCCACAACTTATAATTGATGGAAAGAAAGAAGGCACAGATCTAAGAAATAAAAACGTTCTCCCTCAAAATGATGAAAAACAGGAGTGCGATAATTTTACTTACTTTCCCTTGAAAAAGATCCAGAACCTCTATCTCCAATAACTCCAGGATTTCTTGGCCCCGTGACAACTCTGTTTAACTGTGCAATACGTATAAAATTAAAAAACCACAAAGTAGCTAACTAGCTATAATCAGCATCCCAAAAGCTGCAACGTTATGGCAGAAAGAATAAAGTGAAGAAAACAGCTTCAGCTAAGCAACCACATCAATGACACAAACCAAGTAAACCCTATATTTGGTGTAGCTTAGTTCAATACGTAAACCATAATACAACACATTGATACAACCCTGCACCAACAGTTAACGCACAGGAACACTAGTACAACACTTGAAATTTGTGAATGAAAGGCATGTATAAAATGCTAATTGATTAATTATAAAAGGGTAATACAAACATATACATAAATACTGTGAATAATGGTTATGAAATGGCCAGTACCCCGCTATATCATAAATGACATAAAGGCCCGGCTTTCTGCAAATAACTCAGCAACTGAAGGTAACTTGTTCAAGCCATTCTAATTTTCATATCTTGGTTTATTTGGAAAAAGTGGATGAAAAGGGCCTTTGAAGGCTTAGAGAATTGTTTTGATATTTTGAACAATGGAGATGTATAGATCTCATTCTACTTATTGGTGCCTTGATCCCTGTAAAGTTTCAGATACAATAAACCAATTAATAGCTACCCCTGCATTCACAAGCATATCAATCAAAGAAAGTATTAGATTTAGATGTCCAGATACAACAGATAGAATTACTACCAATTAACCTTAGTAACAACGTTTTGGGAGTCAATCATTGAATCGTAACATAGGTTGCTAACAGTTTTGGGGAGTTAAACTTTAGGGTTTCGCAATGGGAACTGCCCCAAAATACCACCACTGGGTTGCTCAAATAAAAACACAAGTCCAAAATTAACCAAGAGATCACTCAAAGTCACAGCAATCCCAACACTAAGCATAAATTATACCTTTATAAATGAAAAGGTATATCAACATCAAATTAATAATCAAATGCAGAACTGGCAAGCACAACACCATTGTCATTAATTCTCTGCGAACATCATTACTATACAAGTTAAGAAGCTGACCTTCGCAAATGTAGTTGCTAGATCATCCACATCAGATAATGATCCCATACCGACACCCTGAAAATATGGAGGAAATATATCAGAGATGCATGCCACTTTAATTCTAGCAAATCAAGTAAACATTATAATATGAGTTCGTCACAGTCAAAAGACAGTTGACTATTAAGAAATTGAGAATTCCTTAGCAAGGCCTTAACGCTTTCTACCTTAAGTTTATTCTAACAGCATTGGTTTATACACAAAAATGATGAAAGAAACTACAGAACAACTATGTATGTAAGAATGATCAAAAATGTTATCACTCGAACAAGTGCCAAAAAGGCAAAAACCACTCTCCAAAATGCTACTGTTCAATATCCAATCCATGGGTTCTATTTTCAAAATACATGTGTAAAAATACAAAACCCAAGAAATCCAATTCTTCCTATATTATTGGGTATGAGGATGCCTGGCTGAAACGTCACCTCAAGAGGGTTTCCTAAATATACCATAATATAATTAGGACTCCACACTAATTGGAGGTGGACTTGATGATTAAATTACTAGCTTAAGTGTACAGCTCGGGGGTCAGAGATGAATGAAGACATTTAAGACTTTGACAGCACAACACTGATCAAAATAAACAACAATATTAATAGGAAATAACATATATGGATGTTTGGTTATATTCAAAGACTTCTACACTTCTTGTCTAGTGTCCTTGTTGCACGTTTATTTTTCTTTCTTCTCTCCTCCACACATAAAATATCTTTACTAAAATGATAAACACCACCAGTGCTCCCTTGGTGGGAGAGGAAGGAGACAGACAATATGTTCCACATACTATCTTTATTCTTTACTGTATAACTAAAACAAACCAGACTTGCAGATAACTAAAACAAAAGGAACTCATAGTCCAAAGTCTCTGAAGTATGCACCGAACATGATCTGACATGTAATGCTCTAGCACTTAAGAATACAGAATCTACTCCTACAACCATAACTTATTGATATGACACCAAAATGGCAGTTTCTTTTGATCCAAATTTTTTTCTTGTTTAGGAAAAAAAAATTGCAGGGTTGCAAAACATTTTTCTAGAACTTCCCTTAGAATCATACCCATAGGTGGCCATAACTGATGATAGGACTAGAACAAGTAATTAATGATGATCAACATAAATCACAGTAAGCTTGAGCATATGGCCTATTTTATATTTTATATTATAGATAAAAGTGAAAAAATCGCACCTCATCTTTATCGAACAAATGGTACTCATCATCATTGACAGATCCGAACACAGGATCATCGCCACCATCATTCAGACGTCCCAAATCAACTTCTTCCACAACATTTTGCCCAAAGAACGCATACTGTGATGCATCAAAGAGTGTATCTGCATTGATCCCAAAAACATGTATGTATATAGTATTTTAGAGTTTTCCCATATCAAAACACAACCATTGAAACATACACAATGTAATAGACATAAAAATCAAACATAATTCATTCTCTAAGTTTCCATTAAAAAAAATCATGAGCTGAGATACATCAGTTGTATAGCATTGTATGCTAGACAAACACCACCTCAAAATCTAAGTATGCCAATGTATATACAACTCAATTAACTACCACCAATCCAAATGGAGCTCAATTGACACTAAAAAGGGACCCTTTTTTCCTTGTGGCACAAAAGATAATTAACTAATGAGCAGTAAAATAGTGCACAGACAACTACAAGAAGAAATATGGCTGGAAAACAAAACAAAATAAACGGATTATTATTATAAAAAGCCAAATGGTCTTCTTCATCCCTAGCAGCAGCCAAATAAGACTATGCATCATTTCGTGATTCTACCAAGTGCACGTAATGATTCCACAATAGTCAAACATAAGAAGTTATATTGGTTCTTTGAATAGCAGATGCTAGTGATGCATTGCCTACAGTGAAAGGGGGTCAACAAACACGAAAGCAGGGCTAAATTCACAGCTGCACGTGCTACTGCAAACCATAATCAGCTCTGATCTCGATAAAACAATATTCCAACACAGTAAATTAGCACAAGAAACACAAACGCAACCCATTAAAACCTAACCTAGTATCTGATAAAATTGTTGTTTGTCAACGGGGTGAGGGGAGATAACAGGAAGAAAAGCAAACGAAAATCTTGAATCTCATCTTACAGTCACTCCCGATTCCTGAAAATCATAAAATAACTTAATATCTTCTCTCTACATCCAACTGAACCTAAACGAAACGGACCATAAATTCGAACAATGAAGGATCTTTATCCCCAAGAGAAACACACAACTTTGAACCCCAAAAACAGTGAGCTGACCTGATGAACCTCCAGTGACGTTCTTCAAATCTTTGCTACCAGATCTCTCCATACTTACATAACCAACCAGGAAATAGAAGCTCGAGATGCGAATCAAAAGAAAAAAACCAAATCAAAGAAGGCTACGTACGGTTGACGCTAGATATGATAAAACCCTAGCGAAAGCAGGGGTTGGGGAGATTCTAGGGTTAGCGTTAAAGGAGCTGGACGAAAAGGAAGGGCATGGTGCGCAAATTCTAAGGGGTTGTTAGGGTCTGTTAGGGGAGAGAGGATGAGGAAAGGAAACCTCTCTGGCTCTCTCAGAGAGAGAGAGGGATATGGAGTTCTGGACAGGAAGACCGACTCCTTTTTTTTATACATTGATCTACCACTAACCATGGATTAGACACATGGCCACACTGAGATATACACGGCAGAAGGACGCAAATATGACTGAGAACCTATAATTAAAAAATAAATTAATTTAAATAAATATGCACATACTTTATTTTTTGGCCTTTTGCTAATCATTTGTTAAGTTATTAATTATTACATTTCAAACAAAATATTTGTGTCATCACTTTGATACCTGCAGTAAATGTAGTATAATCTAGATAAATTTTGATTAAATAATATTTTGGTCGGTCTTGATTTTAAGACCAACGAGATAAATTAATAATTCGTTAAATTACAAGATAATATATTTTTTAAAAATGCATAAATTTTGCTTGTTATATAAATTAATAATTTTTATACATCAAAATTATATATATGCATTACTTAATTATGAGAATTTTTCTAAAATACGACTTTTACTTGTTTCTCTTGAAATTGAAGTCTCATTAAACCTCATTTCTAAAAAAAATAGTGCATCAAAAAACTATGGCGTAGTGTTCTAATATTGTAACCTGAAAAATTAAGATACTTTCATATTCGATTACGGTAGATTGCAGTTTTGTCAAAAAAAAATTGAATAGACATAATTAAAGCATATGTAGGACAATGAAGAATAGAGTTAGTTGCAACCCCCATTTTACCGGCCACACGTCAATAAAACCCTAATAGAACAATTCTTTTTTCACCCCACCCACCATAAGCCCCTCTCTCTCTCCATTCCCTCCCTCTTCCAAGCTTCCTCTGTTTTTTCATCCGTATTCAACCAAACGATGTCAACTTCATCCACTCCAATATAAAGGTCTTGAAGTGGAAAGGCTCAACATGCTAAAGCTTGCTGCCGGTGGTCACCTTGACAGGTTTGTGATTTGGACTGATGTTTTTGTAGATGTCCGAATTTCACAACCACAAAAATATAGTAACTTTATTTTCAGGTGGGCACTGGTAATCTCCACAAATATTCCGATATGATTTGAATCTTGCACACACCTAAAACAAGAAAATCGTAAGAACCCAAAGATCGGATTTGGGGGTCCGATCGTTGGGACTCTGACGATCAAGTCAGTTCAACAAAAATGAAAAGACGGTGACCGTAGAAGAGACCGAGAAAGGAAGGATGGTGTTTAGGAATTTACTAGTTAAGAGAGTTGAGAGAGAATTGCTTTGAGTATATCCTGGGTTTCAGAATGAGCATGCCCTTTATCGACGGAGGAAGAGTAGTATTTATAAAGTCACATGTTACTAAATTTACTAAGGGTCTTAAGGTCTTTCACCGTTGAATAGAAAAGTCTGACATCGGTGCTTGGTAACTAACATGAGATGACTCCTGCTTTTAGAAAGGTTGGTGGAAAAATGAGGCTTATGATCAAAAGTGGTATGGAAACATTAAATGAAAGTATATAGCTTGGGTAAAGGAAATGGTCCATGCAGTAAAGTGAATGAACCTTCTAGAGCTCTTAACAAGATGGTGTAGTGGCGAGCTCTGAGCTCCTTACGATCACTAAGCTCTAGAACAGCTTTAGATCCAGTATTGGCTTTAGATCCAGTATTGGCGAGCTCCAGTCTTGGTTCCTGGGCTTCCCTGATAGGTTGGTGGCCTATTGGGTCAGAATTAAAGATGTGTCTTTTATCGGATTAGAGCTGATTGAGCATTTGACTAGTCAAATGTTGACTGAATATCAACTTTTTTACATAAGTGGGTCCGACTCAATTTTGGTCACCACAGTTGTCTAAAATATGTAGTGTGGCGAGCTTATTTGAAAAAACAATCAAATAGGATGTACATGTAGTTAGTTGTGAACTATTATTAAATGGGATTCTTTAGATTTTGAGTGTCACTGGTAAAATGTGAGTTGTAAATAACCGTACCAGTACCCGACAATTAGTGAATTAAATTATCTAATTGAATATGGAATGCTTAAAGCCCAAAGGCCTTCAATGGCCTATTAGGCTTTTACATGGGTAGCCCACTTAGCCCTCTTTATCTAGTTTTTGCAAGTTACACTGCTTTGCTTTGAGACCGAAAAAAAAAAATCTTTTTCGTTTTTTTTTGAAGATACATATATATATATATATACACGGTCCTGCTCACCTTAGGTATCCCGACTGCAATATGCGTCCGGGATTCATCTATTGTCCGTTGGATAATAGATGAGTCAACGCATAAGAGCATGACACTTTTATTTTTGTTTTTTTATTTCCCTTTAATAAAAAACTTTTGCCTTTTTTATAATTCTTTCTCTCTCCTCAGCTCTTATGGTCTCGTATTCCATCTCTTTCTCAACTCCTCAGCTCATCAGTTTGTTTCTCCGCCCAATTCCAAAGTTGCTCGCCCCTCTCCATCGCGACCCATCACCTCCCTTCGGTCTATCGTCGCCCGCCCCTCTAGTGTGACCCCAGATTCGCTCCATCGCTCACTTATCATCAGATTTGCTGCCATCATGACATTTATCACCTTTTTCATCTCAACAGTCTTAACCAGTAAGTTTAGCAAGCAAATCAAGACTTTCGGGACCTATTCAAAGGATATAATGGTTCCAATTAAACCATGATTTTCCGTGAGTATATGATAAAGTAAACGACACAATGATTCATGAGTATATGATAAAGCAAGAGAACACAAATAGCAAAAAAAAAAACACATTATTTTCCATAACCAGAAGGTCCTGAATCGCAATTCAGCATTCCTGAGAAGGAACTGGGCTCACGAGCGGCAAATTTGGAGATGGGTCACGAGATAGGAATGCCGAATATGGGTGCAGATGAGTCCCGATGGAGTTCTGGGCAGTTCGTGCTGGGCGGGGATGCACAAGAAAGAGGAGGAGCGGAAGCGGCTGATCGAGATGTCAGAAAGAAAAAGTGCAACTAAGGAGAGAGAAAGAATTATGAAAAGGGCAAAAATAAGATTAAAAGAAAATAAACATTAAAAAATGAGTTCACCTTAACTCAAAAGTCAAAACCCAAAGCGATAAGCTTTTGGTTGTCTCATCCTATCAAAATCCCAACACAGCAGTCTGCTTTAAAACAATCATTTCAACATAAGACAAAAAAAAAAAATATATATATATATATATTTTATTTGACTTTTATTTATCTTAAATATTGTTTTTTCAGTTAACAAAAAAACAGTAGTTGGTCAACTCAAGTAATATTAACCCTCCTCTCCCTCTCAATTCAAAACCAAAAAAAACCCAACAGACTTGGTCCAACTCTCTCTCTCTTTCTCACATACGTGTACAAGTTTGTCTCTCACTTTCAAGGTTTCTGCTCACTCTCCTCTCATACTATTCGCTTTCTCTGACTCCATTTCCTGGAAAATCATTTTATTCTACACCCACTGCCTATTATTATTAAATTAATCTCATGGTCTCTTAGTTTTAATTAATGAATTAATTTTACACAATAAGTTTCTGGTCCCCTTCAACTCTGTTTAGAATTTGGACCTTGATCATAACTTTGTTAGGTATGTTCACTGCTCCTAGCTTCTCTGTTTCTCCCTAATTGTGTAATTGAGTGCTTAAATTTGTGGTTTGGTGATAATATCTGATCTGGGTTTGGTCAAGTTTTGACATTTATCATTGCTGGTTCATTCCTTTTCCTTGTCTTTGTGTCATTTAAGGTATCATTGCTGGGGTTTCCTTTTTCTTTGTCCTTGAGCCTCTTGTTCAGCCATCACCATATAACAGTCACAATGCTTTGAAGGTAGCTTTTCTTCCTCAAAATTTATGGTGATATGGTAAGAGTAAGAGTTTCATGATTGCAGTTTGTAACTGGTAATTTAAATTATGAAAAACTGTAACATTATGCCTGCAATGTGTAACTGACATTGTAAACAGTGAACATTGTAGTTTTTTAATCAGATAAATTAAGACTTTATATTGATTTTACATCATTGACATCCATCCGCCTCAGTAAATTGAGCCTTTTTGGTTAAGAACATTGGGTTTAATGTATTTTAATTCTGTTGATGATTTGTGCTTCCAGAAATGGATTACTTGGACGCCAGACGATCAAGCAGTCACGCTGGCAGAATCCTTTCCGCGGCTATCCTCATCACAGTTTGTTATTTTCCTTAGGCATGCAGCCGTATGGCCGGAGCAGCCCCAATCTTGTACGTTCTGCATCAAATACAGTACATATTAATCTGCTACATCAAATCCAGTAGTTTATGCCATTCAATCCTTAATATCATTTATCGCAATTCGTTCTCCCCATATGTCCAGCTTAATTTCTACTAGTTTTCCAAAATACGACCAGTTCTCGCGCCACAAACCAGAGGTCACACATGTCCTAGTGACTGCAGGCTACGCTTCGACTTCTGAAGGATTCATACTGCGTAACAATAGTGCATGGTATCTCTCTCCTTCCTGAATACTTGAAAATTTTTCTTCTGTGTCTGGAATTGATATGAATGCATTGCACGTTCGTGACATGACAACCTTTCTTGAGGAAATTAAGGGGCTGTCAAGGTTCTTCAAGAGCTATTTCCGGAGCCTGGACGGCTTCAATTCATTTACGCTGACCTTGGAGATGCAAAAGCAGTATCCTATATATTAGAGGTTCAAGTGTCGATAAGAATCTCCAAACAAATTTATCATGTGTTTAATAATCTGCACCTATTAAAGTTGACAGTATTTGAATTATACTATAAATAATTTTCTCACGTGTTTAATGATTCACATTTATCAAAGTTGACGCCTATATATGATACCATAGAATTTATATTAATTTTCATCCTTTTTGTGTTTTGTTTTTGTTTATGTGAAATACAACTGATATACATAACGTATATATGAGTCACAACGACAATGTTTGGCATTTATATTAGTGGTAAATTGACTTTAAGTAAAAATGTGATGTGACAAGTTGATTATGGAGCTGGTTTATACTCAACAATTTTTAGACTACATTTAGATGTGTTTATAAATTTAACCTACAGCGGCTCTCCTTTATCGAGTGCGCTTAAGAATGAGAGTGACTATAATAATTATTACATGTAATTCTCTTGACTTTGAATCTTAACCATTTAAGTGAAAGAATACTTTATATTATATATTTATTATAATTTACTTGAATGATTATATTATAATTCAAAATCAAAAGATTTAGTCTAAAATTATTATAGCAACCCCCATCTCATCCTTCCGCGCATCCGTTACGTTTTTGCTTCTCAATAGAACCAAAATCATCCGTTCTCTTCAACAAAAATAAAATAATATATATATATATTCCTACAATCAATGATTGACAATTGTCAACCTCTTAGCCGCCTGTCTGTTTGTCACCACTTTCTTTTTTCCTTTTTTTAACGAAGGCAAAGAAAGACTAGGCACGTTCCATGCATGCAACTTCCTTGCTTAAAAATTCTTATCCTACATGGTCCCACCTTTCTCTTTCTTCTTTTCTTCCTCTTTAATTACACCATTAAATCCCTCACCGTACACACATCAATTTCTGTGAACTTCTAAGACCCAAAAGCCTTCACCACCACATCTTCTCATAAAAAAAATCTCCTCTCTGTTGCTGTTTCTTCCTATTCTTTCTTCCTTGTTCTTGACTTCTTTCTCTCCATGAATTTCAGAAAATAATTTGAATTCCATGCAAAAGTGAAGATGAAGAAAAGCCCAAAGATCAAAGAAACCCAGTTCAAGTATTGCACTCCCTTATTCGTTTTCGCTTCTCTCTCTGTCTGGTCAATTTTGCTCTTCTGCTGTTTCTCACCCAAAAACAATGATCATCATCAAACACCGACAGTCCCCACGTGTAGTTCACGTGCCTCGGTCTATGTCTACGACTTGCCGGAGGAGTTCAACCTGGGCCTTCTCAAAGACTGCCAACACTTGAATGTCTACACCGACATGTGCCCACACGTCGCCAATTCCGGCCTCGGACAGCCACTTCACGACATTGATGGCGAATCGACCACCGCCAATTGGTTCGCCACTCACCAGTTCATAGCCGAGATGATCTTCCACGCGCGTGTGCTTAACCACCCTTGTCGCACCCGCGATCCCTCACGAGCCAATTTATTCTACGTTCCTTTCTACGGTGGGCTCCACGCTTCGAGCAAGTTCCGCGAGCCGAATCACGCGTTACGCGACGACTTAGCCTTTCGATTGGTTGACTTTCTTCAATCAGTAACGTGGTGGCACCGGAATCACGGAAGGGATCATTTTTTAACTCTGGGGCGAACCGCGTGGGATTTCATGAGAGAAGATGGTGGGCCTGACTTTGGAGCCAACCGTCTCCTAAATCTACCACCTGTAAGAAACATGTCGGTGCTGACCGTCGAAAGGCAGCCGTGGCAGGGCCACAACCAACACGGCATCCCTTACCCCTCCTACCTCCACCCAATGACGTCACACTCCATGCTGACGTGGCAACACAAGGTGGCCCACTCACACCGGCCCCACTTGTTTTCATTCATCGGGGGCCCACGCAAGGGTTTGGAAAAAGCAGCGGTAAGAGACAAATTAATCAATCAGTGCAGCCGCTCAGGCAAGTGCAAGCTATTGAGATGCGACAACAATGGAGGAAGAAACAACTGTCACGAACCGAAACGAGTACTGGAGGTAATGATGAAGTCGGAGTTTTGTCTACAAGCGCCGGGGGACTCGTTCACGCGTCGGTCGACGTTCGACGCGGTGCTTGCGGGGTGTGTGCCGGTGTTTTTTTCGCCGCACACGGCGTATACTCAGTACAGGTGGTATTTACCTGAGGATTATAAGGAGTATTCGGTGTTTATTGATATTGAGAAGGGGAATGGGAGTGTGGAGGAGGAGCTGATGAAGATTGGGAAGGAGAGATCGGAGAAGATGAGGAAGAGAGTGATTGATTTGATTCCGAGAGTGACTTATGTTCATCCCAATGCGAGTGACGTTGGGTTTGAAGATGCAGTGGATGTTGCTCTGAAGGCATTGTCCATTCATGTTCGGTCCAAGTCCTAGACAATACTATATAACGTTACGTATAGGTTTTTCCTTCTAATTTCTTTCATTGTGGATGAATTTATGTATGATTCATTGATAAAAACGAATAAACATGCATGGTGAATTCTCCCAATATATGTTTTTGTAGACTCGTGTAGCCGAACTCAAAATTTTGAGACAAATACTCAGAGGATAATGATATGATGCTTTGTGTTTTAAAATTGAATATTCGTGAGAATACCACATAAATCCAACTCAAACAACTCGAAAACACTTTATCCTAAAAAGAGTGATTTGGTAGAAGAGAGACTAGTTACTCAAACCACATATTTGACGTACAGCCAAGGCATAAACTTATTGTATTAAACATATCAAAAGGTTGGAGGATATATATTTTTTACACTCAAAATAATTTGCAACCAAACAAATTATCCTTCAACGCATACAAGATGTAAAAGTTATATCTCGATTCCTTCCGGAGAGTGCAAACTATGGCATTCTCTGTAAGTAATGGAAACACTTGGATACGTTTCTCTCTTTTCCTTCTATTGTTTGGTTGACAAGAAACGTTGGAGAAAATGAAGAGACCGTTCCTCCTTTCATCACCATTAAATTTTCTTCTCCAAGAAAATTCAGTGGGAAAAGAAGGGGTATTATAATCTATTTATATAGTCGTTGAATCAGACAAGTCTCTGCATTTTGTTATTAAACAGTTCGCTACATTGCTATTAGCTTTACAGGTAGTAATGTTGGGACATTGTACGCATATAAAGAAGAAGAAGAAAAACAGTGTAATGCATATAACTTGACCTGACCTTTCACATGCCCTAATATCTAGAAAAGCCAATGCTTTCTCCTTGATTTTCTGGTGGGAACATCTGTAGGTTGCAGAATAAAACTTCTATTAAAACACGACTAATACCGTGTAGAAATAGATGAAAAACAATATTTATATAAACAAGAAAGGGTGATGAACTTCAGCAAGGAATTTACGAGTCGAATTGCGTCCATTACCTCCACTTGCATAGAGTGAATTATAGTGTACTTCACTCCAAAAGCTCAGCCAAAGCTCTGGCAACAATGAAATGGTTGTCATTGTCTACCAAATATATTTATATATAGACACCAGCAGAAACACACATAATTGTAAAGTAAAACATTTACCACGCAAATTCTCTTATACTTATCCCGCAGTAAATTATCAAATCAATGGTAAATTGCCAAGGATACATCATATGGAAGATATGCTTCAATTCACAAATATCATCATATCGACTAATACAGACCTCAGGATGAACCTGCGATGCCAAGCAACATCAACTTTCAGCTTTAATGTGTTGCTCTTATTCCATACTTTGGCCATTGCGAATCCAAAGCAAAAAAAAATTGCTCGGAGGAGGGATTATGGTTTATTAGTTAGGTAGGAGTAATTTAGGAGGTCCGAGATTTCTATCGAGGCAAGACATTTGGAAGAAAAAAATAAGTCCGGTGTTTTGAGATTGTTAGGCTTTAGGTTTCTGGATTATACAGTAATTGTTCCCACTTGTTATTTCTTGACAGCTCCCACCAGGAGTTGATTTATCTTTTACAGTTCTCTGCTGGGGTTTCCTCCTTTCTGAATCAACAAATAGACAAAATGGTATAACCTACTTCTTTTTCAATGACTAAAAAGGACTTGGAAAGTCCTGCTAATACAAGACTTGGTACAGGGCCTCTCTCTAATTCATGGGTAATGGCCAATGGTGAAGAGTGCATTTCATACACACAAGATTATCAATGCCATTATTCACTCTTTTCCATTCATCTACTTTCTCTATTTTTGCCATATCTTCACCTAAACCGAAAGCAAACAAAGGCAATAGGCTCTGGGGCAAGAAATGAGTTTAGAGTCTGAAAGTCTTATCCGGTTAAATCTTCTCAAGGCCAAACTCTTCCCGTCAACTCACTCAATTGTTTGTAGTTTTTCAGTTCCCAATATATTAAGCGAGTTGTTGGGTTATTGTTGATGAATAGTTTTTCAGTCACTGACAAAAAGTAGGAGGCCACCCTCTTCTCAAGTCAATTATATTGGCATACACCAATACATAAGAGTAATGCCTAAAGACGATTACATCTAAGTTCGGTATCATGACATTTTTTAAGAAATAGCCACATCGAAGTAAGTGTTACCCGTGGCTATATGAGAATCCAGGGTTATACGTCAAAACAGGGGAAATATTTTTTGACATGACATTTAAATATGATTTCTTGGCATATTTTAAGAAAGAATCACCATTAACTATGCCTCACCTGTGTAGACATAATAACCTAAAGTTATATGTCAACAATATAAGGAAATTGCCAAGCTACCATAATAGTACCATTCTATTCCCTCATTCTCTCAACTTACTTTACTTGCAAATTACTTAAAATTGATAGGAGATTTTAATTTTAAGTAACATTCAGATCTGTAAAAGAGTCGAGAGGACTTTTAAGTTGAACCATTTATTATAATTTTATACAACACAGTACAGTAGAATACTTACCTCTACTAGGATTCTGGTTTTTTGGCACAATCTCAATGTAGCAAGTGTCCCGAAAGGAGGTCACCAGACAAATTTTGGCTCCGAACTGAAGAAAATTCCATGACAAGTCGAAATAATCAGCTATTTGATTCACACAGATCAGGGTTCAAGCAAGATTTGTAACTTCATGGAAGCAAGTGGGAAAGGAATTCACTACTTAATTTCTGAAACGAATATCAAATACACTTAACACACTACAAATAGGTTTTATGCACAGAAAATCGTTCAGAAATAAGCTCATGAAGCACTTAATGTGAACTACTTTTCTAAAGAGAGAGAAAACAACCAGTTCGTCCCAAGTAATAAGTTTCTATGGTTTAGATTATCACATCTTAGCAAAACAAATGGCACCATATCCGTGTCATGCTTGAAAAAAATTAAAATACAACTGGTGCCGTCCACCAATGAGATTTGCCCAGGAGAACTTTAGGAATGTCACATTAAAGAGAAACAAACAACATTTCAACTCACCCGGTCTGCGGCTGCTTGTAGAGTAATATGATCTCCCCACTCTCCGGGTCTAGCAGCATAAAAGGTTCCACAAAATTCAGATAAGCATTTAGTTGCATCAAGGTTCATAGAAAACAGCTCTAATTTTGCAGGGAAAAAAATTACAGATATCTAACTTTTTCATTTTCTTCAGGTAACTTTTGTAGGGCATTGGAACATAACCTTCGTACAGTTTTCTAAAATGCTTTAGCTGGAGATAAAAGACAAAAGAAACCCATTAGACACAGACAGCAAAAAGAAAAAAGAAAAACGAAAAAGAAAAACAGGAGTTCAGAAACATGTGTCAACCATACCTGCTTCACAATCTGCTTTCTTACGTGTTTGTGGTAATCTGGACTACGAAAAAGCTGATCCGCTAATGCTCGAAACTATTCAGGATGCAAACCACAAATATTGGAAATATGTCAAGAGAGATAAGCAACAACTTAAATCGAGGAGTATACATAATAAGTCAAGGGCAAAGCGAAATACAGATGGACTGGAAATACAGAGGAAAAATTCAATAGCTATGTAGAACATGACATAGAAAATTTAATAACAAAATTGTAGTTAAACCTGACAATTCCCATCACCCTCAATTTGCAGCTCCGCCAAACCATATGTGGTCAACCTAGATAAAATAAAACTATAATTATGACACATGTTAAAGACAAAGGCACATGTTTAAAATGCTTTGATTATCAGAAGCAAGATGGTACGTAATAGCTTCAGTGATTATGCCTCTACGTATCCCATTGAGCAAGTGTTTAAACACTAATACCAAATCAATATCAAGAGTTGACTTCAAAAATGCCATTTTTTTATTGTGCTTTTACCACCATAACTGCTCAAAAATGAGTCAAAGTGATGCTGTTATACAATATAAGATCTAGCTATGACAAATTGACAAAATCCAGATATACTTCACTTTGAATGTATGGAGAAAATTCAATTCATGTTCCTAATCATAATGAAAAAAGTGACACCAAAAGGAATTCATATTAGAAAACTACCAATTAAAGACTGGCAGAAAGCAAAGTAGAACTAAGTAGACTCGTATTTGGTGCATGATAAAATTACAACCTTGCAGACAGTCGCTCGTGGTCTAAGGTTGCATCACTCACATCAGGTATCTCCCCATTAACCCGGGGATTGTGCTGTCAAACCAGATAACTTGTGAATAAAGCCATTCAATAAACCCCAATAATACAATAAATACTTCTCAAGATAAGATTTTAAAAAATCTCTAGCATACACTATAGAACAGATAGTGCAAACTAAACAGATACCGGGATTGAATCTAAATGAGAGAGTCTTTTCCCAAGCTTGCCCTCAGCTTTCGAACTTGCATCTTCTTGTAAGATGCTCGCAATGATTTGGTCATCCTCCGTATCTGGAAAGCTGCTATTCAAACTAGAGCTCGAGCTTGCACTTGCACTTGCACTTGCATTGCTATAACTTTCAGTCATGCTACCACAGTGCTAGAATATAAATAATACCAACCTACAAAAATCGAGATCTAGAAAGTCATGAATGATAATCATGGATAACCACACCATATGATCAAAGACCAGAAAATTTTCTACCCAGAATTACCAAAACAATTAATCCAGATTCCTACTGGAGTAATTTATACTATCGTCCTGAAAAGTTAAACTTCGAAAATGGAAATTAATAAATCGAAATTTCAATGCATTTAAATCTTCATCTATAATTCAATGATCTAATTGATTCACTTTTCCATATTGAAATGGGTAGTTCTCTCTTTAAGGAGCTTAAACAAACGAGTAATGCCGATGAACAGAAATAATAGGCAAGAAATATAAAAGCACCAGAAATAAAACGATTGAAAATCAAAAATCGTGAAGCATATAAAGGATACCCAGAATCAGCCTTGACAAGATTTCCACAGCTCTTCAAGTTCTATCGCTGATCAAACACTGGAGACAGAACAATCATCAATATCAAACAATCTCGGGTTGCTGAGATGAGCTTCAAATCGATAAATCTAATTTCCTACCCTCTCTTTCCTCAGAAGCCAAAACAGAGAGAATAAAAACAAAACTTCGAATAGAAGCAATTAGCAATACTGCAAGAAAAGCACAAGTTACCCAGATGTGAATGTTCGGCGAGAGAGGCAACGACGAAGAGGGTAGGAGCTTTCGTGCAGAGGTTAGGTTTCTGTTAGTCAAGGCTTCTACCCGACTTGGATTAAACGTCATTAATGTTCAGGAACAATATTGGCGAACGGCGAAGCATATTGATAATTAATAAAACTATATATTCTCCCCATAAATATTTTTTGCTCATTAAAAAAATTACAATTGAACTTCAAAGTTTTTTTAATGATAATGTGAAAACTTCAATCATCCAATCCATTTAAATAAATCAGATATGTAACTCGTATTAATTTAAATTTTCAAATATACTTAATTCTTCATATTTCAATTAATTTAAATTTAAAACAGATAATAATTTAATATGGATTAGACTTTGAAAGATTAAAATCAAATAAGATTTTTGTATTTGAACTTTGATTCGATTTTAAATCGGACAAATTTTTTGTATTTGGACCTAAATTTCAGATATGTAACTTATATATAAACACCACACTTAGTTAAACCAACATTGGAAAAATTCAATCTTCCGGAGAGAGTTTGGTCACCCTAAAAAAACACTGAAAATTACATATTATTTATGAAAAAAATAATAACGTGCCGTATTTTCTCTTTTTTTTTATTTCTTTCTTCCTGGCTACTAGGGCTGCACACGGGTACCGGGTTTTCGACCCGACCCGGTAACCCGGTCAGGCCCGGTATCTATCGGGTCTGCCCGACCCGGTCCGATAAGGACCGGGCATAACCCGGCCCGAACCCGGTTATTTCGGACCGGGTTTCGGGTTTTGATTTTAACAGATTTCGGGTTATCGGGTAACCCGATAACCCGGTTAAATTACTTTTCAAATAAAAAAAATTCACCTAATCAACTAACCTAATCCCCCCAGTTATACCCAATACGTGATACCCTATTGTACTTACCTTCCCCACCGCATCCCACAGCCGCGCGAGATCTATACTTGTATTGAGTGTTTCGTCAATCGCAACGCCGCACACCACCATCACCCTCCAGTACACTGCCAGTCATTGTAGTTCACCACTACTGTTATCGGCTCATTAGTCAACCACCAGTCCACCGCATACCCAAATCGTGATATCAAGTATGACTCTTTCGCACACTGTCTTTTGCCTTTTCAATTCGGCAACATCAATTTCAAAAGCCATAATGCACCTTTTGGTATACTATTTTCAAAAGCCACCACACTGCTGCTGTTGTATTATGCCTCTACAGGTATCTCTCTACTAATTATTTATTCTACAAAAACTCTACAGGTATCTCTCTCTGCTAATACTGGTTTTGTGGCTCCTGGGTACAAGGTTGGGGACTTTTTTGCTTTGTGGATCACTTTATTTTAGTGAGAAATGACCTTTTGTTAAGAGGTTCTCACCAATGGAGACAGAAAAGAGGGAGGAGGTTTTACGGAATCGGCTCTAGTATAGATTTGTGGATTCTAGTATTTTGAAGTTTTTGCAACCGGGTTACCCGGTAACCCGACCCGATTACCCGGTTGACCCGAAACCCGATAACCCGGAACTTTACTACCGGGCTATCGGACCGGGTTGATTATCTCTGAGAAATAACCGGGTCGGGTCAAACCCGGACCGATAACCCGGAACCCGGCCCGGTGTGCAGGCCTACTGGCTACAAACTACAAACAGTACAAAAATAAATAACTGACTGGAAAAGCCCAAAATAAGGCCCCGAAGATAAGCCCATTAATGGGAATGCTTATGGGCCTAAGGCTCGGCCCATTTAACTAATATTATGCTGTGGATCTCATCAAATCATCGATAAAAGCCCTAATATTCATTTGGGCTTTTAAATTAGCCTTCTCTCCCAAAACCCTCTCACTTAGCCTCATTAACCTCTCATCCATATCATCATTCTCCACCACCATCTTCAACCCCTCTTCAACATCTTCCAATCCAAACCCATCAATCTTCACTCCAATCCTCCATACCTCAACAATGTACTTGCAATTCACAGACTGATCTCCCGCGATCGGATAACAAAGAAGACGCATTCGACACCTTATAGCCTCCATTGTTGAGTTCCAACCACAATGTGTAAGATAACAACCTACTGCTTTGTGGTTCAAAACCTGCACCTGTGGTGCCCATGACACTATTCTTCCCTGCTGTGACACTCTCTGGATATACCCAGTTGGTAGTCCTTGTCTCCAGTTGTAACCTAGTACCCATATAAAAGGTTGTCCTAATGACTCTAGTGTTAATGCAAGAGTTTTGATTTTAGCTTCTCCAATTGGACTAACCCAACTGCCAAATGAGATGTAGAGAACTGATTTGGGTTCTTGGTTGTCCAGCCACTTCAAGCAGACCATATCTTCTTCCCAGAAACTTGGATTTTTTGATAGTGAATGCTTGCAATAAGATCCAATTACTGGCAGCATCATGGGTTGGCCTAATTGAGTGCTACTTTCGTTGTGATTAAGGGATTCATTAGGGAAAGAATTTACAAGAATCCATGGTAGATTTCTTGATCGATCTAAGATTCTGACCCAGAACTTGAATCTTGATTTTCTTGCTTGTAGAGTTCCAATTAACCAAGGTAGATCTCCGGTGCATAGCTTTGGTTGACTGGGGAGGAATGGCAGTGTAACATGATGTTGTGGATTTCCTGTCAGATGTCAAGAAACTCTTATCAGACATGTTTTTTTAATGAACATAATGTCTGACTTCCATCGTCTTCACAGGATTAGTCAAAGATTGCGCAATTACTTTTTAATTATTTCATAAATAAAAACTGTTGACCCAAAAAACGTGGCTAATTTTACATTTGCATGCATGTGTCACTATTACTCTGATTTTCTTTATTCAAGAATCAGGATCCAAATTTGATTTGTCACATTGATATTCAATATTGACCTAAATTCGGATTATCAAATGTACTTGCATGCATGCACACAGATTACCATTTGAAGGAGACAGTAGATTTGGACTAAAACCCAGGACGCACGTGGCTATGGCTCGATTCCAAAAAAAAATGTTTGACTCGAACAATATGGCTAATTTTTAAATATCCAAGTGTTGCACGTCGCATTCTTACAATAAAAAAATCCTTTAATAAAAAAATAAATTGTATTGGTCACGATCGATATGTAAGTAAAATAATTAAAAATGACTGACCAGTATCAGAGATGATGCCGGCGCGAACCATGTCCGGTATGGCAGCAATTAGCCGGTACGTGGCGAGCATGGCAGCCCAAAATCCGGCAACCGGGATCCCACGTCGACGAGCAACTTCAATAGCAAACGACGATAACAAATCCACCACCATGCACGCTACTCCTCCATCTTCCTCATCAAAGCTGCGTACAATTCTCTCCAGTTGGATTGGCATGTAGTTTTCCATAGCATTCTCTATAGAAAAGAAGTCACGGCTCACGTCCTTCCCCGCACCGTCTACCATCGACGTGTATGTAATCCCATCCGTAGGATTGGAGGCAATTGATGTGATCCGACGGTGGATGAACTCCGGGGTGACCACGATAGGGTGGAATCCACGGTTGAGTAACGTCAAGGCTAATTTGAGCATCGGAGTGACGTGGCCTTGTGCCGGATATGGAACCATAATTATCTTTGGCCTCTTATCATCGAACCTCATATTTCCCATCTCTAATTTGTATGGTTGAGTTTGTAAGAGAGATGACTAGAGAGCAACAACTTATAGGACAATATAGTGTGTGTGAGAGAGAGAGAGTCAACTAAAGCACGCACGTCCCTCGTGTGAACTTCTTTTTCCCGGCAAAAAACAGAGAAAAAACGTGGATCTGCATGGGTTATTATATCCTGGCAGACCGGGCTTGCTTTAATGAGGAGGAACGCCTATTTGATAGCTAGCAAAATTTTGTTCGCAGACTGATCAAATTTGACTGATTCAGATTAAATTACGTTTTAACATAAATTATATGTCTGAAGTTCGGATTTAAACCAAAAATATTGTTCGATTTAGCTGTTTGGATATTCCAATCTATATTTAATTATTGTTTGATTAACTTCTCTGAATATAAATCAATTCAATCCTGATAAATTATGCACCGATGTACACCCAAAAATTAAAATTAATTCATTTTTAAAAATAAAAATATTTCGTAAATATCTTAAGTTGTTTTACTGGAAATCCATCATGGAATCATTTTTTTCCACCCCTACGTTCTAAGTTGTTGTGATGAGACTTGGTAATGATCCAAACCAAGAACCCAAAAAAGTGAAAAGAGGGGAGGAGATAATAGCAATTGTCTAGTACTGTAGTGGGTTGTTAGGGCGAAGGGCACCAATATGTTCATCTAGTGACTGTCCACCAACTTTATTAAATTCATGTTTGCTGGGATGCTCTTTTTGGATTTTTTTTTTTTTTAAGAACAGGTCAGAGACCTGATACCTTAGTGTTTTTTGGAAAGATCTTGAACTCATTACTTGAGTTAGACTATACTTGGATTGAGGAGGAAAAAAATAAGTGAAATTGAGTAGAGGGAAAATTATAATACATAAGTTTGTTTGGATGGAAGGGGAGTTAAGTGATGTGTGTTTATTGTATCTTTAGTCTTTACTTGGATTGAGGGTTTTAAGTGAAAGAGACTAATAAAAATGTTATAATTATTGAAATACCCTTAAAATTAGAACTTATTATGAACTCCACTCATCTTATAATTAAATGATATTTTAAAATTTTAAAAAAATATGTATCTCTTCACTTCCTTTAACATCCCAATTTGAGAGGAGAAGAAAATGAATAAAAAAACTTGAAATGTTCTCTTCACTTAACCCTCTATCACCCCTCCTAAATCTCTATCATCAATCTAAATAAGTTATTTATTCCCCTCACTTAACTCTCTTACCCTTCAATCCAAGCATAACCTTAGTATACATATACGATATATGTATTCATCTAAACTAATGTGCGTTGGGTATGGTATTGAATTGAATACACCTTATTTTGCACATCAAACTCGAATACTGCTCAACCACCTTTTCTATCCACATCCCCAGTTAGGCCGGCAAACAAATTATTCAATAAAAAAACATATTATGCACGTGCTCTGCTCTTTAGAAACCGATGATGGGAGTGGGATGGCTTGTAAAGGTTACACGATATGGATCTCAATTAAGCACTGAGAGTCTCAGAATATGGGTCAAAGCCCGAATCTATGTGGCCCAATTTAAGACTGGGACCGAGTAAGCTAGATATTAATATTACCACAAGAGTCCGGCCGAATGGGCAGAACTACTCTTCCAAGATCCAACTCTGGGTCCGAAAGTCTGCAGGCTGGTTACTCGATCATGGATCAGAGGCCATGTTCGGTCACTGTGAAAGTGTGAAGATATGCTTAAAACAGATAGTGCAGAGACAGATGCGAGGATATGACCTCACTGCAGGCCCGCCACATTTTCAACCAGGAGTAAATTTAGTACAAGTTGATGATTGTTGCTTGGTGTTGTGATAACTGCATTCGTAAGCAACAGTTTCGTGCTCACCAGATGCTCGAGGAAATGTGTTGACCAGATGCCCAGTAGGCCCTGCATTCGTAAGTAATTCTGGTGAAGCTAATGTGATGTTTGTGATGAAATTAAGAGATACTATCTCATCTTTCTCTTTCGGCACCTTGTGCTCCGAATCCATTTTTGTCGCTACCTTTTTTTTTTGTTATTTACAGATATTTGTGGTTTAAACTTCCATCTTGGAGCATGGGCGGTGATAGGATGAACAAAGGTCGGTAGAGTTTAGGGTGTTAGCGCGATGGGGCTTTCTTTACAAGAAAATTTCCCAAATTTCTGAGAAACAAACAGAGTATTTGTTAGTTTAATGATTGCTGTTATTTTCTCCCTTTCTTTTAGACGGATATATAGTTTGGTGATCTAAAAATGGCTAAATTCTATGGTCCATTGGTTCCTCTCCGAATTTCTTGTTGACAAGTACAGATTCTGCCCTGTCTTTTTGTCTTTCTTCCTTTTCTGATAATGTTTATTGTATTATCACTTCCTCATTGTTTTGAATTCAAAGTTTCATATTCCGCTGGAGGAAACAGAGGTTGAAGCTGAAAAATGGCAGGGAATGGCGAGGGTATTTTGACTATTTGGCTGAATGAATCCTGCTGGAAACCAACACAAATTTTCTCTAATGGGATATGGGTCCTTAATCCTGGGGATAATCTTCTCAACTATCCCTTGGTTCGACTTCATGTTCAATTCATTGTGATATATATCCTCACAATTATATTTCACTCTATTCTCAAGCACCTCCACTTGCCTCGACTCCTCTCTGAGATCCTCGTATGTTCTTCCCACATATTTCCATTGATGTATTTTTTTTAGGGAAACAGTTTCTTAATGCACGGGAAGGCCATGTGCATTAGATACCTTGAGTGGTGTTCTGGGGTTTATAACTTTGTCTGAATATTGTATCATTATCCTTCCCTGTCAACACTGGATCAATTTTTACGTGTTTGTACTACCAATGCTTTGTGTCTGACAGGCTGGGATTGTCATAGGATCAACTGGATTGGATCATCTAATGCCTGAAGTAGATGCTGCTTTGTCCCCTCCAGAATCTGACCAGCTTTTCAAGGGATTGACACGGTTTGGTTTCTTGATCTTTGTCTTTATGGCGGGAGTGAGGATGGACGTAAGCCTGGTGAGGAAATTAGGAGCAAAGGCCTGGATTATAGGCATTGTAACACTCATTGTCCCTTTCATGCACATTCAACATCCTATGTTTGAGGTCTTCTATGGGTTCAAGAACAACATTAATGAGAAAGTTTCCTATACAGTGCAACAAGAGATAGACAATGCCAGACTATACCTATTAACTCTATTATCAACCCAGTTTCCTGGAGTCAGTTGGCTTTTGACACATCTCAAGATCAGCAACACTCAAATGGGACACCTTGCTTTGGCATCTGCATTGATTAGTGAATTGACCCGGTTGTCATATCTTACTTTGATCGTATTCCTGACTGAAGCATTCGAATTCGCACCGCGAATAGCGCTCAAGTCTGCTTTTCTTTCTCTCATCATCGTCATTCTTATTGTGAGTGTGTTGCGGCCATTGATGCTGTGGGTGATTAGACGAACACCAGAAGGTAAACAAGTTAAGGAAATTTATATAGCATTCATTGTCGCAGCAGTTCTCTTCTTGGCGTTGATCGGTGATGGTGTAGGGGTTAATTTTCTGTTTTGGCCTTTTGTGCTTGGGTTGGCAGTGCCAACCGGGCCTCCATTGGCATCAACATTGGAAGAGAAGTTTGATACCTTTGTCACAGGGTTGCTTATACCACTCTTGGCCACTTACTGTGGAATTAAGACAGATATACCTTATATGCTCAGCCATATCGAAGCTTCCAGAGTCATACTAAGCTTTTCTGCAGTTGGTGGTATTCTTCTAAAGATTATACTTCTATTCGTTACTGCACTTTTTTGCAGGATGCCTTTAAAAGAAGCTGCTGCTTTTTCACTCATCTTGAATGTCAAGAGCATTCCCGAGTTAGGTTTATTTGCCAGTTTCACCGACGATGAGGTACCAAACCATGTCCTTTTAAGTGCTTTCAAATATCTAGATATTATTAACGTCTGCTAAAATGATTTATCATTGCATAGGCGACATCTATGTTAGGTTTTTCAAATGCGTCAAATAGTTTCTAGGCATGTGTATATTTTTCAATCACTTTAGTGTGACTAGCTGGACCTAAACTTATTGTCTTTGTACTGATAAAATGTTTAAATGAGTGGCTCATAGTCAAACCCCAAAAAAATTGTTTTTGTCTTTGATCTAGATTGTAAGTAGTAATGATCTCTCTTTTCCTATGCCTCACCACTACAGGTTTCATTTAAAACAACATTTAGCAGTGCCGTAGTGATAATATTCACAGTGGTAGCGCTTGTGTCGATACTTGTCAGGAAACTATATGATCCTTCAAAACGATACACAGGCTACAAGAATAGAAGCATCATGTTAACTCCCAGTGAAGGGGAGCTCCAGATTCTGGCTTGTGCACATAGGCAAGAAGATGCCGTGGCTGCATTCAAGCTACTTGAAGTTTCCAATCCTTCTAAAGAGAGTCCCCTGGGTGTTTATGGACTCTACTTGGAGGAGCTTGTTGGGAGTGCTAACCCTCAATTGATCAACCATCAGTTAGGCCAGAAACACAGAACTTCTTCACATCATGGCTTCCGATCACGACAGATCATTGACATATTCAATTACTTCAAGTCACAGCATAAGAAGACTGTCCAAGTAAATTTCTATAGTGCATTATCACCTCCTAAATTGTGGCACGAAGACATTTGCTGGGTTGCTTTTGACAAGGCAGTATCCTTAATCATACTTCCATTTCATAAGAAATGGAGCGCCAAAGGTGATTTGGTTTCAGATAGCCAGGATTTAAGGGCCCTGAATATTAATGTATTAGACAAGGCCCCCTGTTCTGTAGGTATTCTTCTAGACCGTCGCAAAACACGAGGGTTGTCTTCCATGTTTGTTTGTTCATCTTCGTTCCATGTTGCTGTATTGTTTTTGGGAGGTGAAGATGACAGAGAAGCACTTGCTTATGGCATGAGAATGGCAGGATCTCCCAATGTTTTACTCACAATCTTCCGCGTCAAAACAGCTCAGGAATTTGCACAAGAGAACTGGAGGACAATGATTGACAACGAATCTTTGAGGACAATAAAGCATGGGCTGACGAAAAGAGAAAATGTTCAGTACGAAGAAGTGATTGTGGGAGATGGGTCAGAGATAGTATCAATAGTTCGATCACTTCAATATGATCACGACCTTATAATGGTGGGGCGACGCCATGATATTGACTCTCCAGTAACTTCAGGGCTATCAAACTGGAATGAGTTAGAAGAGCTCGGTCCACTTGGGGATCTGCTTGCTTCCTCGGAAATCACTGCTCCTGCTTCAGTTTTGGTAGTGCAACAACAAATCTTGGTGGCCAGCCATAGTAGTACTTTGAATGACTGATTTTGTTAGTTGCCTCAAATGGGAGGAACCCACAAAGAAAGATCTTTTTCAAGGGAACACGAGTATCAGCAATGCAGAGAAGTTGACTGGACAATCGGAGTAGTTGTGGGTGATAAAGCTGAATTTCAGTCATGGCTAGGCTTGCTTTATCACAATCATCGAGTCAATGTTAGAAGACTAAGTAATGTTTTATCTGCTTGATGCATGTACATACAGAAGTAAAGAACCATCATTCATCACAGATACCTGGTTTGTTTGCTTTCTTAAAACTTTTTATACAAACGCTTACAGAATGGGAGTGCAGCTTGTAATGATTTTCCGAGCTGTATTTTCTCTCTCTAAGTATACAGGTTAACCTGTGCATGCATGGTTTGAGAAGCTGAGTTTCATTATTTTATGCATTTTGCCAGGTTTATTGATGCTGTGCAACTTGGGCCTAATTAGGAATTCGAATACTATCCTTTACTCTTGGTTCCAGGTAAAGTGATGATACCAAAAGAATGGGCATATGATCTGTGAGCCTGAGGGAATATGATTCCAAAAAGAAAAAAGTATTGGAATAGGCTGTATAGACCTCTTCCACACATGCAGGTCACCAAGTTTGTATTTATTTGGCAGCTGCTTTGATTTAAAACAAGGACAAAAATTGTATGGAATTTGGATTCATTGCAGCTCAACCACTACATATATTCATCTAACTTATCCTCTACTTTGACTCAAGTTTAGATCAAAATCAAAAAATCCAATTGACTGAATCAAAACCAAACTCCAAGTCTCGTAACTGTTACCGTTGGATCTCGTATAACCGACCCTACACTACGTACTTATCAGTCCTTTTCCTTCTAGAAGTAAAACTTTGTCTTACACGGTTGAAAAATGAAACTTGAACACGTCAAATTAAGAAGAAAAATTAAATAAATAAAAATATCATGCCACGTGTTGACAAGAAAGTGGTTGCACGAAGACGCGCATATATATATATATATATATATATTAATATATTTTCGTCACGCGGTGTCGCGCCGCTCTCGGAAACCCAACCTTCCAGGTAAAACTTTCCACCTAGCACTCTAGCAGCTTCCTCTCTTCTTCTGTTCTTCTGTTCTCTCGTCTCTGTCTCTATCTCTCTCCCTATATATATATCCACCCCAATTCACCATAACAACAATATCTAAAGCCTCTCTCTCTCTCTCATAGGTTTTCTATTTGTCTTCTTCAACTACAGAATACTCGGATTGATTGATCAGTTCGTGAAGGGCTTTTTTGTTGAAACAAATCGATCCAAAAATCAAGATGAGTCAATACAAGCAGAACCAGTTCTCTGCAGGTAACAGAATTTCTCCATCTCACTTTTTCTAGTTCTTCTCTTTTGTGATCTTTGAATTAAACAGTTTTGGTATATATTGAGCGTGATTACTTGATAAAAATGAAATTGAAAGTCTGTCTTACATCTCTAAAACTATACAAAATTGAGTGAATTTGATGTTTTTTAGGTTTGTGACTTTAGTTTTGGTATATATACGCAAGATTTGTCTCCGAAACGTTGGATTTGAAGTTTTCGATCGTAATTATTAAATAAAAATCACTGTTTAATTTGTTTTATCTGAATTTTACAGAAGCATACCCACCACCACCACCTTCCACCGCACCGACATACGTAGCACCACCACCAGCCGGTTATCCAATGAAGAACGGCACAGGCAACCCACAGAATCATGCTCCATTTGAGACCAAGACCAGAGGCGATGGCTTCTGGAAGGGTTGGTAAGCTATCTCTTCCATTCTCTAATCTCTCTCTAATTACAGCAATTTCGTTAATTAATTACCGCCTAAGTAAGGTTAGGTCCGTCACACATTTTGATCTGTTGTGTTTGTCTCTATGCAGTTGTGCCGCCCTGTGTTGCTGTTGTATGCTGGACGCGTGCTTCTAAGCCCGATTGACAGACACGCAAATATCTAGATTTTTATCAATTATTGTGAATTTGTAATTCGTTTTATTCATAATTTGGGGTTTTTGTCTTACATTTTTTTTTTTGGTCATGTAATCCCTTTGTTCACAACATAGACTACTTTTATATCAAATTCTTTTCAGCTATATCAGAAATTCAGAATTGTTTTTGGTTCATTGTTTTATAGCTTCTGTCGCCCAATTGTATTCTCATGGTATTTCACTAGATGGCATTTAGATTCTATTTCACAAACGAACCATATTGTCCATTTCTCCTCTGTATATATAAATATGGTTCGTAAATCTTGAGGGATTTAGAGCTGACTTAAATTGGTTAAATTGAAATAATAACCCGATAATTATTGGGCTATATTTTTTTCCTCCAAATGGGACCTTAAATGAATTTAGCACCACTATAATATCGGTATCTTTTCAATAATATGGAGCTTAGGTCCATCTCGTCTCACACGGAGAACACCTCTGATAAATGTGAACTCTTGAGTAAGTCCATCTCGTCCCATACCAAAAACGTCCTTGATAAATGCATGTCACGTTCCATGTTCTATGGTTATCTAATATAATTATCCATCACTTATAAAACGTCCCTGATAAATGATGTTCCATGTTTCATGATCGTGTTATATGATTATTGATTGATTATCCAACACCAATCCAGTAGGTCATTATCATTGATCGCCATCTATGAGGCAATATTGTGAAGATTAGATCAGACTAATTATCTTGTGCTCACTCATTTATTATTTATTATAATAATATAATAAATGTTATTAATATATTGCAAGATAAACTAGAGCAATTATCATGTTAAATGATATTAACATATTAACCAATAACCTATTTTTATTCCTAGAAAAAAAAACACGTGTCCAGAAGGCCCAGGAGAATTATTCTCCGGCCTTAATCCATCCTCCGTAAAGTCCATCTCACAAGAAGCCCCAATAAAAGCCCATTCAAATAATTTGAGTGTCCGTCCTCCGTCCATCCACAACGATTATTGGGCGGGCCCCCAAAGACATAAAAAAAGCCCACTCGCAGCCATAGCTAGGGTTTCGAAACCCTCTATATATCGCCACGCTATTTCATTTTTCATCCACCGTCGTCTCCTAGGGTTTATTGGTCACAGCAGGGAGAGACTTGCGAGATGGTGAAGTTTTTAAAGCCAAACAAGGCTGTCATCATTCTTCAAGGACGCTATGCCGGACGCAAGGGGGTCATCGTAAAGAATTTTGACGATGGCACTCGCGACCGTGGATACGGCCACTGTTTGGTTGCAGGGATAAAGAAGTACCCGTCAAAGGTTATCAGGAAGGATTCAGCCAAGAAAACGGCGAAGAAGTCACGAGTCAAGTGCTTCATCAAGCTCGTCAACTACCAGCACTTGATGCCTACTCGTTACACCCTTGATGTGGATTTGAAGGACACTGTGACCCTTGATTCTTTGCAGAGCAAGGACAAGAAGGTCGCTGCTTGCAAGGAGACCAAGGCTAAGTTCGAGGAGCGATTCAAGACAGGCAAGAACAGGTGGTTCTTTACCAAGCTTAGGTTTTGAATGTTTTTGTTGCTGTCGCATTTTGTTGGATCTGATGTCTTTTGAATGCTAAGTCCTAGTTCTGTTTTCATGGCACATTTATTTCTTGGATTTCATGTAATATTTTATTGCAGTTGAAGGTCTTCGTTGTTAAAGATGTTTTGGACCTGTTTCTGGGATTATTTATTTTCGTGAATTATATTGTTTTACGATATATGTTTATCTGTTTTGTGTTTATTTGCTCTTATGGAATTTAGGTTGATTACTGATTTTATTTATTGCGATTTCTCTTGTTTTGGTTGTTCATTGCTCTATTGGCATTGGTTTGAGCTTCTTTGAGCATGTAAGTTGGATTCATAAGATTTGTGCTTATCAAGTGGTCATTTTTAGTAATTGGTCTATTCTGGTTTGCACATCCCTTATGGAGTCGGTTGTGGGTTTGTTCATGCCCTCTTTGTGGGTTTCTTTAATTGTTGACCGCAATCCATAGAATCTTTTTTTTTCCTGGGAACAAGTTGTAAATGTAATTGTGTTTGAATAGAATGCATTTGCAGTCAGAAAATCTTCCTGTTATTGTCTAAAGGGATAGGTTGGATTTGTCCCATTTCTTATTACGATTGGTAACGTTATGTCTTGCATGTGTATGAGTGGGAAATTGAATATATAAAACCTCAGCTTAACAACAGTTTGTTATCAACACCTTTAGATATATGTGTCTGTATTTTCCTTCTCAAAATGTTATTTGCATTGTTTGGATTTGCATGCATATTTATCATCAGAGTGTTGGTGTTGTGTGAAGATGCATCTTATCTTTTTCTACTCATCGTTGATGCCGTTGTTGTGCCTCTTTATAAAATCTTTTGCCTTTATTGGAGAACTTTTAGATGTACACATTGCTTATCTCAAGTCTAATTTTGGGTGGTGATTGTGTTGTTCATTGCTGGGATTATGTAGTTTGGCTGAATTATTATTATTTTATAATCAATATAATGTAAAATTATTTTGTATGCTTTAGTGCTTTCCTTGCTATGTAAATGTTTTTGTAACACCAGTCGGCTTGGTTGCATCCTGAACTCTTTTATTTTAGTAAGTTTTCATTGTTTTCATCGATCTTGCATCCCAAAAATCGGTTGCAGTGTTTGTTGTGGTATATGTATGCTTTGTCACCACCTTTGATTTGGTATGCAGTGTTTGTTGTGGTATATGTATGCTTTGTCACCTTCTTTGATTTGGTACGGTAATATGGTATCTGTATATGTTCTCTTACCTTTGATTGTTCTTTCTGTCAAACTGACA
This sequence comes from Euonymus europaeus, assembly GCA_963580455.1. Lineage (NCBI taxonomy): Eukaryota > Viridiplantae > Streptophyta > Magnoliopsida > Celastrales > Celastraceae > Euonymus > Euonymus europaeus. The sequence goes on from OY756961.1 coordinate 27,770,347, forward strand.
TTTGTATTTTCTGTAGTTCCATGTAATTTTTTGATCGACTTATTGTAGATTTTGCTGCATGTATTTGATGTTGACGTTACCATTGTCCATTGTTGATTTGGTGAACATTTGATGATGTTGCTTGTATTAATAAAAGATTGGGTTTTGTTGGTTCATTTGTTTGTCATTGAGGCTTTAGTGGTTTCCCAGGTTTGCTAACACAAGATGTGCTCTATACCAAAGTTTCTTAAAGTTTAGACATGTTGATTAAATGGTTGAAATTTTGATTCCAAGATAACAGTTTGGTCGAATCTTGCTGACTGGTTTGGATGCCTAGGTCATTTGACTAATGGCATATCTGTCACCAGTTAGCTGTTAGTATGTTGTAGCTTGTAGATTTAACTTGTAGGTCGATTTCGTTGCTTGACAGTAGTATGTGTGTTTTGTTGGTATTTTATGTTTTATGAGCAATGGAGAGAGCCTGTGACTCTATTCTGGCTTGCATGTTAAGCTAATAGGATGATTAACGAGTGTACGAAGCGGTTTGGAGTGCTGGGTTGTAAGTTTAGGATTTAGGTAGGTTGCATAGAATTTATTTAAGATGGTATGAGTGGACTATGGAATAACGATTACGTAGTGATTTTTTTCCCTTTTTTGTCTCTCAAAAAGTCATTTAGAGGAGCCCGAGAGTTGTGTGACTAGGTAAGCTCCACTAAATATTCAGAAACCTTAATCTGTGAACCTAACCTTCTCCTTCTTTCGTCTCGCGAAACAGGGCATAATACAATGTACCATCTGGTCTTTCTTTCTCATTTTTTTTGAAGAAAACCTTTGTTTCTCTAACGGAAGACAATGTTTTCTTCACGATCGAGGAGAACCGTTGGCTTCTATTTCTATTTCAATCCAGTACTTATTGAGGATTCATTGATCCCTCTCTCTTTCTTAGTGGTCTCCCCCCAATCCAGTATTTGTGCAAGAAGAGAGGCTTCCAATTCTTCCCGTAATTCCTGATCATCTTTTAGGTCATCTTTGAGATGATCTTTAATATCAATGTGCTGCACAAATACTCCCATCCAGTATGTTACTCTGACGAGGTGATGGGAGACGCAGGTTAGGGTTCCAAGCGTGGAAAAAAAGAGTGAGGCTAGTTTTTCATATGAAAAAGAGAAAGTGAAGGCAGTTTTAGTACACTGTAGACGAGATCAAATGTTGGCCGGGCTATGTCTGAATTAAGAGTGTGTCAGGCTTGGCCCGGCTTGAAATTTTGGACTTTCTAACCCAATTATAAGTTAAATTAAAATTGGGCCATGTTTTTTAGACCAGAGGCTGATTACAGGACTAACATAACTACTCTGGCCCACATTCTCATCGGGCTGGCCTAGGTGGGATCGATCAAGGTTGTTGTGAGCAAGATTGGTTGAGTTTTCAAATCTCTTAGGTAATGTTTGGTATTGAGAATAGAGAGGGAATAGAGAGAATGGGGAATAGAATACCTTATTCCATTGTCTGGTATCCTAATGAGTGAATGCTTCACCCTATTCTCATTCCTCACCAATTTACTAGGAATCAACCATTCTACATGGAATGGAATGAATGATGAAATGACTTTCTTTCTTGCCTTTATACTTCTTTGACGAATATATTAATTATTATTTTTTAAAATTTTATATATGTTTTAATTTGTTAATATATTTAATTTAATTAAACTGTAAAAATATTTTAATTATATACAATTAGAAATGGTAAAATATAATTTGTTAATTATACATAAATATAAAGGGTAGAATGAACATTGGAAATGTTTCATTTTTATTCTCATTCTCAGTTTTTATATATTCCAAAGACAAGAATTAAAATTTCATTTTTATTTTCATTCTCAACACGAAATGATACCTTAATTCCCAGAAAAATATCCCGAAATAGAGACAGAATTTGATCCCTTAAAGCCCATCAAACTATTGCGCAAAATCAGTTTGAGAACGTACATGCAAGCCCATCTTAATGGAGTCTACGGCCGCCCCTTTTATCATAGTATTTGTTAATGAATGGTTGAGAAGTCCAGATCATTCGATGTAAACATAACACAATAATCCGAATATACAGACAACATTGTCATATGGTCCCCTTAGCATCCAATGATGATGTAATTATGCCGATTAAGTATTTAATTAACTCTTAATCTCCAAACGACACGCACACAAACGGAATAACACCAGCTGACCAGCATAGATAATTAACATTTAACAATACTACCCGCTAAAAGTTACCGACCTTTCCCATCGAATTTTCTCTCACTTCCTCTCTCCCCAAACAGGTTAGGGCCGGGGCTTCTCTTCTGCTCTGACACTTCTCTGCTGCCTCTCTTTACTCGCTTTTCTTGTTTTATTACGGTTTGTTTGTCCCTTTTCTCTCAAAAGTTCCTTGCCTTTCGAATATCTGTAGCTGTTGCACTTTCTTTTTCTGTAATCAGACTTTGCCGTACTAGAATTTGGTTTGTTATTCGATCATGCTTCACAGCTTAGTCGTTCCTCAGTCTCCAATCAGTTCGAATCCTAATAATACTAGCTCCTCTTCCATGAAGAAGACTAAGCGTGTTGGACGAGCGGTCACCGGTGGTGATGCTGAATCTTCTGGCGGAGATGATCCGACAGCGAAACGGACGAACTTCTCCGGCGAGGCGACTGTGTCGGGAGAGAAGATAGCTGAGGAAGAGGCCACTGTCGGCGTCGGCGATGGAGAGTCGTCTGGATTGCGATTGTTAGGTTTATTGCTACAATGCGCCGAGTGCGTTGCGATGGACAATCTTGATGACGCCACTGATCTTTTGCCTGAAATATCGGAGCTATCTTCCCCGTTCGGATCGTCACCGGATCGAGTCGGAGCTTACTTCTCTCACGCGCTCCATGCGCGCGTGGTAAGTTCCTGCTTGGGGACGTACTCGCCTCTCACCTGCAAGGATCTCACCTTATCTCAGTCGCAGAAGATCTTTAATGCTCTACAATCATACAATTCCATTAGTCCTTTGATCAAATTCTCTCATTTCACTGCCAATCAAGCGATTTTCCAAGCTTTAGACGGCGAGGAGTTTGTCCATGTAATTGACCTTGACGTAATGCAAGGCCTTCAATGGCCTGGATTGTTCCACATCCTGGCCTCCCGATCAAAGAAGATCAAATCAATGAGAATCACCGGGTTCGGATCATCATCCGAGTTGCTGGAGTCAACAGGGCGACGACTCGCTGATTTCGCGAGTTCACTCGGTCTTCCGTTTGAATTCCATCCTTTGGAGGGCAAAATTGGTAGCGTGACTGATCTGAGCCAACTCGGGGTGAGGCCAGATGAAGCTGTAGTAGTTCACTGGATGCACCACTGCCTGTATGATGTAACGGGTAGCGATTTGGGGACTTTGAGACTATTGAGCCTGTTGAGGCCCAAATTGATCACAATGGTTGAACAGGACTTGAGCCATGCAGGTACCTTCTTAGGGAGGTTTGTGGAGGCATTGCATTATTACAGTGCTCTATTTGATGCTCTTGGTGATGGATTGGGCGTGGATAATCTTGAGAGGCATATGGTGGAGCAACAGCTATTTGGATGTGAGATTAGGAACATTGTGGCTGTTGGTGGACCTAAGAGGACTGGTGAAGTTAAGGTGGAGAAATGGGGGGAGGAATTGAACCGGGTCGGGTTTAGACCCGTTTCGCTTGGGGGGAGCCCTGCTGCTCAAGCCAGTTTGTTGCTTGGGATGTTCCCTTGGAAAGGTTATACTTTGGTAGAGGAAAATGGGTGCTTGAAACTTGGATGGAAGGATTTGTCCTTATTGACTGCATCTGCTTGGGAGCCCTCCAGTTGAGTTTTTGCAAACAACCCAATTGAGATTGATGTTTAACGATGACAATTTCCATCACGAGTACTTTCGGGCTGATTGAATTTGGGGCTAAGATGATCTTGATAATGAAGATTCAATATGTTCTTCAATGGATTAATTATCTCTGGAAACTTTTATCGACCTTGTACACTTTGCTCTTGGGAGTTGGTCTTTGAAGCATGGAGCATCTCTAATTTGTTGTAATTCCTTCAAGCAGAACATTTATTCTTTTATGTTCCAATGATTATGGAAAAGGCAGGCAAAAACAAGGAATAAATTTTTCACCTTCCCATCAATTTGGAGGTGGTTAAGGTTCATGGTATTCTGTTTAACACCAAGTTGCTTGTTAAGAAGTCGCTATTGTTGGCGACTTTAATGCTTACTAGCTTGCTTATTTGTGTTTTTCATCCTGATCTATATAATCTCCAGAGTCAACAAGTGGGAAGTTGGAAAAGTGGAGAATTCGGTGTGAGGTGACAGGAATTACAGTGGAGAGATCCATAGAGATTTTCCTCGACACCGATCTAAGGATATAGAGTGATGGAGTTGAACCTCACCCTCCAATCCTGTGTATCCATTATCCAAGGATGTTCTGTATATTGCTGTAGTTTGTTTACAGATATTCTCAGTGGAATTTTACTGACGATTGCTCTGTTATTGCAATTTTTTTGTCGAGGAGATGAATTGATATATAAAGATAAAATTGTCTTTGTTCTGTTATGAAGTTGGGGTACTCCACCACCTAATTTGGGGAAGAAGTGTAATTCGGCACCCATTAAGGTATTGCATTGTATTCACAACAGGACCTTCATTTTATTCTAAATTCATTCATATGACATGTGAAATAATCATATAGTATAAATACACATGTAAGAGGTGTTAAATTGGACATGATTTTCGTATTAACTGGATTTTAATTTGAACAAAATTTCTGGAGTCGAATTCCAGATTTATAAATTATATTCAAATTCGATTTAATCTGAATAAGATAAATTCAGTCATCCAAATTGGGAGAAATTTTATCCTCCTACCCTTAACATCAAACATTAATTTTGGGTCCGTTTGGCCGATCGTATGATAGTTTCATTTTCTCCGCTCAGGCTCTACTCACTCATGTCAATACGCACATAAAAAAATTCCCTCAATTTCCCCATTAACCATGTCTCTCTTACACATTTTCCCTCTTATCTCTCAAAATATATGTTAAATTTCGCAAAAAAATTACATATTCGAACTCAACGCGTAAAACTATTTCTAACAAGATCCATATTTAATAATTTTTATTTTATTATTAAACTACTTTATATACCTTTAAGAATAAATTAATAGCTTATACGTTGTCATAAATTTACGTTCTGTCAAACATCACACGATTTATTTGACAGCTTATACGCTTTATAACTTAAATGCTATTAAAATTTACCCTACTAAACGGCGGTTAGGGTGGGCATTGCAGAGCTCACTGAAAAAACTCTACGCGCGAACACATACTCTTATACCCTTGGGCCCACCATACTGGAGTCGTAGATGTAATCCTATTTTTAAGCCCGTCCTGTCCTATTCCTTATCTTCAGTCTAAGTTTTGGTCAGAATGTAATAATTTGAATGAAGAAAGGAAAAAAACAAGAACTGCGAAAAAGTGGCCCAAGCCCAGCTCATATGTGCTAAAGCCAAGCATGCGAGTCCACCCTGCAGTTTGAAAGCTATGCTTCTGATGTTGATATGATGAGAATATTAATACATCGGCTGCTTTCATTGTACGGACAAATTTAAGTGAAATGAACAAGTGCAATCTGAAAGTTATATGTGTCTCCCTGCCGAGTAGCCCATGTGAACATGAATAGTACATGCACTTCTTTCTTTATCCAATTGTTATGAGTGTACATTTTTTTTTGTGTGATCGAGAACAGCCCACTGCAAAATTTTGTGACAGTTGAATGAGATCTAAATTTGAGATAGTCGTTCTGTGTGTATAACGGTCCATCAATTTATTCCTAGGCGGGAGCCCAACCCCTTTCAATAGGATCACGACATCGACCCTAGTACCATGAACCCAAAACACTCCAAGGGAAATATTCACAACTAGAGTTCGAAAGACCGACCTTAAACATGAATCAATCATCCGCCTTGAACATGGTGATATTAACCAACGAGATTATTGCCCCATGGTTTCCACAGTGTAGTTTACTGTGTATATTATGCATGCATAAATGTTCATTAGAAGATGGCCCAGCATTTTTGGTACTGTTTCCCTTTATAGCAGAAAATCATCAAGGAGATATGGACAATATTTGTGTGTGTTGTGTACAGAGGGAGAATATTAGATAATTGAACAAGGTCTGAATAAGTAGGAAATATACAATATCATGAATACTCACGACAAAATGTTACCAAAGTGAAATAATTTATTCAGAAACATATGAAACCCAAGAAAATAAACATATGAATCAACTATACTTTCTGCTTTCCATGGGCAAGGAAGAATAACCAAAACAAATTCCCCAACCAACTTCCAGACTTGAAGCTTGGAAGTGTTAAAAACAAGGCTTCAATCTCAAGCGCATAAATGCATATGAAAAGTAAAACACTATGCAAAATCGAAATCCAGAGTACCACAAATTTTTAGTAGCTTTTCCCCAAGATCACACCAATGACAATAGACACTAGAGCAACTGCCGAGATGGGCTTGAAGGAGGTAAAACCAGAATGGTTCTCAGTCTGACCATGGGTCCCCGAAGAGGATGAGGTTACCACTGAGGTCGCTTCAGACCTTTTCTTACTCTTTCTCTTTGTTGGAGTAGAAATGGTTGATCCGATGTCCCTGGATTTTATCTCCACTACATCCTTTGGTTCACTTGAGCTGGCTACATTACCCTGTAATATGATTTATGTGCAGTCTACTGTTCAGTTTCCAATAGAAGAACACTAACTAGGAAATCAGGTAAAAAGTTTTAATGAACTTGGATATCTTATTGTCAAAATGGATCATATCTTTAGAAATCAATTAATAACCAGCAACACATGCATATATGTACAGAACATCATGATTTCTGTTCACTCGTCAATAGGAGAACTTGTCACATTGTGTGGCTAACGAATGAAGTCAAACAAGATTACTTCCTCCTTCGTCATTAATTTTGGCACTCATATTACAGTTATTTTTCCTATAATATAATTATAGATTTTAATTACAAAGATTATGCAGAAGAAGATATACATACACACATACAATGATACAAATAACCTGAGAATATTTATGTTTGTGCAAATATGTGCACCTAACTCAAATCTTGCTACATAATGGTTGAAGTCAAGATCTTTGATCTGATTTGAGAACATTGACTGTATCTTTAATTCTCCATGATTTTATATTTTATTCAGTTTTCAATCTTAATAGGAAAGGATATGTTAACTGACCTTTTCCAATAATTTGGCATCTGCTTGTTGCAATTTCTGCTCAAGCTCCTTCACAAGCTTCTCCAAATGTACAATTTCTTTGTTTTTAGCTTCAAGGTCATCAAGGGATTTCTTCAGAGCTGCTTCTCGTTCTACCTCTTTCTGTAAGTATGATCCTTTCTGTTTGATAGATGCACAATGAAAGATCTTCTTCATTATTTAAGAAGTCTTATAATCATTTCCCAAACATAAGACCATTGAGAATTCTTCTTATAGAATTCACAAACATGATAAAAAAAAATTTATTTCAAGCTAGCGTCTAAAGATCATAAGCTTGAACTTATATCAAGTCATAAAAAACGATGAAAGAAAACAATCAGATTAAGTAGTTGTAGCAGTACCTCATCTTTCAGTTGAGCTTCACCTAACACTAACTGCTCTTCAACTTCCTTTAGCCGAGTTTCCAATGTAGCCTTCTCAGCTATCTCACCCTTGTTTTTTTCGAGTTCAAATCTTAAGGCATCTTCATTTGCCTTCTGTTCTTTCAGTTGTTCCTCAAGTTGGAAAATCATAGACTGAAGTTCCTTTTTTGCATTTTGACAAGTTTCACTGAGCAAATTGTTCTCTTCCATGATAGAAGATATCTGTCATAAAATATGGTTGTCAGAAACAGAAAGTTATGAAGAAAAAAGAAAGCGCCATGTTATTCATTACCAATTGAAGTATCGATGTAGTTGCTGCAAACCTGAGATTGTAGTTTCTGTCCTTCAGCACTAAGCTTCTGTGATAATTCTTCAATTGTCTTCTTTGAAATCTGAAGAAGTTCAACCGTTTCATCCTTCTCAACATGGGCTGCAGACAATTTTTCTTGTACATCACTCAGTTTAGATTCATAAATGGCCAGATCCTCAGTAAGCTTTGAATTTGCTTTAGCTAGTCCTCCACTCTCTTTTTCAAAATGATTCAGCTTACTTTGAAGTTCATCAATAGTACTTTCTGACTTCTTTAATTTTAAAAGATTTTCTTCTAGCTCAATTTTGAGAGATTCTGCAATTGCAGACGCTTCATTAGCTTGCCCTTCATACAATTTTATTTGCCTTTCAAGGGCATCTAGCTTCTCATTTAAGTCTTTGGCTTCAACGTCTCTCTGACCAAATTTTTGAATGGCTTCTTGTAACTGATTTTCTGCTTCTACAATGCGGGCTTCAGCAGCAGAATGAAGTTCCAATGCTCGTGAATGCTTATCCGTTAGTTCTGCTATAGTGTTGATGTGGGAAGAAAGTTGTTGAGCACTGCCTTCCTTCTCAGACATAGCTGAATCTAGCAATTCTTGAAGTTCATTGACCTTGCTTTTCAGTTGACAGTTTGCCTCGAATAAAAGTTCATTTTCTGAAAAGGAGTTGCCAGCTTTATTCTCTGCTTCTAGGATCTGTTTTTTAAGTTCTTCATTGGCAGTTTCCAAAGAAGCCATTTTCATCAAGTACGTGTCTACTTCTTCCTTCAAGGACGCAGACCTGTCAGTTTCTTCAGCTGTCTGCTTTTCATATGTCTTAACCTGGTCTTCAAGAACCTTCAGTTTCTCGAAGAGGGATTTTGCCTCAGAATCCCTGTTGTTGAAGTTCTCCATTGCTTCTTGTAGTTTAAGGTCTGTATCCCTTGTTAAAGACTCATGTAAGGACTCAAGCTCCAAGTTTTTTGTAGTGGCTTGCTCTATTACTCTTCCTTGTTCCTCCAATTGTTCCTCGGCTGATTTAAGCTTCTCCAATACCTCATTTTCTCTGAATCCAGCAGCATTAAGATCATTCTCAATGTTCTTCAAGTTTTCTCGAGTCATAGTTAAATCATTCTGCAGGACTTCCAATAGATTTTCTGCTTCATGGAGCTTCTCATTGGAACTGCTCAATGCTTCCTCAAACCTTTTCTTCTCATCTGTTGCCACATTCAAGAGACCTGCCAACCCACTTTCCTTCTCATTGGCTATTTGCAGTGCAACTTCTAGGCTTGATGCTCTTGCTTGAAATGCCTCAAGTTCTGATCCAAGTTCCACTACCTTGTCCGAATACTTCTTGGAGTCTGCTTCAGCATCTGCACATTTCTTTTCTAATGAGCTGATTTGCTCTTCAAACTCTTGAATTCTGTTCTTCTCTGCTTCAAGTAACAACTCCAACTCCTTCACCTTTTTTCCTGCATGTTCCACTTTGGAATGAGATTGTTGGAAAAGATCTTCTAGCTCAATGCTGCGCTGGTGATTAATGCTGGCTTGATCCTCATGTTCAGCACACTTCTCCTTGGCAATCTTCAACTCCTCCTCAAGCTCTGAGTTCCGCGAGGATGATTGGCTTGAGGCAGATTCCAGTTGGGTTATCTTATCTTGGTAGTCCTTCATTTGGCCATTTAACAGTTTCTTTTCTTCCTCAATCTCTATCAATGCCTTACTGAGTTCGGCTGCTTTCTCAGAGAATTCTCTTGCGTCTCTCTCGGCATCATTGTTCTTTAGTTCAACCAAATGCAACTGCTGCTCTAGCTCCACATTTCTTTGTTCCACTGCAATGAATCGTGTCTCAACCTCCCTCAATTGTGATTTTGCTTCTTCTGCTGCTTCATTCGTTGTCCTGATCAATTCCTCAAGCTCTGTATTCTTTTGAGTAGCAGCTGTTGCAGCAACCCCAGATTCATTGTGGAGCTCCTCCAAAGACTTCAACTTCTGTTCAAGCTCTGTATTGTTTGACAAAGCCTGAGAAAGAAGCGAATCTGATTTACTAAAATTCTCATTTGAATCCTTTAATTTATCTTCAAGATCACTGCATAACTCCTTCAAATTTGCTGCATTGCTAGTGAGATCTGCCACAGCAGATTCAAGAGTTTCCTTTTCTTTTGCCATTTTAGCCAGTTTTTCCAGCATACTTGAGACCTGGGCTTCTTGTGCTTTTGACCCAGATTCAACTAATTCCTTTGCATTCACTTCTTCCTGCAGCTTCTGCTTCATTTCCTCCAACTCAGAAACTTTTGCTTGAAGATCTTCTTTTGTTGCAGTTAACAGATTCTCAAGAGCAGACTTGTCTTCTTTAACCTGAGATTCTGAAGCCTTTTTTAGCTCCAAACGATCCTCTAGTTCATTTATAACAGCTTCATTCGATGAAAGTCTTTTCTCCATGTCAAGGTTTTGAGTTTTTGAAACTACCAACTCCTCTTGAGCAGCTAGAAGCTCTGTTGCAGTGGCCTTCAGTGCTTCTTCAACCTTTTGATTCTCAGTGATCTTTTCATATAAGCCCTTGACTTCTTCTTGCAGTGAAGCCATCTGATCTTCCATTTCTTTAGCACTCTGCTTTGCTACTTGAAGCAGCTTCTCAAACTCAGATGCCCTCTGCGTCTCAGATTCTGCATGTGAACCGCTTTGCTTGTGAAGCTCTTCAAACTTCAGTGCCTCGCCTGCAGAACGCTGCAGTTCTTGTTCTAGCTCTTGCATCTTCTTTCTCGAACTTTCAACCTCAAGGTTAAGACTGTCAAATGCCTCCTTTACCTCAACCAGTTCCTTGTGCTTTGCTTCTTGAGCTTGCAATGCCTCCTGCAAAGTACTAAGCTGTGATTTGTAGTTCTCTTCAGTTTCAATTATCTGTCCCTGCAATTTCTCGTGATCAAGTTCAAGCACTCCATATTTCTTTCCACTTTCCTCCAACTTATCCTTGGTAAGCAAGAACACATCCTTCAAGTTACTGTTTTCAGATTCTGAATTCTTTAAAACCCCAGTAACTCTTTCCAATTCAAGCTCAAGTTCCTTCACCTTCTCTTGGGCTTCTAGTAATTCCCTACTTGAACCACTTACGCTTCTTTCAGTGACAGATGGTTTGTCATCCTCAGAAGAGATCTTCACTTCAACTGGTTCCTTTTCTACTTTAACAAATTCTCCATCTAAGGTAACTTCCTCATCTTCGTTCATTCCTTCTTTTCTCATCGGTGCCAAGTCTCCATTATTGACCTGTAAAAGAAAAAACAGAAATATAGTCAGTGGCATCAGCGAGTGTCCATAATGGATCATTATCTCCCCTTCACCCTGTTTCCCTTCTCTTTCTTTTGGGTATCAGCATTCAAAATTTGAGGGTCATAAGAAATCATCTCTTTCTAATTTATGGTAAGGCTCCAAAAGTGTAACTACATAATGCATAAAGTGATTTCCTTCATTTCAAATGGACAGAAGTCACAAAACAATCGCATGTCTGAGGAATGTTTTCACATAGATTAGAGACGAGACAAAAACTGAACAATCCTAGCCCTCACAGGAATTTGTATAAAGCATGCTCTAAACGGCAGCAAGCAGATATACACTGAAAGATCTTATTGATAAAGCATGTAGTATTTTGAAGCATTTCAACGTCTTGCTTATTTGAACTATATCAATGAAAACCATGGACCCGTGGTAATAATGAAAAAGTCAAGCGTGCACAGAGTCCATCTTATAAGTTGCCCCGGCCAAAAACTTCCTGCAATTCGAGTACTGAAATCTGGATTGATCTCTATATGAGTATATTCTTATACCTAGCAGATTCTTCCTGCAATTCGAGTACTGAAATCTGGATTGATCTCTATATGAGTATATTCTAATTAGCATGGTATAAATTCTCAATAAATTTTCATATGCGTAGTTTTGTTGATTTCAGATAAATCTCTTTGAATCTGCTAGGTATAACTGCAAATGGTAACCGTGTAATGTTACTCAGAATAAAGTATGCACATACCTCGACAGGACTGGCATAATCCTTTGTCACTGGGACTTCTGTACTCACTTGAGTGTCTCCTTCCATATTTTAAACAAAACTTCACCTGACTTGGCTTGTTCCTCTGTTGCAGGTTATAATAGTTTTATCATCAGAACTATCAATCTGGATATGAACACATTCAAATATATTAATTCAAGCTCCATTGGATTCAACAGAAAATATATAACAAGAAAACGTTGTTTTCAATCTCATGGACCATTTCCAAAATGGCAAGACAAGATCATAGTATTATTGTACACATGTATAATCATCATTGCATAAACACATATTATTTTATGATTACCTGTAAAACCAAAGTACCATACAGTAAAAACAAAATCAAAGAAAACTGACTATACTTTGGAGTCTGTGCCGGCAGAGCACCAACCAACGTGAGATCCAAAATGGGTAGCCATCAAAGTGGTGATATGGACAAAGTGTCTCATGCATATACAACAAAATCTAATTCTAGTTTGTACATTTTACTGGGCTTTTTTCCCTGTCAGTCCATCCAAACTTGCACCTGTTGAACCTCACATGGCAAACATCTTAACATCTGTCTTCATGCCGTCTTATTCATCTTTAATTATTTGCTCTAGTGCTTTTGTTCTTATATATTATAGCGAACACCCATTCTGATCTAAACTACTGAAAAAGTACAGGCAATAATAAATTCTAGATAAAAAATGTTAGTTTAATTATTTAGTTAGTATCCAATTGAGGTATCAATTTGATCGTGAACAACAACAAAAAGATTAATTTGTAAATATTATTCTTGATTACTAAAAAAGGGGAAAAAAACCCTATGTTATAGGTCGTATTATTATTAATATAATCTGCAAAAGTAATTCCTTATAATAATTATAAACCAAAGCGTGCCATGTTAGATCATTCCCTTCGTTGGCTTGGCCCCAAATTCATTATTAAGTGCACTTAGTGGGCCCTACCGACCTCATTTTCCTAAATCAGATATTGTAAAATCTCGTGACCCCCAACTGGATGGATCGATTCTCATACCAAATAGGCATTGGTTTCATGCAAACACGCAAATTACTACCAAAAAGATAGGTGTGGTGGATGGAGCGGAGCCCACGCAGAATTAGACATCTCGTCCCTACCATCCAGTGTAAAATGTTTTTTTTGTCGAAGTATGGTAGGTACGTAATCTTTAGGGTGCAAACAGCAAGTAAAGTTTGAAACTGAGAATTCAAAAAAGGTATTATAGATGTAGATCCCATCAAGACTAAATTAATCTGTTTTAAATTTGCACCAGACACCAGTACAGTCCCTTCTCTTTCTCACTTCTTTTTTCTGGTAATAATAAAAGAAAATATATAAAATTTAATTATAAATATAAGCAGGAAACAACAATAAAAATTGTCAACTAAATGGTCTTCAATGTTTTCGCTAACAAACAAAAACAACTAAATATCGAATCAACAATTTTTTATCAATCGAACGACCAAGCCAGGAATCGACGATCATAACAAAACGAAAATAATAGTAAAGCTGCTAGGAGCAGCTCAACACTGTAAAAAAAGACAAAATAAAAAACGATGATAATCGAATCATGTGATCGTTTTTTATTCAAAAATACATATTTTCACTAAAATCGATTAAAAAATGAGTCGAAAATTGAAAATTGATATATCGACTCGACAAAACGATTTAACCAAAAATATATAACAAATCAACCAAAACTGAATTTTTAACCCCTAAAAGCTGCTAAGATTTTTTTTTATTCAGGGAAATTGGTGATGGAGAGATTCGAACTCACGCTCTATTAAAAGGATCGATCCTTACATGTATAGTAATTACTGCTCAATCGCAGGCTCACTTGCAAAAACTACTAAGAATTAAGTATTAGATTATTTAGTTAAATCTTCAAATTAGAATTCATAAGAAAAACACCACAAGTTGTAAAAGTCCCACAGCTGTAAGATGTAGGATATCAAAGCACTTTATAAAGTGATATCTACCCTTTAACTAGTAACAATGTTTTTTTCCTTGTTTAGTGAGTTGAGGAGAAATAAAGTATTGCGAGCCCGATGTATCCGAGTGAACCGGATAACTATATGAGCCCGATCTATCAAGTGAACCAGACAATCTAAAGCAGACAATATTGTTCCTGTGTGAGGTGGAGAAATTATAATATGGTATCTGAGTCAGGTTGCTCGATCCGATTACTTGGATATTGCTCAGTCTAGTTACTTTGATATGACCTCTATTCCACTTATCGGATTTGTGATATAACACAACCCACAAATGCGAAGGAGTGTAAAAGTCTCACATCGATAAGATGTGAGACATCTATAAAGTGCTACCCACCCTCTCACTAGTAACAATCTCTTTTTCCTTCCCTAATGAGTTGGATTCAAGCCCACTTGCTAGACTTGAGAAGAGATAAAAGTTTCTGAATGAACCGGATAACCCACACATGAATTCGATATATGCAGTAAACCGGACAACCTAAAACAAAAAAAAAAATTATAACACAAGTGAAAGATAATCAACGAATCTGATCATTAACAATCGAAGCAGAGCAGAGAACTTGATATAACAAATGTAAAGCAAATCAAGCAACAAGATCAAACACAACACTCATAACAAGATCAAATTCAACAGAGACAATCAAATAGATTCAAATAACATGTACAGTATGACAATCATCATCAGATTAGGATCGTATATTCAATGATCACCAAACAAAAATCAACACTCAGTTCTTCCATTACTCGATTCGAATAGTCCGAAAAGGCCAAGCAAAACAAAAAGGCAGAGTGAACAAAGCGAGTTGTATTTGGAATATAAAGGAAGAAGAGATTCCTTACCTGAGGAAAAGACGAACTGATGATGTCGAATTTCCTTTACCTTTCAGTGTTCATGAGCAATTAGAAGAAAATTGAGGTATTAGGAGATGAGGACGAAGGATCTGATCATTACAGAACAGAATTGTTAAGAGTAAATTAGAGTTGTTTTGCGTGAGAGAATCTGTAGGTGTATATAAAGGAGGAGGAAACGAGTCCACAAATGCCAATTGGACAACAGTAGGGTCGGAACGCCGTGGTATTGGTGGTATCACACCTTTTGCCCCAAGATTTCCGTTCATTTACAATATTGCCACACACACATATATAGTCACCCATATATAGTCGAGTGTATGTCTGACATAGTATAAAAAAATGTTATATAACACTGCTCTAAATAATTCATGTAGTTCATTTCATTGCAACATTGTATTTTATTGTAAATTTACAATGAAATATGATATTTTATTGTAATATCATATTTCATTGTATGCTTTGGGTGTATTTGATAAAAGAGTAATAAATAAAAGTGTAATGTATTACTAAAATAATCATTATTCACCTCTCCCATGGATAACCATTACACTTAAAATATGAAGAATATTTTCTAAAAAAATATTCGAATAAATAATATACATACATATCAAATATAAATATTTATTTATTAATATAATTTCAATTATCTTTATAATTATTTCACCCCTATCTAACACCGGGTTAGCATATAAAAATATTTGCCTTTTTGGTCTATATACCTCTGTATGTAGGTGGCTGCATATATATATATGTATGTATATAAAAAAGGTGGCTGCCACATCAACCGACCAAACCGCCCTTCAAGACGCTTTCTTTCTTCCCATTTAGCTGATCCTGACGTTTCTTCCTTTTCCTGGTATCATTTTCTTAATTTTTATAATTATGTCACGACTTCTTTTGAACTGGCATATTAATGTTCCTGTATTTCCATATCAGCAGTTGATCCAAGAATTTTATGCATTTATACCCTCCTTCCACTAAAAATTATGTCAATATCATGTTTGCTTTTGAGTCCTATAATGTAAACAAACTCATCATAGTCCTTTTTCACATGGGTGTTAAATGTTAACAAAAGTATTCTTATTATTTCTCATTATGATTCATGATTATGATAGTTGTTACGTGGAATATTAATTAACTTTTCAATTGATTTTGTTCATGTAGTTTTAGTGTATATATACTTCTTTCAAGAAATCTGTTTAATAATCCCACAAGTTTCTGGTAATCGCATCTTCTAAGTTTTTTAGCGGGATGAATTGTACAAGTACTGACCAAATCTTCTCAATCCTTCAAACTACTAATGCGTGAATTAGTTTGAATTTTACTAGAATGTAAGTGAGAGTTGGTTGAAAATTAGTCAAGTAGGCAATATTTATCACACAACCTTGATTAGAAAATGATTAATACTTGTGTTAATATAGTGATGGGTTTCTTTAGGCCAAAAGGTATGGATTCATAAAGTCATAAATTCATTTTCCACTCGAGTAATACTCTTCTGGTCATGAGCTGAGCTTTGATTTTACTTATTTTATCGTCAGGTGAAAAACTTATTTACACGTGGATCTGAGGGTCTCAATTTATACCCATATCGAATGTCGAAAGAATAAATTTGTATGATGTTGTTATCGGTTACGAAAAAATGATTACATTATTTTTTGTGACTTGGGAATAATATCCAAAGATTATTGTGCAGGAGATGCTTAAAAAGCACAAGTATGAGGGCCTCAAACACATTTTTAATTTTTAGAAGTAGGTTTCAGACAACGGGATACACCAGCTAATTGGCCTAAGAAAGAATTTAATTTTCAGTTGCAAAATTTTGACTCTCGCTTTCATAATTCATAGTTGACAATTTGTTTGAATATTAGTTTGATCAAGGAGGAGACCGTTGCATAGTCTTCCACGGTGGACTCATGCTGAGTTGCTGACTCGGTTTGCTCGAACTGAATGGCCTATCAAAGTCTGGACTTGGGCCTATTTGGCAATCTTTAAACAGGCTCAAGCCCACTTCACATAGTAAACCAAAAGCCACTCATATCTGTGCCACTGACAGTGAGACGCTTCCTTATCTCTTCTTCACAAACACCACATAAGAGGTAAAAAAAGAGGCATGGATGGAGCGATGCAAATTGCACTGCCAGTGCTAGGAATAGTAGCAGCAGCTGCTGTTACCTTTTATGCTGTTAGCTTTAATGAGCTCAGAGAGGTATGGGGTTTTCTCTCTATCTTCTTGTTAAGTACTTTCAGTATTTAATCCTCTGTGCCCCTGTAGAAATCATTAGAAGATTCAGAATATGAAGATGGAGGATTCAGAACATCTTTAAGCTCCAGGGAAAGGCGTGCCAGAAGAAAAGCAGAAAAACAAGCCAAAAAAAGTGAATAAAGAAGCTCAAATTCTTGTTTGTAAATGGGTTTAATCTGCTTTACAGTAAAGATTATTTCAACTATGTATTCTATGATTCTATCTGCCTAGTACGTAAAGTGTGTCTCTCTGTCTCTGTCTTGAACCCCTTATTTGGATTTTCATGGAGAGTCCAATTTTTTGTGTCTGGTTACTAATCCTTGAATACAAGGTTTCTCGGCTGGCATTTAATGCATTGCATCGAAGGAAAAGATCTTGTTATTCCAGATTATGGTGATCTTAGCATTTATTTATTTTTAATATAAGCAAGAGACCATTATTGCTAATTTATGGGCTTCTTTTATTGACCGTAGGATTCATCCAATGGCAGAAATCAGTTTCGTATAATCGTATTGCATATTCCGTCTTCTTCTTACTGCGGCAGTGTCTATCACGAGAACTCCTTCTCCCTCACCAAGGCACTCTTTGTCACGATCCTTCATCCTCGTGCCATCCGATAACTCC
This sequence comes from Euonymus europaeus, assembly GCA_963580455.1. Classification (NCBI taxonomy): domain Eukaryota; kingdom Viridiplantae; phylum Streptophyta; class Magnoliopsida; order Celastrales; family Celastraceae; genus Euonymus; species Euonymus europaeus. The sequence continues at coordinate 27,788,053 of OY756961.1, forward strand.
TTCATCATCTCCTTCAACCTCGCGCGACCCATCCAGAGCCCATACTTGAACCTTAATCCACAGCAGCGCCTAGTTCGCGACCATCTGAGACACTTCCGATAAACTCCATTTCACTCAACTCACCTAACAACACTTCTAGTTCATTAATCCCACTCGAACTTTTCAGTACCCATATTAAATTTGGTGATTTATTCATTTAGTGAGTTCTTGATTCTGGGTTATTGATCTTGATATGGTTTTACTGATCTAATATGAGTTATAAGAAGAGCAAAACTTGATTTTACATATCTGATATGTCTACACTTGGCTCACATGTTTAGATCACAAGGCAGAGATGGGTTTGGAATTGACAGAGATGACGGGGTGATGTAGATTCTCGGAGGTGGGTTGTTGATGGGTTCATCAAAAGTCTCCGAGATGGGTTCAGAGTCGATGGGCTCAGCGAAGGAGGATGATGATTCTCAACAGAGATGGATTCAAAGGAGGGAGGTTGCGTATGGAGTTTTTCAGGGAGAGAGAGATGAGAGGAGGGGGGTCATGTAATGTTACCCGTTAGATGTATCGGACGGAGGAAAACAGAAGTCCGTATGCTGAGTCGGACGGAGGAAAACAGAAGTCCGTATGCTGAGACTGCTTTTTTAGTCCGCAGGAAAGAAAACTCCTATATACATATAAGTGTTGTAATTAAATAACAATTCCTCAAGTGATTCAATTTGAGAGAGAATAAGAAACAAGAAACTAGAAAATGAGAAATGAGAAATGAGAACCAAGAAGTATATTTCTCTCTTCATTGCATGTCTATATATAGACAATTATATTTCTAAATATAGAAATATATAAATATCTACAATACAAGGTAGTTATCAACTTGTACACTAACTCGTACGTGATGGTTATCAACTTGTATACTAACTCGTACGTGATGGTTATCAACTAGAATACCAACTTGTATATACATGTGATTTATCCACTAGAATATATATAACACTCCCCCTTAGATAAACCACATCTACAAAGAATATGTCTCGTTAAAACCTTACTAAGGAAAAACTCAGTGGGATAAAAACCTTAGTGAAAGAAAAAGAGTACATCATTCCTGTATATCAACTGAGTGAGATCAGTGAGAAGATTGTCTCGTTAAAACCTTGCCAAGGAAAACCCTGTGGGAAAAACCATTGGTCGAAGGAAAAAGAGTACAATCAATACCACTATCTTAACATTTTTACTCCCCCTGATTCAAGAAGACATTTGAGTTGCCGCATACCAATGTCATAGACCAACTTCTTGAATGTTGCCGGTGGTAATGCCTTAGTGAATAAATCTGCCAGATTATCACAAGAACGAATCTGTTGAACATCAATATCACCACTCTTCTGGAGTTCATGTGTACTGAAGAATTTCGGAGAGATGTGTTTAGTCCTGTCACCTTTTATGTATCCTCCGCGGAGCTGAGCTATACAAGCAGCATTGTCTTCATATACTACCGTTGGGATATCTTTAACAGATTGTAATCCACACTTCTCTTGAATATGAGAAATCATTCCTCTCAGCCATACGCATTCCCGACTAGCTTCGTAAATCGCTACTATCTCAGAATGATTGGAAGAAGTTGCTGTGAGTGTTTGCTTAACTGATTTCCAAGAAATAGCAGTATTTTCAAAAAGAAATACATAGCCAGTCTGAGACTTGGCATTGTGAGGATCAGATAAATAACCGGCATCTGCATATCCAATCAACTGAGACTTGAGATCTGATGAGTAGAGTAAACCCAAGTCGGTTGTACCTCGTAGATAACGCAGAATATGTTTAACTCCATTCCAATGACGTCGAGTAGGAGCAGAACTATATCTAGCCAATAAATTCACAGAAAATGCGATATCTGGTCTGGTACAATTGGCTAGATACATCAAAGATCCAATTGCACTCAAATATGGTACTTCTGGACCAAGTAATGTCTCTCCCTCATCTTGGGGTCGAAATGGATCCCTTTTAACATCAAGTGAACGGACTATCATTGGAGAACTCAAGGGATGTACTCTATCCATGTAGAACTGCTTTAATATCTTTTCAGTATAGGTAGATTGATGAAGAAAGATACCATTATGTAAATGTTCGATCTGAAGACCAAGACAATATTTTGTCTGTCCTAGATCTTTCATCTCAAATTCTGCCTTTAAATACTCAGCAGCTTTAGTGAGCTCTTCAGGAGTCCCAACTAAATTCAAATCATCAACATAAACAGCGATTATAACAAATCCAGATTCTGATCTTTTAATAAATACACATGGACAAATCGGATCATTTGTAAACCCTTCTCTGATAAGGTATTCACTTAATCGATTGTACCACATACGTCCGGATTGTTTTAATCCATATAGTGAACGCTGGAGTTTGATGGAACATAATCCTTTAGGCTTTGCCTCAGGCAACCGAAAACCTTCAGGGATTTTCATATAAATTTCACTATCCAGCGATCCATATAGATAAGCTGTTACTACGTCCATAAGACGCATAGTCAGTCGTTCAGCGACTGTTAGACCAATTAAAAATCTAAAAGTGATGCCATCCATGACAGGAGAATATGTTTCATCATAATCAATTCCAGGTCTCTGCGAGAAACCTTGTGCAACAAGTCTTACTTTATAACGAGTAATCTCATTATTCTCATTTCGCTTACGAACAAACACCCATTTGAATCCTACTGGGTGAACACCTTCTGGTGTCTGGACTACAGGTCCAAAAACGTCTCTTTTTGATAGAGAATGTAATTCAGTTGTCATAGCTTCTTTCCATTTAGGCCAATCACTTCGATGTCGATATTCATCAACTGATTTAGGCTCAGGATCCTCATTACTTCTGGTAATGTCAGTAGCAACTGCATATGCAAATATATTGTCTACAATAATCTTATTTCTATCCCAACTCCCTTCATTAGTTATTGAGCGCTCATTATTATCATCAACAGGTACCTGTATCTCTTCAAGAGATATTTTTCTAGAAGGTTGGGATTCAGTAATTGTATTCTCTTCAGGAGTAATCTCTTCAGGAGTATTATCTACAGGAGACTTATGCTCTTATGGAGTATGCTCTGCTAGAGCTTTGGTAGGAATTTGGACAATTCTCTTTCGGGGAAATTTATCTTTAGATCCCTGTGGTCTTCCACATTTCTGACGTGGCTTTAATTCATCACTTGGTGTTTGTCCTTCAGGGACATTGATACGTGCAGTAGAATTTCTAGCAGGAATATGTGATTGTAAAACTTTTGAAGTATCATTAAATGCATCAGGTAATTGACTAGACATACCTTGTAAATGAACAATTTTCTGAACTTCAAGTTCACACTGTTTTGTTCGTGGATCAAAATGAGATTGTGTCATAGTGTTCCAAGAAATATCATCATGCTTATGATGCTGAGAATTTTTGCTCCCTAAAGGAGGAAAAACATATTCATCAAAGTGACAATCTGCAAACCTAGCTTTGAAAACATCACCAGTTAGTGGTTCAAGATATCTAATAATAGAAGGTGAATCAAACCCGACATAAATACCAAGTTGACGTTGTGGTCCCATCTTAGTGCGTTGTAGAGGTGAAATGGGAACATAAGCAGCACAACCAAAAATACGAAAATGTGAAATACTAGGTTGATGACCTAATACCAATTGTAAAGGTGAATATGAATGATGAGCAGAAGGTCTAACTCGAATTAACGATGCAGCATGTAATATGACATGTCCCCAAGCATCAAAAAGTAATTTACTTTTCAAAAGCATTGGTCTAGCAATCAACTGAAGACGCTTTATTAGTGACTCTGCTAAACCATTTTGAGTATGAATATGTGGAACAGGATGTTCAACGTCTATACCTAATGACATGCAATAATCATTAAATGATTGAGAAGTAAATTCACCAGCATTATCCAGTCGGACAGACTTAATAGGATAATCAGGAAATTGTGCATGTAAACGAATAATTTGCGCTAAGAATCTAGCAAATGCAACATTTCGAGTAGATAATAAACATACATGTGACCATTTAGATGATGCATCTATTAGAACCATATAGTAACGAAATGGTCCACATGATGGATGAATAGGTCCACATATATCTCCATGAATACGTTGCAGAAAGTTAGGAGATTTTACACCTACCTTCAGGGTGGACGGGTTCACAATTAACTTTCCTTGTGAACACGCAACACACAAGTGATCTTTAGGTAAAAGAAACTTCTGATTTCTTAATTGATGTCCATTTGTATTTTCAATTATTCTACACATCATGGTAGAACCTGGGTGACCAAGGCGATCATGCCAAAGTATAGATTCTTTTGAATCAGGGCACTTCTGGTGCATCACAACATGTGTTTCAATCCATTTTATACTTGCATGGTATAAACCCGAAGAGAATGCCACAAACTTTTCTAGTACAAGCTTCTGGCTTGAAATGATAGAAGTAATATATAGATAATCTTTATTACCTTCTCTTCCAGACTCAAAATGATATCCATTGTGACGAATATCCTTGAAACTCAATAAGTTTCTTTTTGATTTAGGAGAATACAATGCCTCCTCAATATATATTTTTGTTCCCTTAGGCAATATGATATTAGCTCTTCCGGAGCCTTCAACTATTTTTGATGTGCCTGAGATGGTATCAACATTTGCTTCAAGCAATGTTAAATGTAGAAAATATTTCTTATGTTTAAGGATAGTGTGTGTTGTTGCATTATCAATTAAACATATATCTTCGTCTACCATATTTCTAAAGAAAACAAAATAACATTTATCACATATTAATTCAAAAGTATCATAGATAAATATTAGATTGTATATAACTATATTAATCATATAAATTTGACAAGTCCGGGACTGGTGGCCGAGTGGTGGCAAGATCCAATAAAATATAGAATAGAAAAGAAGGTCCGAGGATCGAACCCACCGTCAGTAGTTCCAGACTTTTGCTTTTCATTTTTTTAAGTTAATTTTTAAACTTATCAAAATAATATTTATAAAATATTACAAAATTCAATACACAACACAACAATTAAACTTAACAAAGAAATAAACTTATTTATAAATATCAAGATTTTCTAAGAAATCCGAAACATCCAAATGTGTTAAATCCACAAGATCTTCAAGATCATTAGAATTATTAACATCAACTTGTGCAAAGTTTGTTTCCACCACTTTGCTCTTTTCTTTTATTGATGCTTGATATAAATTCACCAAATGTCTAGCCGTACGACAGGTACGTGACAATTGCCCCTGAACACAACACCTGAAACAAGTTTCATCAATTATCCTTCTAGGGTTTATTTGGCAAATTTTTATTTGCATGGCTTGTTTCGTTCTCATACCTCTTCTGGCGGTATGGATGAAAACTAGAATTACCTCCATGGTTTCGAAGACCATAACTATAGCCTCGACCTCTTTTTCCACCATGTCCACGTCCTCGATTATTATGTACCACAACATTCACTTCAGGAAATAGTGTACTTTCAGTAGAACGAGACTGATGATTTTATAACAATAACTCATTGTTGGACAGATTTGTAATCTTGCAACCTCAGGTGCATCCAGTCATAATGAGCTTTAGGGAGGATGACATTCTTCTGGTGTTCATACCTCTCTTTTAAATCCTTCCATAACTGAAGAGGATTTTTCTCCATGAGGTATTCAATTTTTAATTCCTCATGAAGGTGGTGACGAAGGAAAATCATTGTTTTCGCCCGATCCTTCTGGGATTCAGTATTTCCATCCTTAATGGTGTTATCAAGACCCACAGCTTCCAGGTGAGTCTCGGCATCAACAATCCAAGAAAGATAATTTCTTCCAGAAATATCAAGAGCCGTAAACTCTAAGCTTTTCAACTTCGACATAATGAAATATTATAAAAAGCTAAGAAAAATATAGATATGAGGAGTTGTTACTTACAACCTGATATGCTTGCTTTCAGAACAGCGGCAGAGACTCGTGCTGATAACGTGTTGTAATTAAATAACAATTCCTCAAGTGATTCAATTTGAGAGAGAATAAAAAACAAGAAACTAGAAAATGAGAAATGAGAAATGAGAACCAATAAGTATATTTCTCTCTTCATTGCATGTCTATATATAGACAATTATATTTCTAAATATAGAAATATATAAATATCTACAATACAAGGTAGTTATCAACTTGTACACTAACTCGTACGTGATGGTTATCAACTTGTATACTAACTTGTACGTGATGGTTATCAACTTGTACACTACTTGTACATGATGGTTATCAACTAGAATACCAACTTGTATATACATGTGATTTATCCACTAGAATATATATAACAATAAGCAATTATATAAGCAAGAGACCAAAAAGGATGGTGTGCCCGCCGATATCAATATTTCGTTCCCGTTTAGGTTTTGAACAAACTAAACAAGACCTCCAATGCCCGCCTTGAAGAATCACTGCATCCCAGAAGATTTTTGTTGATGGGCATGAGTTTAGAATTTTAATTCTACAATTTTCATATTTATACATAAAAATAAGAATGTAATAGATTAATTTAGTGATTATAATTACTTATTAATAAACAATAAAATATTTTTTGAATATCAAAACTCATTTCCACTCGTCATTAGTCAATCTTTAACATTTGGATGAGCTTAAAAATAGCGAGTTTGGTTAATCTTTATAGGGGAGATGAGTTCGAGATTTCAACATCCAAAAATCAACCAAATAGAAAAATGAGTAATTTCAATCCTCATTTCATCTCATTTCTCTCCTAAATATCAATTAAATGTCTTATAAAGTCGACGTCATAAAGCTTAAAAGAAAAAAACTAATTGAGTTACCAAATATGGGCCCGAGAAATTGGGCCGGTTTTTAGAGCCCATCCCAATTACACTTCGTTGACGGCAAAAGAAATGAAATGAAAAAGAAAACTCGCCGTCTCGGTTTCTCTCTGTTTCCAATTGCAGCGGCTCACTGTATTGCGCTTCTTGTGGGGTATGTTAATCTTCCATCGTCTGTATTTTTTCTTCTGTGCCTTTTTTGAGTGGATTGTTCTGGTTATTTCCCCTAATTTTCTTTTGCGGAAAGGAATGGAAATTGTTAAATTCTACATTACTTGCATTTCAAATTCAACATCTTTAATAATTGAAATCATACTTTGCTGAGTGGAGTCTTCCGTGTTAGCTATTGTGAGTTGGAGATTCTGGGATCATAAATCATGATGTTTGTACGCCATCTTTTCTTGCAATTTATAGGCTTCCATTAATTCGTAAAATACAGTTTCTCTAGCTGCAATCAAGCTTGCTTACATATGCACACATTGAGCTGGTTTTCATGTCTATAATATGTATGTATTTTCTCTCTTTTTTTAACAACATTAATATTGTGTCTTCTTTGATGCTATACTTTATTTGGTCTGGAACTACATGTGGCTTGCTTCTTATCAGCTTTATGTTTATTTGATGAATTTCCTGATCAGTATGGACTTTTCTTTGACTTGAGACTACACTAGGTTTTACCGTCCAACCTTGGATAATCTGTTTAAAAGCAAGTTTGATAATATTATTTTTAAAAAAATTGTGGTTTTTATTATCCATGTATGTTTACCAGGAAGTTTTAATCCGTTTTTAGTATTCTATTCAGTGACTTTGAAAAATGGATGTACCCAATCATGGATAAAAGCAGCTTCTGCTTGTACTATATTCATAATGTTAATATCTTCAATTCCTAGTTTTTCTTCAGGTATATTTGACAACATGATCTATTCTATCAAATAATTCTGATATCTCCACTCTCAATGGAGATAGATCTCGAATTGCCTTCAAATGAGGAGATAACGTTACCCACTAGATCAAATACAAATGTTGAAATCATGGATGATGTAGATCGAATGCATGTTGTGAGCCAAAATATAAATTCTCCTGGAAACGAACATGTTAAGGAAACCTGTGGACTCGATGCAAATGAAAGTCTTAGAGTGGTGCATGATCAGGTTGATGTAAACCCTGTGGAAGCTGATGTTTCAAGTAAAAGTGCCACTTTTGAGCCCCAAAATGGTTTAAAATTTGAGACGAAAGAGGCAGCCTATTCTTTCTACCGGGAATATGCTAGATCTGTGGGATTTGGTATCACAATAAAAGCCAGTCGCCGTTCAAAAAGATCTGGGAAATTTATTGATGTGAAGATTGCATGTTCTAGATTTGGAAACAAGCGTGACTCGAGTGCAACCGTTAATTCACGCTCATGCGTAAAGACAGACTGCAAGGCTGGCATGCACATGAAAAGAACTCCGGATGAGAAATGGGTTATAAATAATATTGTGAAGGAGCATAACCATGAGATTTGTCCAGATGATTTTTACATTGCGATCAGGGGGCATAACAAGCAAGCTGGTATGGCTGCGTGTCAAAAGAAAGGTCTGCAGTTGGCTTTAGACGAGCAAGATATACGTGCAATACTTGAGCATTTTATGTACATGCAGGGTGAGAATCCAAACTTCTTTTATGCAATGGATCTAGAACATCAAAAACGTCTTAGAAATGTGTTTTGGATTGATGCAAAAGCTAGGCATGATTATAGCAGTTTTTGTGATGTTGTTTTCTTTGATACCTTTTACGTCAAAAACAAATACAGAGTTCCTTTTGCTCCAGTTATTGGAGTGAATCATCACTATCAGTTCATGCTACTTGGATGTGCATTGATTGGGTATGAAACTGCGTCAACTTTTGTTTGGTTAATGCGGACATGGCTTAAGGCAGTGGGTGGCCAAGCTCCCAAAGTAATTATTACTGACCAAGACAAAGATTTGAATGAAGCAGTTGCAGATATATTTCCTGACTCACGCCACTGTTATTGTTTGTGGCACATCTCGAGTAAGATTACTGAAAATTTAGGTTGTATTAGAGATCAAGAGGAAAATTTTATGGCAAAATTTGACAAATGCATTTACAGATCTTGGATCAATGAGCAGTTTGAAAAGAGATGGTGGAAGATGATTGATAAATTTAAACTGAGGGAGCATGAATGGGTACATTTATTGTATGAAGATCGAATAAAATGGGTCCCAACGTACATGCAGGATACATTCTTAGCTGGAATATCTACAACTAGGAGATCTGACAGTGTGGCGTCTTTCTTTGACAAGTACATGAACAGGGAAGCTACAGTTAAAGACTTTATAGAGCAGTATGATTTTTTTTTGCTAGATAGTTATCGTATGGAATCCAAAGCTGATTTTGAGACACGAAATAGAAAACCTACTCTAAGATCTCTCTCTGCTTTTGAGAAGCAAATGTCAACAGTTTATACAAATACAATCTTCGAGAAATTTCAGGTTGAGGTTGCTGGAGTTGTTCCTTGTAACTTGCAAAAGGAAAGTGAAGATGGGACAAGCATGATCTTTCGTGTTGAGGATTTTGAGAAGCATCAGAATTTTTTTGTAGCATGGAATGAAGCAAAGTTGAATATAGGTTGTTCATGTCGTTCATTTGAGTTCAGAGGCTTTCTTTGTAAACATGCTATCCTTGTTTTTCAAATGTCTGGTGTTTCCAGCATCCCTTCCCGTTACATATTGAAACGTTGGACAAAGGATGCAAAAGTAAGGCAAACTGGTGGTGAACTATCAAATAAGCTTCCCTATAGAGTACAACGTTTCAACGATCTGTGTAAACTAGCAATCAAATTGGGGGAAGAGGGGTCCCTTTCCCAAGAAGCATACAATATTGCATTTCAGGCATTAGAAACAGTATTTAAAAATTGTTGGGGTGTAAATAATTCTGTTAGAAGTGTTTCGGAGCCCAACAGTTTGGCCTTTCATGGATTTCCTGATGTTGGACAAGGGAGTTTTGGCAACGATGTGGCAAACCCATCAAAGAAAAAGAAATACAAGAAAAGAAAGGTCAGTTACTAAACTGGTGACAATCCAATGATTTAGGCTGTTCTAGATATTTGGCGCTTGAAACAGATTTCATTCATTTGCTGTAGGTATATTATGAGCCACAGGGAGTAACTAGTGGCTTGCAAGACCATTGTCAGAACACGGTAGATATTGTAAAACCATATGCCAGAATTGTTGCCAGAATTATGTGCAGCAGAATGTTGCAACTTTTGTGATATGTTTCATTCCGTGTTTTGTTTTCACAGGAACACCTGAAGTCGAGAGCGCACATCATGGATAACTGTTACGTACCTCATCAACAGAATGTGCAAGGGATGGTATGGAATATTTATAGTCCTCTATATATTTTACAACGAGAAATAAGCTTATTTATGCTTAATTACAGTCTCAAGTTAATCTCACTTTCTCAAATTGAGGATCCCACTCGGTTATCGTAGGAATTAGGTTCAAGGCGACCAAGTCTTGACGGTTATTCTGGTCCCCAACAAAGTATCCAAGGAGTGGTAAGGAATTTTCTATTTGCAACCAAACTACCAAAGTATTTATTTAGTCAAGAAGTTAAGTTTTCTTTCGTAGTTTCGTTAAAATGACAATGTTCAAGGAATGTTTTGTACTCAACATAGGGACATTTTAATTCAATTTCTCCAATCCGCGATAATTACTGTAACAATCAACAGGCAATGCAAGGACTGGTATAGTGCTAGCTGTTGAATTAACCTTGATGCTTGGAATAATCTTTCATTCGCACTGTGTTGTATTTAACTTCTATATCGTGGCTTTTTCTTTGTTTAGGCACTGTACCAATCTGCGGCAACACGAGCCAGTCAGTATGGGAACCAACATAGCGTGCAGGGACTGGTAATAAATTCTACAATTACTGCTGTCTGATCTAGTGATCTGGTTTTGTGTTAGGATGACATTATCATCTCATGGACTTCCCTTCCTGCATTCCCAGGGACAGCTTGGTTTCAGGCCACGAACCATGCCTGGGTGCTTCGATCCTCGGGAGAGTTTGCAAGACAAGGTATGCAGTGAACTACTCCGCCTTCAAAATTTTCTCCTCAGTTTCATGACAGATTATTTTGCGATGGATTTTATAATTCACACTGCAGGAACATTCCGTGGGCACAGAGGACAACAGCAGTGTACCAACTACCAAAGCATCATGATAAGCACCTACATTAGCTACAAAGATCATCAATCAATCCTTTCAAACCCACTGCGGAAAGCAGATTGTAAGAAACCTCATTCGGGTACACCTTTACCTTCCCTTTGCACCAGAAATCTTTTAATTAATTGGTTATATTTCGTATTTTTGTGTGTCAATACACAGTTGTGGAACAACATTCTTCTTTTTTACACTTTTATTTAATTTTATTATATGTGTCTAAGATGGGTCGAACGGAACTCTATCACATATCCAGGGTTAATCGTGTAGGACGGAGTTCAATGTGACCGTATCAAAAATAATAGCGTCTATTGAAAACAATAGTAATTGAGATATTTGACAAACATTATAACTTGTAAACACAAATTTTCAACATATAGATTTTTCAGATAACCATTGGAGCCTCTCAACAACTAAAATGAGTCGAATATTTGTTTAATCCTAACACTCCTCAACTCCGTTTTCAGTCATCACCCATATATCGAACAATTTACAATCTCTCTGAAGCCTCTCTGGGAGCAGACAATACATGGAAGATGCAAAGAACTTTATAGTAACCGAGAACAAAGTCCATATGTAATAGTTTTCAGCACGTAATCAACCTAAGCAACCTTATTATAATCAGGTAGTGGCAACTTGTCAAAGGTTTCAAATGCAAAGTGGAAGGACATTAATAAACATAAACATTTGGGATTTTAAAATACGCACATAATTTTTTTTTAAATAAAACAAAATAATAGACATTTAAACAAAATTACAGCAGAGTCCACTGCATTTCATTCAATAACAGAGAGAGTGAAGTAATATATATATTTTTTAAAAATGGGAAAATTTGAAATTAAAAAAAAAGAAGCGGCATAGCATATTCGCGTGTGAAGTGTGAAGTGTAAACCCATTAAAAGAGGAATAAGGACGGACTCTGCACAGAAAGTATCAAATTTTGCGTGATTTGTGTGTGTTTCTCGAATGGACGAGAAACACAACTCTACTTGTAACTATTACAAATCTCATTCCGAACCGACGCAGTCTGATCGGCCGGTCCGTGTCTACGCCGATGGGATCTACGATCTCTTCCATTTCGGCCACGCTCGCTCCCTCGAGCAAGCAAAGAAATCGTATGATTGCTCTTCTCTGTCGACACTATCCTTGTTTCCGTGTACAATTACTGTTTCTGGAATCTTTGTCTGAGAACAGTTTGCGAGTTTCTCTTTTGCTGTAATTGTTTTAGTTCCTCTCACAACCTCGTCTTTGAGAATGTTATCCCTTCATTTCGGTATTTCTCTCGCGCTTCACAATTCAATCAAATTTCTTGTTTGTTTTTATGTATATTTTTATAGAATTGCATTCTTTGTATTGTTGTTCTACTTTTGAAATCTACCTTTTCATTCTTTTTTTATTTGTTTGGTTGAATATAGTTTCTAGGTTGAATATAATTTCTAGGTTTTAGTGGCCATACCTACTTTAACATTAATGCGTGATCAAATTGAAAATTCAGGTTCCCCAACACGTATCTTCTGGTTGGATGTTGCAATGATGAAATTACTCACAAGTTCAAAGGTAAAACTGTAATGACGGAATCCGAACGGTATGAGTCTCTTCGCCATTGCAGGTAGGGCTTCTCTCACTTTTGTGAAATCCTTATCAATTTTCATTTGTGACTGCGTAAACATGTTAAATGTGGATGTCCATTATATTGAATTGTTTTCTAAAAGAACAAGACCCCCTCCTAAGGAATTGCCGAAATGTGGATTGTGTGCAACGTGAATTACATTTCAATTCTTTAATATTTCTCTTTCCACAGGTGGGTGGATGAAGTCATTCCCGATGCACCTTGGGTGATTAATCAAGAATTTCTTGACAAGCACAAGATCGATTATGTCGCCCACGATGCTCTTCCGTAAGGATATTAAGTTCACTTGTACATCCATTTATTATGTTAGTTACGAAAAAATAGGTGCATTGAAAGTTTGAAACAGTGAGCAAGCTGCTCTCCTTTCTTTCCCTTTTTCTTTTTATTGGCTGTTTTTAGCTTTTGAAGCAAAATTTCTGTTATAAATCATGTATAGCATTGGAGAGATGTGGGTATATTTATTTTCACGTTCTGTAATTGCTCTGCTTTATTGTACTAAAATTTCCTTTTTAATGCTGACTTTGGTAGCTTAAACATTCAAGCATAACATTTGAGTTTTTCTTTGCCTTTAATTTTACAGCTATGCAGATGCTAGTGGAGCTGGGAATGATGTCTATGAATTTGTATGTCTTGAGAGTTGGTTCTTTTTTCCTCTTTTCTCTCTTTTTTTTTCCTTCTTGCTGAGCAAGCTTTTGGTGATATTTGAAATTTTGAATCCTTGACCTAATGACCAGGGGTTGGGGTGCTACTGTCTCACTGGGAAAACACCCCATTATCGAGTGACAGTTTTTGAGTGTCTAATGTCTATACATTCTTAATCATTTCTTTAACGTATAATTATGCTGAGTGGACATCTATTTCAGGTAAAAAAAGCTGGGAAGTTTAAGGAAACAAAAAGAACTGAAGGAATATCTACATCTGACATTATTATGAGGATTGTAAAAGATTATAACCAGTATGTAATGCGCAACCTGGATCGGGGATATACAAGAAAAGAGCTCAATGTTAGCTATGTGAAGGTATGGGTTAAATCTGCCCCAGATCTGTCTGCTCATTTTTCTATAGGTTTTGGTTCGTACTTTGGTTCTTTGTTAGATTATTTGTGGGGTAAGTTGCCTTTTATGTCCTATCTGTAAATAGGAAAAGCGATTGAGGGTGAATATGAGGTTGAAGAAATTACAAGAGAAAGTGAAGGAACAACAAGAAAAGGTTGGTGAGTAGGTATATCTAGTTGTATGTTGTAAATATTAACTCTTAGTGACTTGTGCTTCTTTTCTCATTATTTTATCGTATATAAAATTTGCAGTTACAGTTTTATGCCTTCTAATGCTAAACGCCAGGATTCTTTTTATTTTATTTTAAATGTTATGAGCGCAAACTAGATTGAGTTATTATATATTTTCCTTTTTTCCTCTTTTCATCCTAGCGCCCTTTAGGCAATAAACTAAAGTCCATGAAAGCATGGAATCATTATGGAAAATTCAATGTGTTGGCTATATTAATTAGGAATTCTGATAGGAGGGTCATTGAAATGCCATTGTAGGTTGTGATCACTGTAGCAAAAAGTGTAATGGGACTGTTTCCTTTAAATGACCTATGTTAGCCTATTTTGACTGCGCAGATACCTAAATCAGGGTATTAATAGTGAATGAAAGTCATCATTTGTTGCTCTTCGTAGCTGCAGCTTGTATCGTGATATCGGTAAAATGGCTACTTGAATCAACAGAAGAATCTATGCACTTTGCAGTTTATTTTATAGTGATATCAGCCTTTTGACTTGGGGTAACAGTTGAGGTGGTAACAAACTGGCCTTACTGGGTCTGCAGTTCAGGCTTATATTGATAACTGTAGCTGAGTTGTTTTTTTTAAAACTGTAATTATGAATGATGTCTATTTTACTTTGAAAGTTTTCCTGATCCAACATTTTTTGTGGGAAATGTTAATAAGTTTCCTTTTTTCTGGTTTGAATAATTTTTCCTGCTGTATGACGGTATGACCAGGAGGTAGGTGAATAGTAGCAATGAGTTTTGGTTGTCGTCGGTGCTTATTGTTCGTCATTGGATGTTAAATAGATTATTGATATTGGCTTTTGGTGGACTGATTAATCTCATCCTGCTGGATGATATAAAAGCTTTATTTGATTTTGATCGGAAAATTATGAAGATTCGGTAGTTGTTATCAAAGAAATTGGCAGGTTGATTTTGGCAAAACGATGCTTCTTCATGGCTGTAGATGGTATTATTTTGGTTGAATGGAGAAAGAATAATCTCAGATGGGCTTTATGGTCAAACCAACACTGTATTTCATCCTTCCGTTGGTTGACGTTTTGATTGGGGGAGAATTTTGATAGGAAGGCAGGTATTTCTTTTCTTTGTTCTATGGGGTAGGCAAGTATTAGTCTTTTTTAGAGCCGACTGACAATACTAGAATGAAATAGCCAAGAAGAGTACTAACACTGTGGGATCAGTAGATTGTTGGAGAGTCTGGTATGAATTTTGCTTGGGGAAGGAAAAAAGAAAGATGTGTTTCATCTAGTGTCTTATTTTTCATGGCTATTATACCCTACAGTCTTGTTAACTTATCTGGAACCGTGAATGGTCGTTTCTTTTAATAGATGGTTAGATATGTTATTACTTATTATGGATGTAACGAGTACATGTAAATGTGATAACGCCTAACAGTTCGCTATGTGTTTTCTTTACTATGCCAATCTAGTTGAATAATCATCTATCCCTGGATGCCTGGGCCACTTGAGCAGGTCTGCCTGGCCATCTTTAGAATTTGATCCAGTGGAGCTTTTGTTATTTCAGTGATGATGGATAATATTGATGTAATTATCTTAAATTCTCATGTCAGATCCCAATTCACATTCTATTTGCTCAACTATTTTTCCTTATCTTCATGGGTTTTAGTTACCTATTATTTTGTTTTAGATTCAAACCGTTGCAAAAACAGCTGGTATGCATCGTAACGAGTGGGTGGAAAATGCTGATCGATGGGTTGCTGGATTTCTTGAGATGTTCGAAGAAGGATGTCATAAAATGGTGAGCCTCTATTCATGTGACATTGACACATACCTGTGTGTGCATACATTTGCACAAAGAATTATTTGTGATATATAAGTATTGTGGAACCCTGCTATTTCCTTGTTTGTTTACTTTTTTGCACCTTTACAAATAATGTGGGGTCTTCCAGGGCACGGCGATCAGGGACCGAATTCAAGAGAGGTTGAGGGGCCAGCAGTCAAGAGATCTGCTGCAAAATGGCAAGGAGGATGGCGACGAGGAAGAATTTTATTATGACGATGATGATGGTGAAGAATATTATGACGATGATGGGTATTATAGTGAGGAAGATGAAAACCAAGAGAAATGAATCTTCCTTTTCATGCCTGAATGTGGTAGGGTTAGCAAAATATGCCTTGTTTTAGTGCTTTCTTTGTGTGGAGTTGCTGCGTAGTTAACTATACAATGGCTGGGGGATGCGGATGACGTTTCGTGATATTTGCATAATAGATCGGAGCTGTTAAAAATTGCAACAGTACTAGCATGCAAGGTAATGCTGTTGGGTGGTTTTGGATTTGGTAGGGAAAATACTCGATTTCCTGCGCTAGTAGTCACTCCTATCCTATGTGGTTTGAAATATTTTTTGATTATGAAATGAGTTGGAAAATGAAATGGATTAAGAATCTCAATGTACTTTTCAGGTAATATGATACAGCCCGTCCTTGGATTAAGTTACTTTGCTATCTTCCTTGGTATTAAAATATTTTCGCAAGGGTAAAAAATTCTAAGGGCCTCTCAACACCTATATCAAACAATTTATCTGGAGCCTCTTTGGGGGAAAATATAACAATAAGCAATTCATTGAAAGTGCCAAGAAATTGATCGTAATCAACAAAAAATTCTTACTAACGCCAAAACCCTATGCGGATCAATCCATCCAAGAGTAACTCCTGGAAAGATTCCCTAGCGAGTTTCAAACTCCCGGCATCAAACACCTTTTAACTTTTGGTCCGAAGAGGTAATCAATTTAGTTATCGCCCAAATGTTGGCTTAATTGGTGTTGATGACGATGGAGAGATATCGTTATCTAGAATCCAACCACCACAGAATTGAAGCCTCTTCCTTTGTACGCCATTGAGCAGCCACCCAGTGCAATCTTTTTCATCGTCATTTGGACTTGATCTTTGGGTTGATTACCCTTTAATTATATCTTTAGTGATTGTCTGCTGTTATATTTTCCACCGCTCTAAAGAAATTGTTTGATATATGGGTGATTAATGAACGCGGAGTTGATTGCAAGAATGGTGAAATATTTTTGGAAGCCTCCAATGAACAATTGATCATAAATAATTAAACTAATAGTTAATGATATAACTTACCTGCAATGAGTAAAGTTATTGCAGATAAAATATTTTAAATAAAAAATAAAATTAACTTCTTTAATTTCAATGGGGGATTTTTTTGTCTTGCACGAAGCCACGAACACGAGAAAAGTTTTTATCTTTTCATCACATACGAAAATTGTGATACGTACTTTACTCAAATAAAAAAAAACTCTTAACAAATTTTAGTATTATACAACTCAAAATCAGCGATATAGTTCATTCCTCAGACGACAATAAAATGCATTTTTAATTATAATATTAAACTTTAGTACGGAAATATAAAACTCAGGAAACAACAAATTTTATGCCAAACCAAAATCAAGTCACAATATTAGTAAAACATCAGTAATTCAATTATACATTACAAACTAGCATTATAACAAAATCTTCAATTTTGCATATATATAGTAAGCAGTAGAACCAGCTGTATATATTATATATATATATATTATATTAATATTTTTGTTCAAGTAAATAAAGAGAGAGTCAGGCGGCAGTTAATGAGAATGAGCACACTATTTTGATGACATCAAAGATTGGCTATTTGGTTCGATTTTTCTGTTAGAATTCAAATCAAAATGAAACTCTCTTCACTCGTAAGAATTTCTTTAGAAGCACTCCGTCTGTTAATTTCTTTTCTTTAGGTACTCAGAACAAGCATTAAACCGTTGCGAAATCCCCATTTAGTACTCCTTTATTTCCCATTTTGAACCAAAACAAAAATTTCATTTTAGGAATTTCAGAAATTCAGATTGATTTTCAATTTTGCATATAGTAAGCAGTAGAACCAGCTGTATATATATATATTAATCTAAATCTAGTAATATTTTTAAGTAAACAAAGAAAGAGTCAGTTAGCATTTAATGAGAATGAGCACACTATTTCGACATGAAAGGCTGGTTATTTCCTTGCATGGCTCGACTGTATCGTCAGAAGTCAAATGAAAGTATGAAACTCTCTTCAGTATGACGACATATTTTAAAGTCTACCAGGTCTCTTAATTCCTTTTTTCTTGATTAAAAAATGTTTTCTACCTTTTTTTATTTTTTATATAAATGTTTTCTCACCTTATATATGCCTCACAGTGTGCTAATTATTTACTCATAATTAGCATTAAACGATAGGAAATCCCCATTTAGTCCTCCTCTATTTCCTAGTTTGATCTAAAACAAAAATACCATTTTAGTAATTTCAGAAATTTAGATTGAGTCTCTGGGTTGATGGCGTCATCTTTGTATGTATATAAATGTAGACGCCACTCGATGACCTTTTGTCATACATTCTCTGATTGAATCTTTTGCTTTTCTCCGCTCCCTCCGACATGGAAAAGCAAAGTAAACCTTTTGCTCTGTTTTTTGTTATCTTCCTCGTATTACCTTCCATGGTTGTTGGAGAATGCAATTGCACGTGTGATTCTGAAGAGGAAGTGAACAACAAACCAGAGGCAAGAAAGTACAAGATCGCTGCCTTCTTTTCGATCCTTGTCGCGGGTGCAGTCGGCGTTTGTCTTCCAATGTTGGGGAAAACAATCCCTGCTTTACATCCCGAAAGAGACGTTTTCTACGTGATCAAAGCATTCGCGGCTGGGGTAATATTGGCCACTGGATTTATTCACGTTCTTCCAGATGCCTTTGAGAGCCTGACGAATCCCCGTTTGGGTGAAAATCCATGGCAGGATTTTCCCTTTACAGGGTTCGTTGCGATGGTGTCCTCCATGGGGACTTTGATGATTGATGCTTTTGCCACTACTTATTTCAAAAAGTCCCACTTCAACAACTCTCAAGCAGTGAATCAATCTGTGAATAATGGTGATGAGGAGAACGTTGCGGGTCATGTTCATGTTGATACTCATGCCACTCATGGTCATTCTCATGGACCTGTTGAGTCTGGATCTTCCGATGTTCTTATTCGACACCGAGTAATCGCACAGGTAATTATTATGTCTTGAATTGATTGATCGTGTGAAAGTAAAATTAGATTGAATTCGAATAATTAATTTGTCAAGTCAAACTTTTATCTTCTTTCAAACTTTGAAACCAATTAAATTAAGCATGATTTTTTTTTTCTTCTTGATGTGTTAATATCTGCCACTGTTGGGATGAGTATGATTCAAGGTATCGCGGTAACATATGAGCATTCGTATAATATCCGCTCTTTCAATCTAAAGAGATTACGAGTTCGAATAGAAGAGGTGGGATAATTCCATCCTACGGAAGGATAGGAAAGTACCCGAAAAGCGAACAAAATATCTCGACGCATCAACATCAGATTTCAACAGTTTGATTGATATAAATTTGGGTTTGATATTTCAGGTCTTGGAGTTGGGAATTGTGGTGCACTCTGTAATAATCGGAATATCACTGGGTGCTTCGGAGAGTCCAAGCACAATTAGGCCACTTGTTGCTGCACTATCCTTTCACCAATTCTTTGAAGGCATGGGACTTGGTGGATGCATTACTCAGGCCAAATTCAATGCCAGATCTGTTGCAATCATGGCACTATTCTTCTCCCTAACAACGCCTACTGGGATTCTAATTGGCATTGGAATATCAAGTGTGTACAATGAGGATAGTCCAAATGCACTCATTGTTGAAGGCATATTCAACTCTGCCTCTGCTGGAATCTTGATTTACATGGCACTCGTCGACCTTCTGGCAGCTGATTTCATGAGTCCAAAGATGCAAAACAGTGGGAAACTTCAGTTGAGTGCAAACATGTCGCTTCTTCTTGGGGCTGGTCTAATGTCCCTAATAGCCAAGTGGGCTTGACTTTTTTTTTTTGGGGTTTTTATATACTTGTGGAGATATCAGTTTGATCTCTTCCCTGATGAGTCATATTATAAAACCTTCTTGTGATCTTACTTTTATAGTGGCTCTAACATAGTATGAACATTGGTCGTCTCAAAAGGATTGATGGTAGCATACTATACGTAAAAGGCAATAAAATATTAAATATTGTTTTGGTGGAAAGTCATGAGTAGGAATTTACATGTGAAATCAGGACACGAGTACAAATTTATTCGTAGAACATTGTAGCGACTGATGAGTTCTACTCGCCGCCTTCTTCATGGAAAGATTTTCACTAGTTGTGAATGATAAATATATTCATTATTACTAGTTTAGGATTTCCAGCTAAGATCTGGGTTTTGGATTATTTATTTTTATTTTAAAAACCAAATGAAAAAAGAAATTAAGATAAAGGCATTGAGACATGAGATAGGTAATTATAAAAGAAATCGCAAACTCTAAGTTCTCATAATATTTTATTATTTGTTTAGTTTTGGTTAAGATGGATTCTAACACAACTTTTTTGAATAAATGGTAGAGGATGAAGCTCAAACTTGAGATTCGGATTATATACATTCAGCTCGCTATCTAAGTTACTCGAAATTTATGGATAAAAATATTTTGAATTTATTTTATAGCACGAATGTGATGTTGTATCTTTAGCGGGTTTTCACAATGTCAAGTTCATTTTTAGGACGACAATAAACAAATTTTCAATTAGAATTTATCATTTTTGACGAAACATTAAAACTTAGGAACCAACGTATTTGATACCAAACAAAAAAAATACGGTCTATTGAGTCATTGCATGTTGTGGTGGTACCCAAATTAAAATCAAATAACAATTAGGGTGGATATTTTTCACCCACTAAGGTATTGTATGTTATGGGCATGAAAAATACATCCGGAAAGTCTGGGCCTCAATTTATTTCAAAAAAAATAATCTTACTTCTCTCACTCGAATCCATAACTCTTTTATGATGAAAGAGTGAGTAGTGAGTACCCAAGTTTTTATATAGAGCAATACTTGATTTCAGCAATAGTTGAATTATTTGACAAACAGACACTGATAGACACCATACTTTTAATCCTTCCAGATCAGCTCTCGGTGTGCAGCATCTCACGATCTAGGGATTTGTCTACAGCTTAAAGACAAACCATGATTTGATCTATTGCCATCAGTCTTGGTTTGGGGTTGTTATCTTGGATGATTCCTTGTTGAAAGTGCAATGTTCCCCACTTTGAAGCACTCCAAAAATTTTAATTGGATCACATCTATATTACATATAATTAGGTCTCACTTACTTACTCATATTAGTAAAATACGTCTTTCAATAAAATTATATAATTAAAATACATCTTTCAATACAATTTTTTTCACTTTCCATACTCCAAATATCAAATATTATCTCTTTCATACTTTTCTACCATTTTTGATTCTTTTTTCTACCATTCTATACATTTTTCAATACAAATTTTTCAAATCAATAATATATCTACACACTCCAAAATTTTCAACAATTCAAATTATTGCACCATTGCACTTGCTGCTCACTTTGTTGCGAAGTTGGTGATGCAGCAACGGTGCTCAGGTGTCTGGATTTCATATGCTCCGAGGGTTCATTCAAACCAAAACTTATGTTCATTCTCACATTTAATCAAACATACAAATTTTTTTCTTTAAACTCATTTCCTCTTCTCTATTCTCCCCTCTCAGTAAGCTCATTCTCAGTTCATTTTAAATTCTTATTCCGATCTTAAATTCACTCTCAACCAAACGTGGATTTTCTTTTTTTAACTTGAGGGGTGTCTTTTTGCTTTGGCAGGGCCTCTTGTACCGTGTGATGGTTATGTCCATCGTATTTGAAGTGTGTTTTTTTTTTCAATCTATGAATAAAGTTCCAGGTCCTCAACCTGGTTTTACAAAAAAAATAAAATAAAATCTAATAAAATTTGCATGGCACTCTTTAGTCATTTAAATCAAACGAATTCTTTATTGTTTATTTCCAATCAGGCTTTTAACCCTCGAACATATTTTTCTTTTCTATTTAACTGGCTTGTAGCCATTGTATCAGCTACTGACGAATTGATTGCGTGATATATATTCTTCTAATCTTCCACTTCTTATCTGCTTCTTCATCTTCACTAAGATACACTATAATACAATTTTGCATATAGTAGAACTGCGAACAAGGTGGTAGATTTTTAAGTCACTAAAGAGAGAGTCAGCCGTCAAATGAGAATGAACACACATTTTCTACGTCTGAGAATGAACTCACTTTTTCTACATTGATCAAGCTTGGTTGTTTCCTTGCATGGTTTCACTTTGCTTTTAGAACATATTAGTGTATATAATCATGAGTTTGTTTAAAATATATTACACGTGTAATATATCTAGTGATTTAGTTGGTTATTAGGTGTTGATTACTAAGTGAGTTAGTTAGCTGGCTAGTTATGCCTGTGGGTACACATGTTTCATCGTTCTATTATTTATAGGTGATGCTTCTTTAAATGACCTATGTTAGCCTATTTTGACTGCGCAGATACCTAAATCAGGGTATTAATATTAATAGTGAATGAAAGTCATCATCTGTTGCTCTTCGTAGCTGCAGCTTGTATCGTGATATCCGTAAAATGGCTACCTGAATCAACAGAAGAATCTATGCTCTTTGCAGTTTATTTTATAGTGATATCAGCCTTTTGGCTTGAGGTAACAGTTGAGGTGGTAACAAACTGGCCTTACTGGGTCTGCAGTTCAGGCTTCTAATGATAACTGTAGCTGAGTTGTTTTTTTTTTAAACTCTAATTATGAATGATGTCTATTTTACTTTGAAAGTTTTCCCGATCCAACATTTTTTGTGGTAAATGTTAATAAGTTTCCTTTTTTCCGGTTTGAATAATTTTTCCTGCTGTATGACCAGGAGGTAGGTGAATAGTAGCAATGAGTTGTGGTTGTCATCGGTGCTTATTGTTCGTCATTGGATGTTAAATAGATTATTGATATTGGCTTTTGGTGGACTGATTAATCTCATCCTGCTTGATGATATAAAAGCTTTATTTGATTTTGATTGGAAAATTATGAAGATTCCGTAGTTGTTATCAAAGAAATTGGCAGGTTGATTTTGGCAAAACGATGCTTCTTCATGGCTGTAGATGGTATTATTTTGGTTGAATGGAGAAAGAAGAATCTCAGGTGGGCTTTATGGTCAAACCAACACTGTATTTCATCCTTCCGTTGGTTGACGTTTTGATTGGGGGAGAATTTCGATAGGAAGGCAGGTATTTCTTTTCTTTGTTCTATGGGGTAGGTAAGTGTTAGTCTTTTTTAGAGCCGACTGACAATACTAGAATGAAATAGCCAAGAAGAGTACTAACACTGTGGGATCAGTAGATTGTTGGAGAGTCTGGTATGAATTTTGCTTGGGGAAGGAAAAAAGAAAGATGTGTTTCAACTAGTGTCTTATTTTTCATGGCTATTATACCCTACAGTCTTGTTAACTTATCTGGAACCGTGAATGGTCGTTTCTTTTAATAGATGGTTAGATATGTTATTACTTATTATGGATGTAACGAGTACATGTAAATGTGATAACGCCTAACAGTTCGCTATGTGTTTTCTTTACTATGCCAAACTAGTTGAATAATCATCTATCCCTGGATGCCTGGGCCACTAGAGCAGGTCTGCCTGGCCATCTTTAGAATTTGATCCAGTGGAGCTTTTGTTATTTCTGTGATGGTGGATAATATTGATGTAATTATCTTAAATTCTCATGTCAGATCCCAATTCACATTCTATTTGCTCACCTATTTTTCCTATCTTCATGGGTTTTAGTTACCTATTATTTTGTTTTAGATTCAAACCGTTGCAAAAACAGCTGGTATGCATCGTAACGAGTGGGTGGAAAATGCTGATCGATGGGTTGCTGGATTTCTTGAGATGTTTGAAGAAGGATGTCATAAAATGGTGAGCCTCTATTCATGTGACATTGACACATACCTGTGTGTGCATACATTTGCACAAAGAATTATTTGTGATATATAAGTATTGTGGAACCCTGCTATTTGCTTGTTTGTTTACTTTTTTGCACCCTTACAAATAATGTGGGGTCTTCCAGGGCACGGCGATCAGGGACCGAGTTCAAGAGAGGTTGAGGGGCCAGCAGTCAAGAGATCTGCTGCAAAATGGCAAGGAGGATGGCGACGAGGAAGAATTTTATTATGAAGATGATAATTATTACGATGATGATGGTGAAGAATATTATGACGATGATGGGTATTATAGTGAGGAAGATGAAAAACAAGAGAAATAAATCTTCCTTTTCATGCCTGAATGTGGTAGGGTTAGCAAAATATGCCTTGTTTTAGTGCTTTCTTTGTGTGGAGTTGCTGCGTAGTTAACTATACAATGGCTGGGGGATGCGGATGACGTTTCGTGATATTTGCATAATAGATCGGAGCTGTTAAAAATTGCAACAGTACTAGCCTGCAAGGTAATGCTGTTGGGTGGTTTTGGATTTGGTAGGGAAAATACTTGATTTCCTGCGCTAGTAGTCACTCCTATCCTATGTGGTTTGAAATATTTTTTGATTATGAAATGAGTTGGAAAATGAAATGGATTAAGAATCTCAATTTACTTTTCAGGTAATATGATACAGCCCGTCCTTGGATTAAGTTACTTTGCTATCTTCCTTGGTATTAAACTATTTTCGTAAGGGTAAAAAATTCCAAGGGCCTCTCAACACCTATATCAAACAATTTATCTGGAGCCTCTTTGGGGGAAAATATAACAGGCCGAGAAATTCATTGAAAGTGTCAAGAAACTGATCGTAATCAACAAAAAAATTCATACTAACGCCAAAAACCTATGCGGATCAACCCATCCACGAGAAACTCCTGAAAAATTCCCTAGTGAGTTTGGAACTCCCGACATCAAACACCTTTTAACTTTTGGTCCGAAGAGGTCATTAACCAAGTTATTGCCCAAATGTTGGCTTAATTTGTGTTGATGGTGATGGAGAGATGATCGTTATCTAGAATCCAACCACCACAGAATTGAAGCCTCTTCCTTTGTACGCCATTGAGCAGCCACCCAGTGCAATCTTTTTCATCGGCATTTGGACTTGCTCTTTGGGTTGATTGCCATCAATTTCTTTAATTATATCTTTAGTGATTGTCTGCTGTTCCATTTCCCCCCTTTGAAAAGAAATTGTTTGATATATGGGTGATTAATGAACGCGGAGTTGATTGCAAGAATGGTGAAATATTTTTGGAAGACTCCAATGAACAATTGATCATAAATAATTAAACTAATAGTTATAATGATATAACTTACCTACAACGAGTCAAGTTATTGCAGAAAAATTATTTTAAATAAAAAATAAAATAAAATTTTAATTTCAATGAGGAATTCTTTTGTCTTGCACGAACACGAGAAAAGTGTTTCATCACATACGAAAATTGTGATACGTACTTTACTCAAACAAAACTCTTATCAAATTTCAGTTTTATACAACTCAAAATCAGCGATATAGTTGATGGCGTCATCTTTGTATGTATAAAAGTAGACACCACTCAATGACCTTTTGTCATACATTCTCTGATTCAATCTTTTGCTTTTCTCCACTCCCTCCGATCATGGAAAAGCAAAGTAGACTTCTTGCTCTGTTTTTTGTTCTCTTCCTCGTATTACCTTCAATGGTTGTTGGAGAATGCAATTGCACGTGTGATTCTGAAGAGGAAGTGAACAACAAACCAGAGGCAATAAAGTACAAGATCGTTGCCTTCTTTTCGATCCTCGTCGAGGGTGCAGTCGGGGTTTGTCTTCCAATGTTGGGGAAAACAATCCCTGCTTTACATCCCGAAAGAGACGTTTTCTACGTGATCAAAGCATTCGCGGTTGGGGTTATATTGGCGACTGGGTTTATTCACGTTCTTCCAGATGCTTTTGAGAGCTTGACGAATCCCCGTTTGGGTGAAAATCCATGGCAGGATTTTCCCTTTACAGGGTTCGCTGCGATGGTGTCCGCCATGGGGACTTTGATGATTGATGCTTTTGCCACTACTTATTTCAAAAAGTCCCACTTCAACAACTCTAAAGCCGTGAATCAATCTGTGAATTATGTTGATGAGGAGAACGTTGCGGGTCATGTTCATGTTCATACTCATGCCACTCATGGTCATTCTCATGGACCTGTAGAGTCTGGATCTTCTGATGTTCTTATTCGACACCGAGTAATCGCACAGGTAATTATTAAGTCTTGAATTGATTGATCGTGTGAAAGTAAAATTAGATTGAATTCGAATAATTAATTTGATAAGTCAACTTTTATCTTCTTTCAAACTTTGAAACCAATTAAATTAAGCATGATTTTTTTTTTTCTTCTTGATGTGTTAATATCTGTCACTGTTGGGATGAGTATGATTCAAGGTATCGCGGTAACATATGGGCATTCGTATAATATCCGCTCTTTCAATCTAAAGAGATTACGAGTTCGAATAGAAGAGGCGGGATAATTTCATCCTATGGAAGGATAGGAAAGTACCCGAAAAACGAACAAAATATCTCGAGGCATCAACGTCAGATTTCAACAGTTTGATTGATATAAATTTGGGTTTGATATTTCAGGTCTTGGAGTTGGGGATTGTGATGCACTCTGTAATAATTGGAATATCAGTGGTGCTCCGGAGAGTCCAAGCACAATTAGGCCACTTGTTGCTGCACTATCCTTTCACCAATTCTTTGAAGGCATGGGACTTGGTGGGTGCATTACTCAGGCTAAATTCAAGGCCAGATCTGTTGCAATCATGGCACTATTCTTCTCCCTAACAACGCCTGTTGGGATTCTAATTGGCATTGGAATATCAAGTGTGTACAATGAGGATAGTCCAAATGCACTCATTGTTGAAGGCATATTAAACTCTGCCTCTGCTGGAATCTTGATTTACATGGCACTCGTCGACCTTCTGGCAGCTGATTTCATGAGTCCAAAGATGCAAAACAGTGGGAAACTTCAGTTGGGTGCAAACATGTCGCTTCTTCTTGGGGCTGGTCTAATGTCCCTAATAGCCAAGTGGGCTTGACTTTTTTTTTTTTTTTGGTTTTTATATACTTGTGGAGATATCAGTTTGATCTCTTCCCTGATGAGTCATATTATAAAACCTTCTGGTGATCTTACTTTTATAGTGGCTCTAACAGCATATGCAATAGTTAAAATTCGTGAATTTCATTTTTATCACACAAAAATTTAAATTACACACATCTCCTAATACAGTCACATAATCAAACTAACATTATTACAAAATCTTCAATTTTGCACATTTAGCAAGCAGTAGAACCAGCTGTATATATTATTTTATATGTGTATATATATATATATATATATATATATATTAAGTAAACAAAGAGAGCGTCAGTCCGCAGTTAATCAGAACGAGCACACTATTTTGATGACATCAAAGATTGGCTATTTCCTCGCATGGTTCGATATTTTTAAGTAAACAAAGAATATTTTTTTTAAGTAAACAAAGAGAGAGTCAGCCCGCAGTTAATCAAAATGAGTACACTATTTTGATGACATCAAAGATTGGCTATTTCCTCGCACGATTCGATTTTGCTGTTGGAATTGAAATCAAAATGAAACTCTCTTTACTTGTAAGAATTTCTTTAGACGTACTCGGTGTTGGGGTAAATTTTCCAACAAAGAGAGAGTAAGCCCGCAGTTAATCAGAATGAGCACACTATTTTGATGACATTAAAGATTGGCTATTTCCTCGCACGGTTCGATTTTGCTGTTGGAATTGAAATCAAAATGAAACTCTCTTCACTCGTAAGAATTTCTTTAGAGGTACTTGATGTTGGGGTCAATTTTCCAATAAAGAGAGAGTCAGCCCGCAGTTAATCAGAATGAGCACACTATTTTGATGACATCAAAGATTGGCTATTTCCTCGCCCGGTTCGATTTTTTTAGGTAAACAAAGAATTTCTTTTTTTAAAGTAAATAAAGAGAGAGTCAGCCCGTAGTTAATCAGAATGAGCACACTATTTTAATGACATCGAAGATTGGCTATTTCCTCGCACGGTTCGATTTTGCTGTTGGAATTCAAATCAAAATGAAACTCTCTTCACTCGTATGAATTTCTTTAGACGTACTCGGTGTTGGGGTAAATTTTCCAACAAAGTGAGAGTTAGCCCGCAGTTAATCTGACTGAGCACACTATTTTGATGACATCAAAGATTGGATATTTCCTCGCACGGTTCGATTTTGCTGTTGGAATTCAAATCAAAATGAAACTCTCTTCACTCGTAAGAATTTCTTTAGACGTACTCGGTGTTTGGGTAAATTTTCCAACAAAGAGAGAGTCAGCCCGCAGTTAATCGAAATGAGTACACTATTTTGATGACATCAAAGATTGGCTATTTCCTCGCACGGTTCGATTTTGCTATTGGAATTCAAATCAAAATGAAACTTTCTTCACTCGTAAGAATTTCTTTAGACGTTCTCGGTGTTGGGGTAAATTTTCCAACAATCAAGGTCAACGATTGATCGTTTTGCAAGATGAAATCGAGCACCTACTTGGAAAGAAAAGATGTCGTATGAACTAGTTTAACTTGGGAACATCGGTATGGTGCCTGTCAAATAAGCTCGGGCGTGAGAATTAGTATGGAGTTTGTAGATAAAGTTGTAAGATAAAATGATTTGCGGATGATGTAAGTGAGGGAGTGATTCTTAGAGAGATAAGTAGGTGGAACAGAAAAAATGTCCTCTTAAGTGAGCATATTTAAGGTATTTATAGACAATTATAAGTCATGTGAAAATACTAAATTACCCTAACTTAAGTCGTCTTACATTAAAAGTCGTACCGTCATACTCATCGTACGAGAATAAAAGACTTGATTAACTAAACCAATTATTACATTGATAAATAACGGTCGTAACGATTAGTTTGTACCACTTACTATGGTACTAATAAAATGATTTATCATGCTAATTATTAATTGTTGTACTATTATAGATGGTGATAGTGGTACCAATTATGATAGCATATATGTATGCTAAAGTTAAATCAAAATAAATTTACTTGAACCACTCGTTAATGTCGAGCTGATTATGTCATACCGATGCCTTGTAACCTGGGCCTGTAAACTACTACATAATTTGTTTAAAAAAAACAAATGGATCGTGACCCAATATATGACGTAAACATGACTCGAAATGTAACATCATAATTTTTAACCATAACATTCGGGTCTATTAATTTCTTATTTTTTCTTTTTTTAGTTAATTAAAATATTTTCTCACCTATACTTCTTAATGTACTAATTATTTACGTACTCAGAACAAGCATTAAACCATTGCGTTTGTACTCCTTTATTTCCCATTTTGAACCAAAACAAAAATTCCATTCTAGGAATTTCAGAAATTTAGATTGATTTCAATTTTGCATAGAGTAGGTAGTAGAACTAGCTGTATATATTATATTAAAAATATTAATCTAAATCTATTAATATTTTTTAAGTAAACAAAGAAAGAGTCAGTTAGCAGTAAATGAGAATGAGCACACTATTTTGTCATCAAAGGTTGGTTATTTCCTTGCATGGCTCGACTGATATCGTTAGAATTCAAATGAAACTCTCTTCAGTATGACGACATATTTTAACGTCTATCAGGTCCCTTAATTCCTTTTTTCTTGATTAAAATATTTTCTCACCTTATATATGCTTCACAGTGTGCTAATTATTTACTCACAATTATCATTAAACGATAAGAAATCCCCATTTAGTCCTCCTCTATTTCCTAGTTTGATCTAAAACAAAAATACCATTTTAGTAATTTCAGAAATTTAGATTGAGTCTCTGGGTTGATGGCGTCATCTTTGTATGTATAAATGTGGACACTACTCATTGACCTTTTGTCATACATTCTCTGATTCAATCTTTTGCTTTTCTCCACTCCCTCCGATCATGGAAAAGCAAAGTAGACTTTTTGCTCTGTTTTTTGTTCTCTTCCTCGTATTACCTTCCATGGTTGTTGGAGAATGCAATTGCACGTGTGATTCTGAAGAGGAAGTGAACAACAAACCAGAGGCAAGAAAGTACAAGATCGCTGCCTTCTTTTCGATCCTTGTCGCGGGTACAGTCGGCGTTTGTCTTCCAATGTTGGGGAAAACAATCCCTGCTTTACATCCCGAAAGAGACATTTTCTATGTGATCAAAGCATTCGCGGCTGGGGTTATATTGGCGACTGGGTTTATTCACGTTCTTCCAGATGCTTTTGAGAGCCTGACGAATCCCCGTTTGGGAGAAAATCCATGGCAGAATTTTCCCTTTACAGGTTTCGTCGCGATGGTGTCCGCCATGGGGACTTTGATGATTGATGCTTTTGCCACTACTTATTTCAAAAAATCTCACTTTAAGAACTCTCAATCTGTGAATAATGGTGATGAGGAAAAGGTTTCGGGTCATGAAGGTCATGTTCATGTTCATAGTCATCCTACTCATGGTCATTCTCATGGATCTGTAGAGTCTGGATCTTCTGATGTTCTTATTCGACATCGAGTAATCGCACAGGTAATTATTAAGTCTTGAATTGATTGATCGTGTGATAGTAAAATTAGATTGAATTTGTATAATTAATTTGAAAAGTCAACTTTTATCTTCTTTCAAACATTCAAACCAATTAAATTCATCATGATTTTTTCTTCTTCTTGATGTTAAATTCATCATGATTTTTTCTTCTTCTTGATGTGTTAGTATACGTCACTACTGTTGGGATGAGTATGATTCTAGGTATCGTGGGTCAATATGAAAATTCGTATTATATTTGCTCTTTCAATCTAGAGAGGTTATGAGTTCAAATAGAAGAGGCGGATTAATTTCATCTGCAGCAGGAGTATAGGAAAATAAGTATAGGAAAATATTCGAAAAGCGCACAAAATATCTCGAATACAAAAATCGCATCCACATCATATTTCAGTAGTTTGATTATAGGAAAATAAGTATAGGAAAATATTCGAAAAGCGCACAAAATATCTCGAATACAAAAATCGCATCCACATCATATTTCAGTAGTTTGATTGATATAAATTTGGGTTCGATATTTCAGGTTTTGGAGTTGGGGATTGTGGTGCACTCTGTAATAATCGGAATATCAGTGGGTGCTTCAGAGAATCCAAGCACAATTAGGCCACTCGTTGCTGCACTATCCTTTCACCAATTATTCGAAGGCATGGGACTTGGTGGGTGCATTACTCAGGCCAAATTCAAGGCCAGATCTGTTGCAATAATGGCACTATTCTTCTCCCTAACAACGCCTGCTGGGATTCTAATTGGCATTGGAATATCAAGTGTGTACAATGAGGATAGTCCAAATGCACTCATTGTTGAAGGCATATTCAACTCTGCCTCTGCTGGAATCTTGATTTACATGGCACTTGTTGACCTTCTGGCGGCTGATTTCATGAGTCCAAAGATGCAAAACAGTGGGAAACTTCAGTTGGGTGCAAACGTGTCGCTTCTTCTTGGGGCTGGTCTAATGTCCCTAATAGCCAAGTGGGCTTGACTCTCTTTTTTTTTTTTGGTTTTTATATACTTGTGGAGAGTGGAGAGTGGAGAGTGGAGATATCAGTTTGATCTCTTCCCTGTGCATTATTGATGAGTCATATCATAAAACCTTCTTGTGATCTTACTTTTACAGTGGCTGTAACATAGCATGAACAATGTTACATTGGTTGTCTCGAAAGGATTGATGGTAGCATACTCTATGTAGAAGGCAATAAAATATTAAATATTGTTTTGGTGGAAAGTCATGAGATAGGTAATAATAAAAGAAATCGCAAACTCCAAGTTCTCATAATATTTTATTATTTGTTTAGTTTTCGTGAGGATGGATCCAACAAAACTTTTTTGAACAAGTGGTGGAGGATGAGGCTGAAACTTGAGCTTGGATTCAGCTCGCTAGTTAAGCTATTTGAAATTCATGGATAAAGTATTTTGAATTTACTATATGATACAAATGTGATATTGTATCTTTAGCGGGTTTTCACAATGTCAGGTTCAATTTTAGGACGATAATAAATAAACTTTCAATTATAATTTATACGATATTTGAGTCATGGCAGGTTGTGGTTATACCCAAATTAAAATTAAATAACAACTAGGGTGGTTATTTTCCACCCACTAAGGTATTGTACGTTATGGGCATGAAAAATACACCCGGTGAGTCTGGCCCAAATCTGCACATATATTTTTTTTTTAAAAAAAAAACTCTCCTCTCACTCGAATCCATAACTTTTTTATGATGAAAGTGGGACTACCCAAGTTTTTATACAGACTAATATTTTATTCAGCAATAATTGAATTATTTGATAAACACACACTGATAGACACCATACTTTTGATCATTACGCAGCTTCCAGATTAGGTCTCGGTGTGCAACATCTCACGATCTAAGGATTTGTCTACAGCTTGAAGACAAACCTTGATTTGCTCTGTTGCTATGAGTCTTGGTTTTGGGTTGTTATCTTGGATCAGTTAATGTGTTGGGCCTTTTATGAATTTTTTCTTGAAAGTGTAATGTTTTCCCACTTTAAAGCACTCTAAAATTTCAATTGAATCGCACCTATATTACACACAAATACACAATTAGATTTCATTTATTTATCAACGTCAGTAAAACACGTCTCTTAATACAATCATATCAATAAAACACATATTTCGATATTATTTTTTTTCACTTTCCATTTATCAACCTTCCAAATTTCAAACATCAATATCATATATCTCATACTTTTCTACAATTTTTTACTTTTCTCTATCATTCTACACATTTTTTAATACAATTTTTTCAAATCAATAATATCTCTACACACTCCAAAATTTCCAACACTTCAAATTAGTGCACCATCACACTTGCTAATAGTGCTCACTTTGTTGGGAAGTCGGCAATGCAGCAACGGTGCTCAAGTGTCTGGATTTCATATGCTCCAGGGGTTCTTATGGTATTATCCATAGAGAAACACAGGGACTCTAAACTACACTTCGATGTTTTTCGTACTCTCGTAGGTGGGTCATATCCTGCTGCTTTAGATATTTTCCTGCATTTGATTGGAGAGAATAACATGTGAGTCAAGCGAATGAGCTTTCTCTTGGCTTATAAGCTCTATTATCTACATGGGTAGAATAATTTTTTTTAAATGATAAATTTAACCTTCATTAAATCTCATATAAAATTATCAATTTATTATAAAAGGGTAATACAATCTTTTTATTTACATTACAATTCATTCAAATCAAAAGTTATGTTCATTCTTAATTTCTTACATTCAATCAAACATACAAAAATTTATCTTTAAACTCATTCACTACTCTCTATTCTCTCCTCTCAATAAACTCATGCTCAGCTCATCTTAACCTTTAATTCCGCCTTAAGTTCACTCTCAACCAAATGCGGAATTTGTTTTTTTAGCTTGAGAGGTGTTTTTTGCTATGGCAGGGCCTCTCGTACCGTGTGATGGTTATGTCCATCGTGATGGTTAAAGTGTATTGTTTTTTCAATCTCTCAATGAATTCTTTATTGTAGTCTCTAGTCATTTAAAACAAACGAATTCTTTATTGTTTATTTCCAATGAGGCTTTTAGCCCTCGAACATATATTTCTTTTCTATTTAACTGGCTTGTAGCCGTTGTATCAGATACTGACGAATTGATTGCGTGATATTCTTCTAGTCTTCCACTTCTTATCTACTTCTTCATCTTCTTTTAGAATCATCAATGCCTTCTGACACTAAGATTCACTATAATACAATTTTGCATATAGTAGAACTACGAACAAGGTGATAGATTTTCATTATTGATATTTTTAAGTCAACAAACAGAGAGTCAGCCGTCGAATGAGAATGAACACACTTTTTTCCTACATCTGCATTCGAACACACTTTTTCTACATCAAAGCTTGGTTGTTTCCTTGCATGGTTTTACTTTGCTTTTAGAACACAAATGCAAGTCGTCTCTAAAGTCTTCACTAATGTCGACATAGTCGGCTGTCACCTGTCACTGGAACGGATGGGTTTGTCAAAGTCTACTCTTTCCCTTGCAGTATAATTAGCATAAAGCGAGTATGAAACCCCTCTGTAGTCCTTCAACGCCTTTATTTGATCTAAGACAAAATACCCTTTCAGTATTTTTAGAAATTTAGATGGGATTAGTTTTCAGTTTTTACAGTTTTACTCGGAAACACAAACAAGACTCTTAAGACTATCACTTTCACTATCATCAATGTAAATCATCTTCGTATATAGATACCACTCGATGCTCGTCTTCACTGCCCTTTCATATATTCTCTAATTGGGTTTTTATTTTTTCCGCTCTTTGATCATGGAAAAGCAGAGACTTATTGCTCTGTTTTGTGTTATGTTCCTCGTACTGCCTTCCATGGTTGTTGGAGAATGCAATTGCACGTGTGATTCTGAAGAGGAAGTGAACAACAAACCAGAGGCAAGAAAGTATAAGATCGCTGCCTTCTTTTCGATCCTTGTTGCGGGTACAGTCGGGGTTTGTCTTCCAATGTTAGGGAAAACAATCCCTGCTTTACATCCCGAAAGAGATGTTTTTTATGTGATCAAAGCATTCGCTGCTGGAGTTATATTAGCTACTGGGTTCATCCATGTTCTTCCCGATGCTTTTGAGAGCTTGACGAATCCCCGTTTGAGTGAAAATCCATGGCAGAATTTTCCCTTTACAGGGTTTGTTGCGATGGTGTCTGCCATGGCGTCTTTGATGATTGATGCTTTTGCCACTACTTATTTCAAAAGGTCCCACTCCAACAACTCTCAAGCCGTGAATCAATCTGTGAATAATGGCGATGAGGAGAAGGTTTCAGGTCATGAAGGTCATGTTCATGTTCATACTCATGCTACTCATGGTCATTCTCATGGATCAGTAGAGTCTGGATCTTCTGATGTTCTTATTCGACACCGCGTAATTGCTCAGGTAATAAATTGATTGTGTGAATTAAATATTAGATTCAATTCGTTTAATTAATTTAAAAAGTCAACTTTTCTCTTCTTCCAAATATTGACACCCATTAAATTAATCATGGTTTTTTCTTCTTCTTCTTCATGTGTTGATATCTGTCACTAATGGGATAAGTATGATTCAAGGTTACACTGGGTGTGGATGCGATTTTTGCATCCAAGGCATTCTTTGTTTTGGGTTCTCTTTGCACGGATTCTCCCCACTCTTCTAAACTAAAGAGGTTTATACAAATGAGAGAAGTTCGAGGCGAGATAATTTTTTGAAATAAAACCGTGCGTGAAATACCATTGAGAGGGAGCAATACCCAATATGCAAAAATCGCATCTACATCGGGTTTTAGTTTTGATTTATGTAATTTGGGTTCGATATTTCAGGTTTTGGAGTTGGGGATTGTGGTGCACTCTGTAATAATCGGAATATCACTGGGTGCTTCAGAGAATCCAAGCACAATTAGGCCACTCGTTGCTGCACTATCCTTTCACCAATTCTTCGAAGGCATGGGACTTGGTGGGTGCATTACTCAGGCCAAATTCAAGGCCAGATCTGTTGCAATAATGGCACTATTCTTCTCCCTAACAACGCCTGCTGGGATTCTAATTGGCATTGGAATATCAAGTGTGTACAATGAAGATAGTCCAAATGCACTCATTGTTGAAGGAGTATTCAACTCTGCCTCCGCCGGAATCTTGATTTACATGGCACTTGTTGACCTTCTAGCAGCCGATTTCATGAGTCCCAAGATGCAAAACAGTGGGAAACTTCAGTTGGGTGCAAACGTGTCGCTTCTTCTTGGGTCTGGTCTAATGTCCCTAATAGCCAAGTGGGCTTGACTGTTGTTTATTTTAGTTTCTATATATTTCGTCAAGAAAATAAACAGTGGTCCTTAAAGTGAGATGTCGCTTTTATCTATTGCCTGTACTGTACATTCATTGTCGATGAGTCGTATCATCTAATAGAACCTTGGATCTTTCATAGTGTGTGAACGATATTGCATTACTTGTCTTAGAAAATAAAAGATTGATGTTAAATGCTTTGTATTTGCTTGTTCTCTACTAGCCTCCTCCTTTGACTATATGCATAAATAGTAATACATAGCCCATAGAATAACTGGAATTCTGTGGGAAAGCAAACCATTTATTGAATTCTTCATCAAGTTGGGATGACTTTAAAAAGTTTGAAGTCGGAATACGAAACTGTGTACTCTGTGAGCATCTCTCCAACAATCATACGTAAAATGAGTTTTCAAAATATAATATACATACTCAAAAAGTAGTTTATATATTTATTTATAAGCTCTCGAAACTCTTTCATTCCAACAATGGTTTCTAAATTAACCAACTCACTTTTACTCTCTCAAAAATATGCAAACTCACCCTCTCTCCTACTTTTGTATATTTGGAAACTCAAATGAAAGGATGCATATTTACATGCCCATCTACATTCCTTGTTGGAATGAAAAAAATTAAAAAATGAGTACGCATTTTGATAGTTATAATTTTACATACTCATATGCATCATTTGTCCGGGTTGTCCTTAGAAACTCATGCCATTCGATGTTTCCCATCAAAACTAATGATTTCTCATCATGTGACAAGCACGTGGTCATTTAATATGTAATTAACATTTTGTTAACACTAATTTAGTGGTTTAAGACTTCAAGTGGTGGTTAATTATCGGCCCAACAAAATTGCGAGTCTAAAATGACATAATTGTTTTAGAGGGACATAATTGTTTGTCAGAAGAAAAAAAACCCTTACAGGGCCTAATGAGTCCAAGTCGTACGACAAACTTTTTGACCTAAGACTATGTTCAATAAAAAAAATATTATTCTCAAATATATATATATATATATATATCATTTGTCAAATAACACGGTTTCTTTGAGGATATGGATATCCGATAAAATTGGAACCATACAAACACGTCGTTTTTTTTTCTTTTTTTTGGGTGCCCCTAATAATTCAACATAATCTTCTTCCAACCCCAATTTTCTACCATCTGTTCTTCCTTTCCTTTAGGAGTCATATCATTGAATAACATATTCCATTTATTCAACATGACTGTAAAATCGTAGGTCCTACATGTCGCATATAATTTATATGAAAATGTGTGTTCATTTTAATATTTGGAATAGTTGAGACGTATAAAATGTAACGATCTATGAATCAGGTTCGTTCATTTTAACATTTGATATACTCGAGACATGTAAAACGTATGCGTCGCTACGGGAAACTTCTCCTTTATCTATGGCAACAGGAAGCTGCTAGCGTATTCACATTTTACTCTAGTATCTGTTTTGGCGTCTTGAACATGTTCTTGTTAATTTCTCGATAGCTTATATTGTCTGTTAAGAGTTATGTACCGAGAACTTAGTCAGCTAGCTATCACTGATAAGGATCACAATCAGTTTTGTATTCTCCACCATTGATTCAAGGTGGCCTGTCATTGAGGATTATTTATTGTTCTAATCTCAGTTAATATTGTAACAAGATTGGAGAAATGCTGCATTTAAAAAACATAATAGGCAGTCTACTGATGCAAGAAGAAGGAAGCCAAATGGAACCATCAACAGTGATCTTCATATTTCTATGAAAAATTACCAGAAACCAATAAAGATATCAGACTGCCCAGATTAGAGTGTGAAGACCCACCTTCCATTAAAGCCAATCTGCTTGATTCACTCATCTTCTTCATTTTCCTCCTTATCTCACTGTCATGCTCCATAACGCTTGTAATTCCTCGTTCAATCTCCTTCAGGCTCACAATACCCTCAGGTTTGTCCAAGACAGACCTCCTATAATCCATTTTAATCTCCACTGCCAATCCCATCTCCACCACTATTTCAAAGGCATTGAATTGTTGCTCTGCATACATTGGCCATGCAGCAATTGGAACACCAAACCATATGCTCTCCAGAATTGAGTTCCATCCACAATGCCACACGAACCCTCCGGTTCCAGGGTGAGATAGGATTGCAACCTGCGGAGCCCATCCAATGATCTTACCAATCTCAGCCGTTCGATCTAAGAATCCTTCTGGTAATGCTTCTACAAGGTTAGTAGACTCGGTAGGACGTGAAGAGGCTGCATCCTTTGGTGGGGCTTGGCGTAAGGACCAGATGAATCGATGCCCACAAAATTCCAGTGCAGAAGCAATTTCTTTCACCTGGTCTGCACCAAAGCATCCCAAAGTCCCAAAGCACAGGAACACCACAGATGATGGAGGTTGATCATCAAGCCAATTCATGATGTCAGACTTTTTGTCAGCCTCACCCGTTCTTTCAGTAAGATCACTCTTGAGACTCAAAATTGGTCCAACTGGGTACACTGGAGGGGCAAGAAGAGAGTTCACTGCAAGTGGTTCGAGATCCATGAACGTGTTTACAATGATACCTTTGGCTTCTCTGAAGCTTCTTGCAATAGCCAAGGCAGTAGGCAGCCAATCCTTGCTAAGAAAAGAAGTTGGTAAGACCTTAGCTGGAACTGGGTTCACCAAAACTGGCAGCTCTAACTCTGCTTCTGAGCCATCAAACTCTGTAATGTCCACGTTTTGCTCAT
This sequence comes from Euonymus europaeus, assembly GCA_963580455.1. Lineage (NCBI taxonomy): Eukaryota > Viridiplantae > Streptophyta > Magnoliopsida > Celastrales > Celastraceae > Euonymus > Euonymus europaeus. The sequence goes on from OY756961.1 coordinate 27,826,502, forward strand.
CATGAAGAGTTCGGAGATGAAACATGAGTCCTAAGTAAGACGCGCTTGAGGTGAAGTAAAGATAGGTGGGAACCTCATGCTCATTGGCCACGTCTATCATTGATGTACATAACATATCAATAACAAAGCCAGCAAGTTGAGGAACATTTTGGGTCCGAATAAGCTTGGTCACTTGTTCTTTGACCTGGGGTTTCCGGATGTCGATCAACTGACCCAAGTGCAAGGGCTTCTCTGTGGGTTTGGGCTCAGGACAAGGGACTTTGATGAATTGGAGACGGTTGGATAAGGAAGAGGAAGCAAGTGATTCAATGTAAGCGGCAACTTTGGAGTCAGAACTCCATGGCTCAATAATAAGGAATGTTATGGAAAGCCGGTCATCACGGCTGACAATGAGCTTTCCTAACTCCACAGTCGGCGACAGGTGGCCAATTCCAGGTGCGGGGATGAAAATCAAATCTGCTTTCTTCATATTTGGCAAAAACTTTGCACTCTCTCTTTTCAATGACCTGCAATAGCAAAATGGTACATTATATGATATGCTTTCCAACAAGAGGGAGGGGCAACAAGTCAATGACTTTTTGCTATTTCTGGTCTAAAGTCTTGTTGGGGGCAATAAGTCAATGACTTTTTGCTATTTCTAGTCCAAAATCTTGTTGGGGGCAATAAGTCAATGACTGTTTGCTAATTCTAGTCTAAAGTCTTAGGGTTCCAGCCACATGTTCGACAAGAGAACAAGATACATGAATTAAAACGGTGACTTTTTTGTAAACCTGTAAGCAGCTTACTATCCTTAAAAGGTAGGATCATTAAGCAATGCTATTCAGCTATCAACCAATTAAATATAATTACAGTTAAAATATAATTGTCTATGAGAGGAAATGCTAAATTGCGTGTGGTCAATGTATACTGTTAGGTGATAAATCATTTCATTTCACCAAAAATTTAGGCTAGAAGCAGAACAACTTCTCAGAAGGTTAATGCATGGCTGACCTTGATAGTGATGAGAACCTTTTGAGTCTATTCAAGTCGCTTAATGAACCTAATTTGGCCAAGTTCATCATTGCTGAAGCCACCATAGAGCAAATCAATTAACCTAAGAGGAATCCTTCGAAAAAGTTCTTCAAGGAAGAAGCTGAACTGCTCATAAATCAGCAAGAAGTTATTCTGTAAACACAGAATCAAACATTTGACTATAATTTGTAGCCTTCAGTTCGGAAAAAATTGATGTATGCCCTCCCTGTTAGATGTTAATCCATAGATGCAACAAGGTATTTATGATACATGCCTTTCCATCAGCATTCATCCAAACTAGGATTCTCATCTGGATTGGAATTTAGAAATGCCCCATGGACATGATCTGTCATCTCCACGGCCAATCCTTCCAACATTTCATATACATCATTGGACTGAGGATGCTCTTCATCCTTGGACACAAAACGATTCAAATGTCCTGCAACCTCTATCCAGCTACATCCAACCTCCTTTCTCAAACCCTTTTCCCTCATTTCCTTCCTCACTCTGTCAGCCCCTTCCCAATTTCCTTTCTCTGCATAAATATTTGAGAGCAAGACATGATAGCCTGGTTTCTCATTCCCTGCATCAATTTCAAGCAACTTATTGGCAACAGCTTCTCCCAGTTCAAAATATCTATGAAGCCTGCAAGCCCCAAGAAGTGATCCCCAAATTTCCAATGTGGAAGCTTCTTCACCCAGTTGTTCAACAAACTTGTAAGCTTCAACCACCCTTCCAAACTTCCCTAACATGTCTACAACACAACAATAGTGCTCAGTTGATGGTAGAATATTATAATCTCTCCCCATAGCATTGAATATTTGGAGACCTTCGTCAACCAAACCAGCATAGCCACAAGCTGACAAGACAGCGATAAAGGTAATGGAATCGGGTATGACGCCTGATGCCTGCATTGAGTAAAAAAGTGAGAGGGCTCTCTTGCCCATCCCATTTTGACCATATCCCAATATCATAGAGGTGTATGTGACCGAGTTCTTCTCCAAGGTATTATAAAAGACATTTTCGGCATAGCTGACGGCTCCTGATTTGGAGTACATGTCAATTAGAGCAGTTGCCACAAAGACATTTTGGTCCAAGCAATGGCGAATTGAAAATCCATGAAGTTGCTTACCAAACTTTATCCTTCCCATTGGATTACAAGCAGGGAGAACAGATGCCAAGGTCACAGCACTGGGAAAGAAATTATGGTCAAACATTTGTCTGAAGGTTTTAAAAGCATTATCGGTTATCCCATTTTGGCTGTACCCAGCTATCATAGCATTCCAGGTTGCTTGATCTCTACTGGTGCTACTGCTTTTTTCAAAAAGTAGTTGTGCAGTTCTAATCAATCCAGACTTGGAATACATGTCTATAAGATAACTGTCCATTCCATCAAATTGCAAGCCATGCCTAAGGAGATAAGCATGGCTCTGCCTTCCAATTTGTTGGCTTCGAAGGTTAGATGCTGCCGAGAGTAGAGCAGTCACTGTCACAGAATCTACCCTATATCCCTGTTTCTGCATTTCATGCACTAGCATCAACCCTTCATCATCAAGTCCATGCTGCACAAGAGCAAAAACCATTGTATTCCATGACACAGTATCCCTATTTGGCATCTGACTAAAAGCTTCAAATGACGCTTGGATATAATTGCACCTTGAATACATGACAACAATTGCATTCAGCACAGTTACCGGTACTTCTACTAAATTCTTAATTATATAGGCATGCAGCTGTTGAGCCAAATCTAGACATTGCAGCTGTGAAATTGCAGTTAGTGCGGAGAGAAAACTTACATCATCAAGAATGGCATCTGAGTCCATTGTGTTAAGAAAAAGTTCAATACCTTCAAGTGGACAATTGCTCTGGACATACCCTGCAATCATAGTGTTCCAAATCTCAGTATTCCTGTCCACGCAATTTTCAAAAATCTTCCTTGCAATGTCAAGATGACCAAGCTCTGTGTACATCGATATTGCAGAACTAACAACAAACGAGTCGTTCACGTATTCTTTACCCAGTTTAATAACAATCCCATAGAGCACATTAGCATTACTATAATCCCCTATACTTGACAGGGCAGGAAAAACATTGACAAAACTTACAGCACTTGGTATAATACCCTTTGCCATCATCAGCCTAAATTGCCTAGCCGCCCTTTCATATCTCTCTGTGTTAACATACCACGAAACTATGGTGTTCCAAGCAACCACGTTTCTTTTACGCATTGTGTCAAAGACTCTGCGAACTAAATCATAATTTGAGAAATCACAGAGACCCGCTTCACCGTTAACTGTACTTAAACACGTAGAGTACATGTTCAGTAGAGAATTATAGACAATCATACTTGGATTCGATAAACAACGAATAAGATGGCAGTGCACCGCTTTTCCAACCAACAAATTGCGGGTCTCAGCGCAGGCCTTGAGGGTAGATGAGTAAGTGTAAGAGTCACATTTAACGAAGGGAGACGCATTTTTCATCCGAATGTAGAACAAAAGGGCCTCATCCGGCAGATTGTTGCAGATGAAGCCGATGATGATGGTGTTCCAGATAGTGGTGGTTGGCCGTGTAATTGTATCAAACAGTTGGCGTGCAAGACGTGGTTGCCCATCTTGGCAGAGCTTGCTAAGGCGAGAGCGGACTGTAGGGGTTTTGAGAGTTGGGTTTGGTGGTGGAATTAGGTGGAGAGAATACTTGTCACAGTGACTGTGAACAGATGGTGTAGAGAGAGGAAGAGCCGATGAGGATGAGGATGAGGCCACTGGTGAGAATCTTGTAGTGGCCATTCTTCTTTGTAATCCCGTCCTGTTTGTGATATTGTTCATTTGTTCTGTCCGTTGGTTGATATAGCTTCGTTGGTTACCTGCAGTTACGGTAGATGGGCTATTGTTTTCGCGAAACAAAGTACTGGGCCAAAAATGAGACTTTGGGTAAAGTAGAGGGGTGAAAGATAAGTAATGACAAATTCTGTGCCTTAAGCTAGATCGGTTGTTCATATCTTCTGCACAACCATGATTTTTTACTCTAGGCAACGAACTGGGTATTCGTTCTTACTTGTCTCGGTCTCTTCCTTCACCTCCCATTCAGATAAAAACGAATGGGCTCAGAATTTGTTCAAGGATTCCAGATCGGAACATCTCAAGTTTTATGGATCCGATTCCTTCAATTGCTTCACTCTCATCGTTTTCTCAACAAAGTTAATAGAAGTTGGGATTTTAGTTCACTTGAAACGAATTCTGTTTACTAGATCATTTATCTGGCCAAAAATTGAGGAAATACAAATTGCTAATCAGTCAGTCTCTGTTTTCTTGTGGTCTCTGTTTCCTGGATGCTTTTATATAAATAAATGGCTGTGCTTTCAAACAAGAAAATGTAGCAAAAAAAATGTATGAAAATGGACGTTTGCTGTTAAACAACAGGGAATCCACACATGGTTATGAGAACGAATTGCAAATTCAGTAAGAATATCAAAATTTTGAATCTCTTAAGTAGTTGCTGAGCTTCACATGGATGCTTGGATCTTTCCTCTTCTTCTTGAACCTTTTTGAGGCTGCTTTCAGCACCTTTCCCCACCCCTGAGAAGATAGTAGTAAATTTTTCAGCCGAAGTGCAGGTTTTCAGTATCACCACCCCATGCTGTAATTTCATCCAAATTGAACAACAGAGCATAGATTTTCTAATTACAAAATACAGACCCAGATATCAAGTCCGAAATTTTGTGCCTTTTTCTTTCTACCCTCTAAAAATATCAGCCTTTTCATTGATGATTAAAGACTCCCTTTTTTTTCTGAGAAATTTTTAGTCCTCTCTAAAGATTTCTCAAATGGGTTCCACACAATTCTAACAGTAGAAGCATCAACATATGTAAATTGATTGAAAACCCAGATGAAGAAATATACCTTAGTGGGAAAGGGCAAACAAGAACTCTTGACTGGAGTTGGAGAAAACTCAGAAGCAATGAACTTCTTGTTCTTCTTCTTCAAAAGATCAAGATTAAGATTGATGGTCTTCTTCTTCAGGCAGGGAGTTAGTTTCTTGGCACTCTTTCTTCTCTCTCTGCCAAAATCTGATTCATACCCGTAAGTGAGCTTTCTTGGTGTAACCAAATCAAAGTCCAGGTCCATGGGACTGTACGGACGAGGGATCAAAGGAGACCATATAGAGCTCTGGGAGTAATCGAAGCCGAAAGCAGTGGTGTCTGGGAACTTGCAGAGAAGCTCTCTTGACATCAATGGTTCCAAATACTCCACCACTTTAGCAGTAATGAAAGTGAATTTCTCTTTCACTTCTAGTTTTTCTTTCTCCATTAGGATTGCAAACTATGAGAACTGTAATTTGGGTATGTGCGAGGCACCGAAGGTTATAATTAGAAAGCACAAGAAGAAGACACAAAAAGTGACCGTTGAGGATCTGGTGTTGTGTGCTCACAGAGATCATGTTATAATTTTATTTTAAAAAAAAAAAAAACAATAAGTAATGACCAATTTGTCCTCTTCTTTGGATTGATTCAAGCTTTCACAGGAAGCGTACTTCATGGTGGGCTGAGCCCATATAAATGCAAATATTCTTCATTCTAATTCATTTCCCCAACTAGTGGGCGGAATTGTTTCTGTTAGCAGAGTTTTTGTTCTTTGAATGGAATTTTGCTGGCCCATTGAACATTTTCGGCCCATATGTTTAATTCCTGGGCTAACTTGACTACTTGAGTGGGTTGAGTATCTGGAGCATTTGGCCCATTGATGTCTATAGATCCTCTTATCTTCCAAATTATTTTGATTAGTGTGTTTGATAATGGTTTTCAAAACAGTTCTTATTTTTTTAAATTGTGTTTTAAAAATTTATTTGATTATAGTTTTATCAAATTATTTTGCAAAATTGTTTTCAAAATTTTGTTATGGAAAACTAAAAAACAGAAACAATTTTAGCTGTTTTCATATAATTTTCAAAAGAATTTTTTAATTGGACCGGTGACAATTTCGCAATTAATTCATTCTTCAATCACATTTGCTATCTCCTCTCTCTCACCACTTTGACAACTTCAGCCGCCAGTGAAGAAACTTTGCTGTCCGACGACCATTCGAGAAGTGACTGGTGTCAAAAGTTCCTAAAAGCGACACCGTGGAGAAAACAGCTTGATCCTGCCACCACGGCCAACGCCATCCACCACCTCCATCCAATCTGAGCATCCAACCTAGTGATTTTTCTATCAAATGAGTCATCGGAAGGCCGTGACCCGGAGTAACCAAAAATGTACTAAAAACACAATTCAAATGAATTTTTAACTTATTTTTAATTTTAAAAATGTTTTGAAAAACAAACTCGAAATCCTTTTTAGAAACTAAAAAAAGAATATACAAACACACTCGCTTTTCTGATTAAATTCCAAAGGCAGCTTTAGAATAACAATCACAAACTCATCACATTATCATCATCCAACATGTTTTCAGTGAGATCATCAGCTCATTGTTCACCCATTTGGTATACATTGAACTAATTTAGGACAAAAAACTTAAAAAACATACATACATACATGCTTAAGTAAGACTATTAAAGATTCCTCCAGCTCTTTCTGGTACCAATTTGTGACTTGTTTCCTGCATCAAACAAAATGAACTAGTTACAAACATCATCATCAAAACTTGTATGTACATATATGATAATGTTATTAAGTATTTTCTATACCTTAATTAGGCAGCAGGACATTGAAATCCTGAGGGAACAGTCTTGCCACAGTCAATGAGGACTTGAAGAGCAATTGGAATGATAAGGTTGAGATTTAGCAGCTTAGCTTTAATAGTGGTGCAAAGACATACAGCAGCATCCAAGTCCACAAGCCCTTGAAGCACTGGACAGCAAGTGTCCTTAGCACTACTTCCAATACCAATATGAATCAAACCCCCCAACAGATCCACACATGCTCCTAGCTTCAGAGTGTCAATTGGGCATGTGGGTTGTTTTGGTGGTGGAGGTAGGTAAGGCACAGGCACAGGCACAGCTGGAGGAGGAGGACATGGTACTTCTGCTGGTGGTGGTGTTACAACTGGAGGTTTGGGTGGTGGGTAAATCACAGGAGGTTCGGGCACAAATGGAGGGGGTTTAGGGGTGAAAGGAGGGTTTACTGGAGGCTTGGGTACATAGGGAGGCTTGGGCGCAAATGGTGGCTTCACAATGGGAGGGTTAGGTGGTTTGGGCACATAAGGAGGTTGAGGCACATATGGAGGTTGAGGCACATATGGAGGCTTGGGTGGATTGGGCACATAAGGGGGTTTAGGAACATATGGTGGCTTGGGAGTATAAGGAGGTTTTGGTACATATGGTGGTTTTACAATAGGAGGCTTGGGTGGATTGGGCACATAAGGGGGTTTAGGAACATATGGTGGCTTGGGAGTATAAGGAGGTTTTGGTACATATGGTGGCTTTACAATAGGTGGCTTGGGAGTATAAGGAGGTTTTGGTACGTAAGGTGGTTTTACAACAGGTGGCTTGGGTGGTTTTGGTTTATAAGGAGGTTTTGGCACATATGGTGGTTTTACAACAGGTGGCTTGGGTGGTTTTGGTGTATAAGGAGGTTTTGGTACATATGGTGGTTTTACAACAGGTGGCTTGGGTGGTTTTGGTGTATAAGGAGGTTTAGGAACATATGGAGGCTTTACAAAAGGTGGCTTGGGTGTATAAGGAGGTTTAGGAACATATGGAGGCTTTACAAAAGGTGGCTTGGGTGTATAAGGAGGTTTGGGTACATATGGTGGTTTTACAAAAGGAGGTTTGGGAGGGTGTTTTGGTGGTAAGGGTGGCTTGACATGTGGTGGTTTTGGTGGGTACTGCGGAGGAGGGCAGTTTGGAGGAGGAGAAGGGTGTGGACAGTAAGGGCAAGCAAGAGAGATGAACAAAGAACCCAAATTGAAGAGGAGGATTAGCAAACTAGGTAGTGCAAACTTGCCCATTGTGATCAATAGTGATCACAAACCCCCTTTGAGAGTGTCAGTGAGGTTCTTTAGTATGCAATAGCCTTCTTATAGAGGAGAGAGAGGGAGAGAGGGGCAATAGGGAGGGAGGGAGGGAGGGAGAGAGAGAGAGAGAGAGAGAGATAATCATTTTGTCTTTTTTTTTTACTCACGAGAATGATACCAGAGCATGATGGAGAAAAAATTGGCAGAAATTTAGCATGTAGTGAATCCTATTGCACCTGTGACTATCAAAATCCCGAATCCAATCTGCTTTACATAAAACGACACACATTAGATGACAAACTTCATTACTGAGATTTCATATATATATAGTCAGCAAAGAATCACACACACATACATATATATGTGTGTATGAGTGTCGGTCATATGTGTACAAAATATAATCAAAACATATTGGAATCATTGAAGGCTCGTGGTTTCGTTTATTTTATGCATGGACTGTATTTTCCAAACAGTACTAGCTGTACTGCACAAGCTTAACTTTCCAATTCCATGAAAATGGACATATACGTAAATTAAAGTGATTGTGATAAAATGGCTCCAAACAATAGTAAAAATAAATGAATATGATAGAATCACAAGCACCACCAGATCTCTCTCTCTCAAAATTCGCTCTCTAAAAATTTTGTAGTGATTTTCACAACTCCATATAAATTAATAATATTATTCGTTTTAAGTTGTTTAGTTCCTGAGAATCCATCGGGTCCACACGATTTTATTTTTCCAAATAAATGGGTGAACTTAATGCTAAAAAAGTACTTGAAATGTCTCAAATCTTATAATATAACACTTTTTACAAAATTTTCAATGACAGTATGGAGATGAGTGGAGATCTGACGCTCTCGATCTCATCCTACCATTGTAGTTTCTTTATCATCGATTTTTTGGCGTGTTCCAGTGATAAATTCATGGTGCACTGTGAGAAAACTCTAAAATTTGATAAAGATGGGTCTCTCTAACGTCACATCTTCGCGAAGGAGAAATTAAAATCCTTGTTACAGACCATTTGTGTTTGTTTAGTTCATTCTGACACAGTGTCATCCACGTACATCTCGTTGTTGTCCATGTACGTTCCGGTGACATTTTTTTTTTTTTATTGGATTCGAGTGCCTTTTTTCTAAGCCGCTAACGTAGTACTAGTTTTTACTTTTGTTTTGTGGAACGAATTGTTGGGGTCTGTACCATTTTTTTTATTAAAAAAACGTGTATATATCCACAATGCAATTTCTTGGGTTGTCAGTAAAATCCAGCAGTATTGTACTTCAACTATTATGTGCTTTGCTTGGCCCATAGATTTTCGTTCTGTTTCTGCTTTTTCTTCTTTCACTGTTTTAGATAATATACAATTATAATAAAATAGCCCGTATAATAAAAAAATTATACTCAAATAATGCAATATCACAGGCTAGAGAGAACAAACAAGAAGTAGACTAGGATATAGAAATGACATATATATATATATATATATAGGGTCCAGCCTCATGCATTATTTTGTTTTATATTATATGAATTGTACATTCGGCGTGTGTCAGGTAGGGAGCAAAAAGACCTACCAAATCAAATCTTCTACCTTAATCATATAAGGGATATGAGCTACGTACTACACTACCCTTATATGTTCTCTTTTGTTCATCCAGTACCTGTAAATTAACATGGGTTTTAAAGGCAATTGATCAGATAAAGTGGAACGAATTAAAAATGTAAAGTAAAGCATAATTAACTTTTTATTAAATCTAATTATATATTTCAAAAAAAAATACTCGATCCCTTGTACAAATATATTCTATATGAAATTATGTGCGCTCATTCTATCATTTATAATAATTGAAAGAAGGAAAAAAAAACCCGAATCTATGCTATTGTGTTTTTTTTTCCTTCTTAAAGCCCAAACCGATCCAGAGAAACGTACCTCAAACAAAGATGACAGGCTGATAGACAAGCCCGTATCACCTGCTGGACCTTATTTATCTCAGTGCTCCAAAATGGCCCATTAGGCCCAGGCTGCCTTGAACAGATAAAGTCGTCGTTGAGCCCATTGAACTTTGAGATGACCCAACAAACCCAATTTTTTTACTGGGCCTTCTGAAAATACGTGACCCAAACTCACTCACTGCCACTGGTCCTGAAAGTCTGAAACAAAATCTAAACCCGCAAAATTGTATTGGGCCTTTCTTAATTATTTATAGCCCAATAATATTAACGCGCCCAGACATAATTTTGAAAGGAAACAATCATGGCTGAGCCCATTGATCCCCTGGTGAACCAAACCCAACAATTATTCAATTTCTTAAACCCAAAATATGGTCACCAATTAATGATTATTTCACATGTGTTATGAATTTAAGAGTAAGATGAGAGTTATACTTTGAGGTCTCTAGCATTATTACTCTTCTTAAACAACATTAGGCAGATTAGTGGGCTTCTTTTAATTTCAAAAAGTCCATAGTAAAAATCAATTCATGCCCCATATAAATATTTTTTAATACGAGGAAATCCTTTGTCTAACATATCACATTATGACAGTTGAATCAGATCCAAACTTCGGGTTCGGGGTGGAAGTTTGTGATCGAAAACGAAAAAACTGAAAACCAAACTTAACCTAATATGTCAAACCGAACCGAACCAAATTACAAAGAAAACCGAACTGGATTGTATTAAATGGTTCGGTTTTTCGGTTTAAATCGATTTTGTCGAATGTATGTTGCATTTGAGTATTTCTGTCATACATTATCTGCCTAACAAGTAAATAGGTAATAACTAATTAATATGTGTGTGCGTGCGTGCGTGTGTGTTTGTGTATATATTTAAACATGCAAATGAACTTCGGTTTTCGGTTTAAAACCGAAATCGAATCGAAAATCAGACTTCTCAAAAATATAAAACCGAAATCGGACCGATAAATCGCAAATCAAATCGAACTGCGTTTTACGGTTCGAATTTCGATTCGGTCCAGTTTCTTCCACCCCTACCTCAGGTCACTTGAAAAATCTTGTAGGCACTGTGGATCAATAAGTCTTGACTGAGGCCCAATGCAGAGAAATAACGCAAGGTATCTTTAGCACACTTAGGTTGAATAAAGACTCATTCATTTACACAATTACGAGAATCAAATAACACATGAGACTCCAATTCACGATCACCTGTTTACCACAGTCAAGATTACCATCTCAACTACAATGTCAATTGAAGTGGAAGGGAGGGTCTGAGCGACTGAGTGGAAAGAAAGAAATATGAAAGTGCATAAAACTTCTATTTTGTTTTATGTTATTCATGGACTAAAAATTATTAATCAAATGATATTATCGGCCTCCAGCCTCGAAACTATTGCATGTAAGAAACACGTGTGGTTTTTTTTATTATTATTTGATGAATTGGTCACAATCGATTAGTCTTTTTCTTAGAAAAATTCGCCCACTTGGATGGTGGATCAATAAAGGACTTAATAGTGCGAATTAAAGTCATAATTTCATAATTTTCTGCCCATGTTTTTTCTTCATAAATGTTACTTTATATAAAGTAATCCATCATTAATTTTTTCCTCATAAAATGCTACTTTATATAAAGTAAATCCTATTCAAGATTTTTTTTGATTATAAAATGCTTTGATCCTATTCTTGCTTTTCTTTTTTTCGTAAGATGCATCTTCAACCATGCGACTAGCAAGTTTCAAAATTAAAGTGCGTGACAGCCAAACTAATCCATAGTTAAGTTGATAAATCTCTCACCAAATCATATAAACTCGAAAGACTGAGTTCGATTTTCACTGAGAGCAATATCCTTACAATATCACTGCTGAGCTTTAGTCTCGTCAAATTAAAAACTTTTATGAGCACAGAATAGAAATTCGAGTTTAAACATATATCAGATGACCAAATAATAAATTTGTATGATATTATTCTCTATTACAAAATAGAAAAGTTGTAGCTAGTCTTTCTCGAGGACTATAATAACTGTGATCAAATGCGTAATCAGGAAGAGAATGTGAGAGGAGCAAGTATGATGCCTAAAGCATTGATACCGTACATTCTCGCTCTATTCTCATGTGTTTCCATTGCAGGATTCGTTGCAGTGGCCAAGGTAGCCTTAGAAAGAGGCATGAGCCGTTATGCGCTTGTGGTCTATGGAAATGCCATTGGAACCCTAACCACAGCTTTATTTGCATTTCTCCTTGAAAAGTTAATTTTCTTCATTCACTAATTCTCTCAATAAATATCATCTGCGACTGCAACACAAAAATTAACCGTTAGGTTGGTCTCCATGCTCACATGTTGCAGGAACAACACAAACAAAATCACTGCTATCATCTTGCTATATATATTTTTCTTGGCTCTTTTCTGGTAGGGTGATGAATACCGAACTCTACAAAACATTGTTAGTCAATAATGATCTTTTTCTCATATTCTTCTCTAAATATGCAGGTCTGTGTTGGGAAGGATACTGTTATATGCAGGACTAGAATACACATCACTGACGCTTACCGGTGCCCTGTCTAACCTAGGTCCATCAGCAACCTTCATCCTCGCTTTTATTTGCAGGTAAGACTTCAATACATACAAATATGTGTGTGCATGGTTGTGTCCATTTGAGCTAAAGAGGGTTCTATATGTTCCCTTCAATCTGGTTGCATATTCAGGTTGGAGAAAGTAGACATTTTCAATCGTGGTTCACAAGCAAAAATTGGGGGTACTATAATTGCCTTGGCTGGTGCTACACTCATCACATTCTACCACGGACCCGTTATAATGTCACCTCTTAATCCACTGTCAAACAAGATAATCTCCCCAAAAATTAGACGAGGCGGGGATAGGATTAAGGGCTGCCTAATGCTTATTGTTGCAATCGTTTCAATAACAGGTTATTACATCTTGCAGGTAAAAATGCATAGAAATAGATGGCATGTAGATAAACAATTCCGACTCACTCTGTCTCCTCTCCCCCCCACACACCCCCCCCCCCCCCCCCCCCCCCCACCTCTCTCTCACACACACATGTGATTTCATGTGACTGGATTAAGACATTCAAATTGGAAATGTAATAGTGCAGACAATAGCAATCAAGAAGTATCCGGCGCCGATAACTCTTATATCACTGACTTGCTTCGCGGGAACCATACTCTCAGCAATCATGACAGTAATTCTAGATCACAAAGCTTCAACATGGCGATTGTCATGGGACATTAGCCTTCTTGCTCCTATATATAGTGTAAGTCCTTCAGTTTCCAATTCAAATGGCAATAGCTTTCTGAAATGGAATCGATAAAAATGAAATCAAATTTTCAGGGAATTATAGTGTTTGGAATCTCAAACTATGCTCAAACATTGGTAATGAAAGAAAAAGGACCCGTATTCATGACGGCATTTACACCTCTGGGAAACATTATGACGGCAATAATTGGTCTGCTAATCTTTGGGGATGCATTGCACACGGGAGAGTATGTAGCATTTATTTTGCTTGTCTGAGATTGAAACTACTTTCAGCTTAATAGAAGAGTTTGGGCGACTGATATTTGGTAATATTTGCAGTATGGTAGGAGCTATATTGATAGTTCTTGGCTTGTATGCAACTCTGTGGGGAAAAGAAAACGAGAAGCAGCAACAGAAACTAGTGGAGCGTACAACAGACCAAGATGCTGAGAGCAAATTGGATGAGGAGGATAACCATAAATGACATCATAGTTGTATATAAATGTATATACAGTTGCTATATTTCTGTAAGGAATAATGGCAGTGCCTATTTGTCAATTAGGAAGAGTTACAAGAGTATAGTGCAGCATACCAGCTTTATGGGATTGCCTGTCTTCAATCTGAAATTTCAGCCCCTCATTCCAAGATGTCTCAAGCCACCAAATATTTGGTCAAGCATTGGAAAGGCAAGTCCGTAGCCCTTAGGCCATTCACCTATGCAAGCTTGTAGTATGTGTAAATTGTGAAACATGACGTCTTTTATTGGAAAAAAGAGAGAAGATGTAAATACTTAATTTTCAGAGGAAGAAGATATTGTGACATAATTGACTTTTCTTTTTTCTGCACTTCTTCAAAAAGTCAGCAACGATTCAATAATAATAAGTAATAATAACTCACAGGGCAACGGCGATGCATGCCCAGAAGATGATCACATTTGATTGAATAAAACCCCTGAAAGTGCAGAAGACATACAGTTGAACTATCAATTAATGCAGCAGAAGATAGTAAAGGCCTGGCAACAGAGTGAAAGTCAAGCTTGGGATTTGGGGGAGATGAATGGAACACACCAGTTGATAGAAGTAACTCAAAGATCTCCGCGACAGGCAGTATTAAACAAAGGCAGGAAACGATAGAATCATAGAATGGTTGAAATGTGCAAATCAAATTACTTCTAAAATGTACAAAAATCTGGGACAAAACCCATCACCTTTACAATATATAGATTACAATTAACCAAGCACTCACTTCTAATTTCGTATTTTCGTTGCAAAGAAAACACTCACGCACAAAGAAGAAAAGAAAGAGGAGGGGAAGGCTCAAAATGATTTAATACTCGGTTGAGAATAATTAGATCCATTCCTTTGGATTGATGCAACCATCCAGTAACTTCCACTCTTCAGTTCCCTCTTCAGGTTTCTGCATACCAAACAATAAAGCAGTTCTTTCAGCATATTAGTTTCGAAACTCATATTGATGTCCATGGAAATTGATAATGATTTTCAGAAATTACATGGTCATATTCCCACTGCTCAGTCAATGGGAGGGAAACGAGAATACTCTCAATCTGTCCTCCTGTCTTCAGCCCAAATGTCGTACCCCGATCATAATCTCATTAATATACCCAAGAAGGCATTACCTTTTGGAGCATCAGTCTCAAAATACCGATAATTAAAATGTAAAGTTGGTGCGAAAGGGTTCTTTGGATGCAAGACCTGAAACATAAGAGAAAGGGCAACCATCATAACACATGTCTTCATATTCTTCAGAGGAATATAACGTAATGTTATGCCTTCAACTAGCAAGAATGCTAGTACCATATCTACATAGTCGCTCGAACTATAACACACAGCAATCGATTGTTGGGTAGTTCTCTAACACTCATATCCAATGGTCTAACAATCACCGAACACAATGGCCAGGCGTCCACATCCAAAAATGTGCAGACAACAACAATCCTCATAAACATATACATGCACGATACGATATCCAAAAATTCACCTTCCAATGCAAAATTTTCAGAGGAAAGTTCGTGAAATTGAGCCAAATTGACTTTATTTTTTTGAACATCACAAAATAGCACATCAAATTAAGGTAAATACCGAGCAGACCCCAGCTGCAGAGAAAGGAATGGGACCGGACTTACGGTTTGAAGAAGCACGGTAGGCTCCAGGAGGCATAACTTCTTACATAACGGGGACACATTAACCCCAGCCTCCTCCCAAACGGTAACGTCTTGAAGGACCTTGCGAATGCCTCCACCACCTCCTGGCCTAGACCAGACATCCTCCTTAAAACGGCCACCGCCATCAACGACCTCGATGGCGTGACAGACTCTGACCTGCGCCTCCCTTATCATTGTCTCAAACCGAGCCCAGACCGAGGACGATTAGGAAGAAGAAGCATAGGCATCGGATTCTCGAAGGAAGGTTTGAGGCCGCTCGGTCACCGGGGTTTCCTTCTCGATGGCAGAGTAAATTACATTTAAACGACGATAATTGAGATTGTAATTGCGAGTGAATGGAATTCTGGTAGTGACACCAAAACAAGAGAAATGCGAAGGGGTTTTCTTAGGGAGCATACAATGGCCATGTGAAAAATGGTGGGTGGGAAGATTCTATACGTACAAAATAAATTTGATCTAACTGCTTATGTACGTTTCGAGTAAAAGTGACAATGAACTAAAATTAGTGGGTTTAAGGTGTAGAAAAACCAAATAAATAATCCTTTTATGCATTTCGATCAAAAAAAAAAAAAAAATCCTTTTATGCATGGATCCCATTTGGTAAATAATTTTTTAATACATCCATATTAAAATAACTTTCAGTAGGAAATTGTTTGGATGGAAGGTGCCAATTCACGTGTTTCTTTACTTTGACCCAAAAAACTGTGACTTGCAGCATGAATTAGTTTATCAAGTGAAACCAACCCAAAAACGTCTAACCAGAAAGTTTTAACATTAGAAAGAAAGATGACCAACAATCTCTGAAGCACGTCATAACCTGTTAAAAATCATTTGTCGGCCTGGGCCAAACGCTTTTGCTTTGCCTTCTCTATAAGGGGTTTCAACTGCTTCTTCTCAGCAAGAATCTTGAGGAAGTTGAACAAAAAGGGTATATAATTATGCTTCCTGCGTATGTTTTCAGTTCTCCACTTCTTGAACTTCTCCTCCTCCATCAGAATCTTCTCAGTAGCAGCCTCAATTCCGGCATTCACTTCCGATAGTGATTTGTTCAATGCCTCAGCGTTGCTATTATCTGCCCCCCTCTCAGATTGGCAGGCAGCTAGCTGCTGCAGTATACGCTCCCTCTTCTTTTGGAGCTCCTTGAGTTCAGCAGTATACATGTCTTTCCTGTTCTTGATTACTGCCATGAGATTGAATCTTATTTCATTTTTGGAATACTTCTCTATGCGTTCTTGGATGATAGGTTGCACAATGCGCAGCCAATCCAAATCACCTTGTTCACCAGGGCTTGGACCAAGGCTAATTGGTCCCTCCTTCAATCCATCAAGCTCATATAGCACCCCATCAACCGGCAAATAACTTATAAAATGGTACACATCGTCATCTTTGCCAGCAGACTTCTGCTCCTCAGGAACAAAAGGCTCTGGTCTTGCAAAACTGTTATGTGCTGCACGTATAGCTTCACTGTTATTGATTGCCAAACCTTTGAGTTCGGGTGGAAAACTTTTGGTGAAATCTTTCAGCTTTGATAATTCTGGGCCAATGTCAATATCCGGACAGTTCAAGAGGATAGATAAAATTGCTTGCGTTGCACAAGCATTATTAATTACCTACAACAAAAAAAATATTTGATAAGCATACAAACTGATCATACCACACAAATTTCAAACTTATGGAAGCTAACCTGGCTGGCAAAAAATAAGTTAGGGTTTGGATCTTTGATTACAAGACGGTCATCATTTTCCCCTGGACGCCATTTGAAAAGGAAAATCAACCCATATACAGGCCTGTAAGTTAACAAATAAAAGTAAATTTAAATCATACCGTGCCTAAGATATCATGTCTGCAAAAGATAAGAATCAACGGCCCCTAAAAGGCAAAAACTAACCTAAGATCATTAAGAGAATCAAGTTCCAGTGAGTACAACTCCTCAACCTGCGCAGAGGCATGGAATGGCAGGTGAATTCCAAAGTTTGAGAAAGGAATGGAGGCCGTGAATTCCAAAGTTCACTCACATTGTACAGTTAATATCAAATGATCAGTCAGAGGCATGGCAGATAAACTATAAGCCTAAAAACTACTAACCTCCTACTCTTACTATAGTAAATTAACCCAATTTAAGTATGGTAGATCAGATATTGTCACTAACTCTTCAAACATAATAACTACCAACATTAACACATATTGGATAGAGAAACACTGCATTCATATGACAGGATTATGATTTAAGATTCCCCTTCAGCATCCTATTGTATGTCTTCATACAGATAGCTGGCACAACTTGAACAACACCATAATAGCTCACTCACGTCATAAGCAGTGTTATTGAATTGTGCAATATAGCTATTGATAGGTTGTCTCTTTGCATAAACGAGAGATCAGCTATATCATTGAAGTCCATGTGACTAGATCAAGAGTTGATTTATGGTTGGAAGTCGTTCTCTAGAATCTAACCACTTTAGACCAAGACAGGAAATATGTCAACAAAATTTAGCAAAGATACAAGAACAACAAACTTTCAATAGAGGGCCACAACAAATACCCAAAACAGCTCGTTCACAAAAAAAAAATTAAGGAGAATATTGCCGTGGATGTTTGATAAGTGATGCACAGCAAAAGAAACAAATATTTATATTCAAATCTGAAAAGTAAAAGTAACTCCAGTTGAAAACATGATATATAAAACAGTTCAATTTGTTTCAATGTATAGTATAGACCAATGCAATTGTTTTGAAACAGAAACATGAGAAAAATTCTAAGGAGAAGATTGTAAGAAGATAAGAGTAAACAAAAGAAGAACATGACAAACATAATGATATGGATGGAAACAAATTGGTTGAGTTTAAAGTTAGATAGGGTTGAGGAGATAAGTAAATTCAAAGCCGTAGACTCCAATTACATACGACTAAGGATTCATACAACCAACTCAAAGTCTTCAGGATAAAGGGTTTCAAATAATATTTGGAGAAAAAACTCACAGCCTATGTCTTCACATGGACAGGAAGATTTTCGGTTTTGAAGCACTTACAGCAACAAAACACACCACATTCCACATCTAAGGACAAGTATAAGACACAAATGTCACATAAATTCAAGTAGTTACCTGTACACCTTTTACTTGCATTTGCTGTATAAGTTCCGTAAAAACACCTGGAATGCAAGTTAAGAACCTTGACATAAAGGTTTCCCATAAGAAAAATGCACACTTACAAGAGAAAGGGTCATTTTTAGTTAATAAGGAGCATTATTTAATGCTTTCCATATTCAAAGAAAAGGGGGTTCAACATCATCATCATCAAAGCTCTAGTCCATTTTGAGTAAGTGTAGTAGGACTTTCTAAATTTTGTTTAGGGCGAGAATGGACATTTAACATTAGGTGCACTCATACTTGTGAGTCTTATGTATTGTCTAATATAACTTAGAAAGCCAAGTTTCTCAATTTGGGGTTGGAGTTCGTCTGTTTAATTATAGGCTAATTTAGAATATCATAAATAGATTTTTTTCACAAGCCAGAATAAGTTTCAGTACATGAATACATAGGGGACCTACTATTTCACAAATGAGAATAAGTTACATAGGAGATTCATCAGCAATAAAGCTTTCCGTTAAACATTACGTGATGCAATTCTAACATTATTTGTAATGTATATTTGTTAGCATAGCTGGTGTGGTGCAACTTGGTTTTCAACAATACTGTATCCTATTATTTACTCAAGAAACATAGCATCAAAAAGAATCTCCATCTTCTTTCAATTACACGAAAACAATAGATTGCAACTAGTAAACTTCGGACAAGATGTTTCTCGAATACTGCAAATTTCTTACCAGGATCAGACTCAATGGTGCACCAAGACATGATAAAAGGTTTACGGGACTGCAACCAAAAAAAAAACGTCCACCAGATTAAAGACAGAAGCTATCAGCGAAAATGCATGCTCAAATTTACACAATTGCCAAAAAATTTAAATTGTAACAAAAACTCGCGAGTCTCAAAAAGCAAATAATTCAACCAAAATCATGCTGTAAAATAGGCAATAGCGCAACCAAAAATCCCAATTTCACCAAACAATACATCCCCTCGACTACCACTACCTACCATCTCTTAAACCCAACATAATCAATGTCAAATTTCACTAATGCAAACAATCGAAAAGCAAGAAGTAACAATAAAACTGAAGACACAAGATCACAAACGAAAAACCTAGGGCTTAAGATAAAGACATTAAGCTGAAGTTAGAACCTCGATTGCAACGCAAATTAATACTGTGCTCAAAAGTATGGCAACTCAGAGAGCAAAGCCGCATACCAGTAGTGGTGTAGTTAGGTTTAACCAGAAAAGCTGAAATCGAATCGAACAATCGTATTTCTTATTCTACCAGTCTCTACTTCTTAGGTCAGCTCTTCTTAAACTCCTGTTTGCTTCTGCTCGGCTTGTACTTTGTAGGCAGCACGAGAAGATTAGACTAGACGGTGGATATGCTTTTGACTTTTTGTTGAAGCAAGTTTTATATCGAAAGCCCAATCCGGAATCTACTTGCTAACCAGTGGAGAGGGCCCATTGATAGCCCATCTAAGAGCGCCCATTCTAGATTCCTGCTCAGACCCGCTATATAGCCCATCTTTACCGGAGGCCTACTAATGTGATTAAATAATTGTATTTCTTTTTTCTTTTTAACAGAAAAATAAAGAAATATTATTATATTTTCTAATTTTTTTTGTTTGCTTATTTCTGCTGTATAAATGATAATATGCCACTTAAAAAAAAAACTAAATAGGTAGATAAAAAGAAAGTTGTTAGCGCTGATGAATAAAAAATGCATATCATGTGACACATCCCATTCATTGAATTAAAATTATAGCCCCTCTTTGTTTTAGAGTATTCTACCCATACTCTCAGACACTTTCAACTTTTACGCTCTACGATAATTTATACTCTATGAAACGTACTCTCATCCAAACAGACTCATACTTTAATACACCAGCAGCTTGAGAGAGGTGAAAGGAGGACAATTTTGACCCGGCAATAAAATTCTTGAATTTTGAGAATTATACAGTAAAGAAAATGCAATGAAAACGTTTGCCAATGGTACTTAAAAGAACAGTCACACGAAGTCTAATATGAACCATCACACATCCATCTCCAACATAATCCAAATAAACATCAGATTTCCCAGACATTTAAAACTTGAACAAATTTCGGTGAACCTTGAGCACTAATCGACATGTCAAAGATATT
This sequence comes from Euonymus europaeus, assembly GCA_963580455.1. NCBI lineage: Eukaryota > Viridiplantae > Streptophyta > Magnoliopsida > Celastrales > Celastraceae > Euonymus > Euonymus europaeus. Next base: position 27,847,085 of record OY756961.1, read on the forward strand.
CTAGTGGTAGATCTATGGATAACTTTGAGATCTCCAGTCCGCGTTATCTGGTCTGCTTTTTCATCGAGTTTCTGATGCATCATTCCTTCGGTTTCATTCACTGCCTAAACAAGAAAATTGCAGCAATGTAAGACACTATCTCTCATGAATCAAATAGAGTCTCAAGTCAAATTGTTCAATTTTTACCCCAGCATACTGTTGTGTCGCACTATCGTTCATACCATGCAAGTAATCTGCAACAAGTTCAATGAAATCGACTGTTCAGTAAAATGTGATGATATGAGATCATATACGGGGAAAAACAAAAGATCATGCACCAACCAGAATATGCATTATCCTTGAAAATGAGTAAACTTCGAGGCATCAATAGAACAGAAAAAGGATGGTGATTATCTATCCATTCCCGTGTCTCGATCTCGATATCTTCACCATCACAGCTTCCATTTTCGGCATCAACCTTCAATGTGTTGCTCCTAAATCTTAATTTTGAATGTGGTGTGAAGTCCATGACAGCAGGTGATCCGAGAGACAAAATAGCAACTACTGGGAAATAAGCAGGTCCATCTTGGTGAGGCTGTGTAACAAACAAATATAATGAGAAGTGCTGACAAACATTATGCTGGATAAGAATGAGGCAGAGATTTAATACAGGGATAAAATATTTGATCCCATAATAGGTCCGACATTCTTATAGTAATGACAATGCTAATAAATAATAATGCTCATACAGGTAGAAATAAAGTAATAAGGTCCTCAAGGAGTAGCCCACAGTCCAACTAACAAAAGTTTCACCAACTTGAAATCATAACAGGGAGAGAAAAAGGAAAACCAGGAAGAAAAAAACCTCATATCAGGGGTTTTGGTACAATACCATAATTCCCTGGTTAGGATGGTACTCGTTGATGAGAACATGATTGATTGCTGATGGGAAAAGCTCTGATTCTTCATAAATTCTACTTGTAACCTTTGTGAGCCAAGAGGGTACTGCAATAGAGATGTTTGTCAGGTTTTTTTGCCATACTTATAAATATTTGAATGGTGAGAGCATGCACTGCAATTACTTCAAGCAATAATAAAAGAGAGAGATACGCGCGCCTCATTATTTGCGGCATAAAAGTTATAAGCTTATGCTTCTTTCCTCATTAGTGATAAAGTTTACACGTTCTCATCATTCCTTTCTTTTCTTATCTGTACTGAGTAGTGAGTATCCGTCCCATAATTACACTTGATACCAAACTAGAGGTTATTAAAAGTAATGATAGATCAACAGGACTAAGACCTACGCTCACAATGAGGCTTACTTTCAATTCAGATGCAAATCCTAATGGAGCTTGCCTTCCCATGTTTAAGGAATGCGTGAGATCGTATGCACACAATCCTAATGGGTGGCAACATACAGCACCTCTCTGTTCGCCTTAAGAGTTGCAGATGGGCAATGATGGCTATGTTTGATTCTTAGAGCAACATTCACAAGTAATTAGGTTGCATGTAGAGAGCGCTTCTTATAGAAACTGCCATAAAATTTGCTGCTGGAGATATCCTTATTTGCCTTCTGCTTTAATAAATTTGGTATTGAACACCCTGATTTCATCTGAGGGCATGCACTTTTACAAACACGTATAGAGAATATTAGAGGCACAATAAAATGGTGAGATACCATGCATGCTTTTCAAAGTAAAAACAAAGAGCTCAACAGATTGCAATAGAATTCATGATTGTGTGGAGAAACAGAAACTGTAAAAAAAGAAACTATGTTACCAACTTACACTCTTGAGGCAGAAGACCCTTTTCATGGACAACACCACCTGCAAATGACCATAGACCAGGAAAAGAAACTATCACCACCATCAACAATATAATAGTGAAGGAGCTCTTGTCCCTATTCTAGCAGACTAGCACGAGGAGCAATGCCCAATGATCATTCCATCTTCTCTAAAAAAATCAATAACATTACCCCATGAATTAAAAATAACGAAAGTGAAGGACTGTTTTCTTGTTCTTCCATAAGTTTATTTGCAAGTGCGCTTTTGTGCAAGTGTGGGTGTAGCTTCTAGAGAACGTAGAGATAAATAAGAGAAGGAAACCAAAAAATTAGAAAACATACCCCAGTTCTGTAGTCTCCTATTCTTTAAGGATTTCCATTTGGACACAGGAGCTTCATTAATCTGAGGAAATACAAAGGCAATTCAAAATCACTCAAAAAGGACCAAAGAAAATGAGAGAAAAGTGATGATTGGATAGCCAAGAAGAGCACAACTACATATATATGTATGCGTATATGTGTCTGTGTATGAATATTCTGTACTATAATGCATGGATCAGAGGGCATTTTCACATTATTTAGAAGCTGGTTTTCTTCATCGACTGTGACGAAATTTGGTACATACATCAACGTTGGCACATCTCCAACAACAAAATTATTCAACTTTCCTTCCATCATCCTGCCAAAATCAAAATTAAAAAGTTGACGACATTTGAGAATCATCATCATCAAAGCGTTCATCCCAAACAACGAGGGATTCTCCAATGTTGGTAGTTGGTTTACAAATGAAGCCATCCACAACGAAACAACAACTCACCAGTATTTGAGGACAATATAAGGAAAAATGCCTAAATTTCCTCAACCTGAAACACGCAAAAAACTTACTCCATGATCTATTGATCGAATTAAATATGCGTTGCAATCGAGTATTTATAAAGAAATTAAATTCCGAGGAAAGGAGTGCTTACACAGTTTTTGATATTCGGACAAATCCCAATCAAATTTCGATGTGGAAACAGATTTCTTCCACGAAGAAATTGGACTACAACGTTTTCGAATGGAAAAAATTGCCAAGGGAAAATTCTCAGGTCGTAAAAGTAAAGTTGCAGCTCAAAATTGATAAGAGAGATCGCCTATTACGGAGAGCAGAAGTCATCGTCTTCTTCGATTTCCCTTCGCCAGTCAGAGCGAGGATAAGGAACGAGACGCTAAGCAGTACGCAGGGGTTCGTGAAGAAAAGTAATTATTCTGGCCCAGCCCATAGTAGGAAATCTTAAAAAGGGGGCCTAATCCTATAAGACCAACTCGACTATTGACTATTGAGCAGTGAAGCCAGTGAGTACAACCCAAGTTCAACACCTTTTTTGTTCAAATATTGGGCCTTAACCCAAGTTATTTGGCCCAACTATGGACTAATTATGGGCAAACTAGTGAATAGTTATATGATACAACCGGCCCATGCCCATTTGTGACTCCCGTTAAACAAACAATTTAAGCATTAGCATATGTAAAATTAAATAGCATTTTATGTAACTTTTCAAACTGTTTTTAAAACAAACATTTAAGTAGTATTCCAACTTTTTAACTATTAAATAGTAGAAATATCTCACATTTACCAGTCGTATTCAAAAATATATTATGCTATAAACAAATAAATATTCATGATCTCGATTTGGAGAGTCGCAATTTTATGTATGGAGAAAATCGATGTGATGTGAGACATGTAAAATTTTATTTTTTTAATTTTGATAATTGATAGTTTATATTTAGAATGAATTGCATAAATATAAGTCACTCCAAAATAAATCAAGAGAACTAAAGAAGCGAATGAGACTATATATTTAAATAAATTCAACATAACAAAAATTGTAATGTCATTATGAAAAGGATCTGATTGAAACAATAAACCAGACCCCTCCTTATTAATTCCTTACCATCATATACACACTCTGCGCACAAATACAAATATTTAAATTGTGAAGCTTTGTTTTAATGGTGTTTTTTGTTTACTCTTCATCTTCCAGGGCATCATCATCTCCATCTCTGGCTCTCCATGAAAGAAAGCGTGAATCGGCTCGGAATCTCGTAGTTATTGTGCAGGAAGTTTGATTAGATGCTGTAAGGAGGTGGCTTAGGCAAGTCCTTGACGAGCCCACAAAGAACTGCATTGTCAGGGACATTGTACTCATCTCTCAGTGATCGTTCAGGGGACAAAACACTGACGTATAGTTGTTGTCCGAGGTAGTTCCTCTCCCATATCTCAGACCTCAAGTTCCACATTCCGGCATTGTCGAATGTCAGAAGAATTGCAGCCCATGATTTTGGGAACACTTGGATTGTGTGCCTGCTCACCGCATCGAGGAGGTTGTAGTTCTTCCTCTTCTCAGGACCCCAAGTTCCGGGCTCAATTCTGCGTAGAAAAATAAAAAAATGTAGGCAAGGCTTATCAATGATACTGGGAGCTTCACAGAAGATGAAATGTATACTTACGCAACAGCGAAGAAGGAGTATCCGCTCAAGTGATAAGATTGGATGCTCTTCTCGTGATTCTCGAAGATGATTTCCACGAAGGTACGGAAGGTGATGTTGTTGACATTGGGTTGTACGATCACTTTTTCGATTTTAGCCGGAGGTTCATCTGGGATGCTCTCATACTTGAAGGCCTTCTCTGCAACTCCATAGTACTCAGCAAGCTTAAGTGGTGTTGGAACATCGACGTGAGAGACTCCATTGAGCGCGTAGCGAAGCTTGCCACCGCTCCTGTCAACCGTGTTCACAAGCTTGATTGTTCGAGTAATATTGATGGCACCATAGTGGTATGAGCCTTGGGGATTAGGCCTGGCAGCACTGGCTGTGAGGTTCCATCGAAATGAGCGGAATTGGTTGAGAGACCAAGCCCATCCAACAGGAGCTTCGGGGAGTTCAGGAGAGGCAGGACCTTTACCACCTTCATAGCTCATAATTCCCTTTGCAGTTAGGACATTCTTGGTGAATCTGGTGGAAGCCACCATGTAATAGTCCTTTGGTTCTTGATCAGCAGTCACTAGGACCGAGTAACATTGCCCAGCGTGGACATCGAGGGACTCATATACATTCTGCACAACGTGTGATCCTTCCATCTCCACAAGCTTCATGTTGTGATTTTGGATCCTGAAATTGAGTGAAGTCTTGATCCCAGCATTGCAAATTCTATACTTATAGATCTTGCCAGGTTTCATTGTGAAGAGAGTCTTGTCCTTGCCGTCTCCCTTGGCAGCTTGACCATTGATCAACACACCCTCAGGCCGACCAATTGATCGTCCGCTGTCCAAGAACTTTGCAAGAGTGTTGTGGCTTTTGGTGTACCAGTCATTGATTATGACAGTGTAGTCATCCTCTGGGTCAGGGTAAGGGACCGGGATGAGCAAACGACTGTTGATCCGGAGGCCACCGAAGCCACCGGCTGCTCTATGCATACCCACACTTGGGTAGTAAATGTAGCTTCCAATCTGATCCTTCACCTGGAAATGGTAAGTGTAGTTTGTGCCGGGAGCGATCGGGCAATTTGTTCCTAGCACACCATCTTGCCATGAATTCTTCCTTTGCTGGATGCCCGTCCTGCAAACATTATAAACAAAAACTTCAGGATCTTGACTTTCCATCCGGTACTAATTACAACAAGAGAACAGAACTATTACCATGCGAGAAGGAAAGGCTCGTCGAGGTTGTTGAAGACGTTGACAACAACATTGTTGTTACTGGTGGAGTTGATATTGGGTCCTGGAAACTGATTGTTGATCAAAATCACTTGCTGAGGAACTCCCAAAGGAGAGAGGGTGCCATAGGTGACATTCCATGTGAAGAAAATATAAGGATCTTCGCCTCGAACCATCGATAAAGTGCCTGCGGAGAGGCATAGCAGTAACATTAACATCACCCCATCCATGATGTTTTCCTCTCCAATGCCCAATTTTGTCTCTATAAAATGTCTATATAACTATCTATGAAAGTTGTAGAAGATGTGGCTTCTTCTGCGGCTCTTTGTCCCATCTATAGGGAGCCATCTTATATCATTTGAATGAAGAATTCTCACCATTCAAGACCCACAAAGTTCTCTGTGTTCACCATCCAGTGTTTGTCCTTGTTTTACGTTGTTCCTCTCAATGTTATTTTCTTTCCAGTTTTATCGCTGAAAGACACTCTTTGTTCAATTCGGTTACTCTTGTCCTAAAACTATGCTTGCTCATGCTCACCTTTTCTTTGCTATTTATGGATTAAAAACGTTAAATAAATGTAAATAGTATGCATTTTCTTTCGTTCTATATTTTCAAAATTTAGGACAAAATTCATGAATATAGAATCATTAAGTTACTGGGTCAATAAGAAAAGATAGTGAGAACATTAATATTGCTATACTAGTTGTGATAGTAATCAAGTATACTCTCCTAAACTAAAAAGGTTATGGATTCGAGTGGAGAGACCGAATAATTTCCTGAAATAAATCCCTTAAGGGAAGGGTAGGAACGCCCTTAGAGGTACCTGAGACAATATATTGGATGCAAAAACTCATCCACGTATATATTTTCTATAGATCATCATTTATATTCCAATGATGAATTGAGTATTACTTTTACATATAAAAACAGGTTTAAATAACACTGAACCCAACATTAGCTTATTAGTCCAAACTTTGCATGAAATTAACTAAATTGTCAAAATACAAGATTCAAAAGGTAAGTATGATTATGAAATCATTGAATACAGTTTATTTGAATAAGTCTTCAAAACCTATGCAGAGCTGGTTTCAACTGCAACATGTCTTTTCAATTTTCATGGTCCAGAAACATGGAAAAAATGGTCTCTATGCGGGAAAAGTGGTTGCAAGAATAGCATATTACAATAAATGAGAGGACCATAAAATTAGTAAACAAACACAGAATTTTCAGGGGACTTGAATGGTTAACATTGTGTGCAAATTCTGTATAAAAGGGAATGCTAAGGCACAGATTGAGATTGTAGAAGAAGAGGAGGTATCTTCTTCCAATATATAGGGACAGAGAGAAAAAAGAATTATTGCATTGTTTTGAGAGGGAGTACTAGGGAGAGGGTTTAATTTTTTTTTTAAAAAAATAAAACCCAAAAAATACAGAGAGATGGGTGGGGTGATGCTTATGTTGTTGTTGAGCCTCTCAGCAGGTTCTATGTTGACGATTCGGGGCGAAGATCCTTATATTTTCTTCACTTGGAATGTCACCTATGGCACCATATCTCCTTTGGGAGTTCCTCAACAAGTGATCATGATCAATAATCAGTTCCCTGGACCTAATATTAACTCTACCAGCAACAACAATGTTGTTGTCAATGTTTTCAACAAGCTCGACGAGCCATTCCTCTTGACCTGGTAATAAACAATTCAGATTTTGTTTTATCTCTCTTTTGGATTTTTAAACGTTAATGCAGCCAGAAGCCAAGTAAAATTAACAGAAAATGTCAGATTTCACGGCTGAGGTGTTTAAATTAGGAGTCTGCACAATCTGTTGGAATTGAGGAAAGAAAATGTGATATGATACAATTCTAATCTCATTAACTTGTCTGAAAATTTCAATGTAATGATCAGACAATAGTGACATGGGTTCTGTCTTAACAGTTACCTTGGAATTATAGCAGATAGAGTTGCAATAATCTGAACCCAAGTTGATCATTTGATTATCTGTGCAGGAATGGTATCCAACAGAGGAAGAACTCATGGCAAGATGGTATGCCTGGAACAAACTGCCCAATTCCTCCTGGCACCAACTACACATACCACTTCCAGGTGAAGGACCAGATTGGCAGCTACTTCTACTACCCAAGCACAACAATGCACAGAGTAGCCGGTGGCTTCGGTGGCCTGCGTGTCAACAGTCGTCTACTCATCCCGGTCCCTTATGCCGATCCTGAGGATGACTACACTGTCCTAATTGGTGATTGGTACACCAAGAGCCACACCTCTCTCAGGAAATTCTTGGACAGTGGGCACTCAATCGGTAGGCCTCAAGGTGTCCTCATCAATGGAAAATCCGCCAAAGGAGACGGCAAGGACAAGCCTCTCTTCACAATGAAGCCTGGCAAGACTTACAAGTACAGAATCTGCAATGTTGGGATCAAGACATCATTGAACTTCAGAATCCAAAACCACCCCATGAAGCTTGTGGAGATGGAAGGTTCACACGTTGTGCAAAACATATATGAGTCCCTCGACGTCCATGCCGGACAGTGCTTTTCAGTGCTTGTGACTGCTGATCAGGAACCAAAGGACTATTACATGGTTGCTTCCACCAGGTTCACCAAGACTGTTTTAACTTCGAAGGGGATTATCAGTTATGAGGGTAGTAACAAGCCTGCCTCACAAGAGCTCCCTGAGGCCCCTGTTGGCTGGGCTTGGTCTCTTAACCAGTTTCGCTCGTTCCGCTGGAACTTGACAGCCAGTGCTGCCAGGCCCAATCCCCAAGGTTCATACCACTACGGTGCCATCAACATTACTCGCACAATCAAGATTGTGAACACAGTTGACAGGAGTAACGGCAAGCTTCGCTATGCACTCAACGGAGTTTCCCACACTGACCTAGCCACCCCACTGAAACTTGCAGAGTACTATGGAATCTCTGACAAGGTCTTCAAGTATGATAGCATCGTAGATAATCCTCCCCCCAAGATCGAACCGGTGGTTGTACAACCCAATGTCAACAACATAACCTTTCGCACCTTTGTGGAGATTGTCTTTGAGAACCATGAGAAGAGCATCCAGTCTTATCAGTTGAATGGTCATTCCTTCTTCGCGGTCGGGTAAGTAATGAGGTTTTCATGCTAACACACAAGGTGTTCGACGGAACGTCTCTGAGGCTCTGATAAAACTAATTCCTGTTTTTTATGCAGTATGGAGTTTGGCACTTGGAGCCCTGAGAAGAGGAAGAACTACAACCTCCTCGATGCAGTAAGTAGGCACACAGTCCAGGTCTTGCCCAATTCATGGGCAGCAATCCTTTTGACATTCGACAACGCTGGAATGTGGAGCTTGAGGTCCGAGATATGGGAGAGAACCTACCTCGGACAACAACTATACATCAGTGTTTTGTCTCCTGAAAGATCACTTAGAGACGAGTACAATGTTCCAGACAATGCATTGTTTTGTGGTCTTGTCAAGGACTTGCCCAAGCCACCACCTTACAGCATATAAACATTTGTGCATTTCCCCACCCATTCACCATTGCCGACTCTCATTGTTGAACACTTAAAAAGGATGATCAATGGTGGAGAGAGCGGCTGATATATTGTACTAACCCTTCCCAAAATTGCAATAAATTCTTTTTATTTAATTTGATATATATTTTTTATCTGTCCATGGCTATATATAGGGGAGCTGTATGTCTCCTCTTCCATGTAACTATACAATGATACGAAACAATAATTATGATATCGATCCCATCAAAGTACCTTATTTCTATTTCTCTGTACCTCCTCCAAGTATTCACTATTGACGGTTCAAAACAAGTCATAGAAACAAACAACAAATATATAAAAGGATGCAGAAGGGAAAAAAGTCATTGTTCCCCCAGTTGTGAAATTCAATTCTATAGAAAAAAAAATACAGATAGGTGTCACAAAAATCAAACAAAAGATAATGTCATTAAAAGAGGTCACACATATATGCAAGTCCATTCTCTTAGCTATGCATCACTATTGAAACTGAGAATACCTGGTTCACTAATCTCTCTCTATCTCTTATCAAAAGCAACTGTTTCTTTACAACAACTTACCTCAGCAGCCACCCCTGCAAATGCAGTAATGAAGATGACCACCATTCTTTCAGGTGAAGAAAGAAGTGATGTCATCAAGAAAAGCATGGCCGTGCACATTTGATACTCTGCAACAAAACTAATAAATTCATAAATTCAGCAATCTAAAAATAGACAAGCAGTGTACAATACACGAAGTGGATCCTTTCTCTACAGAATATCAAAGATTCAGCGCATGGACCAACCAACAAGCAACCAGCAGTGCCACACAAAAGAAAGCCATTGTTACAACCACAAGAACATCAAGTACAAGGTGCGAAACTGGACAATCACTTCAAAAACTGTCCGCGATAGAAACTGAACAACATCAGAAATGCACATTATTGAAAATCGTACGACGGTGCCACACTATCAAACTGACAGTTACATGCCAGGTTTGTTTCATTAGTTATTCCCTACGGACACTACACTGGCAACTACTCGAAAATTTCTGTTCATTGAACAGAGAAATCGGTTTATTTTCAGGCTTGAATTGAGAAAATTAGGAAAAAAGGAGAAAAGGGGAGAAAAAAGAAGAAGGATAACACCACTGGGATCAATTGACCCCCAAGCCAAACACCTATTTTTTAGCTCCAAGACCACCTTGGTGGAATGGAATTATTTGTTTCGTGACCAAACTCCAAATCATCAGAAATCATCTTTGAGGAGGATCCACTGTCCGGACATTTGGACCTGTCATTCCTTCCATTCTATCTTTGGTTATCTCCACAAAGTGACCAATTGTTTCATGAAGTTGCTTCAGCCCTGAAAGCGGGAGAATGATTGAGGACCGATCAGTGCCTGCAACCTGCATATCAGGTCGACGTTACACAAGTAAGAGGTACGCCAACAAAAAATTATAAAAAAATATTCAATCATTTTAACTTTATCATCCTTAGGAGTATCTTTTCAGAATTCACCTCTGAAATCCTCAAGAAATGGCCTCTGTTGTTGCTCCCAAGGTCAAAGAAGAATCTCTTCTGATCAACCCTGATTACTTTTGAAAGCCCCGTTTCATCATGTGCAGGCAACTCAACTGGCCTGTCCACATTGAGTTCAGAAGATGAATCAGGTTGGCTACTGTGACCAGTTATGAAGCCAGCCCCTACATCATCAGAAAGACCAGCCAGACGTTCTGATGCTTCAGAGCTTTGCTGTTTTGCCCAGGAAAAAAAGATGCAGAAGAAGGGGGGAAAGAAAAGAAAAAACGAAGAAACGTTTAGTGAGAAGTTGTGACACAAATGTGTTTTTCATCTACTTTTTTAGAGGAAAATAATGAACAAAAAGTTTATGCATGTAGCACAAGAACCTGATTGGGCAACATGAACAGCCTAGATGCTTCATTAATCTCAGCCAAAATATTCCTGAATGCAGCCCACCCTTCATCCCGGGTGCTTCCAGCAGGGACAATAATAGTGCTGCGGTTTCTACTAACAGAAGCTTCGGATACCTGCACATATACATTTTAATAAATCAAGAAAACCCATGGATGACAAAATTTGTCTATCTTCTGTTATTAACTTAGCAATTAAAATATTTCTGTGAAGTCAATGCACTTAATAGAGAGATCACTTTCCCGAACATATGACATATCAATCACTTGCATTAGGAATATGCTTAAGTTAATAATTCTGAGACCTCCATATTTTCTAGCATTCTGTATATTAATTATAATATATATTTAAAAGTTACTGTAACTCTATGCACCAGATTTTGTTTCCTTCCATGTTATTATTTTCAAGTGAAAAAAAAAGAGAGGAAATTTTGTTGCTGGTCACCAACGGGGTGCCAGCCTGACAATACAAGAGCCAGTAAAAAAAGAAACAAAACTAAGATAAATCAATGTATTATAGCACATTGCAGACCTACTTTCATGGTGCACAGAGAACCACAAATTCGAAGTGTTAAACCATTTGTCCAAAGCTTTTCATAACTGAGTCTCCCAAGTCCCAACCATCAAATATTCATTTGTTTATTTCCAACCATATTTTCTAGCACATAACCAAAAGAAACATAATTATTAGTTTTTTTCCCTAGCTACTGCACGGTGTGTTCCAGGCCTTTAGCTAATCCTCTAGAAAAATACATATGACACAATAAATGCCTGCGAACTTCCCTTCTTATTATTATTACAATCATCATCATCAAAGCAATAGTTAAGTGCAAATTTCTCTATAATATCACTAAAAAACCATCATCACCACCAAATTCCCCACCATCAACCACAAATATCACCAACAATTCCCCCACCATGACCGATCACGATGTGATAACAACAAAAACATCATAATTTTTCTTGTCTGAATAAAATTAACAATGATGATACTGATAAAAAAAAGTACAACATAAAAACATGACAAGGTCCATAGCCCACTGAAAGCTGGGAAAATTGTAACCTAAAAAGCCTAAGTTAGCAGAGAATGCAGTTAATTTCATCATGGAAATTCATCAATCAACTCACGTGTAGATTCAGACAGGATATGAGTCCATATATTTTATATATTTCAAATGGAAATTTTGCTCAAGCTTTGTAACTTACAAGAGAAGTACATTGTAACTCACAGTATTTGTAGAACAAGAAGCACCATTTGAGGTGAAGTGAAGGAATACGAATAAAGAGAACCTAAACTGAACCATCCCACACTACTTCCAATACATAATATTCATACAAAATCGATACTCAAGGATACTCTCATCCATCGAAGAATCAATGTAATCCAATGCTGTCAGAAAATTATAGCATACCTTCAAAAAGCGACCCCTGCGATTTTCGCCAGTGTCAAAGTAGAAGACCTAAAACGCGAAATAATGATTGAGGGCTGGGGCACATGATACATGATACATTTAACATATAAATAAGGTAAATGAAACCAAAAGACGACAAATAGAAGAGTTAAATGCCTTGGTATCGAGCTGCAATTCCTTGCTAAGGACCTCCTGATCATCGGTATTGACGTAATAATTGAAGAGATCCAAAAACCAAGAGATTCCAGAGAAGGGAACGATGATTGTGGACCTGGTGGCAGATGTTTTCTCAGAGATTTTGAGATACCGTCCCCGCGGATTCTCCTTGAGATCGAAGTAGAACAACTTATGCTCCACCTGCAACGTCTTACACAGCAGCTCGACGTCATTCCCTCCCCCTACCCCGCTGCCGCTGCCACTGCCTCCCGAATTTCCCTCCATGATAAATTAATTCCCACCGCTTGCAACCTCAATTTAACTCCCCAAACAATCTGGCTATTGCATCATAACATTTTGTGAATAGTAACAGTTAGATCTGGAAGGATTCGATGATCTTCGGTTCAAATTCTGCAATAACTAGGGTTTAGAGTAAGAGACAAAGTCGAAGGGATTGGGGATTGACCCGGTAGTAGAATAATCTAAACCCGGGCAAGTCCCATTTTTGATTTCAACTAAAAAGGGATGGAAGGATAGAACTTTCTTTGGTCTGGAACGAAATGTTTCAATTTTGTTGCATATGAATATGATTCAAAATTTAATTTTATTATAAAATATTTTTTAATCTTCCTAATTCTAAACAAGGTGGAACATTTCAAGCCCACTATATTACAAAATGGGCCGTGGAAGTCCAATAAACTAGTCACATTTCCGAGTATATTTATAGGTCCAGAGTTTGGTGATCGGTTGGACTCGAATCTTCGGTACCCACAAAACTCCGGCTCAGCATAGGCCAAAATCAAAACTAAGTTCATCCAAATCAAAATTTAAGTTCATTTTCATATTCAGTCAAACATAAAAAAATTTATTTTTAAATTCATTCATCTCTCTCATGTTCATTCTCAATTTAAGCTTACTCTCACCTAAACGTAGAGTAAGTTCAGGTTTATTAAATCAGTCACATTATTCTAACAAGTGGTTGAGATTAGGCCATAGCTAGGACATGTAGACCCTGCTTGGGAGGGGTTCAGGAACAAGCAAACCCCTCCAAATCATTGTTTGGAGCATGAACCCCTTCCAACACTCCTTACTCTTAAAAGTGAGGAGTTGAAAGGTGTTTACTCTCATAAAAGTCTCTCAACCTCTCTCGTACCAAAAAAAAAGTTTACTTTTATAAAACCTCCTAACGCTCATGTCAATGTCGAGCATAATCGTAAAGAGATAGTGAGCTTATAAGCTAAGTAGCTCAATTTCATTGGTTAACAATCATATCAATCACATATAAAAAAAAATTCAATTTTCTCTATTGTTTCTATTCTCTCAGACATCTGTCATTTTATATTTTAAAATATATGTTAAATTTCGAAGAAAAAAATTTGTATATTTGAATTCAAACGTAAAATTATTTCCAACAAAATTCATATTTGATAGATTTTATTTTATTATTAAATTATTTTATATATTTTTAATAATAAATTCACAACATCAAAACTTTTGATTTATCAAAATTTAAGAGCTTATATGCTATCAAATTAATGGGGGAAAAACGGCAGGCATTTTTCTCTACCAGTTGAGATGCCCGACTGGACATGCAAACAAATAACGCGGATAATTTCTGCCGGCTCCTCCCGCATTTGCAGGAGTTACACAGCAGCGGCGGCCCTGGGGTGGGGCGACAGGGGCGGCCGCCCAGGGCCCCCAAAATCCGGGGGCCCCAAATTTTTTTTTTTGTATTAATTGGTTATAATGTATGTATATAATTTATTCTTTGCAATGAAAGGCATGTCGTTTCTCTTGTGGCTTAGTGGTAAGTTGTTTACTTTGGTTTGCGAGAGGTTTGAGGTTCAATCCCAAGTAGGCGCATCAAGTTTTTTCTTTATTTTTTTATCATAAAATTGAGCCCTCAAACCATAGTCCATCCCCAAGCCCCAATTTTTTCCATTTTTTGTAGTTAAAATTGGGCCCCAATTTCAAGTCCAAAGATCCGTTTTTTATACTTAAAATTGGGCCTCCAATTTCAAGTTCAAAGTTACTTACTAAAAGGCCCAATTTCACTTTTAAAACCCTAATTTACATCTTCACCTCTTTCACCTCTTTCTCTCGTCTCCCATCTCTGTAATCTATGTTTTGTCTCTCTCTCTCTCCAACCTCCAACGTCTTTATTTATGTGATTTCATGTAAGTATATTTTTAACTGAATATTTTAATGACTAGTTTAATTTTAATGTAATGACATTCAATGCATGATGACCTAACCTCCCAAAATTGGGTTCCAGCTATCAAAAATTTATTGTTGTTTTATTTGTTTGAATTTTTATTATTAATTTAAAAGTTATGACTATGTGTCAAAAAAAAATTTCGGGACGTTGCCCCGAACCCCCACAATTTTTTTCGGGGCGCTGCCCCAAACCCCACCTTGAGGGCCCCCAAAAAATTTTCGCCCCGGGCCCCAAATAGATCAGGACCGCCCCTGTTACACAGTAAACTCCACCATACGGGATTGTTACTGTGGTTGCTGCCTTGATTCAGATGCACTCTTTTTACGGCTGTGTTTTGGATGCACGGAAGCTGTTTGATGGCGGGAGTGCAAGAGATGTGGCGTTTTAGAATTTCATTGTTGCTGGTTTTCTCAAGGTTCGGGACATGGACCGTGCCTATGAATTGTTCAAGCAAATGCCGGAGATGAATGTGATATCTTGGAGTTGGACGACTGAAACTGCAGGGTACAGTCAGATGAACTGCCTTGATGAGGCAATCATTGTGTGCCAGAGAAATCTTTCATAATTAATTGAAGATAAGATGATAGAAAAACATTGAACATATTATAGAAAAAACAGACTCATGTACAAATATTTACAGGAAGGGCAGGAATTTGTTCTACATGATGCATATTCAAAACTTTGGCCTCCAACTGGACCTCAAGGTGGAGAATTCTGCCAGAAAGAGTTTGGCAAAGAGCTTCAAAAGAAGAAGAGTTTAGATGGAGAATTTGCTCTAATACTTTTATGTCATCCACTTGGGCTGCCCTCAAAGCATTAGACTGTTGAAGAAGTCATGCTGGAATCCCAAATCATAAAATCCCAGTCCCAGAAGGGCACTGGCGCTTATAATCTGGAGTTTCTGTTTTAGAATAGCGCATCTTCCTGACCACATGGAACAAGCAAAGGGTAAGCTTGTTTATAAAGTTTATCTCTGAATGCAAGGGTGATTACTTCTTGTAAAACAATGTACTTAATTGGAAAACAAATGCAGTATTGTTTATTCCTCACTGTCTTACCTGCGTTCTGTTTATCTCCTTGCGGTATAACAAAAGTCATGGTTGTATTGTTCTGCATGGGACTGTCCATAAATAAAGCTCTTTGAGATCCCAATTGCAGCATGTCAAGTCTCCCTCTTATTAAGGGTGGGAATGGGGCATTCAAGTCTTTGCTCTCACGGTCTTCCTCATCCGGTTCAGAGGGAACTTCTTGACAGCAGTATTCCAGTTCTGAAATGGGCATTCCACCATCTCCACTCGAGTCGGTGATATTACTGTCAGCATCAACTAGAGAAAGCTCATAGCAGTCACTATTCTTTAGTACATGAGTTCCTAGCCATTGTGTTACATCATTTTCTTCCCGCATCATAGACATTGCAGTTATCCCATTCTCATTGCTATATTGATCGACTCTGCAATAGCACACATCATCATTCAAAAATGTCAAACCTTCGTCCTCCTCCATGGATGAGCCACCAATTGAATCTTCTTTCTGAATCATTGTCTGCCCATCAGGATTATGAGGGAGATTGGAGTCAGATCTCAATTCCTCGTCAAATAAATCCTTCAACATCTTTAGTGGTTTTTCAATCACCACTTCTGAAATTGGCCTTTTGGTTTCACTCACATCAAGTGGTTTTCCTGATTTAAGAGGACTGGGAATTCTCTTTTTCGTTAATCCATACCTTTTCTCATCTTCAAGTATCACTGCTTTACTCCTTTCGTCACTTGTAAGTTTCTTCTCTGGGAGATGAACAGCTAAAACCCTTTTACTCCTGCGAGTGTCACCATTGGTACGAGGTTCATTCTTGTGTAGACGAAGCCAAAAATCAACCTTTGAAAATTTTGTGGAACTAAGCTTTTCCATGTTACCATTTCCATGCTTCTCAATCTCTCTGGGATGATCACTTTGATACGAAGTCCATGTTGCTTTGTCGTGTTCTTGAAAGAAACACGTTTTAACATCACATTCGGATGTATCTTGGCTGTATTCAGTTTCATTATCTGCAATGCTTTTCACATTCAATCCCTCGAAACAGCTATTTCTTGATCTACTGTGCTCTGTGTTGGATACTGAATTATTCTTTACAGGAAAACTAACTGACTCAGCATGATGAGAAGGTGGCTTTCTTCGTTTTGTATTGAATTGGTCTCTACCTCCTGAAGTTCGGTGATCTATCCCAGTTTTTCTTCTGCTTGACGCAGTTGGCCTCATAAATCTCGGTATCCCTGATGAAGGAGCTGTCTCAGCTGCTCTAATATTGTTTATGATAACTTTACTGTTCAGCTGTGCCTCTTCCATTAATAAATAAGAAGCCTGCGGTACTTCAGAAGGTAAAGTTGTCCTGTATAGATTTTCTAATTTCTGGTTTAACTTTGTAATTTCTCTTCTGACGAATAGGCGCTCATCTTCAGTCTTCTTCATCCTTTGCCGCAGATTCTCCATTGCAACATGCTTCTCTTCTTTTACTTCCTGATGATCAATAGGTCACTAAGATTGTTATTACTAAAAAAAATGCAGACATCGATTTCCAATTAGGATGAAGCTTTTCACATCAGTTGATATGATAATGTCCTCAGACGGAAATTCTAGCAATCAAACTAACAAGGTTATGTATGTTGGCACTTAATTAATTTTTTTTTTAAATGCCACCATGTCTTGATGTAGCAATTAAGCATTCGTTCACACCTTATACATTCTCTTCTCTTTTCCAGCTCCATATGCTGACAATTTCTGGTTGGAAAACAACCTCTTTAAACCATCTTAGGACGAAGCCTTTGGCCAATTGACTGCATGATTCATCTCTGTTACTCCGGATTATTGAAATTTATGCTGTTTTATATTATTCTGTTACTGCTTTAAAAAAGAAAATCTTTCCCATGGTATATTATCAATTTTGATCATGTGACTAGGATAGACACAATGTTACATACAGACTCTTATTCCTACTATTAGCCAGTGAACCTAAACTTTGTACACTCTAAAGGTTTCATACTTGTAAAGGTTAAAAACAAGCTCAGTGTTTCTTTTACTTACAACAGAATCCTCGGTCCCTAGGTGAATGCTTCTTGCCCTTGTTGCAAAGTTCAAAGAACAGACAGTCTCACACAAATCTTCTTCTTTGGGGCTGACATGGACAAGCATTAGAGTCTTTGAATCCTCACCTGAAAATAGTGACATACAAATTTGTTAGGATAAATAATATTCAGTTCAAGAAGTTCAATTAGAAAAACTCCGTTGCTATAGCTAGTAGTCTGGTCAATAATTTTCCACATTTTGTTATGATAGTCTTGCTTGAACTTGTAGTGATCTTCTTTCAGACTCGATGAATTTTAGGGCATATTGTTTTTTTAGCAGTAATCCTAGAAAGGTATCATAGATGTTAATAATATTGATATGGAAAAGGGCCTTTTCTTTTTTCTTCTCTCTTTTAAGTAGCACTAATGACAATAGTTTGGTACTGATTGGCATAAAGGAATATAAGAAGCACGGAGAAGAAGAAAATAATTACCTAGAGAATCTTTAAGAACTTGTGTCAGCTTGCTATTCCTGTCAAAGGTGAAAACTTCAGTTTAGGAAATGCTGAAGAAGCTACTATTACTAAGTCAACTCATATTGACAGCTAACTGCGACCCATATTAACAGGTTGAAACCGTTGCTGACTTGGTTTCCTGTTCAATACTCATGGATTTGTTAAATGTACAGACAAACGCTTTTCTCAAACCAACTTGAATCAGCACAAGATAAATAGGTTTTGTGGAAAATTGTTTTACTTTGTAAATCCTTCTGTAAGATTCAGGGTTTTTTTCCCCCCAAATGTCATACTTAGATGTTATAATGCAGTTATTTAATGAGAATTGGACTCTGATTGGAGCGGTCAAGCTAAGACAGATCCATCTGGCAAGCCTCAATTGTTTAAACCTTGATATGAAGAATTATCAAGGTTCAGATTTACCTGTAAGGTACATGGCGCTTTTTTCTTTGAAGGGCATTAATAACATTTCCAAGAGCAGAAAGAGACATGTTGATGGCTTTTCCTTCATCTAATCTTCGTCCTGAGGCCTTCGTCTTCAGCACACGCTCACTCCCCCCAAGGTCAACTAACCAAATCTTAGTTGTTTCCCTTTGTCTCTCAGGTGCATCAAAGCAAGTGATTGAAAACCGAATCATGCTAAGAGGAGCAATGAAAAATGGCAGAAACTTAGAAAAAGTTTATCAAGAGTTCGTTTAGTAGTTCCTGAAGCTAATATCCATTACGTAAGGAGCTTTTTAACTGATTTTGGTTTTCAACATTTGCTTTTGGGTCCTTGCTAACTTAGCAGACAATCGCGCATTTATTACAATTAATTAGAAGGAGGAAAATAAATTACATTACCAATGTGATCTGCTTGAAGTTATGTTAGAATATGTGGAGGCAGTTGATCTGTACCGACATCCTAATCTATAAAGCCTCAGGGCTTGGTTGAAGTCATTCACTTGGATAGACACAAGGTTGTCGATCTCAATCCCTCTCTTTGGATCTGTTCGTATTGAAAGGCTGCACATAGAAGCTTTTGAGTATGTGTAAAATTTCCCTTGATAAATCAAATAGAAAAATGACTGAAGATAAAGGATTCTAATTACCGTCATTGCTGATAAACCAGATTAATGCCTAATCTCTATATTCCTAATCCTAGTAAATAATGATACCCAATGTTATTTTGCATAATAATATAAAGTCTTCCCCCCTGATTTTGTCATTTTTTAAAATCTCTACAGCGACATGTAAACTGCAGACGTACCATGGCGGCATAGGATCAGTTGGTTTAGTTGGCTGAGAAACAAGCAAGTCTTTCAGATTTCCCAGGTAAATCTCAACCATACTGAAACTAATGAGAAATGCATGATTGCTCTCTGCTGCTTGGTCAAAGAGTGCCTTAATTGTGCGGGGGACTACCCCCCTTGAATCTGAGGTCCCTTCCTACAGAATCATATCCACGGCAGACACAGTCAGACATTCAAATAGATAGGGATAGGATATCATGCTTTGGTAGATATGTGCATACTTTTTTTTGAGGTTAGGATGACAGTTCAAATTGTTGTGCTAAATGATAACGGTTATTCAGCTATTGGCTAACTGCACAGGTTGTGATTAATACGATATGGTTAATGAATGTATCATTTCTTGAGGCTTTGGAACTTGCATTCCCTAAGTCTTTAAATCATGCAATCAAATTGATTATTGCATTCAATCTTCCTCACCATTGTGAAAGTTTTTCCCGTGCCTGTCTGCCCATATGCAAATATACATGCATTGTAGCCATCCAGGACTGATTTGATGACTGGTTCAACTTCTGAAAATACTTCATCTGAAAAAATTTGACAATCAAAACAAGGATAATGATATGTTTAGCTTGTTAATTCAGCTATTGACCGGTTGCAAACTAGCTTTATACATTTGCATCATCTGAAGAAAAGTAAAAAGCAGAAACTTAATTGCAGATAAAATATACTTCCTGCACCTTGTGATGAATCGGGGTGGAAAACCTTGTCAAAACTGTAACTTTTACTTTTGTTATTGGGAAGTTTCAGGATAACCTCATTTGAATCTGAAACTAAGACAGGTCTTGAGTGTCCAAACTTCTCCATTGTTCCCATGGGTCTTATACGACAAAATACACGAATATTCCCTGAAATTACAAATTTCATCATCATCATTCGAGCATTTATCCCATAAGTTTGGGGCCTACATGAGTCTTGGAGAAAATCAACCTTTTAAATCTAGAAATTCATTGAGGACCTGCCTTCTTTGTATGTTTAATTGATTTATGTGGGAAGTCAAGGCAGCAAGTTCATCTGTTGAAAGAAAAATGGAGAGAGGATGTTTGTTATTAGAAAAAAGAACTAGCTTCAGTAATATCAATATATTATTGAATGTTCTTAGCCATACAACACAAATAAATAGCTGAATCAGGAAGTAGAAGGTTGGTTACCTTTTATTTTTGAAATGTCAGGATCTGGATCCACACCATGGCTATATGAGAGACCTCTCTCCAAATCTGCTGGCATGGATCTTTTGGATGATGCTTCAGGTGGTAAGTTCTTTACTATATCACAAACTGATTTTACCCAGGTGGAAGTTGCATTTGCCTTTACTCCAAGTAAGGAATAAATTGTTTCGGCTAGGTTTTGAACGGATCTTCTTGAATCTGTGGCCATATTTTTCTGGTGAATGATACTTCTGTGATCCCTAACTTTCTATTCCTTAGTCCGCATTCATTTCTGCAACTTAACACAAAGGAAAAGATATATGTTGATGACAGAAAGAGTCGTGCTTGCAAGATAATGAGAACAAAATATAGGCTGAACTGGGAACCACACAGGCGATACCATACCAGTAGGATTTCATACAGATGAGCATCATACTAAAAGTCAGAAATTTTTTCTGGCTGCTTTTTTTTTTTTTGAATGGAAATTTCTTCTAGCTCTTTTGTAATTCCACTTATAAAAGATTCTCGCAAGTGCAAAGAATTTTTCTCCACCGTTGAATTTTCTTTATTTCAATGGAGAAAGGAGCTTTTTCTCTATTATATTCAACATTCTAGAGTTCTGACATAAGGGTATCTGAAAGTCGGATCATATTATACAGAACTTGGGATAGAATATGCACCTACTGATATTACGAAATGTTCGAAAATTATGGCAAAGAAAAATGGCATTCAACACCTTACTCTGACTGCTAATTTGGATTAGCATTTCAAGCTGGAATGACTGCTATAAGCTGCTAAATATTTTTCTTAATCGTGATGGAGAAACAAACTGCAGTTGCATTTATGGTCTCATTTATATCGAAAGAACATCCAAAGTTTAAGGATTTGTGGAATAATATATTTGCCTATTTGTTGTTTAAACAAGGATTTCCTGGATCTGTGAAGGATGAACATTAGATGGCACTGGAAAAAAGAAACATCAACACTGAATAGGTGACAAACATCAAAACAACTAGAAAGTAGAAACTAGATGAACTTTTTTTTTTTTGTTTCTCTATTTGCAGAGAAGAAGTACCATAATTCTTGGTTGCAAAGTTTGGCTGAAGTCTAAGCTCTTCAAGGCTCCTCCATAGCTAATGCGGGATCTCTGAACATAGGAATCCCCTGAAGACCAAGACATGGTCAACAATACTGCTTCAAAGGTATGTAGCCGCATCAGATATTCCTTCTCCTTAATTAAAATATGGGTTTATTATAAAATATGCATGACAAGAATAGTTATATTATAACTAAAGAAATAGAGGAGAGAAGATAATTGAAACTTGACTAGGGATTCTTTGCCGAAACATAATTTATGTCCCCAGTATTTCAAATATATAAATTAGAAAGTTTGAATACACAACCAAAAAGCCTATAAGCAACTGATATTTTCATTTGTATATGTTTCTCTCAGCAGATTGGCCATGTGAAAGAACCATTTATTTCATATGTTATACAGATAATCATTGTTGGAGTCTAGCATCTTGACAAAATACCTACCAATACCATCCCATCTACATGAATATATGAGAGAGAGAGACGAGTTATCTGTAAGTGAGGGACCCATAATGAATTGCAGTAAAAGACCCTTCGATGTCATTTTCTGTTGTGGTCTCTCGTCTGAGCTACCATTAAGATATTCATCTGGAGTTCACCAACCAGCCATAACCATCTTTTAACCATCTTAGATTCAGTAATTGTATTAAATCTTCTTGACGCTTTCTCCTTATCATTTCCCTTGAATTGTACACCAACATAGACCAATAAATAGACTAAAGATAATTCTGTCCCAACCTACGATGCGGACACAAACCACAAGAAATAATAAAATGGGTTATGGCAGGAAAACTAATAAATGTTTTTTTATTTTTTGATTAAGTACCATGAAATATTTGGGGATGACCACCATTTCATCTTTTTTTGAACTTCAAAACAACCCAACAGCTTAGACCATTCATTTGATGGCATAATAATACTTTTAGTAATCCAAAGATGGTCAGATGCATTCATGCATATGATTTAGAGCAAGTGATTTTATTATATTTGGAAATATCTCATACTATGCATGTAAATTTTTTCTAGGAACTGCCATGGGTAGGTGACCACTTACCAGTACTATGAGCTGGGTAAGTATATATGAAATATAGTGTGGAAGTGTCTGTGTATAATTGTCCACTAGACCACATGATTGTTAGTATATGAACATATACCAGGTCGTCTACTTGTTGGGTGGGACAAAGGCCATTTACTCACCTGCTGGTAGATAGGGTACCATTAACACACTGAATAATACAAATCTGGTGACTGTTTGAATATATGCAATGCAATGTTTTGTAAAATTTCATTTATAAGTCTATATAATGCAATGTCATGTTGATATTGACATTTGACAATACAAAAAGAAAAATAAGGTAAAACCATAAAGGAATAAAAAGAAGTAAATGGTTCGACTTAGGCTGTTTGCCTGGTCCTAATATTATTTTTAATGTCTTATAAATCAGAATTAATGGAGAGAATAGCTTTCAATAGGAATGAACGGTGTAGAATTCATGTTGTAGAGTGTATTTTCATTATTTTCTTGTATTGATTGGTGCTTTAGGATAAAGATTTTGATGATGATAATACAAACAATGATGGATCAATACCCTAATGAGTATAGATTAGCATGCAAGAATAAGGGGTGCTGCTGCTTAACCTCGATTAATATTTCGATTCCTTCCAATAAATTCATCATTCTACCACTAACCAAGTCCCTCCCTTTAATTTATTTTTTGGATTCTCCGGTGACTATTTTTTAAGTTTTATAAGAGTTGTGTTTGTTGGTGGGAAGATAAGTGGGATCTAGTCCTTCATTGCAGGTTTCAGAAATTTTTGAGGTCTAAAAAAACTATTTGGGGACCAAGGAAGTTGGGGAAAAGGTAAAAGGTACAGTTTCCTAACTACAGAATTCCAATCATTACGATTCCAAACTCTCTTTTCATTACTTTTTAGTTTTAGAAACCTTTTGCTTCTGGGAGGATTTTAGAGGACAATGACCAGACTCCTCCTTAATATCTTCCATCAAATGTTTTCTGATTACAATACAAGCATTTTTGCTGGCATTGACAGTCACTTGGTACTTTTCATTAATAAGATAGCAACTGCAATATATAGTCTAGATGTTGAAGCCGTGAATGCATGAACGAAATTCATAAGTTGAAAAGCAAAAAATGGCAAACCTGGATGATCTGATCTTACTTACATGATTGCTATAATTAACCTTTTGAGCTAGGACTGAATCCAAGATCAGACTTTCAACTGACAAAATGTTAAGTCACCAGTCAGTCTTCTATAACATTAATAATCATAGTCGTGTGAATGACAGACAATATTTACTGTTCATTCCAATTCAATATGCCATATTTACATTATTTTCTTTTAACTTGTAAGTATTTGGTTAAGACTTTTCTAGGACGTAAAATTTAGCCTCTATTATTATGCAGACCTGTGACTTTTCATATTAAAAAAAGACAAAAAAATAAAATAAAATAGGTAGCATTGATTTTTTTTTAAGAAAAGTAACATCAATGACTTATAGGCAGAGAAGTTATTTGTAAAATTTTGTAGGTCTTGAGGGTTTCGAGTTTCGACAGTATACCAAATACCAACTGAAGCCTACTACTACCATGACCATCTTTGGTAAATAATTGTCTCCCGCTGCATATCAAAAGAATTATCGCCCAAAAAAAAAATTAATTGTCTACTCTAAATTTAACTCCTACAACAGAAAGACAAGAGAAACTGTAGAATACGAGGACATTGAATGGGTAAGAAAAATCTGGGATACTGACAATTAATTTTCTTTTCGGTTCTATTTTCTGGGAGGCCAAACAAGGTATAGAAAAAAAACACAGGTAGTAGTAATCAAATAAAACACAACAATCACATACGAACACAGATTCTTCGAGAAAATCCATCATTCAACGAACAATTAATAATCGAGAAAACCGAAGTAATTGAAAGGAAAATATATATCAACGTCTCTACATTGATGCCAGAAAGTCGGTCTAGAAGCCAGATCGCTCCAATAAAACTCTTCAAACAAGCAACCGTCTCTCTCTCTCTGTCCCCAGCTCCGTCTCCCTCCCTCTCTGAAAATCACTCTGTTTTTTGTTTCAGACAAATGAAACGGGATAGCAGGAGTTAGAGAGTGGTGTCTTTATAAAGCTGATGAGCCGGCGGGCCATTCACTTCCAACGGTCGAATTCTGTTTCAATTCTGAATTGTGCGATTTAATTTCAACGCCATTTTGAGATTTATAGCCGTTAGAATCGAGAGCTCTATGGGCCAAAGAGGGAAAATGTTGCCGTTGTTTTGTATTCTGAATTGGCCGATCTTCTTCGCACGGCTCCTCAGATATTTACGTAAAAATAATATAATATTAAAAACAAAACACAATCCAAGCGAAACCATGATGGAGGAGAACTGAGAGCATTTTTCACATTTATTGCGCAAGCAAATTCATATTTTGAATTATACTTCTATCACACAAAATTTAAATTACGCACATTTTTCAATATAATTATATCGACAAAATACGTCTCTTAATACAGTCATATCAGCAAAATATAAATTTTTAAATATTTTATTCTTTCAATTTTAGTCAAACCAACAACTTTCATATCCTTCATATTAAATTTACACCAAAATCAATATGAGTGTCACATTTATGATAAAAAGTTAAGTCGCATACACATCTAGATCACCAAAACACATAATTCAATACAGTCATATCAACAAAAACACGACTCACAATACAATTAAATCAGCAAAAACATAAATTGACACACAATTTATTGCCCAACAAAGTGAAACCATTGTGGTTTCTCTAGCTACTCAAGATAAGTTTTTATAGATTTTTTAACGTTAGACGGGTGGGCTGGAGCTTTAATGCTAGTAATGGGCTGGGCCCGGTAAGATTTTAGCTGGGTTGAAGGGCCCCAAGCGTCGTCATTATTAAGTCATAAAGTCACAGGATTAGGAAAGTTTGCGTTTATCTTAAAAGAAATTGGCTACATTATCTAAAATAGAAAGTTATCCGACTATTACCGAGAAAAAAACAAAGCCGCATTTTTATAAATTTGATTAATGCTTTATCAATTAGCCAAAAAAAATTATAAAAACTCCAGACTAGACATTTTTCAATTAGTATATATCTTTCAGGCACTTTCCAGTGCATCGCGTGGGGTATCGACAGAAAGATAAAAGAATTTTGATTAGAAGCATCATCGATCGACTCATCAACCACTGTTGTAGCTATCTCCTCAAGCACTGCATAGTTGTAATATTTTGATCTTTTCAGCACCTCAAAATATACGAGAATTTGAAATATAAATGAAGAAATCCGCGATGAAATCATCAATGATGTATTTTATGTATACTATTCTTGTTGATTTTCAATTATTTAGATTTGCATCAACAATTCAAAACCCTAGATCCCCAAAACATACATTACAATATATATATATAAAAGAGGCTTGTTTTATCAAAAAAAAAAAAAAGAGGCTTGTAAACAATAAGTACTTATGCCATCATTGATGAGATCATTTATGCATGCACCCTATATGCTGGATCCAACATGATACACAATCATCATTAAGAGTTGTTGGAATAAGCATTCAGTTCAAGAGAAAACTTCTTTTACTCCTAAACTTCCGATGCAATGTACAAATAAAGCACTTGAAAAAGAATCACCTTACTATCTTTGGCAAAAGAATGAAGAAACCTTACAATCTTAATTATATATGCAGATCCAAATAGATGCAGCTTAAATCATTGAAAAAGAATCAAGATATACATGCACATTTACAATCTCACACACATGTGAAACATTAATTGACAGAGAATGAATTAAAGAAACATTGTGTGTACTAATATGGGGGGAACCTGGAGTTAAAACCATAGAAGTAAATGGGAAATGGTACTGAGTGTTTTAAACTCAAATCCTTTACGATACCTGTAAACTAAATGGGTCTCCTTGAAGAAAGCTCAGATCAGCATAAACATCATCAGAGGCCTGGTATGCAAAAGCAGAAAGAAACATGTAGCCAAGAACAACTTGCCAACTTTTCTCTTTGTGAATCTTTTCACATACCAGATTAATCGTCGGCAAGTCATCCTTGGCTGCATTTTTTACTTCCATGCCTACACACAAGGCCATGGATGAAATTATAAATCTTCTTTGTAGAACCAAAAGCCTCATTTTGGCTCCATATATATATAAAACCTTATAGAGGGCAACAGTATTTGCAAGTGGAGATAAGAAAAGAGTACAGATGTGAGAAAAGTGAGATTCAGCAGTTGAAAAGGAGGGGAAAGGGACACAGCAAATCCTGGAGTCAGTGTCTTTGAATCAAGATGATGAGGACAGCTCCTAAACTGGATCAATATATTGCTACAGAGACGATATGTGATGCAGGAAATAAGGTCCCTTCAAATCCTTCTAGGATAATACTTAGCAAAAATGGTACTTGAAAGCAATTTAAAGCCACAAAAACCCTCCCACTTGCATGCAGAAAGCACTACCTCATACAGTCATATTGCTAACATCAAAAGTTCAATTATTTTTATGTACCAAATCCAAGTATGAATTTGAACAAAATGAGGTGGAATTCATTGTCATTTCTTTGCAGCTTTAAATTAATGATTTTAAAAAATGATAAATATGAATTTCTACCTTGGAGGAAAGCTAATTTGGATAGTCTGAAAAGTCCTAATTTTGATGTTAATTAAACAAGATCCAATCACATGACGATGAAATATTACTAAAAAAAGAAAAGTTGATATGGGTTCAACTTCCAATGGTGATTGTGGTAGTGAATATTGGGAGTGTGTAGAACTACTGTGCACGTGACATTGCACTTCATTATTAGTATCTCTTCACCTAATCCAAGAGGCATGACGAAACACATAATAGAGACATAAATGCATAGATGATGAGTACAAAGGAATCTAATAAACACTGACCCTACATTTCAAAATGAGAGGAAAAAAAAACAATAATAGTGAACAAATAACGGGTCTCTTTCAAAACAGGTTTAGCAAGACAAGGAGATAGAGGAGAGTTGAGACTTTTAAGATGGATACGTAATTATGTATGATGTAGAAACTAGTCCGGTCTTAAGAGAGTTAATTTTGGTAGGAAGCATATTTCGAGAAGCAAAGCCAAAGCTAGACACGAGATTGTTTAGTTAACACAAGAGTTGTGTACGTTAATTTAAACTGCTAGGGTCTCGAACATCAAGGTTTATGTTTTATTTTGTGTTGGCTCCTGTGCATTCTTTAAAACACTCACTTCAAAAACTGGAAATATTTAGGATTCCTTTTGTTTCTCGAGGGTGCTGGCACTAGATAGAACAAACCCATTTTCTCTTACCAAAAGAGAATACTGTCTGTCTGTCCGTCCGTCCATCTCTCTGTAGAATTTTCTTTTTGAGCAATCTCTCCCCCTATAGTGTATAATAAAAGAAACGCATGCTTATACAAATATGTGTATTTACTAATTCTTCTATGAGGACTTATCATTACTTACGCGTGAGGGAGTGAGAGAAAGATATTTGAACTACCCAGTTGCCCCTTATCACAAAAGTGGGCCTTACTAGCAGTACATGTATGGCAGAAGACAATAAAATGCAGATACTGAAACAAAGAAAAGAAATCAGAAAGTGATTGTGAGAGTTATAGTAGTACCCACTAACGCAATAATAGAATAGTTTAGCTTTGATTAGAAAAAGGACCTTATGGAAGTGTTTAATAAATCAGGCAGTACGTATTAAATCAGCACACAAGTTTGATCTCGTTGTAGCTGATTCTCAAGTCCCAAGCAGACAAAGTTCGTTTTTTTCGAGGAAAACAAATGATCTGAAGATATGAAACAAATGTTAGACAATTAAGTCTTGACAAGCAAAAAGTAATTAGCTTAGGGGTACCCTGCAATGGGGGTAATAATACTTACAAAAGAACAATGGAGGGAATGTCAAGGCACATGTCCACCTCCGTGCCTATTCATGTTGCAGACAGCCAAAGATGGAGACATTGTAATTAGTCTCAGGACTTAGCTTCTGGGTATAAAAGACTCCAATAAGTAAAATTGCCCCACACATGCGACATTTTTCAATAAACTCCAATCTATTTGTCTCCCTTTTTTCAAACCCAGAGCTTCTCATCATGGTTATAAGATAGGACAAACCTGCCCCACTAATTTAAGGAAAATGTATAGAAGAAACACAACAAAAAGAAACACTCACCCCCACTAATTTAAGGAAAATATAATATGAGCATTCATCAAACTTCCAGCTTTAAGGTTTAAACCTACTCAAAAGTGAATTCTGGATCTCGACATTATAAATACAAGGAGAGAGAGAGAGAGAGAGAGACATAACTTTAGAGAAACAAGATCATTGCCCCATTATTCTCAGCACTGAACACCCATACCAAGTGTTTCGTCTCTTTCTTTTCTTTTTCCTGGCGAGCAAATACTCCTAATAAGTGAACAAATGAATATTAAATGTTCAACATCTCTGCGCAAAGAAGGTACACAACAACCAATCTTTATAAATCCATACAACAAAAAAAATCTTTACAATTGAGTGCTTGGGATAGAACTCTGTAAAATAACAAGAAGGCAGTATCTTTCACAACCAACCATTCAAGACTCCTGAGGTGCCTCAAATCTTGTTGGAGTATCAATGCCCATCATACAGCAAAGGCCTGATATTAGTATGATAAGTAAAACAATCGCCTGTAGAAGCACAAAAAACAAAACAAAAAACGTTGAGACTCCATTAACATTGCTGAGTGGGTAACAATAGGGGCAATTAAAATTAAAGAAGATATTTATTTGCCTAACGAGGCAAAAAAAGGCACAATGAGGCAGTTGAATATGCTTTCCAGGAAACCCAAACACAACCACCAGCACAAGGAAACAAAACAGCAAACGAAACATATTACCACAAATATTGATATACACTGTTTAGAGCACGCATTTCCTATGCACGCACTTCACTCAGTCACAATATATAAATTAAGAAAACTTACCACTAAAAGTCCCTCCAAAAGTTATGACTTAATCTTGCAAACTTCATCACAAACTTTGGAATCAAGCGATCCATTTCCTTGCACACCTTCTGCAAGAAACCTTTCTAGTTCCCGATTGGTAGGATACTGAATTGACCTCAAGGGATCTGAAACATAAAGGACAGCATACTGTGCCCCAGACTGCTCCATCGAACTGATAACCTCAAAGAAAATTCCACCTGCATTTTTCATTAATAAATAAAGTCAACCAGATTTCAACTTATCATATCCTGCCATAGAACAGCACCCTTGTTAAATACTTATCATACTTTCAGCTTTTGGTGGACCGTGTCCTTGTCCAGAGTGAGAGCCTCCATGACAGAACACAACTAGGTTTGCTTGCCCATTAGGTCCCTTTTCCATATTTGAAACCAGAAAGTCCTGCATATTTTTGATAGATAAAAATGGTATCAGAGTTCTTAATAATAATTTTAAAAAATTGTAACGAGTAATATAACATCGTTGATTTTACATGAACCGAGTCAGGATCCGCAAGCTTTTGGAGGTTTTCGCCATCTACAGAGCATGACTATGAAAAAGCAACCTTATTGACTGCCGAGTCCCCCCCACAAATCTCCATGAACCCTGAGAACAAAATATTTTCCATTGTCTGCTCCCCTGACGCAGCAACATATGGAAATGCCAGGGAGAAATTTGACCTAGTATAAGAGACCTATCCAAGGACATTCAACGTCAATCATTTGAAAGAAATACAGTTTCTAAGACCCTAGAAAAAACTAACCAAAATGCAGTTCAAAATGTAATTAGCAATCTCTAGTTACCTTGAGCAGCTCCAAAAGAGCTGTGTCTGCATATTTGTTTGCAGAGACGTCTGAGGATAGCAACTTGAGCAAACAAAGGGCATCAATTAATCAATAATCATTGAGGAAAAGTAATATCATCATTCATACACGGCACCGCAATGTTAATGCCTTATTGACCAACAACTGTAATATTCTCATTAAAAAATCAAGTTCCAAGGCTTTTTGACAGATGAGTTACAAAACTAGTATAGTATAATTTTAGATGTCAGTACAGGATAGATCCTGTTCAATTTTCTGTCCCCTAATTCATTAGGCCTTGATTATACACCAAAAGGTCTAAATAATGGCAATTAGACTTTAACCACAAAAAGGAACACCATATGAAATTTAAATTACCCCAGTTAGAACGCTAAAAGGGTTCTTACCTCCCTGCCAACAAAAACAAGTGCCACATCCATATGGTGCTGAAGTTTCTTTTCCGAACACTAATTTGGGGAGCAGAAAAAGGAAAAACAGAAGAAATTCAATAGTTACTCCAAAAAATTCTCATTCATAAACGCAGAGCAAGAAATCCAAAACATTGCGAAAACACCACACAGAAAAGAAAAGCTAGTAACCAGTAAATTTTCCCAGCCCCCTTCTGACAGAACAGACTTCGCTAGATCCTTCGGGGATATGGTTTGATAGTTAACAACATTCTTGATACCTTTACTTGAAAACCTGTAACCTCCCACAAACAATATGTTATGACATTCAGATTTGCAGAGATCGCCAAACAAGGAACCAGAGCAACTGTCAGAGAGTAATCAGTAAAAGTAAAAGCTATGTAAACAACATTATAAACGGTGGAATACAGCATTCCAACCATTGTGCACAACATAGTCCGAAAAAACCTGAGTATGCTATATGCAGCAATGGTTTGGCAGAAACCACAATTCTGGTTTTACTAAAAGCATATTTTGACTCCGTTCAAGCACCCAGATATTAATATTTCAAAACCTCATCCCCAGAGAAGATAATAAAAATGAAATCTGCCATGTCCATATTTTGCTCTCTTCTCTCTTCACAAGTACCTCAATTTCCAATATGTTCTTTTTCTCCTTTGAAGATCATTCAATTTCTCAATATGAGCCATCTTGACATCTACTGAGATCACTCAAAGTCAATATACTACTATCGAGTTATTCCACAATAACAGGAGTCAGCACCGCAATAAAATGGATGTAAATTAGAAGCAGCCATTTTGGCTATCACAATATGTAATGTTGCTAAATGACAGGGAAGGGGTTTCCCATGAAACCTGTCACAAATCAGACGATGACATAGCCATGGACAAACCGACAAACAGCTACACTGTTTCTATTTTGACTGTATGCAGGAATCATTGTTGAGTTAGTCTGAATTCTGCTACATAAGCAAATGGTGTTTCAAAAGGTCACGATAAGCGAAAATGTAATCCAAAACTTGC
Organism: Euonymus europaeus; assembly: GCA_963580455.1. Lineage (NCBI taxonomy): Eukaryota > Viridiplantae > Streptophyta > Magnoliopsida > Celastrales > Celastraceae > Euonymus > Euonymus europaeus. Next base: position 27,879,152 of record OY756961.1, read on the forward strand.
TAAAAGTAATAAAGCTTGATGTTAAGATAGCAAGAGGAGAGCCAGTTGATATATCTGTCCAAGAATCAGCAGCCCAAGAACACTGAGGCTCTGAGATAACTAGAATCATCAAAAAGCCATGCATAAGTATAGTGTCTACCTAAATCACAGTCAGCATTATTTGACAGTGACACTAACAGTTAACGGCAACATGGAGAATTCCAATTTTTTCAAGTGCCATACACATGTTCATGCTTACCTACCATGAAAATCTAGATGAAATTTTACATCAAATACTACAAATAAGCTCGTAACAGATAAAATACCAACATACTCATCGTAGTGAGGGGACCACAAAAATGCTGGCACAGTTGACGGCAAAGCCAAAGCAGATTGAATATCAGCTACGGCTATCAAGGTCACGAATAAAGCCACCACAGCATTCATCATCGTGACCCGTATAATCACTTCCCCAGAACCTTGTTTCCTACTCACATGCACATTAAGAAAAGATTCATCATCACAACAGGACAAGATCAAACGACTTAACCTATTGTTTCTGCGAATAGTAGAACGCAATTCTACTAAATCGCATGCGAAAAACTGCCACAAATCGGAGAAAATAAACAGAGAGAAACAAAAAACGAATCACATACCAAATTGAGAAGATCGATCGACTTGGAATTGTCTTCTACTATTACTACACCTACCGGCTATCGGTACTGGTGATTGATATGTCCTCCCTCTCCTCTTCTGCGATTTGCAAAAAATAACTTGTAACTGGAGATGTAAAACTCGTGATCCAGACCACACAAGGAATCGCAGTTCTTCTTGTTCAATCGTTATTCTAAGCTCTCACGACGGCCCAGCCTCTTTTCAGATGTTGGACGGAGAGGAAGGTCCACTCGAATTGTTCAGCAAAAATTGTACGGCCCATTTTATGGTTTCTGGATAAGCCCGAGTAAAGTGGTAATAATTAGCGGGCCAGTACTACTTCTTCGATCCAAATCTTTGGACCTACAGTACACGAAGCGCACTAATATTTTTGGGCCCGTCCAGTAAGTTAATTGCAGTTATGGCAGTTCATGAAGGAGATCAATTTCATATCTTCACGACTGTATAGATATTTGCTTTTCCCCCATAATCTTGGTTTTTGCCAGGCTAATCAGCTTTTCTTTATCCAACCAAGTAAAATAACTTGTTTGCAAGTATGATTACTTCAACTGTGTTCAGTTTATGCTTTGATACTTTTTTAGAGTACTGCTGCATGGGCAATTTTTTTTGGGGGATTGGCATATGCTTCCAGCTTACATTGCCTGACAAAGAGAAGAAAAAGAAAGTTTGTGTGGGAGTGTGTAAAAAGAAGAGTGAAGGCAGTGAATAAACTAAATAAAGATTACAAGTATTAATCTAAGCTGGACTGTTTGCCACATGCAAACCACTTCCATCAAATCCATAAGATCCTGAATTCGAGGTGGTCAAAATTCCCTGCTAGCTAATTAATCTTTTCTATGAAAATATATATTGTGTGTATATATATATATATATATATGTTACTAATTAAAATTATATAGTGCATACAAATAGATATTTTATGTAGTGAGTTCACCAACTCGCCAAAGTGGTTCTCCTTCTTTATTTCAATGTTCTGTTCGATTGCACCTCTTCTTTTTTTCACCACCGTTGAATTTACTTTTTGTGATGACTTATGATCTCCTCAGCCTGTTTTGCTTTATCGTCTTTAGATCATGCACGTTGGATATTCTTTTTGAGCAAGTGAACAAGTTTCTGTATATTTTTGATGAAACAATGGTGATTCAGGATGAATGACAACTTCCATGCTACTTGAAGTTTTGCACGGCTGTCTTTCGCGTTCTTTTCGTTCGTCATGTCTTTACGTGTGCTTCGTTTTTGGATTTTCCGATTTTCATGTTGGTTTATTTCGGGTTCAATTCTTGTATATATTAATAACTCTGTTATTAATTTTTGTGTCGCATAGCGTGTTTAAATACATTTATATACATACTGTTGGTTTTTTTGTGACAATTGTGAGTGTGTTGTGTTATGGCTTACACATATAATGGACTTATATCATGTGTTGTGTTGTGACATATATCATGTATATATATAAGTGCAGGATTACATATATAAGTGCCGAATTAATGGATTTACGTGGAATGGCTTATGCATGGCTCATGCATGGTGATTCATACGTGGAAGGCATGCATGTAATATGGATATGCTTCCATGCATGTAATATGGATATGCATGAGGTTGTTTTTCCAATATTGTGATAATGCTTGAATTTCATTATCTTTAAATTAGTTACAATATTGTGATGCTTTATTTGTTTTATGGAGATAATTCTCTTGGAGATAATGTTGATGCTTTGTTTGTTTTATAGAGATAATTCTCATGGAGATAATGCTAATTATATGATAATTAAATGATAATGCCAAGTAAATCAAATTATAAGAATAATCCATTATTTGGTTGGCCTATCATCTATCTTATCATTTTATAGATTTGTGTTTTATCACCTTTTAGTTTTGTTTCAGGATAATTATTCCAGATAATATCATGTTTCAAACAAATCAAAAGGGTGAATGTCTCTCTGTATAAAGGGATGATCTCCATTGAATGAAGGTTGGAGAAGCTACGTGCAAGCTAGATTTCTTAGGGTATTGCTTCTCTTTGTAATCCAATTTTCTTTCTTGAGAGAAAGTGAGAACTCTTGTGAGGTGTATATGTTTTGAGTAGTGAGAGTGTGATTTCTCGTTGGTGTAGTTTTTGGGGAATCCAAAAACAAAGCTCTACCGTGTGAGGTCGAGTGTTGAGTGAAACTAACACTATGTGGGATGGGTTGTACAAGCAATGTCTTTAGGGTAAAGATAAGGTTGTACTCTCGATTCAAGATTAGTGAATTGTTTCGTAAGGTTAGTCGCTTATAGACTCGAGATTTTTTCCAGGTTAGGTTTTCCTCGTAAAAATCTCGGTATTGTCTCTTTTATTTTTTCCGCATTTTTATTTCCATTTTTGACTAACGATCTTGTGAGAATTCTTGAGTTACACATACACTTAGAGATTACAAGTAAAAAATGAAGTGCCATCACTCATGTGCCTGGTTGGGTTATTAAAAGTTACAGGATTTCCGCCTGGTACTATGGTCTCTGAATTAGCACATAAATTACAAATATTAAGAAGGTGGTTTACAAGTTACAACATAAACTGTGATTTAAGAAAGGCATTATCATCATCTCCACGTTACACAATCATTGTTGGGTGATCAAACCCATTACTCAATTTGACAACTTGTAACTTCACAAATAATCAATCAATCACATTGACTTTTTGCTCTTGTTCCTGCTTACTTACGCTAATGATTGAAAACATGTGCCATAATTGCATAACAGGGTTATCTTATTGGTAAGCAATACATGTGCACACACAAGATTCATGCAGTGGATTTGGATACGACACCTACAACACGTACGATAAATTTCATCCTCACATAATAGGTAAAAATATGAGTTTCAGGAATTAAACACGTGACATCTAATTTGAACCCCTAAAACTCTACAATCAAGCCACATAATTTACTATTATTAATAAATGGTATAATCTCTGTAGTTTGTAAGTCCTATTAAGAAGTTGAATATCTAATTACTCTTCTATTTTTCATTGAATTGGGGAATGAGACATCCATATTTTATCTTGGGGAAAGTTTATCTTAAATTTTGTAATTCCACTTATCAAGATGATTAACTTTCTAGCATGATTTGAAAGAATTTCACGCCTCCCTCTGTTTTCACATTTTCCTCTGTCAGTTTGACCACTACTCCCAATGTATCTTGGTTTTGGAAAAACCCATTTAACTACCATGGTTTGTTATTTTAACAGTTTCAGTTATTTGTTTTCTTTAAGGATGTTAAAATATACCTTGCCCAAAGTTTCTGTCTTCAATTCTTTTGGCACCCTAACTTTAATTTAATCCTCCATTTCCTTCCCTTCAAATCTATAAATAAACACACTTCCATTCATAGTCTTCACTCATTCAAATTAATCCACCAATCTTGGTTTTTTGTTGACAAAAATGGGTTTTCCTGGTTTTGCAATTCTAGCCATTCTAACTATAGTGAAGGCTGTTAATGGGTACGGAGCTGGGTGGACTAGTGCCCATGCTACTTTCTATGGAGGAGGTGATGCCTCTGGTACTATGGGTAAGTAGTACAAAAACCCAGGTGAACCAGTGACATTTGTGTACAGTTTGTGTATGTATATGTGCTAAAATTTGGTGTCATTTTGGTGCAGGTGGGGCTTGTGGGTATGGAAATCTGTATAGTCAAGGATATGGAACAAACACAGCTGCATTGAGTACTGCTCTATTCAATAATGGGTTGAGTTGTGGTGCTTGTTATGAGATCAAATGTGCCGGTGACAAGAACTGGTGCTTACCAGGCACTATTATTGTCACTGCTACCAATTTTTGTCCACCAAATCTTGCACTCTCTAATACTAATGGAGGTTGGTGTAATCCTCCATTGCAACACTTTGATCTCGCTCAACCTGCTTTCCAACAGATCGCCAAGTACAAAGCTGGAATAGTTCCTGTTCAATACAGAAGGTAATAATCTCAATACTATAGTCTCATATTGGCTTCTCATAATGTAACTCAGTACTTTGGAGACTGAGACGGCTTGATGTGTTTGGGCTGGATTTTATGACAAATAAAGCAAGCGTATATAAGTAGCTTTTGTTTCAAAAATTGGGTTTGAATTTTTGTTATTGTTGTTGTGGGTGATAATGATACAGGGTTGGATGCAGAAAGAAGGGTGGGATCAGATTCACCATTAATGGTCACTCTTATTTCAATCTCGTTCTGATCACAAATGTAAGTGGAGCTGGTGATGTTGTTGCTGTGTCAATCAAAGGGTCTAAGCCCAACTCAAAGTGGGAAGCCATGTCAAGGAATTGGGGTCAGAACTGGCAGAGCAACTCCTACTTGGATGGTCAAGCCCTATCTTTCAAAGTCACAACCAGTGATGGACGGACTGTGATCACCAAAAATGTTGCTCCTCGCAATTGGGGTTTTGGCCAAACCTTTTATGGACTCCAGTTTTAATCCTTTTGAAACTCACCTAACCAAAATCACTCTTGACACTACCTTTGACTTCAACATGGTGTGTTTTTTTTTATCCCTTGTTTTGGTTGTGAAGGGCAAATCTAACCTTGTGAGATAATATGTTGGGCCTTTTTGGAATGGGCCTGCATATGGGTTTTTAGCCTGACAGTGTTTTTGTCTGTTGGGCTTTAGATGCAGTAACTATTAGACAGTCCATATCAGAGTCTGTGATAGTTTAAGGCTTCTGGTGGACCTTTAATTAGATTTATGGGTTGTTTTGTGTAGTTCAAGCCTTTTGGGTAAGTCTCTTCTCCTTGTCATCACATTCACAAGTGTGTGATGAAAAGGCTCCGATATCCCTTTGTACCATTCCTTATGGATAAGGAAAATAATTACTTTGTGCATTTTCATTGAGAAACTACTTATGAAGCATTCATATATGTTCACAAATCTCGGAAATGGTTAATTTTATGTTTAATACAACTATTTATGCTAAATTTAAATTGTTCGATCGAATTAAATATTAGGGTTCAGTATGAAACCGATGGCATGACATTTAGTGGGCTCAAAGACCCTTGTAATACGGGCTTTGGTGTTGGCCCATATAGAATGAAATTTGAAAATTTGAATGGACTTTGATAAATGATTTGTTTATGTGGGCTGGGCCATGTAAAGAAGGAACATAATATTCAGCGTTAGCGGAGATGTGGTTAATTGATTGACACGGCCCCAAAAAAAAAAAAAAAACCGACAAAATCAAAATCGATGAAAACCGAACCGTCGAAGTTCGAACAAGCAGAATTTTTTAAAAAAATTATATTACGATGCCACAAGCATAAGTACAGTACATCTTAACGAAGAGACGAGGGCTATTGATGGATGTTAGGGCTTTCATACACTCCCGCCCATAAAAGAAGCAAATCGAAGCAACAACGGTTTCAATTTCTCTGCACTTCGAAAGTTTCAACAATTAAAAAAGGTTTTAGTGTAGTAGTGTGTTACAGAAAGAAATGGCTCCTCTACCGGAGGAGTCAAACAGCAATGGCAGAGTCGTAGAATTGGAAGAAGTAGAAGGAGACGTTGTGGCAACTACCGACTACTTCTTCAAGAACATTGGCCAACCAGTGCCGGTGTTAAAAGACTCGTCCTCTTCCGCATATGACATCGATAGCCCTCCGTCGCAGGCTCTTGCAGTCTCGGAGCGTTTCGAGCTCACCTTCGTTGCTCATTTGTCTGGTAATTAATTGAAAATGGCCCACTTAGTCCTTTACTTGTATTCTATACTGGAGTAATTTTGGTATTGGTAGGATTTTGTGTTGTGAGGACCAAGGATGTTATTGATTCGGCCAAGGAGATGGAGGAGAAGGGGACTGGATTGTCTTTGCAAGAGTTGAGTGTTGTGGACCTTCCTTTTGGGAAGGTTCACATTTTGGCTCTATCTGTTGACTCTTCGACACTCGCTGTTGCTGTTGGTGGAGAGATTCATTTGTTTGCTGTCAATTCTCTTCTCAACAAGGTCGTGACTGTTATTATATTATTCAAGAAATCTTACATTCATTTGACATGTTCTTCAATTTGTTTCTTCTTTAACTTAACTGATTTTGTGTGTGTGTGGTTGCTGTTCGTGATATTTGCACATTTTTATACCAATGTTACTCTTTTCAACCTGTTAGTAGCTTTCTGGTTAGATTTTGTCGTTCCATGTGCTTTTGAGCACTTTCCACTGTAGGTATTGACATAAAATAAAGGATTAGAAGACGAGATGTAGTCTGTCCCTGAAGTTGTGTTGCTTGATAATATTTGTGAAAGTACTCTACGGCTGGAATTGGTGAAGTGCCTCATTTTTTTGTGTGCTGTATTGTGTTATGTGTAGGATTTAAAACCAGCCATCTCTTGTTCACTTGAAGAGTCAAGTTATGTCAAAGACATACGATGGAGTACTAAGCCAGATAATTATTATGTTGCACTTTCAAATCAAGGGAAGCTGTTTCACGGGGGCATTGATGGCTCTCTAAATGATGTCATGGACAACATAGATGCTGGTATGTTTTGTATATGAATGCATTGTGTCTTGTCTGTGATATGTCATTCACGCCTAGCGATTCTGATTAGGGTGTTGGGTAGTGCCTGGCGTGTTGTTTGTCCATATGCGTTCTTTGTACAGTATTAAAATTTCCCCCCCCCCCCCCCCCCCCTTTCCTTATAACTGCCTTAGTTTTTCCATCTATTTTTTTTTTCAACTTAGTTTCTTCAACAATTTTTGTATGCATTTCCAGTGATAGAGTTGCAGATGTGCAACGTAGAGGTCACATGTTCGATATCTAGAATAGTCTCTCCACTTGCTAAATGGGGATAAGTTTTGAGTACATCCTGCATGTCTCAGACCCTGCCTAATGTGGGAGCCATGTAAACAGGAGTTGCTTACCTTTTTTTTTTTTACTTTGTGGTACATTTGTACCTCCCGTATACTTATTATGTATCTGAATAAAGAAAAAGAAAAAGACTTGTAGTGATGTTTACCTTTTCCTCTGTACATGAAAATAAAACAATTTCTATAATGGAACTTGAACTTATGCTTATTTGATTTGTTGTACATTTTATTCTAGTTGAATGGAGTGTTAGAGGCAAGTTTATAGCTGTGGCTAGGAAGGACACCCTTATCATTCTGTCTTCTAAATATAAAGAAAGGCAGAAGATGTTCCTATCATTCAATTCATGGAGTGGCGATTCTGGTGATAACTCTGTTGTAAAAGGTAATACTTTGGCTGCACTTTTTTTCTCTTAATTTTCCCATACTCCCCCACCATCCTCCAATTTTTACAAAACTAAGATATTTCTTGAATAATGGCCAGTGGATACTATCAGGTGGGTCCGCCTTGATTGTATAGTTCTGGGATGCTTTCAACTGACTGCAGACGGCAAAGAGGAAAATTACATTGTACAAGTAATCAAAAGCAAGGAAGGGAGCATTACTAATGTTAGTAATTAACTTATACACTTGAAGAATTTCACTGAATTTTAAATCACGATTTCCCGAATTTATTTTGTAGCTAGCCATATGGTAATTAAAAATAATTGGCTGGAGTACTTCATGTGGCCGAGTTTATCACTTATGACAATATAATTGCAGTTGTATGTTTTGCCTTTCTGTATGAATTAGATTGGTAATATCACTTATAATTGTTTCATTTTGGTGACTTATAGCTTCCTTGCCTTCTATGTTATCAAGATGGAGACTCTAGGAACTAGCTTGGATTTTTGGAGATTCTATGTCGGGCTCTCCAAGAGATACTTTTAGATGTTGTTTGACCAACATGAAATTATAAAGCATTTTGGGGAATAGCCTATATATGAAATAACTTTATGCCTTGGAGCAGCAAATTAGGCTCATACTGATAATTTCAACAGTTCTTGAATCATTTGCATGAATTTTGTTCGGGGCCAGATCATGAACCTTCTTAACCAGTGCAATGAGTTCTGATGGTAAAGTCCATTAATCACTGTTACATGTAAAGGTTTATAAAACATACTATGAAAGATAATGATCAGGTTGGCCCACGATCCCCACCCCCTTTTTGCGATTGATTGGATAGTAGGTTCTGTCTTTTCTTTGGCTTAGTAAATTCGAGTGGAAGGTCTAATCGTAAAGTCCTACCACCAAACAATCTAAATAGCGCAGCAAAGTGTCTCATGGATCAAACCTGAGTCTTACATGCTCGTGGTTGATGAGAATTGAATGTTTTTCTATTTGATAGTAATGTTTCCAAAATGTGTGATTATCCCATGTTGTTTCCTGGAATTATTTCCTCCCATCAAATGTGTGGTCTGTTGGATATAGGCTTCATAATGGTGCTGATCAAACACATGCTCTGGATACTTTTAGATTTTTTTCTGAAGATAAAATATTGCCCTAGAATCCTAATAAGCCAAGCACGTGTTAAAGGTTGCAAAGAAAAAAATAATTTCAGCGTTGATGGAGCATATGTTCACATGTTCAGTTTCTGTTTTTTGTTTGTTTAGAATTTCTGGATGTAATTATTGGTATTTGTATGATTCTGAATTCTTAAGAGTTGTGAATAAGAAGCTATTAGCAATACCTCCATCATACTTCGGCCATCTAATAATTGACTTTCAATTGTTTCTATGAGATTTAGTCGTGTCCTCAACATTCAATTCAAGTTTACTAGTCTGATGGTGATGCACCTTTTCCCTTCACTGCAATTGCTCCGATTCTCAATTTGAGAAGTGCATGAGGTCGCATCTCTGTTTTTCGTTCTTCTTTGCTTTCAGTTACTTAAGCCAAGCCAAGAATTGTTCGCTTTGGGCTATGATGGCTAGTGAGTTTATAACCGAGGCACATCTATCTGACTGAAAACTATTTTCTGTTAGTTTACCGAGGATCTATGTTTTCTATCATTCCCTTTACTCCTTGAAGGAAAAAATTTAGAATTACTCATCATTGCTATTAAAGATTAATGAAAAATTAAGTTCTGCACTACTTAACTCTTGTCAATTGTCATTGGATTTTCCTTGAAGCCACTTTTTTGCTGTAAAATTTTTGACATAAAATCTGAACAGTTTAAGAGAATTTATAATTTGAATCTAATTAGGGTATATACTCGGCCACTGCACATAAAAATTCTACAATATTCAGCAATATGTGCCTCCCGACATCAATTTCTCAGTAGCATTAACAGCATCTTTGTGATGGAAGAATTATATGCTATAAATTTGCCATCTCCATTGGACTTTGTTTTTTCCAGGTCTATTATGAATTATAATTTCTGGTTGGTTTAGAAATAACGAGGGCAATATAATATTCTTATTAGAATGCCATGCTGTTTTGAGCTTTGATTTTCTAAAGTCATTGGTGCAGGCTTCTTCTCAGCCAGCTGCGCTATCCTTCTATGATATCTTTCCAGGATTGGTTGATGACATTGTGCCCTCTGGGAGGGGACCTTATTTATTTTTTAGCTATTTAGAACAATGGTATGCCTTGCTAATCTCATTATTGTGTGCATTATTTATTTTATATGCTTTGTGATTCATAATTATCGAACCTATATGAACTGTTTTGAGAAATATTGCTGAAGTATACAATAATTTCTTAGAACCACTGAAAATTAACAAAGATATAATCTGAACTAGGTTGTGGTGTCATAGTTTTGTTTTTTGCCCACTTTATTTTTTGCTCTGGTTTCTTCTTTTTTTCACTTAGTTTCATGGTGTTCATTGCCCTTCGAATTTTGTCTTGCTAACTTGAATTTCATGTACTAAATTTATACTTTTTAAGTGCATTGCGGCTTTCTCAAACAAAATTGCCGCTATGCATTTGTCTCATTCAATAGTAATTGTTTATTGCAAATTCACTTGTAGTAACTTAGTTACAAATATTTGTCTGCATTTGATTACAGCGAGCTCGCAATTGCAGCAAATATGAAAAATACAGATCAACATATTTCTTTGCTTGATTGGTCTCTAGATGATGGGAAGAGTAAAGTTGCAGTTCTTGACATTGAACGGGATACCTGGCTTCCAAGGATTGAGCTTCAAGGTAATTGGTTTTTATTTTTTGTCATAGATTTAGTAGACTGGATCTACTATGATTTTTGTTTCAGTATCACATTTCATTATGCTTATAAAGGGTATAGGATGTGTTAATTTGAATATTATTTATAGTGCTTTTGGTGTCTTTCCAAAAGTAGTCCAACAAAAGGTTTTTTCCCCTTTTGGATCTTAGTACTGACACTGTGATCAAGTTTTTATATGATTCTGTTTGAAATCCATTTGATCCTCACAACTTACTAATCTCAACCTAGGTTTGTACTAAAGAGTGTTCACTTTTGAAGTTTGGCGTCAGTACAAATTTTCCAACGGCCAATATTTTCATATCTCTTGGATTGGTTTTTTAAATGTTTCTAGTGACTTGCTTGCTCTGTGCGCGTGTGTACCCTAAACCCTAAATACTAGTTGTTATGGTTATTTGAACCCTTTTTAATCATATATGAGCAAGGCATTCCCTCTATTTTGGTTATTTATAATTTATTTCCAGCATTTATCTTATTTTTTTCTTCTATGCATTGGAGTAATTGGTTGGTGTTTTTCTTCAAGGCTTAGCTTAGTCCAATTCAATGCTCAATGATTCCTGTTACAGATAATGGTGATGATAATTTGATCATCGGGTTTGGCATTGATAAGGTCTTTGTGTATGGAAAAGTGAAAGTCCAACTTGGAGTTGACGAAGAGAAAGAACTTTCACCTTATTGCATTCTCATGTGTCTTACTCTAGAGGGAAAGCTTGTGATGTTTAATCTTGCAAGGTATTTGTAACACTACTTTTTTTGCGAACTATGTTCTGTTAAGCATAATATGATTGCTGCCGAAGTTGGCATGGAAGTTATTTTCATGGGGATATGCTGTGAAGCATTTGCTATGCCATTTAAACATATACATGTGCGCTTGCGTGGCCATTGAGTTCATATCTTGTTGCAGTGCTACAGGACCTAAAGTCTCACCGGGGATCGTTCCTGTCTTTCGTGATGAGGAAGACACTGTGACTATGCTACCTGCTGAAAATAGTTCATCTACACTATCTTCTGATACGAAGGAACAAAACAAAGAAGAAGTTGCTTCATTGCTGGAGTTGCTTGATGTGAACAGAAAAGAAATAGTTACAAGTAAAGCTCCTGAAATTCCTATAACAAAAAATCTGAAGTCTTCGGAGAAGACTGAGAGTTCAAGTTTGACACTAGTGAGCTCTCATATAAAACCAAAAGATACTGTAACTGTTAACGAGGAAGTGGAGGCAAAGCCAAATCCTAATTCTTTTATGGTTGATGGACAACAAAAAGTTCCTGCCACAGGGTTGCACCATGACCCTGATAGCCATCCGACAGAATTTTCTTTACAGACATTCTTTAATTCAGGTCAGTCTACTTCAAGGACCTCAGTTGTTGAGGATTATTATACGGGAAGAGATTCTAGCAATCTGGATGCCCAAAAATTTTCTGGATTCGGATCTAGCAGTTCTTTTGCAGGGAAAGTTCCAACTGATACCCCCAGTCAATTGAATCAAAAGATGTTACATAAAAATGTAGATCTGGGTACGGATTCACTGGGGAAGAATGGACCTATGGATTTGCAGAGATCCTTATCTCAGCCATGTTCAGGTGGGAAAACAATGTCTTCTGGTGGGTCTGATGCCAGGTCTCAATTTTTATCTTTCGGCACCACACAAGGCAAAAGAACGGATAACATCGGAGCTTCTGTTGGTGGTATGAAAGTTCATGGCAGCATTGGTGAACAGACTTTTCAGAGGGATGTTTCCAGCAAATTAACTCCTATCAATTTTTCTACTAAGCCAGCTGAGAGTGGAGGACTGAAAACAACTGAGACAACGAAGATTGAGACATTCCCTTCTGTTCGCGGCTCACAAATTTTGTCCCAAGAAAGAATTTCATTTGGGAATTCTAACAGCCATAAGGTTGACATTACCAAGGATGAATATAAACTTCTGACTCCTCCGGGGATGGTGAATTCTGAACCAAACCGATCAAAACAATTTGGCAATGTAATGCATTTTGGTACTATATTACTTTCTGTTTACGTTTGTTGTTGGTCTTCTGTAGTGTTGCATTTTCTCTTTGCTCTTTCATTTGTTTTGTTCTCAACATTGTTGAACTTTATAAAACCGGGTCTTGATTTACTCTTTTATTTTGATTGTCAGTGTACTTGATGTTATCATCTGTTAAAGGTTTGGGACTTGCACATTTTGATATCTTTTACATTTGCTGCTCTGATGAGTCAGTTCAGGATTTAATTTGCCAATTTAAAATGTGGTGTTTTACATTAAAATTACTAGGTTATGTTTGTTTTGAAGCTTTCTTGCATCTTTGCTGATGTTTCGGAAGATGCTAATTTATGCGCTACTGAATACCTTTTTCTCCTTTTTTTATTATCTTTATTTGCAATTTCTCTTGTATTTTCTACAGCAATTTTAGCACCGTCTCTTTCTTCTGTAATTTTTTCCTGAGGGGTGAGTTTTTAAATTCATGTTTGTTTTAATTTCTGTGGCTCTTAGTGTACTTTTTATCCCATGCAGATCAAAGATATGACCAGGGAATTAGATATGCTTTTGGAAAGTATTGAGAAAGACGGCGGCTTCAAGGATTGCTGCACTGTTCTTCTGAAAAGCTCAGTTGAAACACTGGAGGCAGGCATAAGTGCTCTTTCTGACAAATGTAGAATGTGGAAGGTGATATTTGCGCTATTGGCTTTCACTAATTGTTGTTCAATACTTTGTCAAATCCCATTCTCTTCAGGCATGATGACTTCTTTGACAAATTGTGATTAGTTGATTTGTTTAGTAGCTATTTTTTCCTTCCAAATTATTCTGTATGTAGTGAAGATTTAGCATTATATTTAAGTGGCTTGAGGGGAAAACTTTTCTGACAAAATCTGTGCACATGAATTACTTAAAGTCCATGTGGTCTTCCTCAAGGGAACTTGGGTCTGGTACTTTATCACTATTCCCAATCTGAGATATTACAGATGCCCAGTGAAAGACCTCTTGGAAAATCCTTTATGTTATGAGTCAGAGGAGCCTCTAAAGGCTTCATATCATTTGAGACACCCAAATTGACTTGTGTGGGGAAAGATTAAGAAACATTTTTGCATCTTGGAGTAACTTGAAAAGTAATGTTGCAAACATGGGAAGGCCGTAACTTAGCAAATTCATTGAAGGGACACAGGTGTGTTTTTCCATGAAAGTTTTGCTGTTCCTTTATTCATATTTTGACATTGGCATGCACTCCATTTTGTGCTTTGATAATTTTTTTGTGTTTCTTGAGCTTTATTGGTAGTGGGTAACCCTTATGTGCTTCTGATTACTAGTTTTCTACAGTACATTTCTGACATGTTGATGGTTTTTTGACTTTGTAGGGCATGGTGGATGAGCGGGTCATGGAGATCGAACGCCTTCTAGATAAAACTGTTGAAGGTATTCTTCAATAGAAGATTCTACTGCTGTCACAAGTGGCATATTCATTTTCATTTATAACTGAAATATACCAATTGCCTTAAGAGGAGCTGTAAAAGAGTCTAGTGCTGTAAGCAAAAGACAGAAAAATATGCCTTTAAAACTCAAGCACGCCTTTTCTATAGCATTTTAAACTGTAGTCATTAAAACTTGGGTTGATGAAGTTATGTAGCTTCATCTACTGTTTTGAATGTGAGGTTGAAGCATCAGATCTAAAATAATGTGGAAAACCCTCAGTTATTGTCTCTTAATTTTATGTATAAGATTGTTTTTTGTAATGGAATCGTATAGATATCTCATCTGTGATGGATTATTGGCAAGTATCTGTATCATTGTAATAGTGTCAGGACTCAGGAAGTCCTTAAAAATTAATTTTGACAACTGTATTTTTACTTTAGAAAGCTGTTACAGAGATTCCTTTTGCTGGTTTAGTGCATATGCTGGAGTACTTTTGATCCAGCTCTTCTAAACATATGAAGTTAACTTTGCATCTATGTATTTGTTAATCTCCAGTTTTATGTCCATTAAAATCAGTATGTTTGGCTTTCTGTTGCCTCATTGTTTCTCGAAGGTGCTTTATTTAATTATGTGGTGGTTGTTGGACCAGCAAAATTCAACTTCATTTCCCCCTTTTTTCTTTATCTCTGGACATTCACTTATTAGAATATACTTACGTTGTCGTTGGAGGAGTGAAATCAAACTTCTGTCTCCTTTTATTTGAAGATCCCATTTGTTAATGTTGCATTTTGTGGTTCGCATCTTCATAATCTCGTGAACTGCTAATATCTGTTTAACTTCACAAAAATCATTTTGTATTGTCTTTCAGTTTTGGCAAGGAAAATATACATAGGGGGTATTGTCAAGCAAGCTTCTGATAGTAAATATTGGGACCTCTGGGATCGTCAGAAGTTGAGTTCTGAACTTGAGCTGAAGCATCGACATATCTTACAATTAAACCAGGTAGTTCATTAGTTTTGTTTCATTGGTGACAGATTTGTGCCACCTGAGATTTGGTTGGTCCTTATAGCCAGTTTCCTCTTCCAGGACATTACCAATCAGTTAATTGAGCTAGAGAGGCATTTCAATACCCTTGAGCTCAATGAATTTGGCGAGAATGGTGAAGTTCAAGCTGGTCGAAGAGCTCTTCAAAGTAGATTTGGGTCTTCAAGGTATAATTGATATATAATTGCTACTCTGAAGTCTGATCTAGCACTTATGGATAAGTTTTTCCCAATTCCCCTGTCATCTGCTTCCACTTTTGATTCACAGAAGAGGGTAGATCATGCAAAACCTTCATTCATGTGTGGTCTATTTTCATTTTGCCCTGTAGTGGTTGGAAAGGTATTTGCTACCTCTTGGTATTCTTATTATAGATTCTTCAACATAATGGAGATGTGCCTGAAAAATGCATTCAACTTATAACGCTTCATGCAAAAAAAAAAAAAAAAAATCTCATTGGAAAATAAATAATTGTTTTCACAAATAAAGTTTATATCTTGTAAAAAAGATTGCACTTGACTTTCACATCTGCGTTGGCAGATCTTCCGCTTTCTCACAAGATTGATGAAATTTAGCTCAATTGTACAGTAGCAAAGGTTGATTGGGTTAATGGTAGGAACTCGAAATATGTTAGTTTTTCGTTCACTTTAACTGAACTTCCGGGAGGACAGCACTTTCTGGTTAACTAAGTGAACTTTCAGGAGACATTTCATAGTGGCAAAGTGAGACTTTGAGCCATTGGTTGCAAAATGAAGTTGTTTGAAAACACTGGGGATTGCCATAATTTCAACCCCTGTCCCCCTAACTGGTAAAACTATAGCCTGTGGAGGGTTGGAATACGACTTGATATCTTGGTTTTATTGCATCATGAAATACATGAGGTGTTTTAGAAAGCTCTGGCAACTGGCTAGTGAGTAAACATTTCTTGATTTACTCATTTTAGCATCATTTCACCCCTTTGCAGGCGCATGCAATCCTTGTACAGTTTACATAACACAATGACTTCTCAATTGGCCGCTGCTGAACAACTTTGTGAATGTCTCTCAAGACAAATGGCTCTGCTGAATATTGAGTCACCTGCAAAACAAAACAATGTTAAAAAAGAACTATTTGAAACTATTGGAATCTCCTACGATGCCTCTTTCAGCTCTCCAAATTTATCAAAAAATGTTGACAGCTCCTCGATGATGAAATTATCAATTGCTTCTGAATCTGCCACTAAAGATCAGTGCAGAAGGCGGCAGTCAAGTGGTATGAAAAGTTCTGATTCAGAAACTGCGAGGAGACGGAGAGACTCGTTGGATCGGGTAATGTTTTCTAGCCTCTAGGTTTTTTGTACAATTGATCAATTTATACTAATTGCTCTATATGGAATTGGGACGAAGGCATACAATTTTCTCTTTCATTGAGTTTTTTCACATTTAAATAGGGAAAAAACCGAAGTGTCCATTTTTTTTTTTGAAGGATCCGACACGGATCCCATACCCATACCAATGTCGTGTCAACACGGGTATGACGAGGTATATTGAAGAGTCCGGTTATCATAGGGTATAAGACTGGGATAGAACATACGATCAATTTTGTAGCTTTAACTTACATTCATAACTCATAAGCTTCAGTTAATCATCTGTGACGCTGAATTTGACTTGTTACTACTGATGAATATTGTACAAAAACTGATGTCTTCATCGACTCTCGTGATCTTTCAGAGTTGGGCTAGTTTTGAGCCTCCAAAAACAACTGTGACAAGGATGCTTTTGCAAGACGAGAAGGCAAGTGCAAGTATATCGTCCTTGTTGATCAATAAACAGCTTAGTCCTCACAACCTGGAGTTATCTTCAAGTGCTTCCCCAAAGGATAGCTCAGCCCAGTTGACCTTTTCACGCGCACCTGGAAACAAAGGTGAGCCACAAATATATGAAAATGCTTTCTGAAACATTGGTTTACGCTTCATAAGCATCGTACATAATTTTTCCGATATTGCTTCTCTACAAATGCCTTTTCAACAGGTGTTCAGGATACATTTCTGAAACAGGACTCTGAGAAACAGTCAACCCTGCTTAGACGGGCTAATGAATTTGCATCAGCATCACAGTCTGCTGGAAAAGGATCTCCTACCTACCAAAGTGACAATGTTCTCAAATTGCCACCACCATCCTCCTCCAAATCATCTTCTTTGCCAGGTCAAAATGCATCATTGTCAGCATCCAAACCGTTCACTATGCCATTTCAAAATCTTTTTGGGGAAAGTTGGGATAAAGCTGATCATAAATCAAGCAAAGGGGCCTCGCAAATTGTAGCGTCCAATTCCATGATGATCAATGAGTCTAAGGTTGCACAACAAGCTGAAAATAATCTAATTCAAAATTCATGTACATCTACAATGTTGTTGCCCTCTGATACAATGCCATTGCGGGAGAAATCCGGGGAGTTTCTAAATTTTCCTGACGAACCGACTGTGCCCAAAAGTTCAACAATTGAAAGTGTGAAGCCTGCAACAGCTAGTTTGAAAGGTGTGACTTTTGGATCTGGTGAACATCATGACTCTCCATATGCAGCCGTAGCTACTGCTTCTGCATCCCATAGCTCACATCAAAATGTTTCCCCTTTTGGTGTTGTATCACACAAAATCCAACCTAGTGAAAATACATCATCTTTTCTTGCATTCTCAGTATCACCATCAACATCAACATCATCTTCTGCAACAATCAATTCCTCATCAACTGTCTCATCTCTGGTGTCTACTCCACCTTCAATTGTGCCAACCTCTACATCTATGTCGTCATTTAGCAGTGCTTTTACTGGCTCGAGAGTGAACACAGATTCTAAACAAAATGTATCTTTGAAATCTTCATCTTCTGAAGTCGTCTCCTCTTCTGGTTCTCTATCTCTCCAAGCTGTCAACACACCGGCACCCAGGTCTATGCCCTCATTTTCCCTAAGTACAACATCAGTGTCTCGCAAGACAGAACTTCAAACCTCAGTGGGAGAACTTAATTCAAAAACAGATGTAGATAATACAATAGAACCCCGTGTTCAAGCTGAAGCTCCTAGTGAGTCTAGTTTGAAGCTTGAAACTGTAGTATCATCTACTTCTACATCTGAAATTTCATCTGAATTGGTGTCTGACAGCCGGGACAACTTGAGCATACCGAATACAATAAATAACACACCTTTAAGTACTCATATTGGACAGCCATCTGCTGCGAGTGTTCCTTACCCAGCACCTTTCACAATGTCTGATGCTACTGCCAGTGGAAAAAATGATACTTTAGAAGTTGCAGTAACCGAGGATGAGATGGAGGAGGAGGCTCCTGAGGTAAGCAATGCGACTGGACTTAGTTTGGGAGGTCTTAGCAGTTTTGGGCTTGGTTCGACTCCCAACTCTGCTCCCAAAGCAAATCCATTCGGTGGTGCGTTTGGGAGTGCAGCAACCAATCCAATAGGCTCTCCTTTCACTATGACTGTTCCTAGTGGAGAGTTGTTTCGTCCTGCATCTTTTACCTTCCAGCCTCCGCAGCCTTCCCCACCATCCCAGATGACAAGCCCGGTTGCATTTTCTGGTGGCTTTGGTTCTGCAAATACTGCTCAAGCTCAAACAGGTGGCTTTGGCCAGCCATCGCAGATTGGGGCAGGGCAGCAGGCACTGGGATCTGTTCTTGGTACTTTTGGGCAGTCAAGACAGCTTGGTGCAGGTTTTCCGGGGGCTAATTTTGCTTCGGCAAGTGGTTTTGGTGGTGGCTTTGCCAGTGCTAAACCAACTAGTGGTTTTGCAAATGCTGCAACCGCAGGTGGCTTTGCTGGTGTTGCTTCTACTAGTGGTGGATTTGCCAATTTGGCCTCAGGTGGCGGTGGATTTGTTGGTGCAGCTTCAGCTGGTGGAGGATTCGCTGCAGCTGCTCCAGGTCGCAGTGGATTTGTTGGTGCGCCTTCAGGTGGGGGCGGATTTGCTGGAGCTGCCTCAGCTGGTGGTGGTTTTGGACAAGCTTCTTCCGGAGGTGGATTTTCTACTAGCTATCTTATTTTCTTGTTAATCTAGTTTAACTTGCTATGGTGGTCTTGACTGATTGGTTCGAATGTGTACAGGTGGTGGATTTGGGGCCTTCAGCAATCAGGGACCTGGTGGCTTCTCGGCTTTGAGTGGCGGCACTGGAGGAACTGGAAAACCTCCTGAGCTCTTCACACAGATCCGGAAATAGAATGGAGTTTTTATTTTTATTTTTATACAGAAGCAGAGTTTTATTATAAATTTTGTAGTATTATTTAAGATACTGATTCAGAATCTCAGTAAAATGGTGCCAGCGCCTCTTTTATGGTTCTTTCCTGATCCGGTTAACTGTATATCAAATTTAAATCTCGAAGGCCTGTGTAACGCTGATATGCTTGTGTAAGTTTATTAATAGTCCGTCTTGGTTGGATGCTGGTACCCTCTACTCTCTCTACTATGGCAGAATGTAGAGTAACGATTCTCAGGTTCTCAGGTTAGTCTTATTCTGTACAGATATAAAGACCAGACCATAAGTTTCTGAAAACGCTGGCAAACTTCTATCGCAAGGTCATAGGATAGCTCTTCATATTTGACAGGCAGCTATCTCTGTCTACTATTGCCTTGTCGTTATCACATAACTTCGTCCGAAGATTATTTACGTTATTAGCTTGAATCAATATTAATTAAAGGAAGAAAAAAAAAAGAGGAAAAACTTTCTCAAACCAGCTTATTGACTAGCAAAGCTGGATGTGACAAGAACTGCATATTTAATTCTGTGACAGGGACTTTACACTGCAAATCAGTCAAGTATGCAAATTACAAGGAAAATGTAGATGAATCCCATGACTAACGTCATATGACGATAATTCGATCTTACTACAGATATTCTCATTAGATGGACATCAGGAAAATACCAAGATGGACCCAAAAAAAATCACAACCAAAGGGTGATGGATCTTAATACATTATCAAACAGCAATTCCAAGCTCAGAAATTTTCTTCATCCGTTTGTCCAGTTCGGTCCTGTGTTGTTTCAAAAGTGATGCCATAGAAGCAACCTGAGAGGAGCGAGAGAAAACTCTTAAAACTGAAAGCTGGGAGACACAAAAAGATCAATACAAACAGCATAATAGACTTGCCTCAGCTCGAAGTTTCAAAGACTCCCTGCCAGGGATCTCTCGCAACCTATCCATCACGTCTATAAGGTGAAGTACAAAGTCAGTCATAGGAAACTATGGATGCTCAAATCCATTCATGCAAAATGCAACAACATTGAGCCTGAAATTAGCATCACTTTTTCCATATGTATGGCAGTAGCTAAATGGAGAAGCAGAAGCTCAAGAGGCAATGAACTTTTTGGATTGTCCCAACTACCAAACATAATCTAGCAGAAAAATTCCTTCCAGCTTCAGTTTAGGAAACTGTACAAAGCATCACACGCCTGTGAAAGGCTGGTGTCTACGCAAACCCAAAGTAAAGAGTACTAACAGGTACAAGTCCATCAGAACTTGGCTTGATATGATAAGCAAATCAAACTAAACCTAACCACAGTTCAAGTCATAGACAAGTACGGAGGAATGACACATGCAGAGTTGAAGCTCTGCACCAATCCTGCCATGATACTAATCATAATGCTAACAGGAAAATCAAATTGCATCACGGCAGAGTCTGGGGAAAGCCAGATGCATATTTCATTATCTCACACTTCTTTGAGGCTTTGACGCTCAAGTTGCAAGAAAATAGCCTCATTCTACATAATGGCCAATAATGAGCGGGGACAAAGGAGAAATACCTTTGGCTTGGGATTCAGCCTTGTAAAAATATTTATTGGCGACTTCAATTTGACTTCCAATTTTCCTACACACAGATTGGAATAATTTATTTTAGAAAAAAAAAGTTCATAGAAAGTGAAGGAATGAATGTGTTATTAATATGTAGATAACAATACCTGAGCTCACTCTGGCCCTGTGTCATATCTTTTTCTGCAAGTGAAGCCCTTTCAAGAAGTTTTCTACTCTCTTTCTTCATTAAATCAACTGAAAGGTTTAACTCTTTCACATTCTTCTCAACTCTAACATATTTTGCCTGCAAATAGATAAGAGGTAATAAAAGAAAGGAAAATCAATGAAAGTTTCTCAGTAAAAAAAATGACCTCCAGATTAAAAACCGCAACAGAATTTAAAGCTTCCTGCATTAAATGAATAAACAACGTGAAATTGGTGCTTTTGAGGAATAAAGAAGCTTCCATGGATTAACAGAGTAGATACCTCCTCACTTTGAAATCTACCCAATGTATGACGAAACAAAAGCCTTCTTGGGCCTGCAGAAATTGTGAAAAACAGATAGTAATGATTTGATTCTGTACATGTTGGAACACTTTGAACAAGAGCACTTTGAGCGTGTTGTTCTGAATTAGAGTCATAGTATTGTTGTGTTACGAATTCACTGGAGATATAACTGAGTTCAAAGCAACAAAACATCAAAAAAACAATAGTTTTCATTCGAACAGGACTAGTGTTTGAACGGGAGCCATAGAGTCTGTTCAATATGGAGCTTAATAAGGTTTCAACAGTGGGTTTCTAAAGACTGCAATGAACGGGTATGCAAATGAGGTTCAGACAGGAATTCCAGAATGCTATGTCCAATACATTAATAATTCAAGCTCAAAATGCAAATGCATTAGCTAGGAGCCTGGTCGGAAACTGAGCCCCGAGTAGGACTCCTTTGTTCAATAATGATAAGGAAAAGCATCCCCTCATTTCCATCTGCCAGCATTTAATCTCTCATTTATCAATCTGATCCTGATGCACATACAAATCAAGTCAAAAGGATCTAGCACCTGAAGGGTATGCGTCATTCAAAAAGCTGCTGGATTTACCGAAGAAAAAAAAAGAGTTTCCAATCTGAGGTTTATTGTACTCTGAACAAATAAGACCATACATTCTATAAAGATGCCAACACATCCAGTACTCCTGTTCAGCCGCAATTTGTATGTTTAAAAGTTTCCATAGTGTGATAGCTACATGGAGGAGTGAAATGCAACCTTTGCATATTGTAGAAAAAGAGAAGCAAGGGAGAAGAGGGAAGAAAGAGAGGCTGCCGCATCAGAAAAAGAAAACTCTTTTTTCTTACTACTTCATTTCCAGCACATTACACAACATAACAAATACCCTAATTACATGAAATACCCAAACTACCCTTTTAATTCATAACACTCCCCCTCAAACTGGAGCATAGATGTTAGTCATGCCCAGCTTGTTACAAATAAAGTTAACCCGGACACCAGCTAGAGCCTTAGTGAAAATATCAGCTAACTGATCATGAGTTCTCACATGCTTCAATCTGACCTCCTTTAATTGTACCTTCTCACGCACAAAATGACAATCTACCTCAATATGTTTAGTTCTCTCATGGAAAACAGGATTCGATGCAATATGAATAGCAGCTTGATTATCACACCATAACTGAGTTCCTTCTGATGGAATATAACCCAATTCGTGCATTAATTGTCTCACATAACATATCTCACTCGCGGTATGAGCCATAGCTCTATATTCAGCCTCAGCACTAGACCGAGCTACCACAGATTGCTTCTTACTCTTCCAACCAATCAAATTGCCACCAACAAACACACAGTAGCCAGTGGTGGACTTCCTATCAAAAGGAGATCCTGCCCAATCAGCATCAGAAAATGCTTCAATATTCACATGTTCATGGTTTTCATATACCAAGATCCTTAGTCTGAAATTGACATTGCAAGAACATCTTCAAAGAGGATATACCATCTTCATTACTTCCCGTAATAACTATATCATCCACATAAACAACTAACAGGATATTTCCTGCACTAGATCGATGGTAAAACACTGAATGGTCTTCTTCCGATCTTTTCAACCCAAACTTCTGTACCACGTCGGAAAACCGACCAAACCACGCCCGAGGAGACTGTTTCAATCCATATAAAGATTTCTTCAACTTACATACCATGCCAGACTCCCCCTGAGCAACAAACCCAGGTGGTTGCTCCAAATA
The DNA here is from genome assembly GCA_963580455.1 of Euonymus europaeus. Lineage (NCBI taxonomy): Eukaryota > Viridiplantae > Streptophyta > Magnoliopsida > Celastrales > Celastraceae > Euonymus > Euonymus europaeus. The sequence continues at coordinate 27,902,309 of OY756961.1, forward strand.
AACCTCTTCAGTAAGATCACCATGAAGAAAAGCATTCTTCACATCCAACTGGTGTAAAGGCCAACCAAAAGTGGCAGCAAGAGATATAAGTAATCGAACAGAAGTAAACTTAGCAACCGGAGAGAAAGTGTCAGTATAATCAACACCATAAGTCTGAGCATACCCTTTCGCCACCAAACGAGCCTTAAGACGAGCAACAGACCCATCTGGATTAGTCTTAACTGTAAAGACCCACTTGCTACCAATAGACTTCTTACCAGGAGGAAGAGGTACCAAATCCCAGGTATGATTGTGGTCCAAGGCTGACATTTCATCAGTCATAGCAGTGAGCCACCCAGGAGACGCAAGAGCCTCTGATAAAGAACGAGGAGTGGTGATGGAATCAATAGCCAAAGCAAAAGTCCGGAGAGACTGAGAGAGCCCTGCATAAGAGATAGTAGCAGATAAAGGATATTTAGCACGCTGGCGCCGTCCTTTCCGAATAGCAATCGGAACATCAGTATCAGGTGCAGGAGCAGGAACAGGTGCAGGATCAAGTGCAGGTGTAGGATCAGGAGCAAGATCAATAGCAGGATCAGGAGCAATTGTAGGATCAGGATCAGGAGCAATTGTAGGATCAGGATCAGTCGCCACAACAGGAGATGGTAGGATCCCCCTATCATAAGAATCTGGTGGAGGAAACCTGTACACAGAGCGAGGACCCCGGACAAAGGACTTCAACGGAGGGGATAATGGGTCAAGACACTGATCAAGATCATAAACAAAGAACTCATCAAGTGTAGGAGATACAGGTGTAGTAGCGGTGGTATAGGAAGAGTACGGAGTAGACTCATCAAAAGTGACATCAGAAGACACAAGATATCGCCCTAAGTCAGGAGAGTAACATCGGTACCCTTTTTGAGTGCGGGAATAGCCAAGAAAAATACACCGTAAATCCGTAATGACCTAGGATCAAGTTTAGTGAGATGAGGCCGAATATCCCTGACATAACAAGTACACCCAAACACTCGAATGGGAATAGAATGAATCGCATCCTGAGGAAACAAAAGCTGATATGGAATCTGACCACGATGAACAGAGGAAGGCATACGGTTAATAAGGTAAGTAGCAGTCAAGACAACATCACCCCAAAACATTTTAGGAACCTGCATATGGAACATAAGAGCACGAGAAACTTCCATAAGATGACGATTTTTACGTTCAGTCACCCCATTCTGTTGAGGGGTATCAGGACAAGAAGACTGATGAAGCATACCCTTACTGGATAGAAACGAAGACATTTCAATGGATTTATACTCTCTAGCATTATCACTACGAAGAACTCGAATGCACATATTAAACTGAGTGTGTACTTCAGTAACAAAAGAACAAAAAATGGAAAATAAATCCGAACGCTTTTTCATTAAATAAACCCAAGTAGTTCGAGAAAAGTCATCAACAAAGGTAACAGAGTAGCGATAGCCAGACTTAGACACAACAGGACATGGACCCCATATATCAGAATGAACTAAAGAAAATGGAGCCGAAGCTCGTTTAAGACCTCTAGACACATAAGACCGACGATGATGTTTTGCAAACTGACAGGACTCGCAAAACAACTGGTGTAAAGACGATAAAGATGGACACAAAATCTGCAAACTAGGGAGCGCCGGATGACCAAGACGACAATGAAGATCCAAAGGAGAAGGAGGACTAGACACCATCAATGAAGAAGGTTGAACGTCCAACACATAGAGCCCGCCAGAGTTAAGGTGACCCCTACCAATCATCCTGCTCGTCGATAGATCCTGAAAAACACAATGATCATCATAAAACCTTACTGAGCACTTGAGAGCCTTGGTAATAGCACTCACAGATAGTAAATTAAATGGAAATGATGACAAAGTGAGAACAGAGTCCAAGTGCAAATGTGGAGTAGGAGATGCAGTGTCAATTCCCTTCACTTCTACCAAGGTACCATTAGCTACCCGCACAGCTGGATAGGAAGAGGTGGAGGAATATGTGTCAAGAGTATCTGTGTGCCCGGTCATGTGATCGGAAGCACCAGAATCAATAACCCAAGTACGAGGCGACACTGACAAACAAGCAGACGCATTAGTAGTAACTGAAGCAGCACTAGGAGTAGAAATCTGACTCATGATACGAGAGTATTCTGCAGCTGAGAGACTGACACGACCGTCATCAGAAATAGAGGTACCAGAAGACATGCTCAAATCCTGAACACCCACATCTAGACCACCAGAAGCAACGTGGGTAGAGCGAGTCTGTGGTGGTTTACCATGCAACTTCCAGCACTGATCACGAGTATGACCTACTCCACCACAATGGTAACAAGTAAATTTGCCATCTGGGCCACCACGACCCCCACGGCCACCACGACCGCCACGACCACCACGACCTCTGCCAACATCATAAGAGGAATGGCCAACTAGACCAGATCGTTCAACAACATCTGATGAGTATGAAGCAGGTCGAACAGACCGGTTAGCTCGAGAGAAAGCCTCAGTAAGAGAGATTTCCCCACTAGCTAGAATTTGCGAACGTGCAGATTCATACTCAGGTTTCAAACCACTAAGAAAGGCAATGATTGCCAGCTGCTCGCGCTGCTGGCGTCTCTGCTCAAGTTCAAGGTCCAAAGACATCAAGGAATTGAACTCCTCATAAACTTTCTTGAAAGATGCAAAATAGTCATTTAGAGTAGTATCCTTCTGTTCGGGTCGAAAGAATGACAGAGCCACATCATACAATCGATTCATATCATTCTTCCCAGAATACAAGACACTGAGATACTCCCATATTTGTTTCACAGTGTCACAATGAGTCACCAATTCAGAAACTTTAGAATCCATGGAATTCAGTAATTGACCATATAGGCGTGCATCATCACGCATCCACAACTTATGTTCAGTTATGTGTTTAATGGAATCAGGAGGAGCATCAACAAGATGATCCTCTTTTTCCATTCCTCTAAGAGCAATCAATACAATCTTTCGCCAATGCTGATAATTAGAACCATTAAGTTTCTGATCAGTAATCTTTGAGGAGGTAGCCAACACTTCAGTAACAACTTTCTTGTCCTCCTCACTCATGATGAAATAATAGCAAAGAGCAGCTCGAAATTAAGTGTTCCGGTCAATTAGAAGTAGAACAACACCAGTTCAAGTAGAATCAAATCTGGAAATATAAAATCTGGATGACCACAGCTAGAACATAGGGCAGCACACCTGAAAATACAAAATACAGCCCACACCTTGCTGGAACAAGCCAAAATCAGCCTGAAAATATAGAGGACAACACATACCCTTGCTGGAACAATCCAAAATCAGCATGAAAATATGAAAGACAGCCCACAACCTTGCTGGAACACCCCAAAATCAGCTTATATCCACAATAGAATAATGGAAAAAAAAAATCACCTCCAACCAAACACCCACCAACATGAGTGCAGAAAAATCAGCAAGGCGAAGACATTCTCAACGGAAGCCGAATCAGCTGAAAAACTCACATTCCGGTGAACAGTGGCGGCGCGTGAACAGTGGCGGGGCCGATGAGCCACTGAGCAGGGGCAGGAGGATCGCCAGCCACCGGTCAGTCCTTCTGTGCTGGTGGTGTACTAAATAGACACTCCAATCAACACAGATCGGAGTTTTTGTTCAAGACACCCCTCGCCGGAAACCACCAGAAATCGCCAGAAAAATACCAGCAGCAGCTATGCCAGACAAGACAGTGAAGGAGACCAGAAATGGAAGCTAACGGAGCTTCGATACCATGTAGAAAAAGAGAAGCAAGGGAGAAGAGGGAAGAAGGAGAGGCTGCCGCATCAGAAAAAGAAAACTCTTTTTTCTTACTACTTCATTTCCAGCACATTACACAACATAACAAATACCCTAATTACATGAAATACCCAAACTACCCTTTTAATTCATAACACATATCACTCCCAAAGGTGAAGTGCCTTCAAAAATTAATTCTATGTTCACCATAGAAATTATGCTAAAATTCCAGTGTCTTCCACTCTAGACCAATATATCAGAATTCAGAAAATACCTCAACCTTCAGGAAATGAGTAAAGCATGAAAGACATTTACCATCATATGTCATAAAGCATATCGAGAGTACAAAATCACTAAATTTTACATGAATTCAATTGGAGTGCGACAATAACAAGAACAACAACGTTCAAAATAATTGAAGCCTTAACCCAACCAATTCCGGATTGGCTCAGCTCGGAGAACTCTCATGAAATGGAAGGTCACTAAACAAAGAACCATACAGATAAAGAGAAGATAAATTCATACCAGGCATAAGAAAGAGGCCAGCGGCAACAGCAACTCCGACAACTGCAGCAGGGTGTTCCCTTGCACTCATCAACTCTTCTGTGAAAACAATTTAGCAGAGGTCCACAGGAGTAAACAAGATGAAAATCAAACAGGAACTCAAAGACAATATTATCAAAATCAACATTGCAACAACAAATGTATCATTAATTCCTGCAACATTGACATCATCTTCCAGTATTGCCAGATGGATCACTTTCAACACTTCTTACACCAAAAAGACTACCAATAAAGAGTTTTTTTGCGGGGAAGCATGCCGGACATTTCCAAAGAGTGTCAAGAGAGGAATTCCAATAAAAGACAAGTAAGAAACCATCCAACCCATAAATGCTATAGAATGAATATGAGAATAGAGACCATATGAAATTTATTGATCAGAGCAAACTACACTGTTCATCATGTTCCTATGAGAAGAAACAAATCATCTCAATAATGATCTCATAAACAATATTAATGAAGTTGATTTGGGGTTAACAATGGATTAGGACCATTAGTTAGAAACCATACATTTGTGGTCCTTCATCTCAATAAGAGAGAGAAGGATTTCAATAGTGGGTGCAATTTTAGGAGCTACTCTCGGTTTACCTTTAACTTTCTTGAAGAAAGCATCTTCATAAGCCCAATACTGAGATATTGCATGTGGCACATAATCCTGGCAGAATGAGTTTTAACATAGAATAAGTAGTTAAAAAACAAGAGCAAAAGAAAAATACAGTGTTCCACACAATAATGGAAACAGAAGTACAGAACGTCATCCCCATAAAAAATTAATGTGAATTTAAATAGACAACGCCAACAACAGATAATGAGATGAAACAAAAAAATATTTCCATACAAATTTTAGCGCAAGTAATCATCATCACCACCACAAAAGTATTTTTCCTAACTATTTTAGTGTCATCCAAACAACTCCGAAGAGAAATTTTGTTTAAAACTAAACCCCACCAAATGTATTATCCTTCTCAATTCATTAAGCTGTGCTCTCCACTAATCGTCTAATCCTACATGGCTCCCCTCTTTCACTAAGTCTCTTTAACTTATCACTTCCATACATGTCTTCTTTATCCTCCACTTCTTCTTTTGCTATCCCCCACTGGAATTTTCTAAATTTTTCACACTTGAGCATTCACCATCTTTGCATGGTATGTGTCCAAACCATCACAGCGGAATTTCTGTCATCTTATTTTTCAATCAGAGCTACCCCTAGTCCCCTACCCTAGATTAAATACTCACACTTCTTATCATATCATTCTCTATGTCGCAGTGCGCACTCATTTCTGCTGCACATATCTTTTGAGCATATTCCCGTCATCAGTGTAACATTCTATACAAAATCTACTCATATGAAAAGAAATAAAAAACCAAATAAAACAACTAATAGTGAACGCAGCAATGTACACTATTATCCCTCAAACCAAATTCTTTGTGTTTAATTTGATGCATCAAGTAGTCAATGATATCATGATGATAAGAAAATCGGCGTGTATTAATAAAACGATAATCTGGAGCCAAATTACACGATAGACACACAGATAAACTTGAAGATTGGTAGAGGGATTGATATTCAGAGGAAATATAAACCTGAAAAGAGCGAATGTGCGTGGAAGAGTTGGACTGGAAAGAACGAGCCGAGCGAACGGCGGTGTCTTTGGATTGAATCACCCTTCGTTGGAGATCCTCTACCCAATTTTCTCCCTTACTCGCCTTCTCTTCCTCCATTATTCCTCTTTCTCCGTTCGGCAGTTCGGCTACTTCGAATGTTGAAACTCACACAATTCTCTCCATTCTCCCAAACGACTAAACGAAGTTTACGAAGGCCCATATTAATTAATTAGCTCCGATAAGCCTAGTTCAGCGAAGCCCAACCCAGCCCATAAAGCCTCTTAACTTTTCGCAGGCCCATTTAATAATATTATGGGCCAAACTATTAGCAAATAGGCTCTTCATTCTAGTGAGGCCCATTTCAATACTAGCAGCCACAGGAGCACCAATTTCGGCAATAGGTTCTTCACAGTTGCTCAGTAATATATCATTGGTAACTAGATAATAATTTCTAAGTTCGTTCTTCTCAAAAAAATTTATCCTGAGATGATCATGATGTTTATTTTTTGAAATCATAATTGCTCTTTAGTTGAGATTAGTACAACATGTGTATAAAGCTTATAAAACTACTTTAATGATAACTTAGCGGTGAATTTTTATGAGACCAAACTATATAAACTTAAAAGCTATTATGCGAACTTACAAATTATTGAGTTCGATTCTCATCAGTCGCGAATATGTTTGTGACCGCATGCTAAATTTTTGACCAATTTTATAAGATCGTCAGGCAGAAAGTAGAAGAAGAAAAAAATGCACTCGAATTTCGAAAATTCATGTTTCGATTTAAAAAATATGAAGTGAGGATGTAAAGAATTTGACAAAGATCGCGGCAATTTTAGGTTGTTGCTACCCGAATAGCGTGACACGAGTCACACAGCGAACCGTCAAAGTGTAAAACCAGCAGAGACTGCAACTAAAGTACGTGAGGCACATGAGGCTTATAAATAGGAGGATTTGATTTTCTAATTTTCATGTAATCTCGCAATTACAACTAATTATCCGGCACGGCTTCACACAATCACACACGACTAAAAAACTAAATAACGAAAGGGGGGAAAACAATAAATTAAGACTAATAATTAAAGGAAGAAAAAGAGCTTACAAGCCTAGAAATTCAGAAAAATAAATAGAAAAAGAGACGCAAAACTTTGTCGTTTTTATAATCAAATCAAAACCGAAACGCCATGAAAATGGCTTCATGTTATTTGAAGCAGGAGATGCAAGACGACGAAGAAGAACGAAAGTGACGTGAATTCTTCAATCAATGTGGTTTCTCCGAAGGGGGTGAAGGGTAGTTCGATATCGGTGAAAGAAATTGAGATTTTGAGGGGTTGGGGGCCAAGTATATGATGCTTTGTAGCCCATTGAGAGATGGAGTACAGGCTTGGCTTCGCGATTATGATAGGCTGCAATTCTTAGCTGTGATCCTAATCTACGTTCAGGTGCGCTTGTTTTTATGTTCTGTTTTCGATTCAATTCTTCGCAACGATGATGATGTCGTTGAGAAAATTGTGTTTATGTGTCTATGTCTAGATTGCTTGTGCTTTGATTGGATCGCTGGGGGCATTGTATAACGGCGTGTTGTTGATAAATTTTGGGATTGCGTTGTTTGCGCTTGTTGCAATCGAGAGTAGCAGTCAGAGCTTGGGCCGGACGTACGCTGTGCTCCTCTTCTGCGCCATATTACTTGACATTTCCTGGTTCATCCTCTTCTCTAATGAGATTTGGTGCGCGAAGCTCTGCTTTTGCTTTCCATTATTTAATTATAAGTTCATTGTTCTTTGTTTGCTATGCAATCTTCTCAATTGTTTTGATTATTTTCAGCTAGTTGAATAGTTTATACACTCTAGTCGATTGATATTATTTAAGTGTAAAATCTATCTTCATGAATCACAGTATTGGATGCAATCATAATATGGTTTCCAAAAGCACGAGCCACAAAGTTCAGATTACTTGTTTTCTTGGAGGTTATTTGCAGTCAGGACTAGTCCTTTATCACCACCATCTCTCACCAAAAGGCTTTCCACACCTATTTTAGCCTCTAAACATGTCTATATCGAAGGAGTTTTGCATTGGTCACTTTAACCTCTTATTTCTATTACAAAATCCGTAAGGAAAAATTAAAACTAAGTAACACCAAAACTCAACCTTGGTGAGGTAAGATTATAAATTACCCTAGGATTCACAAACTCGACCTTGGTGGGGAAAGATTATTGATTGTCCTAGGATTCATTTGGAATTCAATCTTATTTTTTTGATGCATCTGACTTATTGGCCCTCTCTATATACCTGTAGTCTTTTGAATAACAGCAAGCAAACACAGGACAGAGACAGAACACACCATTACAAAAGGGTCAACCAATTGTAACGCTGAATCCTATATATCCTACACACACAAGAGTTATATATACCTGTAGTCTTAGAGATGGCATTAACATATGTGTTCTTTTGTCGTTTTCTTATTCTTGAGGTAAAAGTTATTTAATATTCTCCTTTCTGAAAAAATTTGCATGCTTAATTTTGAGAGCATTGAAAAATGTTTTTCATATGATAGATTACTATCAAATCAGATTTTGGTAACGGCTCAGTTTTTCTAAGTCTTCATTATTCGTGGATTCATATATAGAATTGAAGGCTTGGAGATTGATATTGTGCCATCATGTGAGGAAGTAGCACTCAGTTAGTTGTGCCGTAAGATTCTTCTCCGCGACATGATATGTGCCAAGGGCTTCTTACTGATTGAAGTGCAGTGAACAACACTTATCTTGTGTTTGATATACATGCTGATATATCTTTTGTTTTGTGAAATGTGTGATTAAATTGAAGGTTCTTGTGATTGTTGCTGTAATGTCACTCTTGATGGAAAGCATTGCTTTTGCTCACAGGAACATCTCTTCTGAAAAATATGGAGCGTACTTTACTTTTTCCTTGAAGCTTGCTCTAGCAATGCAAATTATTGGATTTTCTGTGAGATTATCGTCTTCGTTGTTATGGATTCAGATTTATAGGTTGGGGGTTTCCAGTGTAGGCACCATAGCTTCTCAGGAAGCAGATTTTGATTTAAGAAATAGTTTTCTAAATCCTGCGACTCCTGCTGTAGTTAGACAATGTTCAGGGTCTGATGAAGCTATAGGAGGCACCATCTATGATCCGGCATATTACTCATCTCTCTTTGAAGATGGTCAAGAAATTAGACATACACGTGAGGTATTGTATCCTTGCATGCAATCTTGCACCATTCGAGTTTTCTTGGTATTTTGCTTAGCCTGATGTCATTAGTGTAATTTGTATGCAGTATAGCTGTGTTATGGTCTTCTGTCTTCCTTTCTCCTATAAATGATAAATGATTAGATATTGCTAACTTAACATCCTAGTGATTATTACTAAGAGCCATACTGGCTCAATAAAGTTGATTAACTGGAATTTTCTTCCTTTTTTTTCACTTCTTTGGAAGTCGATTTCACCCATATCAAATGTGGGGACATCATAGTCTGGCAACTGAGTGGTTTGGTTACTGTGCAAGTAAATTTATGATTCACTAAGATGCAATTATTTGTGGTAGGGGTCCTTGCAGAAAAGGATGACAGCCTGTCGAGTGAAATTATATTAAGTATTTAAAACGTGATATTATGGGCTTAGCTCAAAGTCATGTAAATAACCGATAATCTTTTAAAGAGTCCTGGGTTGTAGTTTTTCTTGTAACTTCTGTAATCTGACCCCGCCCTTGGTTTTTCTCTCCCCGCCCTTTATAATACTTTTTTATTTCAGTTTTCACTCGTTTTGTTTGCAGGGTCAAAATCATGGCGTTGCTGGCAATGGGTCTCCTTCTGGTGCTGGAGTTTCTCATCTGAAGGCATCTTTAGGCAGATCTTTTCAGGCGATAGATGTATGTAACCTCTAATAGTGCCTCACCTTCCCCTGATTACTTGGGGCTCTACCACCCTATAGTTGATGATTCTTAGGATTTTTTCTAAATAAATCCAGGAACAAATGCACTTGTTTTGCCACTCTAAAGATGAATATTGTCACAGTAATGTTTGGAAGTAATTGAAGGGAGATTTTGGTTTATTGGCTATGGTGGTTTAGTTACTTTAGTATACTTCAGTACTTCACTGAAGAGAAAAATATACATATAAACGGACTTTGTATAAATTGAGGTTTTGAGTATGAATGCGAACTTCTGTACACTTTATGAAATTTCTGAAAAATGCTGCTATTGCTTCACCCCTACTTTTAAGTTAAGTGAAAGTAGGAAAAATAGGTGTAGATCTAATCCTTTGTTCCAACTGTATGTTGACTGTACCTCTAAATTGAGTGACACAATTTTACATTACGGTTAATAGACATGTGGTTAGTATACATTACTTTGAAGTTGACTTGTGGAATAGTACGCTAATATGTGTGGATTTGTGCTTCTCAAAAGATTTGTGTTCTGACTAATGTTTGCTCAATATTCCTATTTTTTCCCCTTGATTAAGTGCTTTGACTGCAACTTCTTGCCATTGCTTTAACTATGCACAAGAATTTCCAATAAGACTTCACGTAATTATGATCTGGCTGTTAATGAACTTGTAGTGCCTGCTCTGCCTTATGGTATGTCCCTTTGTTGTTTCTAAGTAGTTTTAGCACTTGCAGGAGGAGAGTGCAGTAAGCAAGCCCCAAACAGTATGATCTATCAGCAGCATCAATGAAAATTTCGAGGTGTTCACTCCATGTGGTTAATGTTGATGGGAAAAATTTTCTATTGTGCCTGGGTGGTGTATGCACAGTTTCCATTTTTGACCCCTTTTTGCCGATGGTTATAGTCACCAATCTCAAAGTGGAAAGCAGGATCGGGTTCTATTAAATGAGGAGTATAATACGGGCATTCGGCCAATGGTTTTTCAATTTGAGAAGCAATATGTCAATTCAGTACATGAGATTTAGCCTAGGATGCCATATGGGGGAATTTGTTAGAGTTTTGTTACAAGATCCGGGCATATCAAGCAGGCAGTGATCAAGGATTTATCTCCTTGGACAAACTTTTGCTCTGGTATGTATATGTTGGCTTTGTGTAGCTGGTGCAGGTTACATTATTGGAGAGGCCATGCCCATGTGGAATCCTGGTTGGAGAACCCAGATTTCTGGCATATTTTAGGTTTGAGTTATTGATTCTTACAAAATGCCAATACCTTCTTGTTTTTGTTCGTAATTATTGGCTTTTTAGGGCTAGGTATATTCTCTTTTAAATAGTTTGCATTATATGTTTATTTAACGTCAAGTGCTTTGATCCCTTTGTACTCGTTTAGAATGGATTTTTTAAGAAAAATAGTATTAAAAGGTCTAACCTATAAAACAAGTACTGCAAGGATAGTGTTTGGATTTTGACCTAATTTTTGGTAAGCATAAACAGCACGTGCGTGTGCAAGCTCAACTGCAAGTAATTACCATCGAAATTTAGTTATATTAGAATCACTAGAATCAATTCTAGCAGAGAGAGAACTTTGTCGTAGTCTTATGCCCACTGGCCTCTATGAATATTCTGGCTGAGAAGATAAAATTGCAACATGAAGTTATGGTCCAGAATACAAAATTTTCAGGACACAACTTCAAGTACTTGACTGTAAGTTCTTCAGAAAACATCTATGAAAGATGCTGCATTGTTCATCTCTTCGTATTTCAACATTGAACAGGGAAGCCGGAGCCAAGATTAATTTAGTGGCAAGTATTTCCCAGCAGCAGTTAACAGAACAATTAGTCTTAGCAGCTCAAAGTTCATCGTGGCTCTGAGGTTGTTCTTTGTTCATTAAGTCTAGTTTATGTTGTAGTTCCTGTCACAGTGAACATTTTACTCGATCCAGTTAGAAGATTCAATCCGGGAGAGAGGTGTACAGAAGTTTTGCATGTGAAAACAAACTACCTTTAACTTTTCTTCTAGGCAAAGAGCTGGGGTAGACATTAATGCGGAGTATCTGTCATGCAAACCGAAGAGTTAAAAGACCACAAGAGCAAACAAATGAGTGGGAAGGGCAAGAGAGAGAGACTTACTCGCAACGGCTAGGTTCATCTACATCAGTAATCTCATTTTTCAAACCACATCGTAGCCTGACCTGTAACAACACATAAAATTAAAATGCGAGGAGGGCGATCTAAGATTTCATTCTGAATCTTGTTCTAAAAGAACACTTTTCAATTTTAAATTTTCGTTTTTCTCTCAGAACAGGCAATGCGCTTCACATACAATAAAAAGGTGAAGACCTTTTTCCAAAACCATCTAAGAAATACATATTAGTTTCACTTTCACCTGATTACCAATTGGAACTCTTTCCCATAAATAGCCTTAATTGTTTGAAACAAAAGTTTAGGATAACATTTCAACAAAGTATGAGCTGAGCATACTAAGCTATCAACTAATACCTTTAAACTTCTATCAGGGCCATTCCAGCACTTGTCACCATCTGAAAATATCATGACTCGATATGAATCTTCAAGTTTGTCCCACCGCCTAGTTGCAGATTGAATAAACAAATAACTAAATTATAAGAAATATTCCATTAAAATTTATGAGAACATGGAGAACAATAGTATGCTGTAGCTCTAGCAGTATCTGTAGCTTGTAGGAAGGGAGGGGAAGTAGCGAAGCACATCATATACTATGGATCTGCAATTTGACACTAATAAGGCAAAAAAACTATCACCCACAAAATGGCATCTTAACTGGTCGTTACTTGAGAAAGTATCACCGAGACAATTTATGCATTGAGTCAATGAGCACATACCCCAAGTGAGTTGTTGAATGACCCTCCACCTGGGAAGCCTCTTTGAATGGACAGACTTTGTAAACGTACCTGAAAAACAAATCACAATAAGAAAAAAAATGTAAATGGTTGTGCAACTGCCAAGAAGATCTTGTATATAGTATGACGAGAAATAAACTATCTGAAAGTAAATCTTTAACTTGTTTTGCTTGATCTCAAAACAACGACCATGGAATGAATAGAACTCCTTCTCTGGACCTGCGACATTTAACTTTTCGTTTAGTTTTGCAAGCAAGGATAATAGAAATAGATGAAACAGAACGCATGCAGATAAAAGCCACTTTATGCTAACCAAAATCATGTTTTAGCTTCTTTGTCAGACTTGATATCCTTGACTGTATTTTAGACAACTTGGTACTGGATTCATCATATTCCTTGCGCACACGATCAGCATCTAAAGAAGTAAAAATAAACATATGAACCATTCCACAAGCTCATTTCCAGTATTAAGTACCTCACGAGTGAAATTCAGATTTGTACCTGATTTGTCTACCGGAGTTTGGAACAGATTGATAGCTTGTAAAATATTCCGCACAGTTTGTTGTATCTTTTCCAGCCAAAAAGGACCACTTGAAGTGGTGGTATCTAACAATACGTGAAATCAAAATACACTATAGATCATCGCAGCCTTATTAAAATTGGCTCAAGTACGAAAAAAAACTTTTTTGACAGAAAAAAATCATAGGAAATTTTTTTTGCACACCTGAGAAGTCTGATTCATCATCTGATACAGATTTGTATGAAGAAGAACTGCTATCATCATGATATTCGTCCTCATAAGCTTCATCAATTTCATCTTCTACGCTGCTGTCGTCATATTTTCCAATGTCGTCATCTGTTTCAGAAGCATATCCATCTTCTTCCTCGTCATCAGCGTCATTGGATGTATTGTAATGGTCTTCATGGTCATTATCTTTTCCATCATCAATTTCGCCATTTTGCTTCTCAGTATCCCCTCCTGTCCAACGAGATGCAACAAGGCGGCCCAACTCTTCCCTTGACAATCCCTCGGTATTCTCTGTTACATCATTCTCCTGCATATCCAATATAGATTAAGCACCACAGGCATAAAGGGGAAAATTTGTAAATCATGATACTATTCAAGGTTGCAAGCTTCAAAAAGAAACAGCACATAAGTTTCCGAGTTGAGCACAGATAAATTTCCCCCTTCCAAAAGGCAATAAAATTTTCCACCTAGAAACTAACAAAATGATTTTTCATTATGTTAAAAGCAAAGGCGAATATACAAAAATATGATCAATTGTTTTCTGTGACAAGACTGTCAAACCACTTCAGAAATGCATGATAATAAGGTCCACTGAAAATAACACTAGATAACAGTTTATTGACATGGCCTTCAAATGTTTTGACTATATCATAACAGTTCGAAGAGAACTATAACAAAAGAAGTGAAGCAAAATAAGAGAGAGAGGTGAAGAAGAGAAAGATAAATGCAGAAGAATAAAAGACAAGCATGCAACGGATAAAGAATAATTTAGACGAGATAGGAGTAATGGAGAGCATAGCATTAAACAAGATTAAATGATGAAAAGAATCCACAGAGTAGACTCCAAATCTTCTCATCACAAGTTCTCGTAACTGACCCTAAGTAGTTGGGAATGAGGCTTAGATGGTGATGACATTGACATCGTATAATAACGGAAGAATAAACAACCAAATAACCCATTATTGATAGCACATTCACAAATATGATACAAATATTATGTTAAACAAACAACTTCAGCGTAGATAAGATTCTCTAGCAAGTCCTGCTAACTGATTTCATAAATGACTTGCCGGAACAGCTAGTCATAGCACAAAAAGATAGAGGAATTTTTTTTGGGAAATAACAGCTAGTAAAAGCTAGACAGATGAGACAATTTTCAACCAATAAAACAGGAGAAGGAAAAAATGAAAATACTTCTGAGAAGTGATCAGTGAGAAACCTTTCTTCCAGGATCATGACTTTCAGATTCAAGTACTGTGTCATCCTTTGTCTCTGGTGAGGCAGGATCTTCTGTGTCTCTGGCAGCATGCTATATATGATTGGAAAAGCACATCATAATCATTCTCAGAGGTGAGGACTTTACGGGAGAATTTTTGATGAATTCACAGGGTCCTTTTTTATTTACCTGCTCCACCCCATTAACCAGGGGTTCTACACTTTTAGGCACATCGTTTTGTTCAACCCCAACCACAGGGTCAACATAATTCTCTGTCACATCCTATTAGAATAAATGAATGTGAGCACAAAAAAGAAATACTTGATTTATTAAATCACAGAACAGAGACCATGGTCATAGAAAGGTCCCCAGCAGAAACTTCCACATACCCATGCCCTTACTAGTATCTATGTCAAGTTTACAACAATGGAGTCGTAAGTGCAATGCCAAATTCAATAAGGGGAAGAAAAAAAATCTGAACAGTGCACAGATAAAAATCAAAGTGAATGGTTTCACTAATTCCACAGCTGCATCTGTGAAACACGAGCAGAGGTGGAGGAGCACCTGAAGTATAATAGAACATGCCCCACCCAATGAAAATAGAATACCACGTACCATACAAGAGAAATGTACTGATTTATTTTTTAATTAATGTGTTTTCTTTTGCACAACTTCCCTAATGCTTGGAGATAGGAGGCTGCTCCAACTATGTGGGTTTCCCTGTATATGATCACGGTTTCCCTCTTACACAAAGTATTACTCATCTTTCAAATTACAATATTTTGTGGGGACACACAAACCAAGTAAACATTTTGAGGGTTTTCAGACACTCTTTTAACTTTCATAAATATAAGGTGGTAAATCTGAACTGCATCAAGAGTTCAAGACAATATAACACAGCAACAACCACACCCTTTCTGACCAGCAATGGCGTCTGAGTGCAAGATGCGTTTTAACAGCTGTCTCAGTTTGAAGGCTATTTTTTGATATTAATTGTCAGCAACACAGGTTAACAATCATGATCTAAAAAAGTCATTTTACGAGACATATTTAAACAAATTGATGAGCACAAGCTTAGGAATCTAAAGTTTGACTTAAAAGTGTGTCACATGTAAGAAGTAGCCACCACTAACCTGATCCACTGGAGAGTCCTCTACAACACCAATTTCATCATGAAGCGTGTTTTCAATGGCCTTGCCTTCATTGTTAGCTTTCTTTTCAGTGTCACTTGTTTCCTGTTTAGCTTCTTCCACAACGCCTTTTTCTTGATTGGCACTTTTTTCAGATTCTTGTTTTTCCTTGTCCTCCTTTTCTTTCTGTAAGCGTTCTCTCTCTTCGGCCTTTTCTATCTGTTCTTTGTGCTCTGCATGAAAGAATATAAAAGAAAAGAGAGAGAAAATGTGATGGTACCTCCACCTGATTATAACCCTTCATCTACAAATCAGGGCAAAAAACAGTCATGGTACCTAAATAAGAGAAGTCTTACACTCTTACTCTAGTAGCATGTTCCAAAATCACCAAAACTAGACACACCATAATGCTCACTTCTCCTATATGATCTTTTTTTATCATATTCTTGAGGACAACGGTATCAGAATTGCATCATTTTCCTATGTTTCAAAGAGAAGATTTGGAGATTTTCTTGTCGTAATCCAGCATAAAAAATACTACTTCAGGCAATCACAAATTTTGTTTGAACTATTGTGACTACAATTGGGTGAGGAATGAAAATAAAAGAACAGATAGCAACCCATGGGAACAGTCAAAAAAGTACTAGAGGAGTCTATGTCTTCTGCTGGTGAAGCGACATGAAGAGCCCCTAGAGTTCAGAGTTACACCCACAATGTAGAAGGTAGCCTCAAGCAATTATTTTCAAGAAAAATGAACAGAAACAAACAATTTCTTTGATATTCTGATAGGTTATAAACATTGCGTCCACGCTTTTTGCTGAGAACATGTAATAAAATCACGTGGATGTCTCCTTTAGCAGGGTCACGGAGGTATGAATGGAACATGTGATCACAACGATAGGGTTACAACCACATGAACATAATATAGTTGGGAATCGAATTCTGGATGAAACGTTACAACCACATGAACATAATATAGTTGGGAATCGAATTCTGGATGAAACACTCACAACGTGAGAGACGCGCATGGGCAGAATTGTACCTTTAAGCTGTTGAACAAGCCCTTTTAGTATATTTTCCTCGTTTTTCAGTTTCGATAACTCTGCCTCATCTTTGGCTATAGCAAGCTTTGCTTGCTCCATTTCCAGCTTCCGCAAAGCAACACCCTCCAGATGTGTAGAAATCTTCTTCTTCAGCTTCTCCCTTGCCACTTTCCCAGCCTCCCAACACGTATTTGAGCACTTAACTTTGCCGTCATACTCATCACTCCCATCACAGCAATCTGCACAGAATGGCCCAGTTAATATGCGCCAAAAAAGGGAAAATTAATATAATATGAGGGCATGAAAAAAATCTAGCCACAAAATTAATAGCAACATTTTTCAGATATTGATCTTTTTTCAGTATTAGCAATCTTCTTTAGATAATTATCCCATACAAGTATGTTGCTATTTTTCATACTTTCCACTCCAAACATAGCACGATAGAAAAAATAAAGAGCCTAGGAGAATTGAAATTTTAACCATGGCTTTAGGTGGGTACCCTTGAGTTGCAGTCATACATACCACAAATGCCATCGTTTACTCTGGAAGAAAACAATAAAACAGCAACATGTCCAGCATTTCGGCAATAGAATCTTCCACCGGGGCATGCTGATGTACCTACAGCCAGAAAGGCATAATGTCACTACATATAATGAAATAATCTAAGTAGGGCCAGAGTAAGGAAAACAATCTGAAACCAAGAAGAGACTGAGTAAGGATATCCAAATTCGATTCCCATCATTATCAATTAAAAGGAACAGTTAATCAAAGTAGACAAATAATGGTGATATTAATATATTATATGCAACATAAATTTCTCAACTGATTACCATATTCCATCACCTAATCTAAATAATTACGAAAATAAAATACTCATAAGCTGAATATAAAAGAAAAATCATACGAAATAAAACAGTACAAACAAAGAATCAAATAGGAAGCAATGAAGAATAACCAGGTTCATCTGTTCCGTCTGCGCAATCACAGAAATCGTCATTCAGCTGAGATTTGGAGAACTTCTTAGACCCATCTTTGCATTTGATCATATCAGATGCCTTGTAGTATGTCTCATCTGGGTATCACACAAAATCACAAGCCCATCTCAAAATTTTCGAAAAATCACAAAGGAGCGTCACACCAGTAAGAAAAGGAGCACAAAAATGGAAGATATATACCTTCAGGAGGAATTCCTAGATAAGGGTAAAGGTCCTTGGGTAGAGAAGCTGATGATCTATCAATTGAAGCTACAAAAATAAATAACATCAGAAAACATTTCAATTTGCTATCTACCATCATCTTCTGGCACAAAATCGTTTACACTGTGATCTGTGCTTCTTCGATGAACACCTCCTCCCCGGCTACTCACTAATCTAATTAAGAAAGAGAGGCAGAGAGAGACATAATAGCTCCTGCCTCCTGGCAATAATGGTGTGAATATGCGAACTACCCAATGCCGGAGATTTTCAGATGTCAAAACGACGCTGTTTAGTGATTCTTTTGTGATAATCGCTGGAAAAATAAACAAAATTAAGGGGCTTTGTCTTATGCGTAAAGACATTTGCTAAACGCTAATATTTACGTAAATATAATTTTGGAATCGGCTACACTGCCTTTGGGTCAAGCAAACGGCATTTAGTGCATTTTTTTACCAAATTTTTTTACGCAATTTACTATTGCTGTGTGTTTTTACTAAATTTTCAATTGTTATTTTTTCATTTATACTGATAATAAAATAATATGATTGGAAATTATCTTTGATTATTTTTAATAAAAGATTTTGGAGAGTTTGTCGTCATTAATCTCTTAAGCAAGAATAACATAGATATATCGATAGCCAATATTAGTGTAGTGAATGGGACTCATACACCTTTCTTTTAAAAGGTGGAATTTAAAAGAGTTCGAAGGAACATTTTAATATTGACAAGTGATAAAACAATACCCATCTAATTATTAAAGAAAACAATTTATTAAGAGTTATACTAATTTTTGTATAATCTACTATTGTCTTGCAAAGAAACAAATAAACATTTACGTTATGTTTGATTTGCGACGAGAACGGATAACAATAATGAAAAGGTAATGGAAAGAGAATGTAACATAATTTATGTATTTCAACGTAATTTAATGTTAGAGAATATTCTCATTCTTTGAGAAATTTGTAATTCCTTGGTTTGAGTTAGGAATTTGTAATTTCATTTATGTCTGACATGAATAACCAAACATGAAAATTTGAGTTTACTATGAGGTTGTCAATTCCCGCTTTGACTGAGAAAGAATAACCAAACATAGCTTTAAGGAATCAACTACTAACATAATTCTTAGAGTTAGAGGTAATATTTCATCTTTGGAGGTTTTTCTTTTATAGAAACAAACTAATTCATCAACTTACATACTTTCAAAAAATAAAAAAAGCCATGCATGGAGGACAATCCTCCAATCGCACTCTATAATTATTAGAGTAAATAGCCAACTTAACAAGCTCATGAGCAACACCATTAATAGTTCTATTGATATACCGACGTCCACGACCTAAACTATCCTTATACGAGAGTTTTGTAGCTATGGTAATAACCAAAACACGCTAAATCATAAGAGGATGAATTCATGTAGATCCTAAAATCTACCGTTAATGAAATGTCAAAAATAGACATTCGACAACATACTGAATTGCACAATGTCAAACAAAAAACGTCACTGAAGTGAGCCTGAGGTGGTCAAATCCGATGGCAGGGAGAAATTTACAGTGAGAGAATTAAAGAGGCTTTTAAGGAGATAAGTGAAATATGGTAATAACTGAGAGTTTTGTGAGGCTTTGACTACTCATATTTACAATGCTTTTAACTCACGCATTTGGCACGTGAGCGGTGTGAATGAGCATCATGAGTCTCTATTCAGTGGACTCACGAGCCTGATATGTCAAACGGGTGTCGGCTCATAGGGCTCACAAGCCTGCGTGGGTCTCAATCCAAATGAACTCACAAGCCTGATAACATGAGATGATTTTTTGTTCGAACATTGTCCATAAAATAGTTAGTGAGTCTAACTAAATTTGAAACCCTTAAAAGATTTTTGTATAGATTACTAATGAGACCGTGCATGAAATTTCTCAATTAAAATATCATGATGATATATTGAAATCGAAAAAGCATACTATAAATTAAATAGTTCCATCAAATATGAGGGCTTAATAAAATTTTGAGGTGGTGTATTCTTTATAAAATAAAATAAAAATATATAATTCAATTAAGGGATGTCAACGATCGATTTTTTTTGTATATTTTATCTAAACCGTTTTGTCAGTTATTGATCGATTATTTTGATTTTTCAATAAATATATAAAATATGTAATTTTTTTTTGAAAAAATCTACCAAATCATTGAATTTTGATCGGTTTAGGTTTTGACAGCACTAAATTGAACCAAGTTTTTCATTAACCAATTTAAAATCATACAAAAACGACGGGGTTTGGATCTGGAGAGGTATCTAGAACTAAAACAGACAACGTATCGTTATCCACATTTGGCTGAAGAACCGAAGCCAGGAGAAGAGAAAATGGAGGGAATCTGCTGCTCTTCGTGGTCTCCCTCAAAAGCCCAATTCAAAGAGACCAAGTCTTTGCCTACCCACCATTTTTTTAGCACTTCTAAATTCTGCCCCGTCAGTTTCGTTCCCGGTTTGTGGCGGTCCAACAGGGACTGCAAGCTGCGGGCCACGGCAGCCTCTCTCCGCACAACCGCGTTCATGGTCGAGGAAGCCATTGAAAAACCGACTTCTAGAGAATCCATGCCCAAGATAGACAAGAGCGGCCGGTTTTGCAGCCCCAGAGCCGCCAGAGAACTCGCTCTGTATGCCGTCTCTCATTTCCAGTCTTTCAGTTCTTGTTTCATTTGTTTCTAGATTGCCTTATGAATTTTATTATCAGGTTAATCTGTTACGCGGCTTGTATGGAAGGGTCCGACCCGATTAGACTATTCGAGAAGCGAATGAATATAAGAAGAGGTTCTGGCTTAATTTTTTTGTTCTGCTATTATCCTGGCTTTTTTGAAGTATCTAATTGGCTATGTTTCTTGTTTTGCATTCAGAATCTGGATATGAATTTGACAAGACATTGCTTTTGGAGTACAATCACATGAGTTTTGGCGGACCTCCAGTTGAGGTGCAGACAATTGAAGAAGCTGATGAGCTTGTGCGCAGTGACGAAAAAGAGTCTGCGATTGGTAATCAATTGAAGGAATCACATTTTATATACTCATTCAATATGTAAATGTTCTCAATGGTTCCATGATATTTGTGAGTCTGTATTTTCCCCCCTTCTCTGTTGGTACCCATGATGGATCAGCGGAGGTTTCTATTGCAGTTTATTGATATTTAAATATTAATGCTCATTCAGGACCTTTCATAGTGTGCAATAGTTGTGAAGTGGTTCTGGCCTCCCCATTTGACAATCTGTGTCGAAGAGTCGTTCATTAGGCCAAGCTGTGTGCCTCCAACCTGAAACAATAAATTATGCCATATTTCTAATTGTTTTTCATCTCATCCGTCGCTGGTTAGATAATGGCTAGAGCCACCAGACCCATTTTTTAGTCTTGGCCTGTGCTTAGGGTCTCCTCTTGCTTTTCTTTGTTTCTTCTTTTTCTTGCTGATTAAAAAAGAGAGAAAGATTTAGAATCGGTATCCCCTCACACCAACTGATTAATACTTTTTTATAATGAGAGCAACTCAAATTCAGAAGTGTAAATGCTTTAGTTGCGGATACCGTATATAATGTAAGATTGAAATCAGCAGTGTGCCATTATAAATGCCGTCAGGTTTTAGCAGGGGCATATCTGAATTCATTTTGTTGGCTTAGCTTAGTTATGAGTGTGATTGTTATGGTGGTTGATTGCATTCCTATCTCTATCAGTTTATGGTTTTAATTTTGTTTATGATCAGACAACTGTAGTGTCTAATATAGAAAAGGTTTATTTCTCTGGTTATTGCTGATGCATTTAAGACTCACAGGGAGTTGGTGTTATTTTGTTTCCGCGCTGCTTTATAGATGTGTTCATCCATTTATACATCTTTCCATTAAAAAATGATGTCTAACCCAGTTTTGTTTTTCTAATTTCAGAAGCGGAAGTCCTTTCAGCTCCTCCGAAGTTGGTATATAGCAAACTACTTTTGCGGTAAACTTCTTTTTCACCATAATCACATTCATCTTGCTACTATTTCTTGGTCATGGTGATTAGTTGGTGGGCAGTAGGGGACTGGGGGGAGGTAGGCAATGTTATAGTGTTTCTAATTTTATTTCTTTCCCCTTGTTCCTGCAGTTTCACCAGGAAACTCTTGGTCGCTATTGCTGATGGGTGGAACAGTCACGTGCTCGTTATTGACAAAATTGCCCCACCTAATTGGAAGGTTGGGTTGCATGGTTTTTTGTCATATCAGATGCCTAATTTATGGTTTATGCTATCAAACTTCCATTATCTTTAATTATTTGCATTATTTCAGTTGGATATTTCTTCTTTATAGCTCTTCTATCTTTAACTGCACCTTCCCAACATGAAATTGTGCATTCGCTGTTCGGTTTATATTTTTATTATCCTTCCGTTTTTTCTCACTCTTTTTTCAAGGTAAATATTTGATATATGTGCTTATATATATTATATGATCCAAAGATACTTTTGCCCCTGATAGGGAAAAGGAAATGAAATTTCCTGTCTAAAAAGGGAGTTAGTCTGTGTTGAAGTGTCATCTGAGTACTGATATTGCCTCTCCTTGGGGTAACCACCACTGGTAGCCCTTCTGTTCCTTAAATTTATAGAGATGGGGTTTCCTTCGCTTTAAAAGGTCACCATATTAAAAAAAATTGCAATAGAGCATGAGCGTTTGTTGCTACTACTTATAGCTGTCGCTCGATCCCAGAAGAAAGTAATGATCTTCCGTTAAGGAGTGTTGTTTATGTGCTACGAGATGTTGAGGACTACTCCGGCTCCTTTGTGTTTAGGGGAGCTCAATAGCAGGCAATCTCTTTTCTATTGTATCTATGTTCTTACTTCTTTGTTCTCTTCTTGGCGAATAGGGAGAGGAGATGATTGGACTAGAAGACTCAATTTAGCTATTATGTTTGCCTCACTTTTTTTTAGGGCAGGAGATTTTGAAGTAGTCTCTAACTCTCTATCTCCCCGTCGGAGAAAAGGGATGGATGTCTTAGGCTAGGTCAGCAACTCTATCATTGCTTTCATTACCCCTACAACGATCAGTCAATCACTAAATACAGATATGTGCTACTACTATCCCGATGCTGCAAAGCTAGGTGGTGCTATTATGGCGGGGAAGGGTCTACTTATGCTCCAAAGTGATTATTCGTTTCCGTTGACGTCAACATCTGCCCCAGTCAACTGCATGACGCGGTGGTGGGCAACTGGGCATTGGTTTGGACAAAAAGGCCATTAATTACCTGAAACAACATGTCAACCGACTTTTCTAAACATGATTTTGATGTTAGTATCTGGTATTAGTATTATCTTAAGTTTTAGATAAATGCATAGGCCTGTATGTTACAAGTTCAATTTCTTGAAATATTACGGTTTACATGTCCTCGGCCCTACACTGCGGGAGCCTTGTGTGCGGTTGTTGTTCATTTTTACCTACATAGCCTGGATACGCCATTAAATTTCACAATAAGGTCCCCTTTGTTTCAATATGGCCTGCTTGAGTTCACTTCACTTAATTGACATTTGTTACCTGGTAGCCGCAAAGTTAAACATAATGCTTGAGCGACAATTTTTTGTTGGTAGGCTAAGTAATTATGTTTACTTATGTCTTCATTACTTAATACTTCAGAATGAGCCGGCGGGCAGAATTTTGGAGCTGTGCATCCTTCACTTGGCCATGTCAGAAATAGCTGTGCTTGGAACAAGGCACCCAATTGTCATAAACGAGGTATGTAACCCTCTTTTGCTTCCCTTAATGTTCTCACATTGCTCGTTCAACGTTTCGTTAAACTAATTACTAACCTCGTATTTTGATGATTCTTGGGCCCGTCTTTATATTGTATATGCCTATGCATGTAGGCTGTTGATCTTGCAAAACGGTTCTGTGATGGGGCAGCACCACGCATAATCAATGGTTGTCTCAGGACCTTTGTGAAGGATTTCACAATGGCTGGGGGAGGTGAGGCTCTTGAGGCTAAGCAACAAATAGGAGTAAAAGTTTAAGAACAACCGTTTTTCTCTGTTCTTATGGTTAGATACACTTCAATGACAGCATAAAAGGTTAGCAGGGAATGTTGTCTCGAATTACGTGAAACCGCTGATCTTTGCCAACCTCATAAGAGCATCTTGTTTAGTTTTGAATCTTTTGATCATTCCCAAGAGACTGAAAATTGTATATGATCATTGTTGCAGTTCTGTATTGCCTATGTATAACATCTTGATCAAGGTTGTCAAAATTGGGATCTTACCTAAGATCGATGGAGGGTCAATAAGATCGAATCGTAAAATCGTAAGATTTTACAAAATTTAAAAAATAAATATAAAATAATATATATGTAGAGATGTAGAGATATAGTATAAAAATTCAAATAAATTATGATTTTTCCATTGGATGTCACATTAAAATTATGCATAAATGCAAAAAGGTAAATAAATATTGGGCCCAACTAAAATTTGCTTAATACAATACTCCATTGGTCATAATTTCCCCCAATCATCTAAACACAATTTATCCAAATTAGGCCTAAACCTAAAATGTTTTTTCTTTTATCTTCTTCTTCTTCAATCCTCTCGGGCACTCTCTCTGAGACCCACAACCCATCACCACACACTAGAGTCGTGTCTCGCTCATCCCTTTTCAAGCTTCAAGCCTCTTCTTTTTTGTCTGTCATCAATCGAAACTATTTTTAATCTTTTTTTAATCTTCCTCGACCCTACCACACTCTCTTTCTCAAACTCTCAATCTCAATCTATCAATGCCGGCCACCATAGACCAGAGCCGTATTTCGCTTCTTTCCTTTCACTTAAATATCTACGAATTGTGTGGGTTGAGAGATGTGATTTCATATTCATTTTGTAAATCGATAAAATAAGTAAAATCATACGATCTTGTACCTAAAATCGTCCTATCTTACAAAATATACGATCTTGAACCTATTTGAATCGTTTTCTTCATGTAACATCGTAAGATCGTACGATCTTACTATCAAGATCGGGATCTTGACAACCATGATCTTGATACCTATATTTGGAGCATGCAATCAACTTTATGCCCTAAGCAAATGAATGGTTTGATCATTCATGCAATTTTCTTAGAGTTATACTTATCTCAATTCCTATCGAATTGTTATCATTTTCTTAGAGTGTGTTTGGTAAACAATTTTACCAGTAGCATATAATTTAGCCTGTATGCTGATTGCTTTATGCTGCTTGAAATGCTGACATATATGTTGTTATAAATGCTGTGGGTGTTTGGTTAGATTTTTCAGAGAAAAGCATATATGCTAGTATAAATGCTGTGGCTAATTACATGTAGGGGTATTAACACAAATAATTAAAAAATAGATTTATATTTTTTTAAAATAATCTTTACATTTTTAATAATATTAAAATATTATATATTTTTTATACAATTTTTTTATTAATATTTAACATTTTCTTAAATTTTATTAAATATAATTAATATATTATTTAAAAATAAAAATATTATTAAATATAAATAATTAAATATGTTAGTAAAAATGTTAATATATTATTAAATATAAATAAATAATAGATTAGTAAATATAAATAAATTAGTAAATATAATTTAATATATTAATTAAAAATAAAAATATTATTAAATATAAATAATTAAATATGTTAGTAAAAATGTTAATATATTATTAAATATAAATGAATATATTATTAAATAAAATAATTGGTTTTCATCCGTACATGCAGGGTAAACTCGTCATTAGTTAAGAGTGTAGGGGTAATTTGGACATTTCATGCATAAGTGTCAAAAAAATGCTAGTAAAATGACATTTTGAGAATGTCATAATTTAGAGATAAAAATGTTAATTAATATGCTGAATGCTGAATTGTTTTTTGGTTAGGTTAACAATAATATGTAGCTTACATGTTATATGCTGTATTATATACTATTTATAATGGTTTATCAAATACCACCTTAGTACTTCAAACACAATGGTAGAATTGTAGGGGTGCAATTGAGAATAAAATTACGTACGGATAAAATTTGCAAACATTTTCTCTTTGATTCTGCTCATTGGAAGGACATTGTGCACCATAATTATTATGGGCTATTAAAGGTATTAGAGATATATTTTGATGTTGGATTGGCCTACTTAGACTCAATTGGGCTTAGCCCCGTTGAGCCACTAGTTAAGTGGATGGAAAAGTTGTCCGAAAAGCAGGCCACAGAAAAGCCCACCAATATTGGGCCTTGTTACGGGTTCACTAATGCTACTGTTGTAGATGCAGATCCCACTATCCCAGTCCCAGCGTTCCTTGGTCCCGTAGGAGGCCTTTGACTCTTCATTTAATGGCCCCACTTCAAGATGAACGGTGTAGATGACAACACTACTTGAATTAGTTAGGATCCAGCGCTAACTCTACTTGCCCACAGCCGATCTTCTTCGCCATTTAGGGTTTCTTCTGTCACTTATATATACACATACATAACGAACGAATACACTACCCTACCCACCCTCGTTGCATCACTGCCGATTTTTTTGACTTTTATGTTTTTTTTCATCCATCGATGAGTGCCTAGTATTGCGATTCTTCGATCTATGTAGATCGAGGAGTCGATTATCGAATAGTATTTGTCGGCGACAAGGCTTCTACCCAGAAATCCAATTCGTTGTTTATTGTTCCTGTGTTCTGGTTTTTAGGGGCGCGATGATGTATGATGAACTAAATCAGACGGATTCCCATTGATTTTTTTGAAAATATGATGTCACAACCGTACTTCTGACTCATCGTGCCTCAATTTTCTTTCCGAATTTGACGTTCTGTAGTGCTTCCATGTAATTGTAGGGTTTATCTGGGTTTTTTTTTACTTGGGCCGGTGATGTGAGATAATATTTGCTACTCTTGATGGGATTCATGGAGTTCCATCTGATGATTTTTTATCCACCAAGATCTCTGAGGCCTAATACTTTCCTGCTGATCTCCCTATTTATTTAACATATATATCTAGTACCGCTGATTGTTCTTTTTTATCGTGTTTCGGTGTTTAAGCAAAATCTTGTTCTCTGAGTTTGTGATGAATTTTTTATTTATTCATGAATGCTTTTTTCTTCTCCTGAACGTAGGTGTTGTCGAGGTTGCTTCCAAACTTTGTGTAATTAACTGTAATGCATTTGATTCCAGTGCATTTTACTGGTGATCAATTTGCAACCACACATAATTTTATATAGGGATGGCAAAAAAATCAGTTCCAGGATTGGATAACATAACGTGTTTTTATTTTACTCGAATTTATCAAATAAATTGTATTATAAACTAGTTAAATTATTGGCCAAAAAATTAAATTGGATAATTTTGTGTGGATTTTGACTACTAGATTTTAAAGCTGACAAAAAAAAAATTGTTCGGGTTTGGAAATGGAATAATTTATGTTTTAAATTTGGTTAATTTTGGTTGGACAAATAATTTTGTTATCCCTAAATTAAGGGGACGATAATCAATAAATTTATATTAATTGTTCATTATATTTCTCACTTTATATTTTGAAAATTTGTGCCATGGCCCTAAATTAGCATCGCGGAGGGAATAATATTTGAGATCGCTAAAATATGATCACACTTCATATCATATTGAGTGTTAGATGACTGACATGTGATTTATAACCAATGGTTATTTCAGATGACATGTTTGAGGATAAAATAAATGTCATCCAAAATAGTATTTTTTAATATCAGATGAATTTTGCACACAAAAATTACAAAAATATTACAATTAAAATTTGTCGAATTCCATGTAGTATTGGACTTTTGATGCCTTAAAGATTGTCTAACAAACTTAAATGCTGCTCAATCACTTAATCCAAAACACAAAACCATACAATCACACTCTGAATCTATTCCTTGGTTGCGGATCAAATTTGAACATGGACCACTCGTCAAAAACAGCAAATTTTAAGCCAATCCAATAGCTTAAAGCATCCACAGCGGACATTGTAAATCGAAACAGAATTGAGCTTATAAAGTTTCAGTTTTGTCATTTAACAAAAATTGCCCCCACATCAAAGACACAAGAAGAGACCCTAGAACCTTGGTTTGCTACAATCCAACTCTCAAAGTAGGCGTCTTCCTGTAGCAGAAGCAACCATTATTTTCAATTAGAGAAATTAAGCAGGCTACCCGCAAAGTCTTCCCTTGTCCTAGGAAGTCATCTTCTTTTCGCCATCAAGATCATCGGAAGTATAATGGTCTTCGTTTTCATCACATCCGACGACCAGAACTTTAAATCTCCAATCAGATAACATATCATACCAATTTCGAATCCCTAGTATCACAAAATTGAAACTCTCTGTTCAAAAATTGTTTAGATTTGCTTGTTGAAGAGAATCCATTTATTGGGGTTTTTTTGGGAGTTGCTTATTTACTTTGAAATCAATAGTTATTAAACATATTAATTATAAATTAGTAAAAAAATGATTGATAAAATAAACATTTTAATGATTTAGAGTATAGTTAAGAAAGCTTATTAATGTTTAGATGTATTGTTAAATCCTTTATAAACATTTTAGAAATTTACTGTTTTTTTTTTTTGATGAAGTCATGAGAGGAGTTCATGAACAAACAAATCCCTCCGAACGCAAACACTTCAATGCATCACGAATCCTCGTCAACACCCATTAATGAGGGATTGAAAAATATTCACTTACATAAATCCTCCCAAACACTTCCCAAACTCTTATCAATACCAAACAGGAACTCACTTTTATAAACTCCACCCAACCCAACTAAACATAACCGAATTTTTATGTTGAGTTTCAGCTGTCATCACATATTTCACTGGCATCTGTTGCAGCATGACATAACTAATAGCTATGGTCTCATACAACCAACTCTTACATGTATCGTAAGCTGAAACAAATACAAAAATAGCAAGATCGTCAACAGTAAACAAATATGAGCATGGAAGCAAAAGCAAAGAAAGCAAAAATGAACTGCTCCTTTCACTCAGCTAAGCAACTATTTTCCTACCTTGCTTCCAGCAGTCTGCCAAAATACACGCATGAAGCAAATCAGATCCAGATTTACAAGGCAGGAAATGACCAAAACGGTAAAAAAGATAAAACGACGAATGGAATTTTATAATAAGCAAAACTAAGATTAAAAAAGGACAGGAAAAATATAAATAGAAAGAGGATATGATCTTAAGACAATGAAACAGAATCCCTAAACCCGACACTTCGTCAAGAAAGCCTAACCCTTCCTTCTGCACCACCATTAACTGAACACCTATAGATTTTGCTTTCATCTCTCTACAAGTCATGGAAACTCTACTGAGGATTGCCAGCATAATTACTTCTGCAGGAATGTTCTATGAAACTCTGGACAGCCATTGTGCTGAGCAGAAGTTAGCAACCATTCGCAACAAACCTATGGCTATTTCTTCTCTGACAAAACTGGTTTGCCACCATTCAAGACATCTCCAGCTTTTGCAACAGAGCCATTCTCAGAATGCTTCATGTCTCCATTAGGCTGAGGAATAGTAGCAGTAGTATCCTTCTTTACATCAGATACAGTGTCAAATGGTTTCTGAGAATCAATTACCTCCTCTTTCTTTTCTACGCTCGCTTTTCCTTCCCAAACCTGCACATGTAAGTCGAATTTCAACGAGAAGCAAATTAAAACCAAAATGCCAACTTTACCTGGTCACGAGAATCAATCATAAAACGGAATGCAGGACCATATTGACAATGTTTATTATTACTCACTAATATGTATTACCTGTTTCTGGAACTGCTGTTGCTTAGCCTTCTTCTCCTGGATTGTCTTCTGCCGAGCCTCATAAAAGGTAAAATCATCTATAATGCATGTTTTACTGGAATGGTCTTTAAATATTTTGATCATTTTAAGCCCGTGTTCTAGCTTGACCTAAACAACGGAAACCAATCTGCTGTTAATATTGAAAGAGGAAAAAAACAACATAAATAACTCCGGTATGCATTATTACCTCTTGAGTGTCTCGGCTGTTAGTAACAGGCTTATTTTCGTTGTTTTCAAGGGTAATGTGCTTCAATAAACTGTTTGGCACATCCTTTACAATATGCCACTTCACAGCAAAACATCCAGTCCACTTATCTTGTTGCCAATACTCTACATTCTTGTCAAAATCAACTGGCCCCACCATCTCAGCAAGACCAACAAATTGCCCACTGGTATTTACCTAAATGGGAGATTAAGAGAACATCAGTAAAAGTCATGATTAGAAGTAGCATAAGTAAAACACCAAATACTTCACTAGCATTTATAACCTCACCGAGAAGAAAAGAAATACAGGGCAGCCACCAGATTTCTGCTGACACTCCTGGTAAACAGCATCAAGCTTCTTGTTTCCATTGGATGTACTGGCCCAAACATTATATTTGATGCTCTTGTGAACATTATCCTCACTGTAGGACTTGATTATGAAGAACTTGGCATCACTATAATCCTCAGGGAAATCTGCTCTGTTATATAACCCCCTGTCTGGAGCTACAGAAGCAATATCATTCTCATCGCCATTAGATGCATTTAAGGGCACAGTCTGCCCATTGACTGGTACGGTGTTGGGTGCAAAACCTTTAAGGTTCTTGGAACTCTTGGCTCTAGGTCCTCTGTTCAGCTCATTTAATCCATCCGCATTCTCGTTGCCATAACCATAGTTACCTCCACGTCCCTTGGGCCTATACTTGCCATCAGCAGCCAACCATCCACGTCCATTTGTTCGCAGATCATAACCACCAGATCCAACTCCCATACCAGACTTAAATGAGTTTGCATATTGACCATATAATTTGTTTGGATACATCTTGTTCACGAAACCATGAGCCGAACCCATGCCAGACATTGAACTGGGATGGTGTAGACCCTGCAGAGTTCATATATTGAGATCATTAAAAATCAGAGCCTAAAATAAAATACAATGAAAAAAATCCAACTCACACCAGGTACTGCACCAGTTAAGGAAAAATAACTGCTTGATAACAATTACATCACAAAGAAGAAGCACAGCAACATACACTCATAGGTTAAGCTTTAGCATTAACAAAAAGAACAAGTGAAACTTGAACTACTTTATCAATAAAAACAAATTGGTAAAATGTGAACATGTACCAAAACCAGTAAATAAATAAACCAAAAAAATCTAGATATTAATCACAATACGCATCACTTGCAAAAAAATATATAATTAAAATGAGCATGTCTACCATAAGGTGGGAATTTGGACGGAAATTCTGATTCCTTGCAGATTGAATGTTGTTAACCTTTGGATATGAAGGAGTCATCCCATGGTTAGTCACAGGCCTGTGCAAACCATCTGAAAAGCCATCTATCCCCGGGATAGGTGATCGAGCCCCATCGAAACCAAATCTTGGATCTTGATAACCAGAAGGAGGAACACCACCAGGAAGAGCACTCCTACCATAAATATTGTTCGAATTATAAGTATTTTGATAAGCTGGTTTAAAGGGAACCGAAACATTGTTTCCCTTAAAGCCTCCACCACTGCCAATGTTATTAGAGTTCACTTTCACTCCTTCGACTGGTAAAGGCTTTTGGTCAGCAGCTGCTGAGGTGGAGAGCTCCCCCTGTGAAGGATCGACTAGACTAGGAGTTAATGGCCCACTGCTTGGAGTCATTGGTTGGAAATAGTGAGGATATTGGTAATGTTGAGGCCCATATAGCTGTCCATCATTACCTATGGTTGGAACAGGTGAAGTTGCCGGTGAATACGGACCATATGGCGAATACCCAAAACCATGGTGATACAGAACAGACCCATTTTCCCCATAACCCCCCTGAAACAAAGAGAAGTTATTAGTTGGAGGAGGAGGTACTCGGTAAAATAACTAACCACACCAGTGCAATACTATCAACAAATTAAGACAAATGTTACCAAGAGTTTCATCCTCGACAATAATCACAGTTGACAATCTACAGTTTACACACATCATCAGCACAATAAAACTTACATTAGTCATCTCAACTCCATCTTGATTCACATATCTTGTATAGTCGTCCCACTCATTGCCAGTACCATTGTAGCCTACAATAATATACAAGAACACCAATAACTAATAAGCTACTAAAAATAATCTTTAATGTCAACTGACCTTAAAACATTAAACAATAGAGTGTAATTAGGCATCTGTTTGACACACTAAACCTAAGAAGAATATAGAAAGATTCTCTGCTCATCAACATCATAATGCAAAGTGAACACATGTCATTACCACCATAGTAGTATGCAGACGGATAGCCATTTTGAAGATAGCACATCGATGGATCAGAATATTCAGAAAGGAACGGAGTCACAGATTGCTCATAAGACTGATTCTGACCATTTGGAACATTGGTCAGATCAACAGACCCAAATTGATTAGCAGAATGCTGCACAAAAAGTCACAAATCAGTCAATATAGATTAAAAAATTATAACAAATTCCAGTCCTCTAAAATCTGTAGATTCAATGGGTGAACGATTCCTCATAAATGCTAAGACATGATCTCATTGGCAATGTCTCACTAACACCCGGAAAATAATCTATTTACAAAAAAATTATACTGCATATTTACCTTCTTTGTGGGCTCAGGAATTTCAAAAGTCTTTGCCTGAGAATCTAGCGTTAAATTTTGCAGCATACCTGCAGCTTCTACATGAATCAAGAGTAAAGGAAACACATGCTCTCAGTAACTAACGATATAACTTACTGAGACTTGAACGCCTAACCAACATCACCACCTTCCAGGAACCCAAAACCCCATACAAGACCCCATCGCATGAAATTCTAAGGAGGGTAAGAAAGAATTCAATTTCATGGAATTCAAATCCTTAGTCACAAATACAATAGGTGAAGGCTTTAGGGCATATACAATCAACTCAACAAGAAAGTTAGTTCATCAAAAATCAAAACCGCAAATACAGCGACAAAAACCAACCAAATCTGCTTCCTACAATAAATTACAATCCATAATTTCATGACTATATAAACTCCAAAAGCACACAGTTCCCTGATCTACAGCTCAAACAACAATACTAACTTAAAATTTAACAATAAACCCACTGAATCCGGATCCAAACAAAGCGACCCAGATCAGAAACGAAACCAATAAATCCAAAATCAAATTATACCAAGAAGCTGAAATCTAGAAAGGATACGATCGGCAGTAGGAGCAACTGTGGCCATGACTAAGCACAAACAGATCTGCAACAAGGGACGATCTCAAACCTTTATATTCCAATAACAAGGCTTCAGAGACAGAGAGAGAAACCCTAGGAGTGAATGGAGTGATACAAAAAGACAAGGGTCTCTAAAGCAGCAGAGTAAACAGCCGCCAAGGATTTGGGTTTTAGGAAAGAGGGATCCGTCATCCAAAAGCGGTGATTCAAATAGCACCACGGCTTTCTTTTCTCCATAACGTTCCGTTTCCGTCACCCGCGGGTCATTTAATGGGATTGCTGTTTGTTTACTATTGGTTTGTGAGGCCTTGAACTACGTAATATATATTTCGATAAGATTGTTATTGGTCGGTTAGAGATTTCTGTCTCACCGCTTGTGATGTTTGTGGTTTTGTATTTAACTACTTCAAGGAGTCGTGCCGAAGGGGAAAATGTTGGGAAACCCTAAATACAAAAGGACATGGATGTCCCCATCCAGTCCAGTACGGCAGGGGCCTTTTTTGTCTTTTTAATGGCCTTTTGTACGTGATGGGTTTTCACTTCTTTTCTGGGTGAGATATAATGGGCTTCTGCCTTACAAGTTTGGGCCGACTAGCCTAATTGACACCTTGGCCCAGTATTAACTCAAGCGCCCGTACTGTATCTTTTTTATTATTTGTTTATGTATGCATACATGCTGTTGGCGCCTGTGATGGTAGTTCTGTTAAAATCTGATTTCAAATTTCCCTCTCATTCGCGTTATCTCTTTGTCTTTCAAATTGGAATTCTGCTTCAGCTTATGCTTTCCTCTATGAATCACATAGCAGCATTTTTCCAGTGATCAAATCTATGAAATCCTTGGACCCACCGGTAACTGGATGAACTCTATCTTCTCTCTTTGATTTTATTTCACAGATTGTCTTCTATGTTTATCTTTTGCAGGTATATGTTATTTATCTATAAAAATTGATTGATTTGATCTCTCATACTTTCAAAAAAATTAGGTTTTAACTTGTGCAAACTGAAGTTGAGAACTGGTATGTGTTGTGTGCGTGCGAATATCAAGACTTATTTGTTTTCGTGTTCGGTGAGTTACTTTTTTGAATCGCACAATATCTGCATTGATTCGATGAAATATTTTCTTCGTTATCATTTGCGTTCTATATCTAAGTAACGAATTGTATTGCTCTTTCTGTCTTTCAATTCGAATTCTGCCTCAGCTTATACATTTGTCAGGTTCAGAAATTTTGTCTACGATCAATCTCTCTGAAATCTATGGATCGATCGGTAATATGATCAACTCTATCTTATCTATGTTTGATTTTATTCACTTCTCTGTCAAGCACACATCATGAAGAATCCTATTGCGTTGATATGTCCAACTTTCGAGCATAGGGTTTGCACTACTTGGAGGCAAGCAACTCTGACAATGCGTTGTCATCCTCGCCTTCTGAGTGTATTCTAAAGGTTAAACAATGACAACTCTAGGCCTCTTTTGTCTCCGGAACAAGAGATTCTGCCAAATCATATTACCACTATGTAACCATTGTTGATGTGTTGGATCCTCGTGGCTGGTTAATCGTGGCTGTTTATTTAATCATTCTACAAGTGATAGGTTTTTGTTGCCATATCTCATTAAGGCAATTTTATCATGTGAACCAACTCTGAACAATATAGATGCGGGTCAGTGTGTCGCGGCTGCAATTGTGAAGCCCCACTCTACCCTAGCGATTTGCCTTGTTGGAGGTGAGTGGACATTGGTTAGTGATCTCAATCTTGACAATGAGGATGAAGAGGCAGATCAACTAGCTGCTGATGGAAGTAATGGTCATAGGAGACATAATAGCATTGAAATCCATCAAGTATTAACAAAAATGGATGACAAAGGTGGCCTTTATGATAATGAAGATAGTAAAAAAATGATGATGACGACGACAGTGAAGATACAGCTGCTGATGACTTTGATGATAAAGCTATGAGGAGGGAATTTACTGGCATAGCCTTTAATAAGGGAAAGTTGTATGAGATAAACAGAATAGCTGAATAATATGTTTTAAAATTGGACACTATTTTTCGGAGGACATTTGGAATGCATCCTCTGAATATCAAACCAAACGAATGAGGTTATTGGAATTGCTATTACCTGACAGAATCGCGAGAACACATTTTAATGATTATGAGAGTAATGAAAAAGAGGTTGGTGAAAACAGGCAGGTCAAAACAAGGTCATTCTCAGTTTTCAAGTTGGATGAAAACAGATGTCTCTGCAAGATGGT
Organism: Euonymus europaeus; assembly: GCA_963580455.1. Classification (NCBI taxonomy): domain Eukaryota; kingdom Viridiplantae; phylum Streptophyta; class Magnoliopsida; order Celastrales; family Celastraceae; genus Euonymus; species Euonymus europaeus. Next base: position 27,937,797 of record OY756961.1, read on the forward strand.
AGAGAGTGGAAGATTTGGATGCTCAGGTTTTATTTGTAGGCCAATGTCAACGTCAATCTCTCTCTGCTGCTGAATTGTGTGGCTTAAAATGCATTTCAGCTATCACTCTAATGATCTGTATGATGACGCTTTCCCGAATGGACCATATGTTGATAATCCAAATGAAGACATTGGCGAGTTCGGATTAAATGCTTGCAAAAAAATGCTACCTCTTCCAAGATATGAGTTTTGCATCCCCAATTATGTTGGTTCATACGTTTATCCATCCATCTGGGTCACACCAACTCCATATAACAAATACAATGGAATGAACTATGGGACTTGGCATATAGGGTTTTCTTTTAATCCTTTTAGTTTTATGTAAGGCCTTTCAACCCACGGGGGTGTTGAACTTCCAAAAAAGGAAGGCAAAGAATCCACTCAAGTTGGGGACTGTTCAATAGGTTTTCTTAGTAGTTGAGGGCAGTAGACAGTTTTAAAACATTGCCAGTTTATTTGGTTTCTAATGTACCTTCTATTGAGATTAGGACTTGGGTGCAATGGAAAAAAGTTACTTTATCACAAAGCCGAGAACTTAGAAATGCATAGTAAATTTTATTGGTATCTCAGGATTAGTATATTGTAGACAACAAAGCCCAGCAACAGCATGGGACAAAACCAGGAATGTGATAAACAGGAAACAACACAAGACTGAGGGAAATCAACAACCCAACAAAGACTGAGGGGTTTAGACAGGTACTTCAATGATCAGCAATGGAGCCTGAGAATTCATCAGAAGTGTTCACCAACACAACCAGTGGACTCCTGACATAATGGAACCCATCTGTCCAAACAATCTCTCCGAAATCGTATCTTTTTTTAGACTGCTTCTCAGGTGTGAGAGTCACGTAGTAAGAAAGCTCCTGTTTGAAATATGAGAAGATTAAGATCCGAGGCCATATCACGACCTCCACTCCATTTGGCTTGACTATATTAGCAAAGTATATTGCAGTCTTCTTTCGACTCACAATACGAACAGTCCTCTTAATTGTTGTAGTAGACTGAAGGTTTGAAACAGTAATTGATGGATAGTTTATGTTGGCATTTGTTTTGTACAATTTTGGGCATTTTGTGTCAGTCCCAGGATAAAGAAGAATTAAGGCCTTTATTTGTTTTTGGGTGTAGCCCATGTTGCATAGGAAGAGGATATAGTCCTTGGATTTCATGTCGTAAACCAGACCGGGATGCATAGCTTTTGAAGGGTTTATGTGACCAGCACCAATGTCAAAGGGGTCTGATACTTTCATTGACCCACCAGCTTGAATAGTGTCAAACGCTGTATCTGTAGTGTCAGCTGAAATAAATAAACAAAATAGTTTACTCAGATGGATACATATGCTACTTACTAGGTTCAGACAATAGACAAAAAAATCTAAGTGCTTTGCTTAGATGAAAATTAGCCTTGTTGCTACCTGTAGTCATAATAGCAGACCTAATTACAGCAGGAGACCAATCTTGGTGTGCTGATCTTAGGAGGGCTACTACTCCTGAAACATGAGGGCATGACATTGATGTCCCCGACTGAAAATTCCAACACACGGACCTACTATCATTTTGTGACAGGGATGGAGGAGTTTTGGGAGGCCAGGCTGCTAATATATTGATTCCAGGAGCTGTAATGTCTGGCTGTAAGAAGGAACATAATTGGAGGTTAAATGAAGTAATGTTTTTCATGTTTTTTAAGAGTTAAAAATCATATATATACCTTAAGAATATCAGGTGAAATGGAGCTTGGTCCTCTGGAAGAAAATGGTGCAACTGTAGGTGCCAATGGCTTTCCAATCAGGGTTTTAGCTGCTTCAATCCGCACTGTGGGAAGACTTCATGTGACACAACAGTCTTACGTCAGAGACCACCAATGCATCAAAGCCCAAAGGCAAAGTTTACCCTTCTCTTATATATGCTTCTTGTAAGAAAAAAAGTAGTGTTTGAATGATACTCTGCCTTTGTTCCTGTCTGTTTTTCCTTTGATTTTGTTATTGCCATAAATAAGTTTTTACTCTCAATGTGTTAATGTTGTAGATGTTTCAAAACTTCTAGCTGCTATTGTACTTATGTAAAATATGTTGATGCATGTGCTTGCTGAATTTACTGACTGAAGAATGCCTTTTTCTTCACAATAAAAAGATCTTCCATCTCTAAAATTATGCAGAATTTTTGTTGTTGTCAATACTTACTATTTAGATTGAGCAAGATAGTATCGGATTCTGGTTCCTTGATCAATGTCGACACGTACGGTGGGGATGATATCATTGATATCTGCAATTTGCATGGTTGGAGGCCCCACATATATCAAACCCAAACCATCTGCATTTGAGACTGCATCTTGTGTCATTGCACTATCATCTATCGAGCCTGTGGTGGAGAAGCACAGGACAACCTTCCCAGAAGCTAGTTTCTTATTCCAGTTATCTCGCCTGCATACCCTGACATAAAATTCAAGGTACACTACTTATTAAGACTACCATCAACTGATGCATGAAACCCACTATTTATAACTGATTAATTGCGCAAATAATTTTTCCTAAATAGATCGAGACCTATCATTGATCTATTAGAAGAATAAGACACACAGAGGATCCCCTCCACTTCTTCTCTACTCCTATTCCCTTCTTTTTCCGAATTAACGCTTGTGATTTGGTCGCATTCACTTCTACTAATTCAGGAAAAAAAGGATTTAGAATAGGAGGTAATCTCAATCCAATTGTTTAGGAGACAAGTAATACTTGATCTAGTGATTGGTGATTATACACATATTTACTTACGATGATTGAGGGGGAGAAAAGAGAGTACCCATTAGCAAAATATCTCGGTGCATTTGCCAATAGTCCATTGATTTCTTTTCGAATGAAGCTTTCTCCCTGTGCAATCATGGTTATAGAATATAGAATAGTTACCCTACTTGTACAGTATAAGCATAAGAGAGTTTTTCAAAAAAGTGGTATGGAAATATTAGGATTTTTTAGGTAGAGAAATCAATCAATTACCATGGCAGAGAAGTTACTGCCTAAGATGATCCGGGTAGGAAATGTTCGATCAATTGAAGAAGCAGCCACACAAAGACTCCATGGAGCAACATTTGTTACCAGAGATGGATAAGGACCATCATTTCCTGCTGAGAGTACGACACTAACACCAAGTTGCATTGCGTGAAACGACCCGATATCCAAACACGAACCGAAAAATGGAGGCAATGGTGGAGGTGAACCAATTGAGGCTGAAATAACATGAACCCCGTCATACAAAGAATCATCAAAAGCAGCTAGAATGTCAGCATCGGTACACATTGCAACATAATTCTTTCCCCAACATATTTTGTAGACTGCTATTCGTGCCCTAGGAGCGCCACCCCTAGCAATGCCTTTGCCTAAGCCAAAGAAGTTTGCATTTTTGGCTATGGATCCAACTGCGGTAGAAGCTGTGTGTGTTCCATGGCCAAGAAAATCGCGAGCTGATCGATGTTCTGGGTTTCCACTGATTTTTAGTGCCCCATGTTGTCGTTCAAAGCCATTTAGGTAGTAACGTGCACCAATTAGTTTTTTATTGCATGTGAAATTTTCTCCTCCAAAACACTCTCCCCTCCAGCAAGATGGGATTGGTCTCATGTTTGGTTCTTCCTTGAAACTTTCAGATTCTGGCCATATGCCTTCAAACCAACCACAAAATTATAAGTACACACATCACACATGTCCATTGAGATACTGCCAATAGGCTGGGTTTGGCATGAAATATAAGTGGATCAAAGAAGGGAATCATTACTATGAGCAAGAGGTTAGCTAGCTAGGTTTTAGATTATGAGCCTTCAAAAATTTATCATCAACAATTACTAGGGTTTTATCTTGTGTATTGCATTTTATATATATAAAAATAGTGAAAGAGAAGAAAGAAAGAAAAGTTAACTTCCTTAATTTCTATGATAGATTTCAATAAGAAGGGCGGTTATGTATGGAACCTGTATCAAAAACCCCAACAATAGTGTCATCTCCATAGATCAGCTGCAGTGGACTCACTTCACTGCCATCCAAGGTTAGGCCTAAGAAATCCCAGCTTCTTGTAGTGTGCAACTTGAGTGTTCTGCTCCTAAAAACTGATATAACTCCTTCCATCCCTGCATGCATGAATTTTTTTCTTGGTGACATCATGTATCTCCTTCCTAAATGTTTGTATATATATGTGTGTATATTTTAATAAGGCATGTAACTTAAGCGAGTATATATATTTCAGCTCGTACTGGCTAAGGTGCTTGCTTGAGTAGAATTGATCTTTGCTGAGAAGCCTGAGAAAGTATGCTTGTAGCTATAGACCACGGATCTTTTAGCATTTTCTTCACTTTATACATGTACATATACAAAAACAGATTAAGATATGGAAAAGAAAAGCATTACATTTGGTTTTCTAGAGCATTAACTCATCAATAATTATTAGTCTAGAGTTATATACCTCTCAAAAACACTAGAGAGCAGTTTAAAGTGGGACATGGAAGTAAGAGCAGGATCATGATGTTTGGTGAGCCCTAAATACACAATGTAAACCTGCATAAAAAAAAGTGAGTTGGATAGCATGAGACTATAACTAGTAGACAAAAGGGGGACAGAGAAAGGGTGGAGGCAATTTGTGGTAGTAAAGTTACATGAGAATTAGTGGATGCTGAGTTGATAATACAAAGTGAAAGTAAGAATAAGGAGAAATATATGCTCCAAAGTCCATGAGAAGTGTTAGACATGTCTTCTATATTGAAGGACCACACATGACTGGTTGGGATTAAATAGGGCATGCATGACTTATGATTTCCTCTCCAAGATTGGTTGCTCTGCGTGAGTTCAAAGGCTCTTTAGGGTTGCAACAACTACACTGACATACCTCCTGGAACCCATAATGATATTTTCACTTCAAAGCACTTCCTACACACCTCTCTATCTCTTCCTTTTCTACAATGTATCTACAAAACCTATTAGGTATAATCCTTATTTTTATGTATATAATATATATAGGTAGAAATATAGCTCAAGTCCAAGTCTAACTTTATAAGGCACCATCATGTACCATATATACCATACAGAGAAATGCATGTGGCCTTCCATCATTTTTTTGGGGTACAATCCTTACATCTATCTTTATTTTATGCTTGCAAACAAATTGGTTGACTAGATAATTGCACTACCATTTAGCTTTCTTCGTGATCATACTCAGCTTGCATTTGATGTTTTCAGCAATTTTTGAAGAGGAGGGAAGTACACAAAGTAAACAACATTAATTCCTGCTAACGCATGCATTGTCGATATGATATTAGCTCTCAAGGTACCCTCTAAACTGCTGAGTAAACTATAATTTCATGTGTCTAGTAATTACTTGGTGCTAAATTGAAGGAAATGCTGAGAAAATTTGTGCTCATTATCAACTGCTGATTCCTTTCTTTCAAAAGTGCAAACTTGCTAGTTCATATGCCTAGAAATTATAAGCTACTATTTCATTAAATATATGTAGTACTACAAGAGTTTTTTATTTTATTTTTTAGTTGTATTATATATGTGTGTGTGTAAGTAGTTTAGCATGGCTAGTACTGGATGGATGAGAATCTTCGATAGATACAGGCTGCATAATGAATAATTATACTTCACAAACTAGCATAAACTCATTAAGGAAGCTTTGATATGATATTGTTCATTGTATATTTCTTTTTAGGATAATGTGTATATAGCTGCCTGAACATATTTGGTGCCAATAGCATATGCTCCTTTGTGGTAGAAGCAAGATATATACCTCAAGTATTCAACTCTTGCATAGAAGCATATATCAATTGTTGTATAGATACTCTAATTCAACTTTTTTTTCTTCATAAATCTACTGATTCAGCTTTGGAAAGCAAAATTATATCTACTCCCCTAAATCATTGCTTAACTACATTCTCACTAACACATTGCTTAAACTAACTTCAAATATTTTGCGTAAGCTAAGTTCAAACGTGTTGCGTAATCAGAACAGGACTTAGAAATCACGATACACAATTTCGGTATATCATAAACTTGACATCATTGAATCTTCTTCAACATAACACTAGGAATTGCTTTTCTTGATAGGCATTTGGTTTTTGGTATAGCAATGCATAATTGCATCTTAATGAATCATCATAGATTGATTGAAGTACTAGTCATCTAGCTTGCTTTCTTTAGCAGGAAATACAAGGTATATATGGATTTATCTTTATTATCATTATAATAGTTAGATGTGTTAAACTGAAGTTCCATTGACCTTCTAGATCTTAGATTTTCATTGCTAAATAAAGAAGAAAAGATTAAAGTAATATATGCTTATCAAAATAAATATATATAACAGGGTATTATAGATTAAGTTGCATATTATATATATACAAATTTGGCATTGAAAATCACTGAATATGAATATGTATTATATACATTTTAGCTGCTGTTCAACCTAGCTTATAGTGTTCAGTTATATTTTGAATATATAATACAGACACACATACCAATGTAAATAAAACACTAACCCACAAATATGCTTAAAGATTTAATTAACAGTTGGAAAAATGTTCTATGTATAGATAGTTTCACGTAAAAGTTGAAAATCCAGCTCGCTTTGCCATATATATATTCATCTATTTTCTTCAGTGATCATATATAGTCAATGAAGTGAAATTGATGCAAGTATAAAAAGCAGTCTCATGCTAGCTAGCTTCTAAATATATAAGGAATGACAGATATTTTGTCCAATTTTCATGCTGAAGCAATGTCTTATACCTCTTGATTCATTAATATTGGAGTATATATGATATGCTGGCCATCAGTACTGCTTTTTATTACTCGAAAAGATGTCACATAAAATCCTGGTCATATGTATATGAATGTGTGTGTGTGTAGAGAGAGAGAGACAGAGACAGAGACAGAGAGTGTTCTTGCATTGTTTAAAATGTTTGATAGTTGAAGAACCTAGTTATTCTCTTAGCTGCATGGCCATTTGGTATTTGACGACAATTTGTGGTTCCAATTGCATGTAAAAAATAAGTCTTTGGGCCCAGCTTGCACTCGATGTGTTTGCCAGTACAAAATTTTAGTATATGGTGGAAAGTTGGAGCAATGTTTAAACCTTGTATGTGAAGCATCCAATGCGACAATCGTAGCCGTTGGATGCATGTAGTGAAATCATGATTGATTTTTTCAAAGATGCAATTAGTGATAATTAAGAGTATTAGTGTAAAGTGTAGAATAATTGTACATAATCTAGTGTCAGATTACTAAGTGTTCTGTAATTCTATATGATTATCAAAGATACATAAGGTTATTCTACTTTGGATGTGTTAGCTTGTTGCTCTGACATATTATAGTTAATATTAACATGATTGATATTATTAGTAAAATCATGGTAATTCAGATTAAATAACATGAGTACTCTATATTATAACCACTTCTAATATACATATCATTTGTTGTGGATATATTTATTACATTATGATTATAAATAATTACCTTGCTAACATTAGTTCTAATCTATTGCACTAACGTATTATTACCGGTTCGTAAGATTAGCTAATTGATACTAGTCTAATTATATATCTAATACTCAAAACATTCGAATGTTAACATGATTGATCTTCATCAAAACATAAATCTAAGTAGTAGTAGTATTATTGATGTAAAGTGCTCTATAATTATAATCCATATATGGAGATTATTATAAGTGCAAAGACAATTATAATTGTATATAATCTCCAAACGTATGGTAATATTAACATGTAATTAATGTGTATTGCGAGTTCTGGTAATCATAGGACAGCATTATACACCATTAGTAGTGAAAATATTCAACGATGATGATTACGATTAATTATCTAACATTATTAAGGGTAATCTATTGCTATTATTAGTATTGATAATCATCCAGGGCAAGATGATTAATTAGCATCTTAATTATAAGTTATGTTTTATTTTGCATGGTTATTATAATTAAATTATACTTCTATATTACTCTCTAATTATATACATGAGTAGCTTAGTCATCATCATTTCTACACAAATCGCCATAACATTATGGCCTATTTGAAGACATTATATTGACTTTGTGATAAACATGTGCGCATGCGTGTATGAGAATGAGCTAGTGACACATATACATACATGTGTATATATATATGTGCGTATACTTGCTTGCTTTGTTTTGTGCCCATTCCATGTCATCCTCTCTGGTTCTATATTTTATACTTTTGAAACCAAACAAGTGATTGAGCTGGAGACCACATAATACACATGAATTTTGGACCCACCATTCACTAACATTGCTTTCATTTACTTATATACATGTGTGTGTGTGTGTGTGAGAGTGTGAATGTATCTAGCTGATTTAAGAAGAAATTAGACTGCCGTGAAAGAAGAGTCATTAGGTGGGACATTGTACTCGACTTTCTCTTCCAGGTTTCTTGAAAGATCTGTTAAGAACCCCAGAGATTGATTAATTATAGAAGTAAACTTGACTATATATATAGTTACAGTCAAAACTTGCCGACAATATGGAACCTCATCATCACCTAATTAATCTAAATTAGATATGAAGAATCTTATCCTTACAGTACTGTGATCACTGTTTTGCAAATCTGAAGTATTAATTTTGACATGAATATGAATGTGTGCACTTTTTTTGTAATGTAGGCATGAATATGTGTACTATTAATGGTTGGAAAGCACTTGTACTTGTCTTTCATCAAATTTTCTCTCCTATGGTCGAAAGAAGTTAATATTCTTAATTTACGATAATAACAAAGAATATTTAGATGAGTTCAGTCGTCAAAGGATACACTGCATTTAGCATGTATATCATCATCATCGTACTCGTACCAACTGCTACAGAGCTTACCAGCACCACCAACAGTTATCCACTGCTCTAAGATGACATGTTCTCGACAATCATAGTTTTGTAGGTCAAGATGACATCTTTCTGTTCCTGTACAATTTTAATGAATAAAAGATGGGATCAACTAACTAGGTAAATTGTAAAAAACTGAGTCCTTATTCATTGTTTCTTGATGTTGGAGCTTCTATTGCAGGATATACATCAAAGGTTGGATCAAATCGACTTTTTTTTTTCGTCTTTTTTGTCTTATGTAACCACCATTAGAATACCTCGAGTAGTATATGTGTATGTGTGTGTGTGTATTGTAATATAGTGGAAAGCTAACAAGGAGAATTGACGGTAGGTAAGGTGGTTGCAGGGTTCAAGTAATTGGTTGTTTCTTGAGCCGCAGTAGTGTGTGAATATTAAAAATAGATATGTATCATCATGAATGAACATGGGCAAAAGGAAATGATATTGCAGATGGTTGATTGTGGTGATAGAAAAAGATTGGTGGGCATGAGAATGCGCACTAAAAGGAAAGCGCACAAAAGCACCAACTTTTTCATAAAATGAAAAACAAAACTCTGAATTCTCTTTGCTTTGTGGGTGGGTCCATCTTCGCCATAGCCAAGAGCTAACACCTCAACACTCTACCCATCATTGCCATCAAGGCATCAAGAACTCTCTCTTTTCCCTTCCTTCTTTCACCCACAAACAACAATCTCCCACTCTCATACCCAAACATTCTATGATGAACTTTGCATTTCCATCTCTCTGTTTCTCTTTCCCATTTGCCCAATCCGGATTTGCTTCATTTTAGTAAAGGAAAGATGGGTTTTTGGTGAGAGATTGGGTTGTGCTGGGTTTTTCTTTTTCTTTCTTTTTCGTTTTATTTTGTTTGGTTTGGTGTAATGGGAAACTGCTGGTGTGGATGGGAGCCTTCGATTTATAGAGTATCTTCCAATGCAAAGTCAGGTTGGTTTTTCATAGATTAACTTCTATAGCTTCTTTGATTTAATCCAGTGATTGTATGTATTTGATTCTGAAGTGGTTTTATTCACTAGTTGAAGTAGAGGTGGAACTTTCATTCGAGTGAATATACTCTGTCTTCTCATGAATAGACATACTCTGTTTCTATTTCTTTGTTTGTTCTTGTTCTTAGGCTTTGAATATATTAGATGAATATTCTGTCTTTCTGTCTTTTTTTCCCTTAGTTTGCTCTCATAATACTTTTCTGGGAGTGTTACACGACTTGAATATTCTGCCATGCATGCTTTCTTTGTGCCCGTTCTGTTTTAGTAAGATTTCTCTGGCATCCTAACAAAGTAAGATTCTTTGAATTTCTTTTAGCTTATAAACTTAGTAGTTTAGATTTTATATGAAGTAATTTAAAAGCTTAGATATGCTATCTTTGTATAAGTAGACCAGGAAAGCAGTGAAGAAGATATATTTCCCTTTTCTTCCTCCATTATCTATCTATGTTTCCACTTCTCATAGTGCCTTGATTCTTATCTTGACACTATTTTTGCACATCAAAGATAATGAGTCTGAATATATAACTAGTACTATAAAAAGACTAACTTTTTATTTCTTTTACTCCTTTTCTCTTTTTTTCTAAAGTAAGATTTTGATTTTTTTAACTCATGCTTCCCCCATTGTGACGCAACATCTGAAAGTGTATTCCTGAGTTAGTCTATCATAGTTCTATGAATCTTGGCAAAGTAGTTAATTTGGGAGAACTATTTTTTAAGCACAGTCACTTCATACTTGGATTTGGATTCTTTAAATTTAGGATCGTGACTTTGGTTCTCAAGTCAATATTTCCATATGTTGATTCAGTATACAACTCTTTAGTTTGTTTTTGGAAATGGGGTTTGGATTTGATGATAAAATTGTGAGGTTGTGTACTTAAATTTTTCTTTTCAGAGTCTCCGAAGGACCAAAGTCCATCATTAAAACCAAGGAACATTGATTGTAGATTACCATCGAATCCAAAAGAAGTAGAAGATCTACGTCGTGATTCAGCTGCAAATCCTTTGGTTGCATTCACTTTCAATGAACTGAAGATTATCACTGATAATTTTAGGCAAGATCACTTGCTGGGTGGGGGAGGATTTGGAAGTGTTTATAAAGGTTTTATTGATGATGACTTAAGGCAAGGACTTCAGCCCCTTCCAGTTGCTGTTAAAGTCCACGATGGTGATAATAGTTACCAGGGCCATCGAGAATGGCTGGTAAATATATATTTCTTTACAGTCTTTGCATGTAATGATGCAGTTTATAATATGAAGGCTTCATATGTTTTCTTCTGTTATCTTCTTGCCATTTGATAAGAAGGATTGTGGGTTTTAGGCAGAAGTCATATTTCTCGGGCAACTTTCACATCCAAATTTGGTGAAGTTGATTGGATACTGCTGTGAGGATGATCACCGTGTACTGATATATGAGTATATGGCTCGGGGTAGCGTGGAAAACAACTTATTTTCTAGTAAGTATTTCCTGCAATTTCTATTGAATATTGAAATCTAGTCTCTTTTGCTTTGGTTAAATCTCTCTTAATAGGGAAATATCCCAACCACCTTATTTTAGTGAGGCAAACATGTTAGAGCCAAGAAAATAACTAAATAAGGGAACCATTGGCCAGGAAAAAGCACAAAAAGCCATTTTCTTTCTTGCAACATTCATTGGCTCAACTTTCCTCGTCAATAACCTTTCCTTGGCAACATCTGTTCCCCCAAATCCAAGCTCTAGGATTTAGGATTCCCAAATTGAACAATCTGCTCTATATGTCATAGGGCTATAGTGTTGTTCAAGGATATAAAAAGAGGGAGTGATGCTAGAATCCACCATAACTGTGTTTGGATGTCACTTTCAGGGAAGTTGAAGGTTAAAAAAAATATGTATAAATTCAGTCTACTTTGCCTATGCCTGTGGCTTTGGTTTCTTCAATATGTAATGCAGGCGCTTACCGTTGTTGCAGGAGTATTGCTTCCTCTTCCATGGCCTATCAGAATGAAGATTGCTTTTGGTGCAGCAAAGGGACTTGCTTTTCTTCATGAAGCTGAGAAACCGGTCATCTATCGCGACTTTAAGACATCAAATATTTTGTTAGACCCGGTTAGTATATTGAATAAACTGAAATTTTTTCCTGGTTTCCAGATTTCCTACAGGAGTTTAGACTAGATAGGATAATCATATATCTGATCCACTTATATTACGGTTGACGATGGTTCTTTACACACATTACTTTTAACAGGATTATAATGCAAAGCTCTCTGACTTCGGACTCGCAAAAGATGGACCGGTGGGGGATAAATCTCATGTTTCCACTCGTGTAATGGGAACATATGGATATGCAGCACCAGAGTATATAATGACAGGTAACTCATCAGGACTGGATCTTTTGTTCCATATTTTCATTTTATAGAGGTGATTGGGCTCTGTATGCTTAAGCTAATTAATGTTAATTGCCTTGCAAAAAATAATAAAAAGAAGCAGCTAATGTTGATTTGTGTAGAAGGGTTGCTAAAATAACCATCACAAGGAACTTCCAATTCTGACATTCTGGCAAACTACATAATTTTCAGGTCATCTGACTCCTAGGAGCGATGTATACAGCTTTGGTGTCGTTCTTCTTGAACTTCTTACAGGAAGGAAATCATTAGACAAGTCAAGACCAGCAAGAGAGCAAAACCTTACAGAATGGGCTCTCCCTTTGCTCAAAGAAAAAAAGAAGGTGCTTAACATTGTGGATCCAAGACTAGAAGGAGATTACCCTATCAAAGGAGTACACAAAGCTGCAATGCTAGCTTATCATTGCTTGAACAAAAATCCAAAAGCAAGGCCTCTGATGCGAGATATAGTTGATTCCTTGGAGCCTTTGCAAGTCCCCGACGAGGTCTCGAGTGGAAAAACTGTGATTAGTGAGGTATTAGATGCTGCAGTGAAGGGAAATGAAGAACAACGCAACTGACATTGATTTGTGTTTTCTTTTTGCAAGCGAGTGTGATGATATTGTATATAGACCAATCAAATGTTTTTCCCTCTTATACTGTTTTGTTTGTGTATGCTAATGACATTGACAACGATGGGTTCAAGAGAATTACAAGATTCAAACAGATAATAAGCTACACTTTCATCGTTGAGAGATTTTCGATGAAGTTTGAGAATGTGCGCTAAATTGATAACTTCAACAAATTTTATGAATTTTGGTCGGTTAACGAGTTGATCTATTGCGCTATTTTTGCCGATGTGGCTTGACAATTGTGGCATGAAAAGGCTGCACAATCCCAAACTTTGGATGGAACGTTCAAGAACACGGCTCACCTGCCAGCATTGTAATTGATGGACTGAGAAATTGAGTAGCCAAGTGAGGGCCCACTGAGATTGAATATGCAGATATGGGCTCAACCCAGTTTAGGTTTCTTCAAGTCTAGCTCTTAACCCACAAAGTCGATGATGATAAATGTGAAACTCCAACAATGGGCCCGATTTACTCACACTGTATCGAAAAGAAAAAGAAAAAAAGGTTCTAGATTGTTCTTGTGAACGACAAACAAATTGCCTGACTGTTCAAATCCAACGGTCCAGATTGACTAGAAGCTTCAAGAGCCAATAGGACCGTTTGCGACTCTTTTATACCAAACACAACACACCAACTGGCTCGAGAGCACCCCAGAGTGCGGATTAGCAAAGAGTAAACCATTGCACTCCGACTTCTTATCCGAAACCTCTCTAAACCCTAATCTGCTCGGCCTCCGCCATCGTCGATTCCCCGTAAGCTCGTCGATTCTCTTAGAACCTGAACACCCTGGTCCAGTTTGTTAATTTTGTTTCTGTGTACAGATACTTCTGTTTATAGAAAAGCCAGAAACTTTGTGTTATCTTACTTGTGGTTTCTGTTTATGCTTTTACTATTGTTTGGAAAAGGACAAATATTCGGCTTTCTTTCTTTGTGAAATTAACATGTTGTGTATGTAATATTCCGAGTGTTCTTCAATGTTAGATAATTGGATTGACTCAAGTAGTGTCGATTATGTTATTTTCTTTTTAAAATATTCTGTTTGAATACAAAGGTCTTGTCTTTGTTAATGAATTTGATGGATTTTGTGTCTCGATGTACTTTTTATTCGACAATTAGTCAATTGTCCAATGAGCTGGTGCATACCTCCCTTTCGTCGTAAGTTGTTTTTTAGGGATGGAAATTTAAGCATTGGTGATCTCTGAGGTGTTTTGAGATTTTTTTGTTGTCGTGAAATGGATGGGATTGCTAAAGTGGGATAATGTTTGATGATACAGAAGTAGAGGATCAATGGCTTCCACCTTCACTGCTATGTCGTCAGCTGGTTCTTTTGTTGCTCCCAGTTTGGATAAGAAGCTCGCATCTTCTTCAAACCGGTTGTCATCTCTCGCTTCCATTTCTTCCGCTTCATTTGGTAGGAAACAGAATGTGGTGTTGCGGAGATCTCGTTCTCCTAAGATATTTGCCATGGCAAAGGAGTTACATTTTAACAAGGATGGCTCAGCTATTAAGAAACTGCAAGTAAGTCGTCGAATAAAATTTGGCTGTATTCTCTACCTCGTATTGTTTTAATGTAAAGCTTTCGTGTTAGGCTGTTAGCCATGTCTCACAATCTATTTCCCCTTTATCACAGGCTGGTGTAAACAAGCTTGCGGATCTAGTTGGAGTTACTCTTGGTCCAAAAGGCAGGAATGTTGTTCTTGAGAGCAAGTATGGCTCCCCAAGAATTGTTAATGATGGTGTGACCGTCGCCAAAGAGGTATCGTTTGCTCTCAACTCTGGACAGCAGATTTTCTTTTGAATCGGCATTGAAGTGCGTAGCCATTAGAATATGATTTTTCTTAGGCTGAGTATTTTGTGTACTTTCCTCCTTTTCGCATATTTAATATATATAGTATTTCTATCTGTTTGAGGGCGTGACAGTGATTTCATTGTTTCTTAGATTGTCATGTTTTATTACAATTTATGGGTACAGGGATTATGTTTTATTACTCTTCTTCATTGTTCTTCTCTCTGGCATATTCAAGTTAGTTTTGTTGATTATGCTGAGAAATGTTTTTATCTTTTGATATTTAAGGTTGAGTTGGAGGACCCAGTTGAGAATATTGGTGCTAAGCTGGTGAGACAAGCAGCTGCCAAGACCAATGACTTGGCTGGTGATGGGACAACAACATCTGTTGTTCTTGCACAAGGCCTCATCACTGAAGGTGTCAAGGTCTGCATGAACCTTCAAGCATGCATTTTTTTTCCTGCTATTTTGATGCCTATGTTAATATCTTATTCTAATTGACCAGGTGGTGGCTGCTGGAGCAAATCCGGTCTTAATCACTAGGGGAATCGAGAAGACTACTAAGGCTCTTGTGTCTGAGCTCAAGAAGATTTCTAAAGAGGTAACGCAAGTTAATGTCTTATTCTGCCGGGACATCTATAATGCATATATGAACCTTCATGAATCTCATTCATTTTCTCGTGGACTCGTGTAGCTGACCCAAACATTTTGGGATAAGGCTTTGATGTTGATGATGGTGATATGGATTTGTGAATGCAGGTTGAAGATGGTGAGCTTGCGGATGTTGCAGCTGTTAGTGCAGGAAACAACTACGAAGTAGGAAATATGATAGCTGAAGCCTTGAGTAAAGTAGGCCGGAAGGGTGTGGTTACTCTAGAGGAGGGAAAAAGTGCTGAGAACAGTCTATATGTTGTTGAAGGGATGCAATTTGATCGTGGTTATATCTCACCTTACTTTGTCACCGATAGTGAGAAAATGGCAGTCGAATATGAGAACTGCAAGGCATGCAATGTTTTGCAACACTATTGGAAGCACAGTTTTCTCCTTTTAGATCTTAATGCTAACACCGTGTGTTTTGATTGCAGTTGCTTCTTGTTGATAAGAAAATAACCAATGCGAGAGATCTTATTAATATTTTGGAAGATGCAATTAGAGGCTCATACCCTGTTGTCATAATTGCGGAAGACATCGAACAAGAGGCTTTGGCAACCCTTGTGGTGAACAGACTTAGAGGGGCTTTAAAGATTGCTGCTCTTAAGGCTCCTGGCTTTGGAGAGCGCAAGAGCCAATATCTCGATGACATTGCTACTCTGACCGGAGGTCAGCCCAAGTTTTACATATAATTTTGTTATTCTTCAGGGACTATAGTTGTCGTTTAACATCTCTGAACCTCGCCGTTTCTTCAAGCTGTTGGATGTCTCTTATTTTCTACTGTCTTCTTCATTTTTCATTGTTGCGTGTTACTGAAGGTTTTAGTTGACTTGCAGGAACTGTGATTAGAGAGGAGGTCGGGCTTGCCTTGGACAAAGTTGGGAAAGAGGTCCTGGGAAATGCTTCTAAAGTGGTGCTTACTAAGGATACAACCACAATTGTGGGTGATGGAACCACTCAGGATGTAGTTGAAAAGCGTGTTGCACAAATTAGAAACCTCATTGAGGTATGAATGTCCATTACGCTTATATCCGTTTTCTACATATCAAGACTGTTGTACTTGCCTGTTTGGTTTGCTCTTTCTTTTTTCTTTTTCTTTTTCTCTTTTGTTTTTGAGCTTTGTCTAATGTACTATTACACTCTTATGCAGGCTGCAGATCAAGACTATGAAAGGGAAAAACTTAATGAGAGAATTGCAAAACTTTCAGGAGGTGTTGCTGTGATTCAGGTAATATCTCGAAGCAGTAACAAAAAATATAATGTTTTGAATGGTACATAAAATATTCAAGACGGGCATCAAGGGGGTGGTGATACCCATTTGCAAAAGACTAGAGAGTTTTTCAGTTCATGTACAAATTGAATATGCGTACTGATGCTCTATTTAATTATAAGGTTGGTGCACAAACTGAGACGGAGCTTAAGGAAAAGAAACTGAGAGTTGAAGATGCACTCAATGCAACAAAGGTAATTTACTAATGTATTTTAAGTGGTTTTATCCTGATCAAGTATTTGTTTTTGTGAATTGTGACAACCAATATGGTACACCATGTCGTAACATTTCAATGTTTTACAGGCAGCCGTCGAGGAAGGTATTGTAGTTGGTGGTGGGTGTACCCTACTGCGACTTGCGTCAAAGGTGGATGCCATCAAGGACAGCCTTGAAAATGACGAAGAAAAAGTAAGCACTGTATCATTCTTAAACTTCAGGAGCCTTCTCATTTTTGATAATTTTGTGCCGGTACAATCTGATTTTTAAATTTGAGAAAGCATTAAAATGCTTGATGTGGTGGTGCTATTATAAGGAACTCCAAATTGTTTGATGCTTTTTTATCTATTTAAAAGGAAGCTCAAGAGTATATTGTTAACTTTCAGGTTGGAGCAGAAATTGTTAGGAGAGCTTTGAGCTACCCTCTGAAGTTAATTGCTAAGAATGCTGGTGTTAATGGTAGTGTGGTCAGTGAAAAAGTACTCTCTAGTGACAATCCTAAGTTTGGATACAATGCTGCAACTGGGAAATATGAAGACCTGATGGCTGTTGGCATTATCGATCCAACTAAGGTGAGGAACAGATCTCTGGTTGACCTGTTTATGGATGTCTTTTTTTATTTATATGCCCTTTACACATGCACAGCTATTCAATGTACCTTCAGTATTACATCAATATATACAACCTTGTTCCATTAAGTGGGTAATTTTGACCGTTAATTCTGTGTTATCCTTGATTGGTTGAATCTCACTTGCTACTATGGTACTGCTGAACTCCATTTTAGTGTGCATCTGAAATTGGAATATGTTATGACAACTTGAATGCTATTTGAACAGGTGGTCAGATGTTGCCTCGAGCATGCAGCCTCAGTAGCCAAAACTTTCTTAATGTCTGATTGTGTGGTGAATGACATAAAAGAGCCTGAAGCAGCAATGCCTGCTGGCAATCCCATGGATAATTCAGGTTTGCAATTGTTACAATAAATACAAATGCTGCGTTTGTATTTCTCTCAAATGCTTGTGTCATATGCATTCTGAATACGTGACGCCATACCCTTTGTTATGTTAACATCAGGATACGGATACTAAAAACAATGGAGCAAATTGGAGAAGGGAGATTGGCCCATCCTCCATGTTAGCAACAAGTGCTTAGTTGGATAAAGGCTAGTGGTTTTTTTAATGTTGATTATCATTATTGGTAGGAATTATAAATTCTGGTGAGGGCCTCCAGCTGGAGTTACAGCGTGTAATGCATTGAGTGTAAGTTTGAAATGTTCTTGGACGATTTTTTGTTTCTCCCAAGTGAGAGATTTTGTTTACTCTCATCTCCATATTTTTCATATTTTCATCAGCTTACTCGAGTTTTTTCTAATAATTTCTCTGTTATAATGAAATCTGTAGGTAATATCTATTGTATATTTGACAACTTATGGCGAGCTTCTATGAGCTTGACATGATTTGTAGACCTACCTAGTGTCCGTAACCCGTTGTGCAGTTAGCCTGGTCATTTCTTGTCAGCTGCTACTTCGTTAACAATGTTCTATTCGGCCAATATGCACCTTGAGCTTCCACTGATAGATTTGATTAAGATGAGTATTTTCTAAAATTTTATTGGTACGTGGAGACAAAATTCTTTAGGCTCTTGTATACAAAAGCTCTACTACCGTTGTTTATTTTTCTTACTGAAACTGGTTGCTAATGCTCGGTGTCATGGTCATTGTGGTTGGAAGATTTGTTCCTCAGAGGAACAATTTACTGGTTTTGATGGCTGATCTACGTTGAATTGTTTGGATTGTTTTGTCCTTGCTGTCTGCCCTAATTAGTTTCTAGGGTGATTTTTTTTTCTTTTTCTTTTTCGAGCCAATGTGAGATTTAGATCACTTGCCGCAAAAGTGGGTTGTGGCTTGAGTGTTTCTTTTTCAGAGCGAGAGCGATATGAGATTTAAAGCACTTGCATTGCATTGTTGATGTTTGTGGCCTCACCCACTAATGCCCTTAGCTTTTGTGCATGTTCGTGTGTATCTGTGGATCCCTCAATGCACGAGAGTACTAAAAGTGGGCACTAGCTGGAATATCATGCCCCATCTTCCATTTCTGTGTCAGAAGTCCCCTTTCTTTAATTTCATCGTCTTTTGCACATACAGATCATATTCATTGTGAAAAAGCTAAAAGATGAAAATCATTTGGCAACTGAATCTCATCCAATTCTTCTTCTTTAGAGGTATGACTCCCAAAACAAATGCTGGTATAACATTCCTTGTCATATCTCCCCACAATGATAGTCGTTCATGCTCAAAAAAATTTAGCTAGTGCATTAGCATGTCACGAAAAGGATCACTTTCTGTATCAAATAATGCAAAACACGTCGTGAGAAATCGACGACCCACTCCAACGAAGTTTCATAATCTTGTAATGAATGAGAAGTTTAAATAGCATTAGAAAGGAAACGATAGCTTCACAAGGCTAACGACAAGTCAACAAATAAATATTCTGCTTCACTGAGTACTCCAGGAAAGGTCTTTGTACAAGAATTTATTCATAGGAAATAGGAAATGAGAACTTGATTTTTTATTCCTATGCAGCTGTTGAATTCTCCGTAAGAATGGAAGGGCATCACCTAATTTTTCCAAATTATCTCGTGCTTGCGTTAGCATGGAGATGTTCAGAGATGACATTAACTGAGCGTCAAAGAATTATACAAACACATCCCCGAGTGTTCTCGTATTCATTGTCGGTATCTTCTGTCTCACTGTTCGACAAAAAAAATGATACCGATGAGTTGGGACCAATCAATTATATCATGGATTAACTTAAAGAAGAAGAAACATATTATGAGATGGAGCATGAGCCAACAGAACAAGATAACATAATTTACAAGAGTCACACAGCTACATAGGTCATCTCTGCAGCATCATATGTTCTGAACTCTAAAGCAAGTTCTTCGCATGGATTGCTTCAGATCACATATAATATATATTGATCTGATAGACCAGGGATCTTTGACAACTTCCAAATCTTACAATCAGCATCCATGGAATTGAATGGATTGCAAAGCTTAAACTCAAATGATTCTTTCACGTTCTTTAAAAATCCGAGTACTTGAGAGCCATTAAAATAAGAACTCTTCAACTTCTCCGATTCCTTTTCCCAGTTCTTCTGTTTCCAACAAGTACCTCTAATCTAGTAATTACAGAATTGACAAGGGCAGAAACCACACTAAAGATCTCCAGAATAATATTCTAAAAAGGTGAAATTGATCGCAGAGCTTATGCAAAGCAAATGGAGTTCCATTTGATTCCTTCAAATAGAGTTAGCAATAAACACTGTCATCGGTATACTAGGTGGCAACACCCACATAATCTAAGAAATCTTGCTTTCAGATGCAGTGAGTTAAAAATTGAACTCCAAGTAGACAACAGGTTACAAATAGCATCTTAAATCAAATGTTTTAATCATTCAAATTAGATAACAAGTCATTTTGGCTCTATAGTCTATACAAGCCATCCCAAATTCCACCCATTCCTGAAAGTAAATTGCATGTCAAGATTCAAGAAATACTAAATTTTGAGCAATTTCTATACCAATGTTCAAAAATTAAGTGAAAACATATTGAACTCTAGAAACGCCAAAATTAATGAGCAAAAAGAGAGTGCTCGGAGAAAAGAGATAGTACCCACCTAGGTTCAAACTCCCTGATCTCAACTAGTTCTTTCCCCAACAAATCCGACCATTGCACGCTCTTCTTTTGAGCCTCTTTCGAATCCGGAGATGCCTTCTTGAGACTGCTTTTTGCAGAATTCTCAACCTGTTGTTCTTGCTGTTGCTTGCCATCTACATCAACAATATCTTTGTTGGCCACAGTAGTCTCACCATCAGTATCACCACATTCATGATGGTTACAGATATCAACAGCAACTGGCACATGTGGGCTGTTTTCCAATTTCAATGGCCCAGCAGTGTAGAAATGAGGGGAGGGTTTGCAGAAGCAAATGAAAGAAGGGCAATGGATCTTGCAAAACAAAATCCTCATGAACAAAGATTTTCTTGATGATTCCAGCCCAGCATCACTCCTAATATCCAATTACAAAACTTGAAATCTCAATAAAACTGAAGATTCAAACTTCAACCCATATGAGAGAATTGAAAGACAAACCCAAAATTATAGAAAGTAAAAGAAAGAAAATGAAGCTGGTAAAGTATTTTATGGCAAATGAAGCAGTTGCCTGGCTGAAGCTATGCAAAGAATGTCAACACCCAAAACATAGAATTCCAAGTATTCATCCGAAAGAAAATCAAGGACCCAATTCCCAAATTCTGAAAAAGACAATGTAATCTAACAAGGGCTAATTTTCAGAAGTAAAACCCAGAAAGAAAAATGCGGTCTTGCCTTCTTGGAGGTATCCGGTGATGAATTTCAAGTCTTCAGAGGAATGGATGACCAAAAAAATAAACCAGAGAATCCAGTTTGCCCTGTTTTGCGACATAAGTAGACTCCTTGTCATTGAGGGTCATATACACTGTTAAAGCAAATTGGGAATGAAATATGCAAACTGACGATCCTACCCTCCATCAAGCAATATCTCACCCTCCATGGTCAACCATGGAGATAAATTTAATCTGATTTGGTGATTAGTAAGATTACAGAAGGAACAAAATTAGGGAGATCAGATTAGCTGGAAAGCCTTCTCACACAGCAGAGAGAGAATCTCAATTTGGAAATACATGGGATTTCAGAAAACAACTCTTAATTAGTCCCTTCAGAAAAGGAATTCTAATAGTAAACTGTCATAAACCCTTTTCCTGGGGCTGATGAAGACATTTCTGTCACCAATCAAGATTCAAGACAATTAATTAATGAAATATGTATAAGAGATTCAGTGATTTTTAAATTTGGTATTTACATAAAACAATATCAGACTAATTAATTAATTAATTATAGATATTTATTATCCCTCCAAATTATAGGAAACTCAAATCTGAGAAAAATAAAAGAGAATAAACTATTAAACTCAATAGCAGCTAAACACGAGAAAGCAGATCAGACCACTTGTTGACATTCCTTGACTATTTAGAAAGAGAATATAATATCGTATTCTCTCGAACAAGTCATCTTCGAGCCCTTGGCTTCCTACGAGTTTTTGGTTAAATTACTACTATATATATATATATATATAAGTGTGTTTTTAATGGCACAATGGATGTGCCATGTTGAGAGAATATTGGTCCTTTCGGTCGTTACAGAGTCACATTTGGCATCTAAACTGAAGCTTTCCCTGCCTTCACTAATTAAAGTTTACAGATTACCTTTTGCCTTAATTTGCAGCAGGAAACCTTGAATTGGAAATAGGATGTTTTACCTTCGCTGTCCTCTTGTTTCTGCCATTTTCATGAGAATCAAATAATCCTCTCGATTCAAATAAAATAAATATATTTGATTTTATAATTTTCTTTTATCTCATGCCGTCCCCGACATGATCATTGGCTCTTTGTGAGCCTGGGCATGGCATCATGTTCTCATGTCACGTGTACATAAGTACAAATGATAACTTCGACTCTACATACATGAGATTATTATTGTCAGTTAATCACTAGTTTGTACTAAAACGTGTTTTGTCATCACGGGGTGGGCCAGCAATCAATAATGGCACCAAGAAACCAAATTATTACAGAAGCTAATCGGAACAAACAGGAAATCTAAACTGAAGCCCACGTAAAAGCGACTAGTGTTATTATCATGTCAGCTTAAAGCCTTTTCTTTTGGGCAGTGTCGGCACAAGCGTGCCCAAAGGTAGCGGCAACAACGTTATACCCTGCTATGAGGCAGAGTTTCCAAAGGACTTTGTCTGACAGACATAGTATAAATTGGTGTAGAGAATAATGTCTGAATATATATGAACGTATGTCTAAAACACACGCTAAGTTATTGTCTAGACTACACTCCGTATAACTACCAATTCCATCTGCAGCTGCAGGGAATCAAAATCTGAATGAGGTTGGTTCACCTTTAAGTTGTCGGCCGCCTTGGGCTCAGCCGCTAGATATTCCTTTGCTCCCTCTGAACCAGTTGCTAACGATTCTTCAATACTAGGAGCTTCTTGTATTTTGCTAGGACATGAGCTCGCCTTCTTCGCGAATCAAACACTGCATAGCCATAGTCGTTGCCGACAATTTTCATCAAAAACTTTTTAACTGTCAAAGTTGCACGAGTAGGTATGATGTCCAAATAAACATGCCTGTCTGAATCAAGTCACAGCAAAAAAGTAGATTTCTAGTGAACAAATTTTTAATGATAAAAACTAGGAATCCAAGGATGTTGGATTGTAAGTGAACCAATTTCAGGATATAAATAAGCAGACAATGCCCGCGTCCCCCGCCACTTTTTCTTCACTTTCTAAAAAGAAAAGTGGTGGAGGAACTCCAACTAACTCAAAGCCATAAATATTCTCTACAAACTTGAACCTGCTTCCAATAAAAGAACCTGGTCTGCCATTACTCTCTGCTGTGGTCCTACTGCTGAATCTTTAGAACAGGCTCTCGAATACTGCCTGAGTTTGTCAAAAGCATCACCGGCCTATCAATTCCGAGTTCTTGAAATGATGACTATAAGAAAACAAAATGAACTTAAGTTCATTTGCTATACCAAAAGAATATATCAAAACCATCAGCATCAAACACAAGTTATACAGCCCCATAAACAACAGAAATACTCCTCCAGAGTAATGGATCTATCCAGCTGCTAACAAGTCGTTTCATGATCAAAATAATATTAGCAGCAGGGAAGAAAATATCAAAACCAATAACTGCACTGAACTTTACCTGATCCAAGGGATCAGTCAATTGAGATAATGCATTTGCCTCTCAGTTGTATTTTTTGCATTGCAAACATAAGTTAAAGGGTGTTTCCATTTTGCAAGACTTCTCAAGGTGCAACTCGTCCAAATCTCCTCTCATTATGGATACTATACTCCTCTAAGTTTGTTTTTTTGGCGATGCAAACATAAGCATATGCATGGATACTATATACTCTCAGCTACCCAATCCAATACATCATGCGGGCAAAGGGGGTTTCCATTTTGGAAGACTCTTCAAGGTGCAGCTCGTCGTTTTTCTGCTGCTGGATCTTTAAGTCAAAATCTTACAGAATGATATCCACTTGGCTCTATCAAATATATATATTCCTATTGCTCTTGTCTACTGTTTTCCATTTTCTTTCTTTTGCTCTCTTGTGTTTCGGTCTTTTTCTTAATTCCTAGTTTGCCTCTCAGGCCGGCCATCATTGAGATGCCCTTTTGTTTTGGCTCCTCTTGTTGAATATCAAAAAACAAAGGATGTAGGAAGAAGAGGAGAAAAAAAAAACATGTCGAGGTTGGCATGTACCACTCGAAGAGAATGCGGGTTGGGCCAGAAACAAGTCCTCCGATTGGGCCGTTGACTTTGACGCGGACTTAGCTATTTTTTGTCGTTACACAATACAACTACACTATAAAAGAAAATATATTTAGTTAATTAAAGTATAGTTTTATACTCCTAAACTCTCTGTTGCATTCACTAATTTCATACGTAATCTATGTGGTCTTCCGTCTTCGTATAAAATTGTTTATTTAATTTATTTATTTATCCAATATATAAAAGAAAAATGCCGGGTCAAATAAACTGCAATGCGAAACCACACAACAAAAAAAAAAAAAAAAAGCATTCAGAAAACAGAAGCTCGGACAGGAAGAAAGACGATTCCAGAAGAGACGAGACAGAGAGTTTAGGAAATTTAGTCGAAGTAATATGTTCAACAGCCTTATAGTGTTATCAGTTGCTCATCTATCAGCGGATACATGGCAGCGGATATCATGTATAGGATTACAAGATCGGATAAACAGCCACCAGTTGCTGGATCTGGTCTGCTGTTTTCCTCTTCAGCAAATCGGCCGTCTCGCCCTCTGCATCTGGACCTTCCTCTGCCTTCCTCCGCCCGATTCGTTTTACTCTTATTCCTACTCTGACGACGACTCCGATTCTGATGATTCCGATATTGATCGTGATCACCGTCATCATCAGCAACAGAGTCATCACCAGCATGAATTTTCTTCTTCGTCTACTGTCGATCTCGATGGGTACTACTACGAGTCCAACTCCCATTCGGATTGATTGATTCTTCTGGCGCTCTACACCTTCAGCGTTTTTGTAAAGTACTTCTCTCCTAACTTTCGTCGTGATGCTTATTTTTTGCTTTTACGAAAATTGTTTTGATTTGGATGTGATTATCTGCATTTTCCTTGTTTTGGATTGGTTGTTATTGTAGTTAATTTTATTTGTAATGACTATATCATCTTCGATTACTTGTTCGATTCACATAATTGTTTTCTGGTTCGGTGATTCCCAGCCTTTTCTCCATTTATTGTTCCTAGTGATTTGTAAATATCATAAAGCTTGATAAGTATGTAATTGTATAAATTGGTGATTCTGAATATACATCATACTAAGGTGAAATGTGAAGTATAATTGGTGATAAGGTTCTTTTGTGTCATGGAAAATATGTTTGATATTCTTCTATACTTCTATTTGAGTTTATGGAATTGGTGGCTGAACTTTTTGAGTATGCATATTGCTTTTGGAATCAAATGGCTTTGTTAAATTACAAGGCATTAGGGGTCAGTGTTTATTCTTAATCTCTTTTCCTTCCTCCTTGAGATGATAAATCTATTTATTTAATGAGCATATTCCTGACAATAGTGTGAGTGTGATGGCTGTTTATCTGATGAATGGAGTTATTTGTAGTACTTTGTATAGATTCCCGGGGAGAACATACTGTGATTTTGGGTGCTTTTACACCTCAACGAGCACCCTATGATCTCGAACACTAGATGCACTTGTGATCAAGCATTCACCTGTGACATATACAGATCTTGTTTGTTTAGGATTATAGATTCATAAAAACCAGATAGTCTTTCTCTAATCCCTTGGTGATCAAGAGGACGTGATATGTTAGATAGGCTTGACAAACATTTTCTCTTTTATTTATGAATTATTAAAACGTTAGTTATATATTTTGGATTGATATAAACTAATCCCTTCAAGTTTGCAAGATCAATCTCCCTTGCTCAGGATGTGCCTTTAATGTCATTTACATCGCTAATAAAAAAAAATCATTCATTTTAGAATCTCTTATTCTGTTGTTTGTGAAAATTCAGTTGTATAAATTTGATATAAATCCTTTGAGGTTTTCCTTTGGTTCCCACTACTTTTAGAATGGTAAGTCTCCTGCTGTCGAACAAGGATGGAGAGAGGTTAAGAATGACATGCGGTCTGACCTGTTGTCAACACTCTTGCAATATATCTAATTTCTCTGGATTACAATTGAATTCTAGTTGATGAGATTAATTTATTTGGCATTGACTGATGATTTTTTACACTTTTTTTTATGAAGTGCAAGACTAAAAGTAAATTCTCGGATAGCCGTTTGACCATGTTATGCATCTCCGGGCTTGAAAGAAGTGGTTGAGAACAAATTATTTTGAGGCAACGTTAGGCATAGTTGTCTATTACTTACAGGTTATTGTTGGTTTCTCTTTAAGTAAGACAACTTGAAGGACTCTGAAGTTCTTTTTTGTGAGGTTGTGCTCCATAGCTTCAGCTTTAGCTAATGATCTCATAGCTCTGTAATATATACAAAATCACTACACAATTGCAATTTGCAAGTCATCCTGGAGGTAGTATATGTATATATTATTTTTCTCTCATTCAACTTAATTCTCTTTTCATTTTTTATCTTTTGCAAGATTGATATGTGTTTCTCCATTTAGGATAGGTTTTTGGCCTTATTTCTTCAACAAACATATGGGATCTTTATGTAATCTTCTTCTTTATGCCAGAGCTTTGAAACTTCTGCTTTTTGATGTTAATTTGTTGTCATGAACTGTAGTGAAGATATGCATACATATATTTTTATATTGAACAGAATTAATATTGTGTTGATATTGATTGTGATTTTGTGGGGATTAGCTACAATTGCCGGTGAATTTAGGCATATTCTGTTATGAATAAGAAAAAATTTGTAATTACTAATTATATTGTGCATCATAATTAGGGAATTTATGCATATGAATATTTATTTTACTAAGATTACTATCTTGATATGGACCTTACTGAAGAACTTGGAATGATGAATTGCAGTTGGATGGCGCTGATGGACTTGTGCTGTTTTGGATAATGATTGCTGCCTGCGTTTTCTTAAAACTTAACATCATGTCTTTGATCGGTGCAATTCATGCCATTTTCGGCTATAAGATATGTAGATATGGAGCATTAACTGCCAATTTTGATGTGCTTGCATATATGCATAAACGTGTAAACTCTGCTGTGGGTGCTTCGGATTTACTTTACAGAGCATGATCACGAAACTGTCATTTGTACTTTCAGCAACGTTGATGCGGAGGTTCTTCACAGAAAACCTGAACAGTTCGTCTCCATGAACTAAATTTGTTTTTGTGGGTTTGGTTTTGTATGCTGGAAGCTCTAGTGCAGGTGGCTGTGTTATTCCAGCATATATTGCTTATAGTTGTGGCTATGATTAGTGTTGTAAACCAGTCATCATACCCTAATTAGCTATTGTTGGCTCTGTATTACATCTGCATGCAGCTATGTTATGACCTATCACCAACACAGCCTCAAACACCAATCACGGAGCCTGTGTGGGGCTTTCGGTATCTGGCATCATTTAAAATGGCATTGTGTGGATGTGTCTATAAGATTTGTTGTAAATTCCAAACCTATTCACATAGCAACAGTCCTTCGCTTTGAATTGTTCGATTTCTGTGCTAGACCAAGCAAGTGGATCAAGGAAAAAACCGTGTTAATATTCGCATCTTTTTTTTGACATGTGATTCTTTAACGAGATTGATTATTGTGGATTTTTTCACAAGATTGATTATTGAGACAATTAAATAACCCAGTTATGGAGAGAGGATATAAAAATGAGAAGAATCGGGCGCTGTTTCTAAATCCTTGTCAATTTTCAATCCTTATTTCATTACGTTCTAACTTTATAACTGATCAGTCCCTCAAATTTATTTTCTAAATTCGTCTTGTGTCCTATATAGAAGGTTGAGATTTTTTTTCATTCCTTGTAAAAAAAATACGGTGTAAATCCATATGGGACATCAAAAGTCAATAATAAAAAAGCAAATTTTGAGTTTCATGCATTGTACACATATCCCTGTCCCATTTGCTGCCCAAAATTAACGGATTCCATGAACCATCTTTGGTTGTGTTAGTCCCACAATGCTTGTCCATTCACAAACACTTGACCCACCACAGCTGGCTTCAAGTGATCAATGAAAAGCTATATTTGTTTCACTTCTTAAAGATGGTGTCTCAACTAGGGTTAGAGTTAGGGTTAGGTGAAGGAGTGTGGACCAAATATAAATAAAGTTTCTTTCGACTGAAAACTTTTTTCATCGGGAGAGAGCTAATGATTTAAATAGTGCACATTTTTAATCATCTTTTTTGAAATATTATGGGATCTAAAAAAGGAAAAAGTTTTGCATGAGTTGATAATGATGATCTAAACCTATTATAACAGTAGGATTTGAAGGCTCTTCAGGCCATCCGTGACGTTCAACCAGGCCTCCCTGCGCGTGGTGATCCCTAGCGCCCTGGAATAAAACGACCCGTCTCAAACCATCCACCCGCCCTTCACGCTTGCTCATCGCACCTTACCGCTGTCAAAACACCTGCCATACCACTCGCTCTCTTGTCCAGTCTCGGCGTCTCTGCCTCTACGCGACGAGTCCCCAAGAGGAAAAACGACGTTGTTACCTGGTCTTCTAACAATCGTCCTCTCCCCGCTGACCTAGGCATTCTCTTGTCCAGTCTCGGCGTCTCTGCCTCTACGCGACCAGCTCCCAAGACGAAAAACGACGTTGTTACCTGGTCTTCTAACAATCGTCCTCTCCCAGTTGACCTAGGCATCCCAATTCTCGGCATCCCATTTTGCGCGTTTGCCTTTGCAGTTCTCTAACCTTCGTTTATTCCCCCAGCTTCCGTAATCAGTAATCTTGCAATCTTGCTCCAAAGGAGAAATCCAAGCTTTAGGTTCCGCGAAAGGCTGGTTCTTGGCGGTGTGTTTCGAACAGAGATACGATAGGATTCCGCATGAGGTGAATTTTTCTTTTGATATCGAGATATGGAATTACTTAGGATTCCTTGCCCTATTTGAGCTACCCTCCTTCATCCAGTGGGTCCTAACGACGGCGATGATGTCTGTGGTCGATTTCCGCAGATTCTGGCGTATTCTTGGAATTCCTTGCCCTATCTGAGCTGCCCTTCTCTGGTACGTTTCTTCTTCCACTTCAACCGACTGTTTATTTTGGCAAAGGAATTCAACGCAAACAACAAAATTGTTAGTGTGCATTGTTTTTGTTATTGTTTTATCCCTTAAATATATTATTGATGGAGGGGATTAATAGTGATATTGATGGGACAACCGTGTGATTTATTGGAGAAAAAATGGGTGTTTATTTTAATTTTTTTGGACTCTGTTCTTTCAGTTGATGTTGATGGTGGGTTTCAACTATTGTAGGTGGCTTCTTTCATAGACATGACCAAAGAGTGTTTTTTTGTTTTAATGTCTTATTACATATTAGTTGGAATTCAAGGCAGCTGGGTTGGGTTTTTCTATTTTCTCTATTGTTGATGTCTTTTTCCAAATTTTGAATAAGTTCCTAAACTCTTTATTGTCTTTCGTGAGTTACATCTTCTGGTTATGTAGATTCAATTCATTGCCTTGGGAGATAAATATGTCTTTCGATCTCTGAGATGTTGCTATCCAATTAGTTATTTTACTTGGGTTTTTATTTTCTATTGATGTAAATGATAGACTTCTGGAGTTATAGATAAGTTTTCATGTTGGTTCATGTTTCTTAAAAACATTTGTTGGGTTAAGTAGCTGTATTTGAATAGCATCTCATGAATATATCGATTGATTAACTTTTTCCTGAATCACAGGCGTTCAATTTTCTTCTGATATTGAATATATTGAAGGTCATTGTGCTCATCTTAATTATCCTTCGTACTTCCAACTTCCAGGTGAATCATCCTCTGCATGTATATGTGGAAATTTAAAGCTAATTTTAATCTATGTTCATGAATAATCTGTTATTATGCAGTTGGGAATGTCTTCCCCACGTTTTCTTTTTAAATGCAGCGGATGTCAGTTCCATATCGCTACCTGTCCCTTTACAATTTCACGCTTGATTTCGTAGTTCTCTTGGTCAGGTGAGTTTTAACATAATTTAATTGGCCTTAGTTACCTATTATTTAACCAGGAAAATGGCCGATTAATGTACAGTTTCCAATTGGGATTCTTCGTGCTTTTCAATTGGTGCATTCTATTTTTTTATTATTTCTTTTTACAATCTGTTAGCTCAATTGTAATTTATACAATGACTTTGCGCAAACTTTAGTAACGATGAATAAATTGGTTTGGTTAATGAGCTATGGGTATTATTATTTCCTCCGGCCATATTGTCATTCCTATTATTAGTTTCCCTCACAAACATTAGTTTCATTTTCCCTGAATTTATCCCTGTAGACTACTTCGTTTATGACCGAGCTCATTAACCATAACTATATAATTGCTTTATTGTCAACCCCTGCATTTGTTTAGTTCAAAGATGAAAGACATTTGTTTGTCGTGTGCTCTTTTTGATTTATTTGGGCTCATTGTCGTTAGATTTTGATAAGTTTGTTCATTTGTAGGTTATCGGTTATCTTTTATCTACAATATCACTTGCAATAACAAAGAGGCTGCCAAGAACAATTGCAACCAGAACACAAAGAGAAAACTCTGACTCAAGTTCATTGAGAGGTAATACTAATTCATCATCCCGCATTAGATTTATCAGTAACATAACCATAAGTATATTGTTGCTTTATTGTCAACTCTTCCATTTTTTTATTACAAATAATGAAGCCATTTACAAGAATCTTTATGCCATAGGTTTCCAAACATCTAAAATTACATTGAAAATGAATATTCTAATCAACTAACAGTAGCTCCAAACAATTTTATAAAATGAATATAAGGAAGTTACAGGGAAAAAACATAAACTGATTTGAACATTTTAATTTTTTATTGTTCATTATGTGCTCTTCCCCATTTTTTTGGGTTAATTCTGGTTAAATTTTGATGGGGTTGTTCATCGTCTAATCCAAAAGTTCTAATCCAAAAGGTGAGTGCTCAATTCGTTAATTTATATGTATAGCTTATGTATTTGCTGGTGAATAATTAATTCCCTTTCGTTAGGAGACCAAATTAGTTCATTATATTGATTAGAGGTAAGCAATGACTTTATTACCTAATACTAGATAAGATAAGCAACATGGTGCTTCCCACTTTGTATTCTACAATTTATAAATCTAGCTGGTGAAATGAGTGGCCATTTCATTGCTGTAGAGTTATAAAAATGCCTTTGTTCAAACAATAACTCATTCAAGGAAAACTAAGTGCATAACCGAAGTGAGCTACAGTTTTAATTTATAAAAGATTGTGTTGACTCTTACTCTTATATTCCTGGGATAATAGTTTTGCTAGGAGTATTTCACTTTTCGTTATTTCTCTCAAAGTTGGATAGTCATTGCATGCCATTTTAGCTAAAAAAAAATGATGATATACTTTCGTTCATTGTGGTGTCAGGTCATTACAATGGTGAAACTGATCTCTGTTGTGCCTTTGGTTTTCTAACCATCACATGTGGATAGGCAAAATTATTGAAACAAATGTCACTGCCCACTTCAACGACCAACCATGTTGGCCGAGGTAGGTTTTCTAGAGTATGGTCATGCTTTGCTTCTCTTTTTTCCCCTCATTCCTGTGAACTCCTGAGAAACTCTCTTTATGTTGCAAAAAATGGCAAATGGTTAATCATATAAATGATATTGCTTTTTAAAATTCTTAATTTCCCTTTGGTTATTTTTTTGCAATATTTCACATAGCTTCTTACTCTGCTATCATTTGCTACGCATAAAAAATGGTATGTTTACTCGAAATGTTGGTGACGTACTTAGGTCGGCTATTAAGAGACGCTTCTTTACTCGAGATGTTGTGCAAGTCGAAGCGTAAGCGATTCTCTTTCGTCTGCAAACTGCGTTAGACTACAAAGGAGTCCCATATCAAGTCTGTAAGTCCTTGCTACTTTCCAGGGGGTGCTTCATTTGAAGATGTCCAAGCCCTGCTTCTTAATTTCTTGAAGCTAGATGTTTGTCATGTACGGAGGAGTGTAAATAACGCAATGCATAGTCTGGCCAAGCTTACTCTCCAACATGATCGGTATGTTGACTTGCTCAAGGGAATGTCCTCAAACATTGTTAAGTACTATAATTTCTGATGTAAGCCTCTCAATTTGATATTAATGAAGTTTTCATTATCAAAAAAGAAAAAGGGAAATTTTTTTTGCATGTTTATATCTCTTGAATCCTTGCAGATTGTCGTGCACAGTTCACCCTTTGCGTGGAGCCATTGAGGCACTTCTAACTCAATTACTAGGAGCCATCTTCTATGTTATCTCCAAATGAAGAAGATAATGATCTTGAAACAACTTTACCACAGTTCTTCCCAGAACAACTGAAACAATGTTCGACAAAAAATAGAATTATCATCAATTACCATCAGCAAAAAATCTGGACTCTGTGCACAAAATTGAATCATTGTTCATATTGAGTTTGGTGAAAGCTCATAACATAAGTAGCTCAAGCCCGGAAATCACAATAATAGTGTCAACCATTATTTTGAGATTTAAATGAATGCGGTTTAAGAACGATATAATTACTGTACTAAAAAAAACGAGCATGTTTGGAATCTGCGAATTTCAGAAGTCCCGGGGCAACGCCCGGGCCTCTACTCTAGTAATATATATTATCAAAGCCTTTTCTATTTTCCCGGCCACGTGTCAGTTGTAACCGATCTCACACAATCAATAATACACAAGTACATTAAATAAGCAATAAAAAAATTGAACACAGTGATTTTACGTGGTTCGGCCAGAACGTGTCTACATCCTCGGAATAGCTCCTGATTCTTTTCACTGTGAAAAAAAATGAAATAGTCAATACAAGACTCAATATGTGGCTTATATAATAACCCTATTATTCATCTTATACAATTACAAAAGTATCCTCGCATATAAAAAGAACCTCAACTCAACTCAACTCTACCGTACAGGCCCCGCACCCATGCAATCGCAATTGCACTTAGCTCTATCTCCTTGTCTCCCGTTGCAAAGCCTTCAACTTTATCTTTGAACTTTAAAATACAGATTATCATTATAATGAGACACACCATAATTCAACCATCCCAAAGAATGAACATCAATATAACATTTCTCACCTCATTTTATTGACCATGAAAAGATATAATGGATATACATCCACAATCCAATCTCGAATAATATTAAAAAAATGAAAATGAAAAAGGAGGAAAAAGTTGAAGGGTTCGTGGGTTCGTTTGGATCAGAGTATGTTTCATAGAGTATAAACTCTCGTAAAACGTAAAAGGTGAGAGTGCCTGAGAGTATGGGTGAGAGAGTGACACAAACGGAGGCGAAACTTGTATCCCCAATCCATGTCACAAAAATCAATAAACTACACAAACTTCTTGTAACTTTATGGAGTAAAAAAGTCATATATGGCCATGGCGTGTGGACGTATATAGGCCAGTAATTAGATGGTGATAGCATGATATGCATCAAAATCATGGGTCCTCTACTCCGATTCACATGATCAATAGTTAAAAGAGTTGAAACTTAAAATGAGTTCGGACTCGAGACGGAATATTTAAAAAATATCCTTTCAAAAAAATACAAAATAAAATCGATTTTTATTTTATTTTATTTTTTTGAAATGAGAATGATTGGATTAATTTTTTAAAATGAAACTTAAAATGAGTTCGGACTATCATTTATAACGATACTATTTTTAAAAAAATATTAAAACCTTGAAAATTTTGGGCCGCTCTTGTTGTATAATTACCAAAAAGTCATTGATCGGATATTTGGGGAGTCTGGATGAAGTGAATTTTCAATCACTGATCCACACTTTTTTCTATTTAAAAATAAAGGTTTTTTCCATACGTGGCTGCCATTTAGGTGAAAAGGATCCATCATGATTGGACCAACTTGCATATTCAGGTGGGTCCGTCCAATACGTTATCCACGGTTGTCGCTACGTGTACGATTTGTTTATGTGACAAAATTGTCCTGCAGCCAAGCAAGCCCCACGACTCTGACTCTGATTTACCACACACGCGCACGTGCAAGTGCAATTCACGATTGGGGTTAGAGACGTCCTTTTCTGAATCCGATGGTGACCTTTTTGTATTTTTACACTCCCATCGGATTCTTTTTACTTTTTTACCATCTTTTACTTTTCCATTTACCCCTTTCCTCGTGATCGGTGGTGAATCACGGGTGTAGTTTTATTAAGTACACGTGTACGATATACATTGGGCTCACACATTTCTGGGTGTTTTACGGAACTGTGTGATCGGTTGGTGAGGAGTTGACGGCGTTAAAGAGTATGACGGGCAAGTCTACTGCGCCCCGGGGTAGTTATTAACTGGGAAATGGGAATAATAACCTTTTTGCACGAGTAAAATGACAGAAGCAACCCCAGGAATTCATAGTTTTACCAATTAGATCAACGTTCTTATATGTGAAAATATATGGCCAAAAATATTACAAGTGTTACAAATAACAATTGATAATTACTTGAATGATAATATAGTGGTGGATTTTTCTTGAATCAATTGTATAAATTCGGAAGATCATGACTTCAATTTTTATTGGTAATAATATTCTTCTCACCAGTCACTCAGTTTTGACACCACTTTGCAATCATCATGTGAGCAAATTTTATGCACATGGACAAAAGTAATAAAAATTCAACTTAGAGCATCACGGACAGGATTCGTATTAGAGATCGCATATCAATAATCGTTCATTTGCGTACCAAATTTGTCGATTTCATCAAGCCAACGAAGGTCGCAACATAGTTCTGAAATTTACGATCTCCTTTTGAGTTTCTATATCTGCAACTTTGAAAACGCGAGAGATGCGAGTTGCAAATCGTGCGGGTGAAACCGTTGGAGCATATGAGAGAAGGGAAGAAGATGTCTCCGTCCTTGAGGGTGGCTTTTGGCTGCTATACGGCTAGAGTTTGACAGATGCACACGAGAGATGAGAAGAAGGTAGCTTTTTTGTAATTTTCTTTTAAGTTTTGTAAAATTGATTTCAGCCCCTAGACTTTTTTAATTCATCATTTTTTCATAACTTTTTGTGTTTCTTTCAATTAGGCCCATTTTTTCATAACTTTTTGTGTTTCTTTCAATTAGGCCCATTTTTCCATGTTTTCATTCCCATACTTATTATTTTCTACAAAATTAATGGGCCTTGGGTTAAAATATTGGGCCCACGGATTAAAATATGTGAACAAATTATATGGAAACTCAATTAACACTTTGTGGTTGGAGTGAACTTTTGTCAAAATATGCAAATGGGTATGTAAAATATTTTTTGGATTTGTATATCACAATTTTGATACTCCTCCTTGTTTGAGTTGCCCTTACAACCTCCAAATATGACAGACTTTCTTAATATTGGTTGTTAAATTAATTAGAAGCTTTGATTCCTAATTAATGACAATATATTAATTTAACTATATTTTTAATGGCCAAGGCAAGAACCGAGAAAACCAACCAATTAATTTACCAGGTAACAACAATCCATGGGCCACAGGTCTAGTTGGTGTTGTTTTATGCAATAACTCGGGATAATATTCAACAAGGACTACAACACGTGCCCAATCAAACATTTAATTTCAAATAGTGATTGGTGGGCGATGCAGTAGGACCTTAGCTGGATTAACATATTATTCCAAACGCCTCTTTGTTGAATCATTTTTGTGGCAATTATATGACGGTCGGCCAGCTTCTTAAAGCCACTTTCCATGATAAATTTGAGAGATTATTTATTAAGCTAAGAGGTTTGTTTGGCATACTTGTTCTGAATGTAATTTCTGGTTTTTTGTTTTTGGAAAAATAAATAAAAAAAATCCCGTAAATACATTTGGTTAAAATTCACCAAAAAAAAAAACAATAAATCACTTGAAAACAGAGAGAAAAAAGAGAGACATTTTTCCTAAAAATTAAAAAATGGAAAACAGATAAACTCATTAAACATATCAAACGGACTCTATATATTTTTGAAAAAAGTGTTAATTTTTCCAATAAACTTCGAACTCGACCTTTGTTTGGAAGCATCTCCAGTGCATGATTTATTAATTAGTTTGATTCCTCCAAAGTGCTAATTGTAAGCCATTCATTTGATTTTAAAAAGTATGTGTGTATTCGCGAAAAGGGCAGAAGAATCTTTGCCTAGGATAACATGATCGTGGATGAGAAGCCACGCTGTTCAATATTCGCTTGTTCTATTAGTAATAGAAAAATATGGAGTGTTTGGTAATAGGATTCCTTTCAATCTTATTATAAAAAATCAACAAACCATGATGGACCTTCCCAAGCATTCAAACCATTGCATGATCGCCCTCTTGAGACAAAATTAAGGTAATGATTACGTGTAAAAACAAACTCACCAACAAATGAAAATTTGCTCATGATAATTTGATTCCCACGTCCATTCTTTCTTGGGAAAATATGAATCACATTGAGGTTTGGGAGATACTGAGATTGCAATGCGGCGATAATAATAAATAAAAAAAGAGAGAATTTTTATAAAAGAGAGTAAGAGACGCCGATAAAAAACTTAAAAAAACATAAAACAAATGCGCGTAATAGTTTTCTGTTGATATTATTACAAACTCGTATAACAGATGTCAAACTTTTAGAATAAAAATTCAGATGGTAAGAATAATGAACGTTGGGGAAAAAGCTTTTTCAAGTTATGATTTTCATGTTTGAAAACATCGGCTCGACCCATTACTAAATGGCTCGCTTAAAAATAGAGTCTAGACTTAACCCTATTTAACAGGTGTCAAGTGGAGTAATTCAGTGATGTTTAGTGGACGTGGGTGCAATCTAAAATAGACACTACAATACAAGGCCTAACCGAATATCCATCAATTCAATCCAATCTTAGTCTTGTTAATCACCATTATTTTCTGTTATGTTAAGATTAGGGTTGGTGAATGAGTCTCTTCGAGCCAAAGTTACCTGGGGAAGTTGCAATTACACATTTTTATCTACAAATATTAATGCCATTTATCGTTTGAGCTAGGGAAAGTTACAAAAATTAATATATATAGAGAGAGAGAATAAGGCCACGAAATCATTTATCATTATTAGTAATTGAAAACAATTGAAGGGGCAATTTGGTAATACTGATTGGCTCGAAGTCCAAAACGACACTCGACAAACAAGTGTGGTGCACAGTATATGTATCAATTATATGAATTTTGACCCAATTTATTTTCCACTACGAAAGAAAGCAAAGCACATTCTGGTCCCACTTCCCATCTTTCTAGTTTTCTTTTAGTACACTTTTACCCCTCGTGCCAAAATATAAATAAATAAAAAGGTAGGGAAAATATAATTAACAAAGTGAGAAAAAAACTCAAAAAGAGGTTGGCGTCCTTAATGGGAAGGAAAAGTGGTGGAAAAATGACAACAGAGGAGGTGGACAGTTTTTAATGCAAAAGTAGAGAGAGGAAGGAAGGAAGGAAATGACAAGAAGCTGAATTTTTTAGAGAGATAAATAGTGGGTTTTCAGTTAGAGAGAGAGAGAGAGAGAGAGAGAGAGAGAGAGAGAGAGAGGTGGAGGGGCAATTTCTTTGGGTTTTTTTAGAGATTATCTGAAGCAGTCCGACTCCAAAGTGGAAGGGGTTTGAGGTGGGTGCGTCGTATAAGCAGTGAAGAGAAAGCTTAAGTCTTTTTGAGGTCTCTATCTCTGTTTTAGCCTGTGCTTGAGGTAATGGTGGATGTGTTGACGCTACAACTTACACTAGGTGCTTAGGATAAGCTGAGCTGCGATAAAAGGCTCGATTTGGTTTCTAGGTTCAGACGTCAGAGAGAGATGGGTAGTGGTGAGCATTTTAGAAGTGTGAGAGTAGTGTCTCTGGTTCTTTGTCTGTTGAGTCTGGTCTCGCTAACTTGCGCGGCTAGGTTGAGTGTCTCAAGGCAGAAGCTTGAGGTGCAGAACCACTTAAATCGCCTGAACAAGCCTCCGCTTAAAAGCATTGAGGTTCCATTTTTTTCTTGACTCTCTCTGACTTTCATTTTCTCGAGAAAGTGAAGGGAAAGTGAAAGAAATGCTTTAATCTTTTATTTAATTTCTTTTAATGGCAATATGCACTGGTTTTTCTTAAGAAATCCCAGTTTTGGTTGTCTTAAGAAAGTTTTCTTTTTTGAAATTATTTTCGTATTGTTTTATTTTCCTGTGATTTTTGGCCGTAGATGCCCTGTTGCTATATCAGTAGAGAAAGTTATCTCTTGTTTAAGGCTCATTTTCTCAATCTCCGCCGATATTTCGATTTTTTGAAATTTCTCTTTGCTCTCAAATATTTTCCGAAAATTTTCCTTAAAAGGCTGAGTAATGATGAGTGCCATGATATAAAAAGGTCGATATAATGATCAAATGCTTAATTCTCTCCGTGCAATTTTAAGTGAACATATTTACAAATCTCTTGATTCATTCTTCTTTTGGTATTTTATTCAGCATCTTTTGCGAAATCCATCATTGTAATCTGTTGAGTTCTGCTTTAGAGATTCACCGGGGCGTGTGTGTAGATGCCGTGATTATACTCATTGTGATTTCTGATGAATGTGCAGAGCCCAGATGGAGATATAATAGACTGTGTCCATATATCTCACCAGCCAGCTTTTGATCACCCTTTCCTCAAAGACCACAAAATTCAGGTCCATTTTTCTGTCTTTTGCATGCCTCAGCTATTATGCTTTTTACTGTGTTGTTTCTGCTTCTCTGGTCTTTCAGTATTTCCTGATTTGGATTTCTGGGTATTGTTTGGTTTCATTAGATGAGGCCTAGTTATCACCCTGAAGGACTCTTTGATGAGAACAAGGTCTCTGAAAAAACCGAAGAGAGAACAAACCCAATCACTCAGTTGTGGCACCAAAATGGAAAATGCCCTGAAGACACCATACCAGTGAGGAGAACAAAGAAAGATGACATTCTAAGAGCCAGCTCAGTTAAAAGATACGGAAAGAAAGGGCACAGAGCCATCCCTCAGCCTAGATCTCCTGATCCTGATCTTACCACTCAAAGTGGTCATCAGGTGCTTATTTCATTGCCATTAGTGGCCTTTCGAGTTCCTTAGCTTTGTTGTTATGACTGATTTTTTTCTTTTTGTTTGGCATATTTTTTAGCATGCGATAGCATACGTTGAAGGAGACAAATATTATGGAGCAAAGGCAACCATAAATGTTTGGGAACCCAAAATACAACAGCCTAATGAGTTCAGCTTGTCTCAACTATGGATTCTGGGAGGTTCTTTTGGTGAAGATCTTAACAGCATTGAAGCTGGTTGGCAGGTAACTGAGCTTTTCATTTGAACAGATAATACCAGCCATTGTTTATGGACAATTTGGATTTTAATACTTGGATTTTGCATGTGTAACAGGTCAGTCCAGATCTATACGGTGATAACAACACCAGGCTCTTCACTTACTGGACTGTAAGCTTTCACAATCTTTATCAAAAACTCACTTTGGTAATTTTTGTGTGTTGATTTTTTTTTTCACTTACTCAGTTTGTTCAAATAACAGAGTGATGCATATCAAGCTACAGGCTGCTACAACCTCCTATGCTCAGGCTTTATTCAAATCAACAGTCAGATTGCAATGGGTGCAAGCATCTCACCAGTCTCTGGCTTTCGCAGTTCCCAATATGATATCAGTATTCTTATTTGGAAGGTAAAAATACTGAAATCCAAGGCCCCTGCATCATAGAGATTTTTTAAAAAGAAAGGTTAAGATAGATTTGTAGTCTACTGCCTGCTAAGAATGCATGTGAACATCAGTGTAATTTGTCTTTTTTCAATGCATGTCCGTATGTGTCAGTAGCCAAAACAGTACCTGATTATATAATTGAGGGGGATGGGGTCAGACAAATAATTTAGCTTGTGATGCTGAGAATCTTTGGTATTTTTATTTGATTTCTGACGTGAAAACAGCCCAATTATGAAATAGGTAGGATACCTCATTAGTTATGTTTCACCAATATTAGGTGTTTTTAACTTTGTGATTTTGTTGGCTTATTGGGAACACTAGGATCCGAAAGAAGGGCATTGGTGGATGCAGTTCGGTAGCGGCTACGTATTGGGTTATTGGCCTGCTTTCCTCTTCTCATACTTAGCAGACAGCGCTTCCATGATTGAGTGGGGAGGAGAGGTGGTGAATTCAGAGCCGGATGGTACACATACCTCGACTCAAATGGGTAGCGGCCATTTCCCTGAAGAAGGGTTTAGTAAATCAAGCTATTTCAGGAACATTCAGGTTGTTGATTCTTCTAACAACCTCAAGGCCCCCAAAGGGATTGGCACCTTCACCGAGCAATCAAACTGCTACGATGTCCAAACCGGCAACAATGGGGATTGGGGCCATTACTTTTATTATGGGGGCCCTGGTAGAAACCCCAATTGCCCATGATGGAAGAATCCTACTTCCTCTCAGTCTCCTTGTGCATCTCATTCAATATAAATGTAATCCTTCTCTCCCTCTGCCCCCCTCTCTCTTCTTATACCCTTTTTAGCTATAGGTTGGGTTAGTGACTTGTATAACCTTGCTGTAGTGGGAAATTTTGAGTCTAGTGTTTTAAACTGAATGATTCTCCCTGTAAGTCTGTGGCCAAGTTTCTTCAAAGCTAATGGAAACAAGGCTTTTCTTTCTCTTTTCTTGTGTTCTATTTGTATGTCTTACCCCCCCTCTCTTGGGAGTGGTTTGTTATAGAATGATTGTGAGTTTTACACTTCTACTGGCAGAAATTTGCAGGTCTTGGGTCAACTCTTTCCTGGTTGACTAATATGAATAAATCTAGAGAATATGTAGAGTTTGAAAAAGTTGTGTGTGGGATGAATCTAGTGGCATGTAAGTGGATGACAGTTTTTTTTCTTTCCAATAAAGAGCCAAGTATTTCCATGTACAAATACAATGTAAAACTGTCACATTCCTACCCACTTAGGGCATTTATTAACTAATTGTCGTCCTTTTACTCACTATATGAATTCTAGTTAGGTACCCATCAATTCTCCATTGGTGACAAAACTTTGTTTATTTGGTCAGAATAATTAAATTTAAGTATGGACACAAAGTTATATTATCGAATTAGAGTACAAACAAAAAAGTTTTATCCGGTTTAAAATTGAGTTGAGTCAAAATATAAAAATCTTGTTTGATTTTAATCAATTCGAATATAATAAATTAAATATGTCCTAAAATTTAAACCAATACAGATTGAAGCATTAAATTATTTCATAAATACTCATGTAGTATGTTAAATTAACCCGATACTAATTTTTTGTCACCCTTAATTTGGGGATATATCCATGTGCATTCCTTGATAAATTCCAAATGGGTAAAGTGAATAATTTTGATGGTAAGTGACTTTCTTCCAACTACCTTGAAATAAAATGGGTTACAACCTGGCTTGATAAAAGATTTGTGACATCCCATCTTCCCATGTGAGAGAGTCAACATCTCAATAATGCCTACCCTTTTGTTACCAGTCTACAAACTTCTCAATAAGGCCCATTTTGTAAGTATATTTGAGTCGGGGACAGACATAGATTTTTTTTTTATCATGAAAACCTCATATATTTAGAAGAGGCTATGTTACAAGATGATGAATTTTCAGGGCGATATTCCTTCATAACAAACAAGTCTGCTACCGTCTTAGAGCTAATTGCGTTAGTCCATGTGCCATAGAGTTGGCACTACGGTGAACATGGTGCACTTGAGATAAAAGAAAACATTGGAGCATAAATTGAATAATAATAACACAAAAAAGAACCTTAAAAAAACGTGATTTAGGGAGTAATTACGGCTAATTATAACCTCACTTTTTTCGAATAATGTATAAGAATGTGTTGCTGTTAATGTGATTGTATTTAAAGATGTGTTTTCCTGACGTGACCGTATTGAGAGACGTGTTTTGATGACGTGGATGACTATATGTCTTTATTTTTTATAAAAAATGTAGAACCCAATATGTTATTAATTTTTATGTAGTTTTGTTGTAGAACAAATGTATAAATGAAAGAATAGATGTTTTGTTAATAAAGAAATGAGAAAATATAAGAATTTTTATTTTACTGGCGTGACTGTATTAGAAAAAGTATTTGAATGTATGTCACTTAAAATTTTGTGTAATAAAAATAAAATTCAATGTATGATTTGAATGGTTCAAGCCTCGTCATCGGGCCGGGTTGGCCCGAAAATATTAGGTCCAAGCGCAAGAACCCTCTTCGAGTCGGGCCTAAGACAATTTGGTAAGCTCAAGTCCGGCCAGAGCCTAAGTAATTCGGGCCAATAAGTCGGGCCTCGGGCCTGATCCAATGGACTCGGACCTAAATATTAAATTAATATATATACACACACATGCATAAACACATATATACACATA
The DNA here is from genome assembly GCA_963580455.1 of Euonymus europaeus. Lineage (NCBI taxonomy): Eukaryota > Viridiplantae > Streptophyta > Magnoliopsida > Celastrales > Celastraceae > Euonymus > Euonymus europaeus. The sequence continues at coordinate 27,980,260 of OY756961.1, forward strand.
AATATATCTATATACATACGTATGTTATAATTTTTGGGTTTGGGTTCGAACTGGACTAGGCCCCAGAAATGAAGCCCAGCCCCCCCGGGGCCAAGGTCCCTTTGGGCCCGGTACACGGGTTAGCCACTTTTTTTTTTTCTTTCTTTCACACAATTCACAAACACTTCGCGGTTAGGGTACTTAATCTTTACTCCTCTTCACAGAATTCTTTGAGAAGATAATCCCTAAATTAGTCTAACATCAAACAGAGCCGCCCCTGGAACTGGCTAGCCGTTTTTCACTTGAAATTTCAGGAACCTAACTTAACTATCCCATATTTTTCTTTCTTATGATGAGCTGCTGAATCACTTGTTCCAAACCCTAAAATTCCATTCACAGAATGACTCCTTTGATGCAACTTCTGCATACCCATTTGTACTAAATTCATCAATCATGCCCTTGCCATTTAAACCTAGTTCATTTATATAGGTAAAACCCCTGTCGTTGTTTTCTGCATTGCAATCATCTGCTTTGGTTTTCGGTTTTTCATTAAATTTTACAATAATTTGATGATTTTGTGAGTGAAAAATCTGATATGCATATGCACGGTGTAGAATTGGTATGGGTTTTGATGCATGCGGTGTTTAGGTGAGACATGGAAGGGGACGAGCGCGGGATTGTATTGGCATGTGCAATTCCAGTTGTCATTTTCGCGTTTTCCAGTTCTGCTTCGTTTTCCATACTGTGGGTGGTGAATTGGCGGCTGTACAGGTAGTCTTCTTCCACACTTTTCGGTTTAACTCTTGTTTTTTGTTGCTATATTTTCACGTTGATGATAGTGGGAGAGTTAGTTGTTAAGGTTTTATGATAACGGACCATGATTTCATTTTAAGATTGAAGGCGGGATATTTTATTATAGATCTTAAATTTATTAATGTGTTGGCTTCAGTATTTATGTGGTTTCTCATAGACTATCATTTGTTTTATTATAGTATAATGCGCAGTTAATGAGGCACCGAGGTTGTATTTGATTGGAATCAGTAATTGTTAAGTGGCCAAATATAGAGAAGAATATGAACATGTTTGCAGATCATTTAGTGGTTAAGCTTTCCTTTTATTGCTGGAAGACCAGCGCATCTTTCTATAATGGAAGTTAATTGGATGAGGCTAATTTCATCTTGGAAATATTTTTCCAATAGAGCAAAATTCTTCTTGAAATTGGAAATGCTTTCTGAAACATTGTATTGGCATCAAGAATGTAGTGTGACCTAGATGTGGACTTTTTTAAGTATTAGGCACCCTGCTCATCGTTTTTGAGATTTTAGGAGACATAATTTAGAGTAGCCATGTACTTTATCTTATTTTTATATATTTTTTTCATTCGGTTGTGTAGTTTCGAGTGACAGTTTACTCTGTCTCTATCCTAATAACTTTTGAACAAATAATTGCATTTATTTAGGAGTCATGTGTAATGAATGTTTTCCTGTGGGGAAGGTGTTTAACTGAAGATGAGATAGCTGCTCTTCACACTGCTGTAGGCTCCACAGATTTCAATTTTACAAATTTTCCAGAAGATAATTGGCAATTGGCAGATTCATCTTCCAGAGTATGTCCACGTTTTCAAATTTATTTATTTATTTTTTTGTAGTGATCGATATCGACACCGCAGAAAGTGAAAGATTATATATAATTGATCTAATTCCCTGTCTGGTTGTTTTTATGTTTTCGTGTAGGTCGATGAGTGGGATAGTGATCCCTCAGATGTAGATTTATATGATAGGGATGATGTAGACTGGGACGGTCAGTATTCTGGTGGAAGGAAATGAAGGTCGGAACGTAATGGGGTGGTGGTTGATGTGGATTCTTTTACTAGGAAGTTCAGAAAGCCTAGAATGGAAACAGAGGATGAAATCATTCAACGCATGCTTTCTGTGGAAATGGCTGTCAAAGAAGCCCTCTCTGCTAGAGGGGAAATACACTTTACAGACCATGAATTTCCACCAGATGATCAATCACTGTTTGTAGATTGGGAGAATCCTCCTTCAAAGTTGCTGGTATGATGGGTTTGATTTCCAGGAGTTGTGTATGTTTTCTTGGTTGTCTTAGACTTTTCTTTACTTTCTGACCTAGGTCATTTCTGAGTGGTTGAGGCCTGCAGAAATTTTGAAAGACAGTCGCCTCGATTCTCAGCCATGTTTATTTTCCGGTGCTGCAAACCCCTCTGATGTTTGTCAGGTTTAATCTCTACCAAAATAAATGCAAGTCCGTTCATTATGTGTCCTTGATTTTGTTGCAGTTTTTCGTCAACTTCATTTAATAGCTTCTTTAATTAGTGGTTTAATGACTCAGATGCTAAATGAGTCGTTTCATTATCAATTGAATAGGGATGATTAGGTGATTGTTGGTTTTTGAGTGCCATTTCTGTTCTGATGGAGGTTTCACGAATATCAGAAGTTATTATTACTCCGGAATATAATGAAGAAGGGATCTACACTGTCCGCTTCTGTATACAGGTATGTCCCCAGGTGCTTGGCCGCTGAGGTGTTTGATCTGATTTAGACACTTCAATTTTTTATGTTGGTAACTTTGTGTCACAAAACAGGTGATAATAACTAAATGGCCAGCTAATTTGGTAGATTGTTCCGGTGCAGTATTTTACTCAAGGCCCTTAATATGTGCTAGTTTACTGTAGTGAAAAGTGTTATTGTATTTGTACCTGCTATGCTTAATCTTAACTTTATAGCTGGCAATATTGATTAATTGTCCTCTAGGAAATGCCATGAAGCTACAAAGCAGAGTACTTTTGGATTTGGAATGTCAGTGTCCGGCATGAGGGATGAAAAGTATCTCTCTTGGTTATGAAATATGTCTAGTTTAGTCTAATGGAGGATTTTGTTGCTCCTTGTCTTGGGTACAAAACCGACACCTATTTGCATCAAAATTGTGGGCCATGTCAAAGCTGCTAGAATTTTAATGTAGACACTGTGATGCAACTCGGCCAATCCTATGATATTAGCTTTGTTCAAAGCCCCTCCAATTCATTCTTCCCGAGCACCAACCTTTAAGGGGTGTTATGGTTTACGTATCCAGATCATGTCAAATGTGTTGTTTTGGATTAATGCAGCTTGAATTCTCATTTAGGGATGTGGCCACACAGTTTCTACGTCATTTCTGTTGGTTGGTATTGTGATCGCCATGTTATAACCTTTTTTCCCTGGATCACTTACTAGGGTGAGTCATGAGTGGGTCCCTGTCGTGGTTGATGATTGGATTCCATGTGAAGCCCCCGGTAAACCAGCATTTGCTACGAGCAAGAGGGTAATGAACTCTGGGTATCTCTACTGGAAAAGGCATATGCCAAATTGCATGGCTCTTATGAGGCATTAGAAGGCAGGCTTGTTCAGGATGCCTTGTAGACCTTACTGGAGGTGCTGGTGAGGAGATTGACATGAGAAGTGCCCATAAGAGCCATGCAGTTTCTACGTCATTTCTGTTGGTTGGTATTGTGATCGCCATGTTATAACCTTTTTTCCCTGGATCACTTACTAGGGTGAGTCATGAGTGGGTCCCTGTCGTGGTTGATGATTGGATTCCATGTGAAGCCCCCGGTAAACCAGCATTTGCTACGAGCAAGAGGGTAATGAACTCTGGGTATCTCTACTGGAAAAGGCATATGCCAAATTGCATGGCTCTTATGAGGCATTAGAAGGCAGGCTTGTTCAGGATGCCTTGTAGACCTTACTGGAGGTGCTGGTGAGGAGATTGACATGAGAAGTGCCCAGGCCCAGATTGATCTTGCCAGTGGTAGATTGTGGTCACAATTGTTGCGCTTTAAACATGAGGGCTTTCTACTTGGTGCTGGGAGTCCATCGGGTTCTGATGTGCACATTTCTTCCAGTGGAATTGTGCAAGGGCATGCTTATTCTTTGTTGCAGGTATTTTTTGAGGACACTTCTCATCTTACTGTATCTTGTACCAGCTTTTACTTCATTTTTTTCTTATCATGGGATGGACTGCTATAATTAGTAATTCTACAATCATTCAGATAAGGGAGGTGGATGGACATAAACTTGTTAAAATCTGAAATCCATGGGCTAATGAAGTTGAGTGGAATGGTCCGTGGTCTGACTCGTCACCTGACTGGACTGATAGGATGAAGCACAAGCTGAAGCATGTCCCTTGGGTACTTACTCTGCTCCTGGATTATGAATAGGTGTCCACCTTTGTTGTTCATTTTTCAGCCTTCCATGGATTAATGAAGTTGACTGGAAGTGTTATTTATGCTCATGTAATCATATGAGTATTCTAATCCAGTCACCACTTGATGAAATCTCATTGCTAAGTTCTTCCTCGTGTTCCATTCAACAGTCAAAAGATGGTATATTCTGGATGTCTTGGCAAGACTTCCAGATTCACTTTCGATCAATATATGTTTGCCGTGTTTATCCTCCCGAGATGAGGAATTCTGTCCTTGGTCAATGGCAAGGTTATAGTGCTGGGGCAGTGGAGGGTGCCAAGATTATGATTCATGGCATCAAAATCCACAGTTTCGGCTGAGGGCCACAGGTTCAGATGCATCACTTCCAGTTCTTGTTTTCATTACCCTAACTCAGGTATACTAATTGACCATGATATGTTTTTTTTCCTCCTCGGAACTCTTTTGTACGTGGGAGTCGATGAACCTACATGACACTTAACGCCATATACTTTCAGGGTGTGAGCTTCTAAAGAACGACGGCTGGGTTCAGAATTTATAAATCTAGTCATGATACAATGATGTTCTATATTGGGATGAGAATACTCAAAACTCATGGTCGTCAAGCTAGTTACAACATTTACATGCATGAATCTGTTGGTGGGACAGATTATGTCAATTCTTGAGAAATATCGTGCGAAATGGTTTTGGATCCTGATCCTAAGGGTTACACAATAGTGCCTACAACTATACACCCTGGAGAAGAAGCACCATTTGTTCTTTCAGTTTTCTCAAAGACGTCAATCACCCTAGAACCTCTATAATATGCTGCAATGTTGCCTTTGTTTTTTTATCCCTCCAGCTGAGAGCAGGTTCTGCAACATTTTGCTGCACTTGGGTTGTGTTTTTTTGAACCATGGGCTAGTTGTGCAGGATTGGTAGGTAAGAATCTGCCTTCAATCTCTTTTATGTCTACATTATAGTCCATATTCTTTCATTTCTGTCATCGTGATAATTTTCCCTCATCTTTTACCGTTTGGTTCTATTGCATTATGCTAACGAAATATAATGATCACCCATGATCTGTCATTTATGACTTGTTTTGTTTTAATTTTTCTCAGTACTCTCAGGCTCTCAGCTGCTAGTCCTTGTGCATTTTCACTGTTACTCAAGGAACTTGTTTGTCCTGAATTCAGGACAGATGTGAAGTGGTTCTTAGCTGACCTGATGCATATTAGCAACAATTCACTGTACGGCACAGTTTTGATCTGATCGCTGCTACTTCATAGCGTGCAAGGTATATATTCCCCTATGAGCATCGAGTGCCATGATCCAGACAAGAATACTGATCCAGCTAGAATTGGGGTGTGAATGAAATGTGGAGGCTACCTCGGGGAGCATCGGTGAGGGTTCACGGGGTGTGCTGAATTGTACATGTGTAGGTATTTACAAGGAATATAGATTTGGTCATGTAAATCAAGAGTAAAAGAAAAGAAATAGGGGAAAACAATCACTAACACCCAATACAGGGAGCTTTGTGGCTGGAAAAGAGTTTAGTTGTGGCTACTACAGTTTTGAAGTGATTAGTAGGCTGAACAACCCATTTATTGTCTGCAATATAATTTAGCATTAAAGTCGATTTTCCTTATGGTGGTTGAATTTAAAACTTATCTGTTTTATGCAACCTGCTAAACTATTGATGAAAATTGTTATGATTTTACTTATTAACAGAAGATTCACTCCTCAAAAGGAAGCCATAAATAATGGCAAGGGAGTGTCTCTATTGGCAATAACCTCCAAAAGAAATCAGTTACGTCATAATATGCATCCAAGTAATGTTTCTGTAGCAATTATAATTTTTATTGGAACTATAAGTTGACTGCTTAACCATAATAAAGTTCACCTTTTCTTTTTTTAGGCAACTTTAAGTGACGGAGAATGACAACATACAAATCTGTCTTTTTTGGACAACCAACTATATAAACCGATTTAGTTCTAAGCATGCATATATGGCATGATCGAGTGCATACCATTTTTTTCTTCTTTTGTTAGAGTGATAGAAATAGAATCTGTTGCTGGATTAACTAAAACCGCATCTAAAACCTGAAGCCAATTAAATGGAGCCTCTGAAGTGGCAGAGAACCCGTGAATTGAAGTAAAAGCAAAAGGCACAACCCAGTAATAATAATAATAATAACACCCAAGACTAGAAGAAAGAATCATGCACCAAAATGAACAATATTGCCAAAACAAAACAAAAGAGAAGCAAGAAATTTATATCCCCAATTATCAATTAGGCAAAAGAAGAAAGACCCTCTTAATATTCCCTTTTTTTTTTCTTCTCAAAGATAGTATCCATCTTTGTCTCTCTAGGGTACAAAATTTTGTAAGTTCCTTCTACTCTCTCTCTCTCATTCAGAGTCGCTCTCCATACTCCCCATGGCCTTCAATCCTCTTGGTCTCTGCAATGCATAGCAATAATATTTGTTATAAATTGATCCCATCTTTCTTTATTTGGGCAAAGAAATTCAAAATAATATATCTTCTTTCTCAAGATCATTTATCATGTTATTGGATAATTCAAATTTTAAATTACATCCATAATTTCCTGAACTTTCTCGGCCAACAAAATTAGCATTTTACTTAAAAAAGGGAATTGTTAAGATATGATACTAGGAATGGTGATTGAAAAATGAAATTAAGAGAGAATGAACTCAAACAGTAACGTTACCTTCTTTGAAGTCTTTTTCTCCCTTACTTCATACCTTTCTTGGCACAAATCTGTTAACCATGCCCCTGGACTCACCGACTGGACACCCGAAATAGAAAGAGAAGAATGGTTTAACACAAACTAAATATCATAAAAACGCTAAATACTGTCTCAACTTTATGTATTCAAGATGATGGACTTACAAGTAGACTTCTTTGGACCAACTTGGCTCTTTTTTTGGGTCTCTGAGGAGGTTTACATCCTTTCATTGCCATGAAATCCTCTTCCTTCTCTTTGTTTGACAATGTGATGAACAACTTTGGCCAAACTGGCCCTTTATCCTCCTTTACAATATCTAACAAAGCCTTTCCATTATCATCCAACCCCAATGATCCCCTAGTTGTATAATACCGATCCTCCTTTTCCGGTGAAGTTACCAATTTCCGGTTATTCATCAGCATGTTGGTCCTGGGGGAAAAAAAGAAGCAAAATTCAGATATATTGGAACTAACTCAGGGATTATGCTTTGATCTAGAGAAATAATACTATTATTATTGGGAAACTTGGGGCTTGATATCTTCTTGATGTCTCTCCAAGCCTGATTTTACATGATTACATATTATTCCTTCCCTTTCATTTGCATATTCCTTCAGCAACCAAAAAAGGAATAATTGACACAACTAATTTCTTTCCATTTCCTCAAATGAAAAGGAGGAAAAAGAAGAAGAAGAAACATCTGGCTCATAGAATCAAATGCAAAGCAAAATAAGATATTAAGTTCACAGCCTAAATTCCAAACTTTCTAATGACAATCACTTCATACACTTTCAATGAAATGCAAACAAATTGCTTCATGGGTTTGCTTGTGTTCTTACTTGTTGAGACGATGAGGCTGCGGGGAACCAGATTCCTTCTCAGCAGTGCTAACCCTAGAAGTGATTTTCTTCTTAGCCAGACTGTCAGTTGATTTAGATTTGTTAGGCAGGTCAAGATTTTTCTTAACTTTAGGAAGCCTATGCTTTTTTTTGCTTCCCCATTGTAACACAAAATCTGTTTCTGTTCCTCTACTCCCCTTCTGACTCTTCGCTTCCTTCTCCATCACTAGTATGCTTCAAAAAAAGCAAACCTCTTATAAATCATCAGAAAGTGAAAGAAAATTGAATTACAAACTACCAAATTGAATGTTTTCAGGGAAGAATTAAAAAAATAAACAAAATCATGAAACAAATTGTAAAGAAAAATTACTCGCAAATGAAGGAAATTATAATGAAAATTGCCAGACACAGAATGTTTCACTCACCTCGAGATCTGGAAAAACCAAACAGAATCTGCACAAATTCTCTCTACTCACCCTGCATTCCAGAAAATAAAAGATTACCCATTAGTGAAATACACAAAACCATAACATTAAGACGCCAATTATATTGCAAGTTCTCATTTCGGGTTTCCATGACTTGTAAGGAGACAAACAGAATGTGCAGAGAAGGACACGATAAATTACAAGGAGGAAGCTTCATTGAATCACAAAAGCAGCCAAAAAGCTTGGAAAGGCTGGATATTTCTATTCCGTGAGAAATAAAATTATCCTGAGAAATTTAAGGAATTGGAGATCACTGATGGGTCAGTTTATGTTTGCTTTCTCTGTAGTGGCTAAAACATCAAGAATCGGCCGCTTCTCTGTTATCTTCACCAAGAGTCTCTCTCTCTTTCTCTCTCAAAGTTTCCTCTAGAACTACAGTTTTCTTTACACACCCAATTTGGTTTGCTCCCATTCATTTATTTATCTAAATATATTTTAATAATCCGTCTAATAATTCTTACCCTAGGATGTAAAATGGATGGTCAGATGAGGTTCCCTCCCAAAGGTAACCTGGTTGGTTTTGGGTCTTGAACTCACATGACTATGCTTTGACGCACGTGAGGTTGGCCACCTCGGCATCTTAAAGAAAATCCAAGTAGGATTATGTCCTGTGCAGAGGCAGTGATGCTTAACCAATGGAGTTAAATGGGGAAATTTGAAACTTTTTGTTCTGGAAGTCATCACGTCGATGTGAACTGTTGTTGACTTAATAATCCTGCAGTGATTGGGCTTTAAATTGGGCCGGGTCAGGTGAGAATATTGACAAGCCATACCAACCAAGTTGAGTTCAACCCAATTTTTGGCCCATCATATGTTGGGCTTAAGACTGAAAATTTACCAGTAATGGGCTTGTTGGACTCGTTTAGTCTTGTATACTTGAGCCCATATAACTTTTTTTAAGACAATAAATTTATTAATCTTAAAAAGAAGGTAATATGGGTCAACAACATATCCACATAAAAGTAAGACTAAATCTAACCTAGTTATACTTATATAAAAAAAAATCTAACCTAGTTATAGCAATAAATAAATGACTGAGAAAACAGTTCGGATTGAGCGCAGCCGGTTGACATAACAGAGATACTCACCCTAAATGACTATAACAACCTTATCAAATTCAACTGAACAACTAAAAAAAATAGGTATAGTTGTAGAACCGTCGACATATACTTGAATTGTCTATTGAAATTAGGGATTGTGGACATGTGGCCACGGTAAGGAGACAAGCATGACCCATTCCAAGTGTAACACTAACACCCAGCTCAAGTGCGGGGGGAGCCACGACCTTGAATAAGTGAAGATATTCAGTGCTGTAAACCTCACACTGTTTAGGATAAAGAATTAACGTACATAATATAATATGAATAAGTCAAACTTTCTAACAAAATATATGTATTTTCTAGACAAAAGAGCTAATAAGAATAAATATGTGCGGATTCGTATGAGCTAACTCAAAGAAAATAATATCTATTAAGCCAAAGAAGGGCGGACTCTTACACCAAGAGTTCTCCATGAGCCACACCAAGTCAAAATCTTAAAGAGATTTAAGACTGCTCCACATTACTTGCCTTGTTAAATTCAAGATTTTATGTCATTTTCTGAATTCCTTTTCAAAAACTAACCAATCGTTGGACACAACAATTCAAATCCATAATTGAATTGACTATATCTTCATCTAATCAAGGTTCTAAAGAAAAGCAAGCTCTCAGAAATGTGTCCTAGATTATGTGGTCGAAGAGTAGTATAAAGTTTGGCACAAATTAGGTACCCTAACCTGTACACTAATTTTAAAATAGCTAGCATTTCTTTTTCATCTCGATTTCAAACGGTTTGAAACTTATATGTGAATTCAAATTTCGGATTTTTGACCAAAATTTTCTTTATTTTAGATTCACACATCAAACCTGTTATAATATAATATATTTTTAAAGGAAGCTTATATTTTAATCAACAAGACAATCAGAATAACAGAAAGAATACACAAAAGGAACCCACGTGAATCCCGAGACAAGCACATTCCAGAATGATCCCGAGCTTCTGCGCCCACAATTCACCATTCCCTCCACGAACACAAGAAGATATTTTCTTGGTTTCATATTAATTAAAAAGTAGATACATATAGCCGTTGAAAGAAGAAATTTTCTTCCTTGCGTGTATTATATATCCAGTAGGTAAAGTGATTTGGTGCTTGGTCACTTTCACAACATAATAGTAACGCAATCATAATTAATAATTAATGTGAATAAAGCAAATGCATATATAATTCTATTCCCAATAAGTATCTTCTTTGGAATCTTCCTACACCAGCTACAAACTATTAATTCAAAAATCAAAAATTTCCAAAATTGATTTCCACCCAATGTAGATTTTTCAAACAAACATGATAAATATATAACAGTTTCAAATTTCAATTATCTCAATTGCTGATTGTTGAATTGTATGTACAAGATATAAGTGAACGCATCAAACATTACATGATGTGATTAAATAATGTGTGCACGATCGAGAGCTAAGATAATTAAGATACCAACCTCTAAGATTCATCACTCATGTTTTTCCAAACATCATTTGTACGACTCGTTCTAGAATAATAATCACAAAATTCCACCACTTACAATAGTTTGCTAGGTAGATGATTCATTGGACTGTCCTTCAATTATCGTTTTTTTTAAATAAACTAAATTAACAACTTCATTTGCTTGTTGTTTTCCCATTATTTGTTTGAGGTGGCAATGAGAATGATTTGGGAACCATGTACCAAGCAGCACATGTTTAGCACAAACCATAAAAGCTTCAGATGATAAATATAATTAGGTTTTTTTTTAATCACAATATAATTAGGTTTAATACAATTAAAGAATTCAAAATTGAAAACAAATAAAAATATATATCCAAATTAGTGGGAAAGACAGCAAAAGGTGGAGACCCACAGAGACCATTGTGCCAGCTGTATGGCAACCAAGCAAACGCAAGCCTGTCCACAGTCCGGGCACTCTCTCCCCCACTTAATTCCCACAACGGTCATATTGGGCAGCTGCCCTAAATTCACTCTCTCTCTCTCTTGGTGAATATAAATACACCCCACCACCCTTAGCATCGTCACCTGATCCCCATTGTAGTGATTATTCTCTCTATAATTCCAAGAAAGCCCATTTTCGATAGGGGAATTGTACTAGAGTCTCAAGGAAGAAAAAAAGAGAGCAGTTCTTTGTGTGAAGAAATGGAGGCAATGAAGATGAAGGTTTTGGTTACATTGATGATGGTGGTGTTGATGGCCATGTCATCAATTCAAATGGCTACAGCAGCTGATTCACCAGCACCAGCACCAGCACCAGCATCCGATGCTGCTGTGTTTGTGCCTACTTTCTTTGCATCTCTGGTGGCACTTGCTTTTGGGCTGGTCTTCTAGACAGAGAGCCATGACTTAGTTTTCTCATTTTTATCTCTCTGGATTCTTATTCCTTTTTCCTTTTTCTCCCTTTCTCACCCTCTCTCTCTCTCCAGGTTTTTTTTGGGACCACGAGAGAGGAGGGGAATTAGGTTGAGATTCTTTTTCCAGTGTATGTATTTGATTATTTGGGGATTTTAGGTCTGATTATAATTATATATCATTGTTGGGGTTTGTGTTATGATGTGTTTGGTGGCATTATTGTAATAATAACAGGCTTGATATTTATGCTTCTTGTGAATTTGTTCATTGGGAATGTGGAGAGTTTAGGTTCATCATTTTCTGTTTCTTGTACTTGGGATTTATTCTGGCAATTAATCTTTCATTAGTTGATTATTTATTTCACAATTGGGCCATTTTTTAAACTTGTCTTGTTCATTTTGTGATGGTCACCATTGTAAGGGAAAACATGGGTAAAGAAAATAGTCACGATGAGCTGTTTTTTGGCTTGTTGTAGTGGAGGTGAGGTGAAGGAACAACAACTATGAAAGAGTAATTGGTGGGGTCTTCGGCTTCAAAAACAAGTATTCTTTTTGAATTAGAGGAAGGTGGTTTGTCCCAATTCTCTATGGGCCAGCCCAGATGAGATGTTTAACAAGTTTGCATGTGGGAGTTCTTAATTTGTTTTGTCTTGATTATTGCTGTGATAATACACCATGAATATATGGCCACAAGAGAAGATATTATTTTGAAAAACATTTAATGGAGATTTGTAGTTTGTTCATTTCCTCTAATGGATCCATCCTGTAAGTCAAAGCTTCAAGGATACATATATTGCGGTGATAGTCCACCATCAATCTGGTCCAACCATTTCTTCTTTATCAAATCAATCAAGGATGCCTTTTGTACCACAATTATTAAAATATACCTTTCTTTCAATTTTGTATCACATTTACTATATATTCTTTCTTGTGGTTCAAAAATTGAAATTCAAATGGTGTGTGAACATTATTGCTGTTCTTTCTCATTTTATCTGTAACTGAAAGTACTAATGCTTGCATCTCTCACATCACGTACAATGGCACACGAGATATTCATCATTCTATCATTTTTTTATGAGAACTAAGTGGGATTTATATTTTAAAAAGGTGTTGATGTGTCCCTGGAAATAATCAGCCAGCACATGCTTGCAGCTTACTCGTGGGTTGTATAAGGTAGACCCATCTCAAGCGACTTTAATTAATAGATAAGCTAACCATGACCCCATTATTAATTCCTTATGGGTTAAGGTTTCTGATTCCCCAAATCACTACGCTTCAAATTTGAATGGTTCCACCTTGATGACCTGATTGACTGGTTCCAACCACCACCACAACAAGAAAATTAGGTTCATCCCAATTTGTTACTTTTTGAGTTAGAAAGACAAATTTGAACAGAGAAAACTAGGGGAACACAACATAGAAAAAATCTTCTGGGTTGATAGAGGTGACAAGTGGCATATCATATAATGTGCTATGCACATGGGGAAAGATATGAAATGCATAATCGACAGCCTAAAAGGAGATGGGTTGGTGTAAGCTTTTGTCTTCAAGCCAAGGATTTGTTGGTTAAATGGGTTGGTGCTGCTCTGGTCTTTCTTTATAGACATCACAAGTTACGAGTAACCACGTGGCTCAGTTCGTCTTCTCCAGGTTAGGTGACTCAGTCGAGTGTGCGCCCAGAGTTTGAAGTCACCAGTAAGGAATTTCTTTGTGATCATCCACGTGTGGGTTTTCGTCTGCGCGTGGAAGCTTGTTAATGGGCTGCGGTCTGTTAATTGATCTTAATGCATCAGGACTTACCCCGTTGATAGGTGTAAAACTTCCGTTCGTACGAGAAAAGAAAGAAGCTATGAGGAGTTTTCCATGGAGTGGATTACCTTCTTTGCATATTCAGGAATGTATTTGATTTCCCAATGGGCTGGACATCTCTTGATCAGAAAAGTGGGTAGTCCAGCACCCGGGATAAATGGATAATTGATTGATGTGGGCTGGACATATTTTCCATAAATTCGCGAAGCATGAGAGGCAGATGGGCCTTGCCATTTAGTTGAGGCCCACAAAAATGGATAGCCAGTGCCATTGCAAGTTTGCAACTTCCTTCCTAATTCTGTCCAGGCAAGGAATCAACAGCTTCCAGCTTCCACGATTGTATACATACGATAAGGAAAGAGAGGGTAGCAGAGAGTTTAGATGGAAGCTCCATGAAAACAATTGTCATGGATGGCCAACTAAGCCTGTCCAACTTAATTTAGCTCAAGCAGAAGATTTAGACAGCTGCTGAAACCAAAATCATTTTCCTGCCAGATCCAGATCAAGAAACCATTCAATCAAGAAACATGCCGAACACTCGGCAACTTCTCAGGAGGAACAATAATATTAACAAGAAAACCTACATTTTCAATTGCACACAATTTATTCAGATTCAATCTCTTTTTCAGGTTTAGGCAGATTTCTAAACGAAAAAGTCTCAAATTTAAAAGGGATTTTACAACATCCCCCATTCCGGTTGGTTGCACACACCAAAAAACTATGGGATAAATGGAGAAAACCTAAATCAATTTTGCTGTATAAGTCTCTAGAATAATGTGTTCAACTTCAAGGTGTAAAATCCCCCAAAAACATCCAGAAGTACAAAACCGCCAAAATTTATTTAAGAGCTCGAGTCCGGAAGAATTGTCCATCCCTTCAGTATACCTACAATCCAATTTTCTTCTCAGCCTTTTGGATGTAGTTCAGGAATATCCATGTCATCTGCATAGGCAAAAACTTGATATCAGAACTTGCATATTAGATATAAAGGCGCACACCGTTTTCCCTAGTAACCACCATAAAGTACAACGGTGAACCACACAACACCATATGAATTCACTCAGACATGAAACAACGAGATTAGAAGAGAAACCATAAGACCATGACCCTAGGGCAAAAAACAAATGTCATGTGTGAGAGAGTAAACAATGAGACGCCCAAAAACACCACATCCATTTGTGAAAACACACATAGTATTTGTAAGTGAGAATACCAAGACACCACCACAGCTATTCACACAAAGATACGTAGCAAGTGCCAGAGAATACCATGACATGAGGAGCAATTCTGATGCAATACACAGGGAATCCTGTGTAGAACTTAAATGGTCCTCCCGCCTTGAGAGTTTTCATAGCACAATCCAAAGAGCCGGTGTATGGATATTTCCCCTGAGCATCAGGCTGCATCTTTTGAATCTGGGTTTTGACATAATCAAAGGGCAAACTGCAGGCTGCAGCAAAGAATCCGGAAATAGTACTGGCCCCTGAAACAAAAAAGGGAAAAAGAAGTGGCATTGAGACAAATGCAACATCTTTATAACCAAATCTGATGACTTGTTCACAAGTTACAGATAAAAATTCCATCAGTGAAACTATTCATCAGTTTCCAAAAAAGGTTTAAAGCAGCAGTTAACAGGGGAATTCCCTAGCCCTGTTAGTAAGAGGCACTAAAAATAATTTTATGAAACAATACAGAGTAAACAACTCAAACAACAAACAGGCTAATTCATGGATTTTACTTTATCTAGCAAAGCTTTTTCTCCAACTTCCTAAAGACAGTACCTAAAGATCTATAACATTAATTAAACGGTTAGCAGGAGGAATGCAGTTCAGTTTAAATACTTCTTTTCTGAATTAAGAAACTACAATAGAGTCAGAGCAGGGAATAAAATCCTCGATGATTTTAAAAATGCGAAATAAAAATAAAGGTCATCATCTCAAGAGAATATGAAGAAGCTTACCCACTACAGTAGCAATTTCACCAAATTCAAGGGAATCCCTGAAAAACTCAACACTTTGATCGTAAGAGGCAAGCATTCCCATGTTCAGTGCCATTGCTCTCACAACAGTTGGGCCTGCACCCTTCCATAGCGCCAAAACCCCTTCATCAGCAACTATACGGTAGAGAGCATGGAAGGCATTTTTGTAATTTCGGCGCTGAGCAGCAGGTAGAGTTGCATCAGCCTGCATACGGATTAGTGCTAAATCAGCTGGACTGCCAACACTTGCTCCAATAGCCCCAGCAGTTAGCCCACACAGAGCCTTCTGATATAGAGGCAGGGGCTTCCCATCATTTGCTTCAATAGCTTTACTAGTCAAAATCCTATGCGTAACATAAGGGGAAAATGATAACAAAAGGTAATATATGTTGTTAATGATAAAACCACAAAGACAATATTCATATAGTGAAACGAAAAAGAAACATTACAGATAACAAAAGGATCATTTCCATGGACAAATAATACACATTAGAAGATCTGACTATATTCTAACCAAAGAAAGGATTTACATAATGAAAAAAATTACAAACTTAATGATTAGAGCTAAGCAACAAATGTGTAACACTTACTTGAATGTTCCCAGTCGAGCAGTGGTGTAAGTAGCTTGCCTAAGTAGTCCAGCAGATAGCCCCTGCTTGGAATAGCATAGTTAAAGATAAACTACAATGTCAAGAAAATTATATCATGACTTAATGCCTGTAGAATTAAAAAAAGGAAGCTACCACTCTAGGTAATTTCAAGCAGTCAAATTGGCATTTGGCTCTAAGAACCCCACATAGGCATTTTAAGAAGTTGACTATTCAGTAATTAGCTTTCACATTCATGGTAGGTGACATTAAGGCTATGCTGGGGGAGTTATTGGGAGGGATTCATTTATTCGCGAACTCCTCCGAACACTTATTTGGCGGGAAAGGGTTCATGAACCCCTCCTAACACTCATTTTCCCAACCCCGAAAATGAGCAGTTGGGAGGTGTTCACTCGCGTGAAAGTCTTCAAGCCCTCCCAACCCCTTCAAATACAAAACAATAATTCACCTTTAAGAACTCCTCCCAACCGAACCGAACCCAACCCTTCCAACCCTCATGCCAAACATAGCCTAAATAAATACATATTCCTCAATTACCATAACTAAGCAAATCACTTCTGTGACTGCAAATAAACTACCAATACGTAAGCGTTAAAATCTAAGCTCTACTACGATTCACAACATCATACCTTGTAGAAGGCGCCGATACCATCATTTTTCAACATGTTCTTAGTCACTGAAGCCGCAGATCCCTGGCCCAGCTGAATCCTAACCTATATCACACACAAAAAAAAAAACACAACATTCACGGAAAGTTCATCAGAATTCATATCCCATTTAACCAATAAACACGCAAACAAAAGAAACTTAAAATAAAATCCCAGATCCGCGATGTGTAAAACATCTAATAATAATATTAGGTATTCACATTCCATAGAAATATAAACAATCAATTCAGCCATTTCCAACGGTCAAAACCAGCTCAGATCTCCAAAAAAAAAAAAAAAAACTTATGTTCATATCCAGAAGAGCTTGGGACTTTTTGTGCATACAACAATATAATCAGTGATCTCGTAAATTTCAATGAAACGTGGAATATCAAAGCACATATCACAAGAGTACCTTGATCATATCAATGGGCTGGATGACGCAGGTAGCGAGCATACCGGAGGTGCCACCATTGACAAACGGCTTAACCGTTGGCCAAACACCAGGAATTGGTTGGGGCTTCTTCTCTTCTGCCATCTCTTCTTCTGTGATTCAAAGATTGAAAAAGCTCAATCGGCCTTTTGAAGACAGAGAATGAGCAGAGAGAGGGAGACTACTGTGTAGTCAAGAAAGGAAGGTAGGCTATATAGAGAATCACGCAAACGAAGAGGAAACCCTCCTGCGAAAGGGGGGTCCTTGTAAGGAAAATTTTGTACTGTATTGGCATCAGATTTCGTGTTATTTACAATTCAACCAAATCTATATTAAAAATTGCCAACTAAATTTATGTATATGAGTGATTTACTTAATTGCCCTTAATGGCGCTTCCCTGTATTTTAATTTTGTTCTATTGTATTTTTAATTTTATGGTTCCTTTTATAGTAACTGTCTTTTCGCATTGAGATCTCATGATTGAAAATATAAATTATCCAACAACTAACGGAAATATGCATAATGTGTTAATTTTTTTCGATAATTCAAGGGGTTATTCTGTAATTATAAATTTTAAAACTAAAACTAGTGGTTAAATCCAGAGTTTTTTTTTATTTTAATTTTGATCTAATGACAAGAAATGAAGAATGTCTTATAACAATGAAATGGGTAAATTAGTCAATTAAGAAAATGCAGTTGTCAAAGTTGTTACAAAATTGACTTCATAGTTTACCTTTTATTTTATTTTTTTTAATCAAAAATTGACTTTATGTTGATCAGGGCAGGCTTTAGGGAGTGTGTGTTTGGTAGAGAATATATTTGACATGATATATACTAGTGTATAGAGTATTATATGAGTGTATATGATGAAAGTCTCACAATTCATAATTGTTAAGGATCAAATGGTAATCTCACGTGCCAACAAATGCTCACCATGGGTAGTGACGTTGAATTTGGGCAAAAAATAGGGCTTCCTTAGATTATGGTATTGAAGAGTTAAGTGGAAAGGATTAAGTAAAGTAATCATTGTATATCTTACTTGATTTTAAGTAAGAAGTGGTTAGGAGATAAGTCATTTTAAATGTTTAAATTTTTTAATCTACATCATTCTACATTCTATCTAAATAAAATTAATATCCGATCAAATCAACGTAGAGTTTCATTTAATTACTCAAATCTATCCAACTTAATTCTTATTTACACTACTCCACTTAACTCTCGTTTTTTTATTACAAACAAGCCTGCAGCTATAACTTCATCAAAATGTTGTTTTTAACGGGCAAGTACAACAACAAGAAAGACTATTTTCGTTAACTCATTTCTATGGTGTTAATTTGCGAGCCCCAAGAAGAAAAGGATCTGAGATTCTGAGACGCTGAATGACATGATTGCCCATTCAGGTTTAATGGAATGACAAGCAGACAAGGTATGCGGAAATCCAATGAGGCCCATGAACAAGCTAGCTGGGTTGCAGAATCGCGTTGGGCCCATGAGCTGCTAGTTGGGCTGTAAAATACAATAAGCTCATATACTAGCTAATTGGGCTGCATAAATCCAGTGAGCCCATTTTTTTAACATTCTAACTTCTAAACGAGGAAAAACGGAATAGAAAAGTGAAGGCCGAAACCCAAACATTTGAGTGGGTTACAGTGTTAGACGACATTCTTTTGGGCTTGGGTGGCAGCCCACAACTAATTGATTAATTTCACCAATTTATATTCTCTCACTTCTTTTTGTCGCATGTATATTTACATATGCTTGTTTGTTTGTGTGTGTGTATATATATAAAAAAAATAGCAAGTGTGAAGTGCATATAACATGGGAGAAGCCCCCGCCTAGCTGGTATGCCCCCAATCCCCTGACATGAGGTTAGGATAAGGGTGGCAAATTTTTGGGACTGAAATTGTTTGATCTGGGTTGAATCAAGTTTGAGATAATTTCTACGTTCAAAATTCAGGTTGAAACACAAAATTTTTTATCCAGCATAAACTTTAGCTCAAATCCAAACATAAAAAAATTGTCCGTTTTAATCTTTCAAATCCTAATCCGGATTGATTTATTGTTCAATTTACCTTTCCAAATTTAAAACAACTCAGAAATGATTAATTAAATATGTTAAAAATTCAAATAAATTCAGATCAAACATGAAATATTTCATAAACCCCTAAAATTCGCCAACCCAAAACTGACCTAGAAGGCTAGAACGTGTGAAGTGTTAACAGCTATACTTGCGAGAACAATTTGGTGAATGTTGCACATGGACCGAATTTGTGAATACCCCTGGGACTGGTAACCCGCTAAAATTGCCGCTGGTTCGGATCAAATGGTGGGGGTAATGACGTCATTTCAAACAGACAGCCTGGTGCCTATTGGAGTGTGCTGGCCTGCCTTTTTCACGGATGCCAAATCCTATCAAATCCCATTAACAAATCTTCCATTATAACAGAAAAATAAAACATGAAGAAATTAAAAGAAAAGGAAAGGAAAAAAAGGCGAAACCTGATCGAGGAGCGGCTAGAAAGAGAGTCTTTGAGAGAGTAAAAGAGAGAGGGCTAGGGTGTGTTCATTTTCGGAGAAGAAGGGATGAGAGAAATTATAAGTCTACATATAGGTCAGGCAGGAATTCAGGTTGGTAACTCATGCTGGGAACTCTACTGCCTCGAACATGGCATTCAGCCCGATGGCATGATGCCTAGGTAAAATCTCTCCTCTAGATGTATTTTCATGTTTACTTTTGTTTTTTGTTCTTCTAAGCTTATACATGTAATTGTATGTGTGTGTTTGTTAGATTATCTCTGATTTGTTTACGCTTGTTGAATCTCATTGTCATGGATGCTGTTTGTTTGAATCTAAAAGGAGAATTTCTTAGCGATCTCATAAATGTCTTCTCAATTTGTGCATTATATTATTTAACATTTCCGTTTAAGAACTTCTATGACAATTGAGATCAGATAGTTTGTATTTATGTTCGTTTATGTCTGGTGTTTAAAATTCAATTGAGGTGATTTATGCTAAAAAGATAAACAAATTTTGCGGGATCAGGACATGTAGGATGTACTGTATACAGATACCCAATAATATGTGAAGTGACTGTTTCTAGAAATGTGACATTTTTTGGTTCTATTGTTTACTGGCAATTATGGATTATTGGCAGTTTGTCAATCTCCATCGCTAGCCTGAGTCCTTGCATTTATTACAGTCGTGATTCTGTTGTTTGATATCATACAGAGTGAGTGAATGATGCTAATTACAGTAATGATTGCGGGGAAGATGTTCTTGTTTTTTGGATGACAGAGGTTGGACGATGGTGTGGTTGGGATGCTGTTTTAAGTGTCTATAAATGGTCTTGGCAGAAATTTGAATGCATTATGAGTACATCGTTTAAGGTTTAGGCCTTTAGGGAATACATTGATGAATTCCTTATGTTTACCAGTTAATCTCCTTTCACTCAAATTGAGTATTGCAAACAGTTTTGTAGCTCAAGATATGTACACTCATTGTTTTGTGGTTTGTCAATTTACTTGAAATCTTTCTTTTTCATAATTCTAGTTTTGGGGTAGAAGACTATACTATAAATCTTCGTTGTTGTTGCAGTGACACTTCCATAGGTTCTGCACACGATGCTTTTAATACATTCTTCAGCGAGACCGGTGCAGGCAAGCATGTGCCTAGAGCTATATTTCTCGATTTGGAACCTACTGTAATTGATGAAGTTAGGACTGGGACTTATCGGCAACTTTTCCACCCAGAGCAGCTTATATCTGGCAAGGAAGATGCTGCTAATAACTTCGCAAGGGGACATTATACAGGTTATTGTTGTTTCTTTTATACAACTTATAATCAACTCTTGTATTTCTTCTCGTTAGCTCAAGCTGACATAGGTTGTGCTCTGCAGTTGGGAAGGAAATCGTAGATATTTGTCTCGATCGAGTGAGGAAGTTGGCTGATAACTGCACTGGTTTGCAAGGATTTTTAGTGTTCAATGCTGTTGGTGGGGGAACTGGTTCCGGTCTAGGGTCGTTGTTGTTAGAACGTCTTTCTGTGGATTATGGAAAGAAGTCAAAGCTAGGGTTCACCATCTATCCTTCTCCACAGGTATAAGACCATTTATTTTTGTTTTATTGGGGACACTGATGCAAGCTGTTACTCTTTTATTTCAATGATTTTTCTTTCCCTCTTGTTCATCTTAGACCAATGCTTTTACTTTTTTTTTCTGAAAAGATGTGAATTATTGATATCTTATCTTCATTTTTATTTTGAAGGTTAGGAAGTAATATATCAATTGGTGATTTTTTATTTCAGCTATGTATGTTTTTTCTTGGTTGCAGGTCTCAACAGCAGTTGTTGAGCCTTATAACAGCGTTCTTTCTACTCATTCCCTTCTGGAGCATACAGATGTTTCTGTTCTCTTGGACAATGAAGCCATATATGACATTTGCCGAAAATCCTTGGATATTGAGAGGCCAACTTACACCAATTTGAACCGATTGATCTCGCAAATTATATCATCATTGACAACATCGTTAAGGTTTGATGGTGCCATAAATGTGGATATTACTGAGTTCCAGACCAACCTTGTGCCATACCCCCGTATTCATTTCATGCTTTCTTCATATGCCCCCGTCATCTCCGCTGAAAAGGCATATCATGAGCAACTATCGGTACCTGAGATCACAAATGCTGTGTTTGAGCCATCAAGCATGATGGCCAAGTGTGATCCAAGACATGGCAAATACATGGCCTGCTGTTTGATGTATCGTGGAGATGTTGTTCCCAAGGACGTCAATGCTGCTGTATCCACTATCAAAACTAAAAGAACTGTTCAGTTTGTTGACTGGTAAGTAAAATTCATTTGGATTATACCAAAAATCTTTAAGTTTGTTAATGCATGCAATGATGTTAACATCTGTATGACATTGAGAGAAATTATGTCTTACGCTGGTGTAGAAAATCCTTAAGGTGGACATTTTATTCCTGGAAATTGAATACATCTGGAGTTGACTCTATGTAGCATAAACCTTGGACATATTCTTGATTGTCTTTTTGTCTGAAAGATAGTTTTACATGGATACTATAGGTGCCCCACTGGCTTCAAGTGCGGTATCAACTACCAGCCTCCAACAGTTGTACCTGGTGGGGATCTTGCGAAGGTGCAGCGTGCTGTTTGTATGATCAGCAACAACACAGCTGTAGCTGAGGTGTTTGCACGGATTGATCACAAATTTGATCTCATGTATTCAAAGAGGGCGTTCGTTCACTGGTATGTTGGTGAAGGCATGGAGGAAGGAGAGTTCTCAGAAGCCCGTGAAGATCTTGCTGCTCTCGAGAAAGACTATGAGGAAGTTGGTGCTGAAGGCGTGGATGATGAAGAGGAGGGTGAAGACTACTGATGTAATTTTTGAGGGGAAAATGACTCCAAGTTGGTTCAGTATATTGTACTGGGTTTGCCCCACCATCTCCTCTCTTTGATGTGTGTCACATGTTTACTGTCATCTTTATGCCTGCTGTTAAATTGTAAAATTTGTTTCCTTCCCTCCCCCCTATATGATCTGATTTCTGCTCTCAGTTAAGTGATGCATTTTGAAGTATGGCTGCAGATCAATTATATCAAAATATTATGACTTTATTTGGTGTTTGTTTCTTCTTTCCCATGCCTCCTTTCCCCTTCTTAATTTCAGAATAGATAAATAACTGGTGTTTCCATCGGATATATGTAGTTTATATTTGACTTCTGTTCTAGGCAACCATAATCTCATTGGGGTATATTTGCAGCATCTTAGGATTGCATTCAGTAGATCATGCAAGGAACATGTGCTTTGTTATATTCTGATTCACAAGGAACATGACGCCTCACAAGCTTTATCTGCTCTGTGTATCTTGTCTATTGTCTACTGTATTAAAGACAGTGTGAAACAATTATGGGCTCAGTGCTGTGCCATGACCTAGAGCTATTGTAATGGTATATATCCTGCAGATTTTTCCTCTTTTCTTATATCCACCATATTTCTAGGCGAGTCGGGGGGCATGGACCCAGAAGCCACTACTCTACATACACATTATAGATCTTATTGATCATTAAAAAATCTCCTCTAGAACTTCTCAAAAAAAAAAAAAAAAACCTCCTCTAGAAACCAGCTTTATAGGTACAATATTGTAAGTTTCTTGTAAATTTGTCCACTAGTCTTCGTACTCGAAGTATAGCTTCCTCCGTGCACTGTCATGATGTAAAACCAAATTTTGTTCGTGCGAAAATGTAGAGTATCCAACAAAAAAACATCACAAAATTGTCCCAATAGGAACATTGTGCATGAATTTATATTTTGAATCCTTTATTTGCCTTTAAATCTCGTGATTTATGTGTTGCCACATACACTGAGTTAGGGATGTTTTATCCATTAGTGATTATATGAGTATGTGAGACTATCCAATTCAAAACGTCCCTAATTCAGCGTGGATGTCTTCCTAGTAACTCGAGGATAGTGGATTATGACCACAAACATCAGTGTATCATTGCTGAAAGCTGCTTGAACATTACAAGTGGTAATAGTTTATTCCATTTGTGCCACCATGGTGTGGATGTCTTCCTAGTACTTCCTACATGAATTTAACTTGAACCATCGAGTTGGGTTATCCAAGAAAGTCAATAGGATCATATGTATTCTCCAGAAATTCATTCACTCCATTCATTGCATAACGACAAACTGAAATTTGTCTAAACCTTCAGGCATTCAAATACTGTGAGCTCGAGATTACGTGTCCCTGATTAGTGATTAGAAACCAACGGGTCTCTGTAATTACATGCATTATTCAAATCCTGTGAGCTTGAGATTACTTGTGCATGATGAGAAATTAACAGGTCTCTGTAATTCCATGCCTTCCTGGATAAGTGGATTCAGCTGATCAAACCCACTTGGGAATGGATATGACTGATTAAATTGAGACGTTCCAGCTTCAACCTCCCCAATGCAGTGACTTAGATCTGGTCTTTATGCACCATCAAGAATCTGAGTTTCTTGTTTAATGCCATTTGCTATTAGGTCTCTAAATGATGTTGTTAGATACAAAATTGCCAAAGCTACTATCGCTACTCGCAGTACTTTTGGTACTAACTACAGTACGTGCTTTAATGTTGGCCTAGGCTGTCGTGGAAGAAGTGTTATGTTTCTAATTATCAAAGAGAGGGAATTATAACAAACAAGGTCGGTGAAGTTGGTTCGCTTGTTCAAACCACGAAGAAGGCAAGCAGCTTCTCTTATGCTCGGGCAACTCCCTCCCCAGTTTCAAAGGTTCCCAGCCACATTCTAATCCTCTTTGATCTTTGCAGCCCATTTCTTGGAGGCCTTTGTATACCTCAACAAACAGGCTTAATATTTTCTTTTGCTTTTTGGGTGAAACCCCTTTTGGCTGATTGTGCACTTGAAATTGTATGCAATTCACAATAACTGTAGCCGGAAACAGAAGTAGAGTAATTGTAGTGCAGATTTACTGCAGTTATTTGCACCGTAAATTCAAGATAATCATCTCATCTTATTGTGTATCAACTAAAAAAAATAGGAAAAATCGCCATTCAAAATTTCAATCCATGCATGATCACAAATTGCAAGTCTGTAAAAAAAAAAGAACAAAATAATATAATGGGACCAAAACTGCAAAAAGAATTGCCAGCCTGACAACTCTTAAACATCACGCACAGACTGATAAAGAAAACCCCAAATCACAACCAGCTGCCTCTTTTCTTTTCTGGACTTGAACCAGACTATATAAATTGACATTGTGCTAATATACACATTCTACAAAGGGAGAGATTCTCATTCAAGCTCAATGACGACTTTCACACTCGATCCAACTGACGCGTGCTGCTCCGGAGCATCACACAGAAACAAACGATGGAACCATCTTATAGGGAAAGAATGGGTGACAAATATACTTCAAACAGAAGGATGTTGCACTCTCAGATTGAAAAGATTTCACTGCCAAATGCTATGAGAGGATGGACTGCAATGCGAGTTGTTGCTGGGGCTGCAAGGATGACCATGTTGAAGCCAAGGTGGCTGGAGGTAAAGTCTGCTGAAGTTGCCTTAACAAATTAACCATACGACTAGCAGTTTGCTCTGTTGCTAGATCTTTCCCGCACAAAACCTACAAAGGAAATAGCTCTTCTCCAATGAGACAAGATTCACACATTTTCAATGTATTCCACATAAGAAACTTCAAAAAATTAATATCACATACCAACGGATTCATTATAAAAATATTTTAACTACCACATCAAAACTATGTAAAAACAGGCCATCTTACTAACAATAGTCAAAACAAGAGTAGATAGAGTATCATCAGAGTAGACTATCACCAGCGCCATAAGGACAGTAGTCAAGGGAAGCAGGAAACATCTTTCAGGATAAAATTGATTTGCTATTACCATGCACGATCATTTACTGAAGGAAGTAAAAATGTTAATTTGACTAAGATAATCTTTTTTACATGATTGTGCTGCTTGGTGCCCCATCTTTCTTAACTACATTGCGTTGCCTCAGAAGAAATATTTAGATGGTCAGGGAATCCAAATTCCGAACTTAATCACGTGGGAGTGAATCAATTTAAAATAATAATTCTTGATCTAGTCTCAACCCATATTCAGGCATTGGGGCCAAAATAACTCAGAAGAATTGAAACCATACCTTTGGCGGAATGAATAACCTAAATTAAAATAATCTTCCATTACCAAAACCATCTATTGCAATATCTTGCTAAATCAAATTTATGGATCAATGAACAAACCTCAGCAAATACTGCAACGATTTTAGGAAGGCACTGATTGTTGGGGCCCAAGAGTTCTCGATCAGACCTGTTGGTAGAAGATGCTTGTAACAATTGCTGTGTGGTATAGTTAAAAACAAAATATAAACAAAAAAGGTAAATTTGACATGAAAATATGCCAATCAACAAATTTTGAAACCCACACCTCTCCACCATCGAACAAAGCTGCTCATGGACAACTTTCGCCTCGATCAAATCTCCTTTTATTGGCAAACAGTTTAACCATGCATGAACCACCTACCAAAACAAAGAGGTTATGACATAACCGTTATGTTCCATGGTAAGGCTGACAAACCCAACAAAGTAACCAAAACACCACCCTGAAAGATACACATATAATGCACACTGAATTTCAAGTTACTTCTCAGACAAAGAGAACATTTTTGGAGATGAAATTATGACTATACGAGTACATCCAGTCTTTTACATCCGCGGTCAGGAGTTATAGGAAATCAAAGATGGTAACAGCAAGCCATGGTGTGGTGTGATGACATTATATTGGGTAGTTTAGAAGTTGCTATGAACTGATAGCTAGGACAGGCAGTAAGGCTGGAATAAAGGAATTACCAAATTACCAGTTTATGATGGCAACAAGTGCAACATCAGGACGGAACAGAAAATACTGAAAAAATAATTCTCACTTCTCAGGCCTTGGGAGCACAAAACCCTTGTCAAGTCTAAGGCAACAGAAATAATAGTATATTTCCACACATATGTTCTCACTCTAGCCAACTGAAATCCATGTTTTTTAAGGGTTTGAGAACTGAGATAACCCACTTCTCAACAAACTTTGAGTTTTTTTCCCCCCTTACTATTTGGTTCATGGTTTTCCCAAAAAATATGTGCAAGTTCCTCTAACAACATTAACCCAAACAAAACATAAACAAATGGAAAAGAGAATTTCATACCTGAGCAGCATCTATACTGTCTCGATGAAACCAACATAATTTTCCTAATGCAGAAACAGCATTATCGTATGCCATCAGATTTTCAGGTTGCAGAGCGCTAGGATGCCGTATCACAACATTCAGCCTTGAGAGAGCCTCTGGATAACGACATAACAACTCAAATCATGCATATAATTGTTTTAGTTTGTGTGTGTGTGTGTGCGCACGCGCACAACTGCTTTAAGCATTCTTAAACAATCTACCTCCAACAAGAGGTTTAAAAACAGATCCACCAAACTCTGCACAAACACCGAGTCCATACACAGCTGCCTGAAAAATATTACACTGAATTAGAGAAAGAATGATAGAAAGTGAACCAACAACAGAGATGTGAGTACAGACCTGTCTAACATCTGGGTTCTCGTCATTACAAGCCTCCAACAGGAATGGGAGATATGTATCATAATATCTGCCAGACAAACAAAATAGAAGAACTGCGTCAGATAAGTATTCCTGAAAATAATAACTTCAATTCATTCAGGAAAACAAAAAATTTCACTTCACAGAATCTATAGAGTATCCTCACCTAAGGGCTGCCTCACGACACTGCTCTGCCACATCATCAAAGATGCAAATTGCAATCCTCCTCTCTTCAGCTGTCTTATCCTTGCCCTGTGCTCAAAAACAAACCCAAGACAAAAGGGAAAGAGAAGAATGAGTCACAAGGGAAGAAACAAAACATCCAAGCTCATAACACATTCCAACATGTTGCAATCGTTCAACAAGGGTGGATAAATCTACGGCTGGCAACCATTTAACAAACTACATAAAACATGCAAAACATGCTGACAAAATCTGAAACAATAAACAATAAGTTAGATAAGGAACACAAATACATAATCAAAGAATGAAACTAATTAGCAATGATTAAGTTGCACAAAAAAAATTGTATCAGAAGAACTTACCCACATAGGAGTTAGATATGTAGATAGATCATCAAAGAAAGGCAAGAAAGACGCTTTAAATGTTTTGATCAGTGTTCCCAAGATTTCACCCACCTGAAACCAAGTCATCCATATTAAGAAAAGAAGCAAGAAATTTATTTTTTTCTTCCAACTACAAAAATGAGCTCTGTTTTATGTGCTTCATAAATCATAATTATAGAATGTAGTTCGAAAAACTAACCTGGTCAAAAACTTCTTCCTCCTGCTCATTTTCTTCCCTAATCAGCTCACTCTCCTCAGCATCAAAGTCTTCAGCTTTCGCCCTTTCTGCCCGTTCTCGTTTTCTACTGGAGCTAGCTGTTATTATTAGTTTTATCTCTTCAACTATGGATCTAACCTGGCCTTCATCCAATAGTGGCCCAGAAATCTGCAAGGAAAAAAAGACTACAAGATAAATCTTTGACTTCACACAAGCACTTCACATGGTTGTTAGTGTACTACAAGCTTTTCCAAGTTAACTACCAGCAGAAATAGAACGATTTCAATTCACATGCAAGCATCTGAATATGGAAAATCACCCCGACAATAAGAGAAAACTGTTTATAACAAAACATTCAGCTAACATAGAGCTGCAAAGAAGAGTACTCTAATAGTCTAATATAAAAGAAAAAAATTAAAACAATTTCTCCCACAAGGCCACAACATTTAAAAGAATCATCGTCAAAAGTGGCATATATTGTTAGAGGAAAACATTACTCATCCCGCACAATAATAAAACAATGAACTGAATAAAAAATGCTTAATCGATTTTCGTACTGTTATAATCGAATGAGAAGGGTAAACTCAAGCGCATACAGCAGAATTAAGGAGAGAACATGTGCCACAGCCAGCTTTCGGTCGAATATAATATAAGGTTAGAATTATAATCGAATTCTGCTCCACCCCAAAGTAAAAAAAAATGACACTGAAATGGGCTTTTTTTTCATTTTTAATTGATCAACTGGAATTGGGGACTTGAACCCCTGCCCTAGAAGGCAGGTGGTGATGAACAACCCCCTGAACCGGTGGTGCTCCTAGTTAAGCTGAAACTTCTGTTTCACCAAGTTTCAATTTCTTTCAATGTAAAATGGATATTTGAAGCATTATCCTACACCCTAAATCCTTTCAAGCTTGGTAGTACTCTGATATAAAAGAACGTACAGAGAATGCAACAGCTTTCAGTATCACCACATAGGAATATAGGATAGTTTTGTTACAAATTCCTATGAGTGTTAATCTAAGGTGCAGGACATCTTTGTACCAGAAAGAGAGGTTGAAAATAAGTAATTTTCTTTGCTGAAACTTGAGGAAAAGAAAGATTTGAATAATGTAAAACACTTGTGATGAAATGGTGAGATAACAAAAGGAAAAAAGAAAAAAGGGAGTCAGTTTCAACACATAACTCCAGCTAAAAAACTTTTACACGTAACTAATTTGAAGCAAAACCAAGTCTCAAGAACTTTTATTGTGGTTCTTTTATGCTGATCATAGAAATATAAAATCATATTATGGTTCTTTTATGTTAATAGGAATATAAAATAAAAATACTATACTCCTTTAGAAGTTAACTAAAAAATTATTGCCAATAGTGCATTACTTGACTTACCAAGTATTTCCTAAAAGCCTTATTGGATAGGCAACTCTTTAAAAAAAACCTCTCTGAGAAGGACTATTTGTCTATGAAGCACCGACACTCTATTTAGGCTAGAGTGTCCGTGTCCGACACTCTTCGGACACCGACACGCTCCGACACGCTCCGGACACGTGTCGGATACGCAAAATTGAGTATCCAAATTTTTTTTTATTTTTTATTTTCCGGACACGTTAGGGACACGCAAATGACACGCGTGTCCCTTAGTAATGCCTTAGTAATGATACTAATGACCTAGACAACAAATTTGCGTATCTGTTTCTTCCTCTTCGCGTGCCTCTCTGCTGTTTCTTCCTCTTTGCGTGCTGTTTCTTTCTCTTCGCGTGCCTCTCTGCTGTTTCTTCCTCTTCGAGTGCCTCTCTGCTGTTTCTTCCTCTTCGCGTGCTGTTTCTTCCTCTTCGCGTGCCTCTCTGCTGTTTCTTCCTCTTCGCGTGCGTCTCTGCTGGTTCTTCTTCGCGTGCGTCTCTGCTGGTTCTTCTTCGCGTGCCTCTGTTTCTTCGCGTGTGTTGCTGCTGCTGGTTCGCGACATCGCCTGGGCTACTGGGTTGCTGGTTTGGGTTCGCCTAAGGCATTACTAGTCTTTATTTAGATTATGTTTATTTAATATATTATGTTTGATTTGGAGTTTGGACTATGTTAATATAAATGATTTTTGTTCTAAAATTATGAAATTGAAACATATAAACATATATATATATATATATAATTATATATTATAATAAATATTCAACGTGTCCTCTAACGTATCCGTGTCCTAATTTTTTGAAAAATTACGTATCCGCGTGTCCGTGTCGTGTCCCGTATCCGTGTCCGTGCTACCTAGCTATTTGTCAATCTATTCAACAGATACATCATATATTTTGGAAAAAAAGAACATGATACATGATTATTTTGCTCTTGTAGATGACAAACCTGTAGGCATTCATTCAATGCATCCAACATACTCGCACAGATTTCCGTATCCGGTTCCTGCAAGAAAATTGACAATCAGGTATTTATTTTTAATTTGTATTCGTTCAGGTACGTCATCCCCAAGAATAAGGATCATATCAACAATACAATTTGAACATGACATTTAATTAAAACAAGACCACATAACCTTATGTAATGCTTCAACCAGAGCTGGAATAATATAGTCAGACAACTGCTTTATATAGGACTTGTCATGCCCCTGAGACAACCCTTTCTCTACAGCTAATTTTGCAGATTTCAGTAGCTCCGGCATAGCTAAAAACAGGGAGTAACCATTTCCCATCAGGGGATGAACAAAGTTTTGACATTTAGGAAAATTTAAGTAATAAACCCAAAAAAGCCAGCAAAATTTTACCTGAAACAGCAGCTTTCCTAACTTCCTCGTGGAAATAAAATTTAAGAAGAGGAACTAAAGTAGGAGCAACCTACATCGAAAAAATGCACACTTTGTTGCTCCCATGCTTCAAAATTTCCACAAAGAGAAAAATCTAACAATGCAACAGACCTGATCAATCCATGGAAAGAATCCTTCCTTCAACTCATCAGCATAGCAACATAGCATGTTACAAGCAGTGGCTTTTTCTTCCAGGACGCTAGTCTTGATTCCAATTCGTTTATCACCAAGTGTAATGGTTTCCATACTAAAAAAAGATGTAACTTTTAACAAGATTCCAGATACGTCACACAACACAGCCATGTAACTAAAAGGCACAGTTCAGTCACACATAACCAGTAAAGCAGGACCTAAACAGAATGTTAGCACACTATGCAGGCATTGACAGGATTTTAATAGGAGTATACATGAGTGTGAATCTATGAATTTGTCAAAAACATATTGCTACATGTTTGTGCCACACAACAAGAAAGGGATAGAAAGAGAGCCTACTACAAGATCTTGGCAGTTCATAAGGAAGAACCCTTAAACTATTGAGGTAAGTTGTAAGGGCTACAAACAATTACTAAATAACATGTCAGCACTTGTATTCCGTTCCATTGAGATTAATGTACGATGAAAAACACATACCTTTCATCATCTGTGTCTTCAATATCATTATCTGAATCTGCAGATGTAATGGTCACATCGGGCTTAAGTTGGGCAGATTGAAGCAAAGATGGCATGACGACACTCATATATGGGAGGAAGTCTTGTCCTAGGCACTTGCAAAGCCTAGCCCATGCCTACAACGTAAAAAGGATAACCATAAAGGGAAAATATCAGAAGATATGTTTTTAAAAAAACATTATAGAAGGTTCAGCACAATTTTGAAGAAATCAGAATATACTTGCAGCATGTAACTCGTTGTTGGATCATCCGTCTCCATTTGAGATCCTTGCAATGACATAAGCACTTCCATAACCTAGCACGAAATATAGGAGATCGCTCAAACCTAAAATGTCAATGTGGGTGAACAATCTTTTTACAATTGCACAGGATCCTCTTCATTTGATGAGACTTGGGAGAGACACCCCAACACTGGGGGAAAAAAAGTATTTGTAGTAAGGATCACGTAGAAACATATCTATAGCTGCCAATGGAATACGGTAGTGGCATTAATAATCCTTGTATGCAAACCAAAGGGCCAGATATAATGCTTGGAGGGACGGGGAATGAACCCAAATACTAAAGATGGAATAAATAGACAAGTACAGGAGAGCGCTGAGATCAGAATGAGTAAAATGATAATGGTCTTGGAACAAGAAAAGGGACTGCAGGTAACTGCGAACAATCTAGATGCATTCTATCTATACATGCAGTCTACCTGCTTAGCATCATCCCGGAACTTATCCTTTCCGACAGCCATTCCAACCAGACTAATGCACTCCATGGATTTTGCACGGAGCATGCGGTTAGCCTTGTCAGTTGCATTAAACAAGATAGCTTTCAGGTATGGCATAACTGCATCATAATATTTCTGGAAGTGTTCCTGTAGATCCCAAAAAGAGTTGAGAGGAAGATTCACAACAACGACAAAATTAATGATTAAAGCATTTTTTTTGGTGAAATGGTGAATTATTCAAGCATACCTGAGACGAATCAGCAACAGAGGCTAAAGCAGTCAATGCCCCCTCTTGCACCATTTGTTTCCCATTCTGCATATTTTTGTTCACAAGAAAAATGGCGTCAGACAAATGTGTTTGCCAGTATGAACATGTAAATGTGACTGTCATGTTGCAACTATTGCAAAGATCCATAAATTACCTGTAACAACACAAGCAACTTGCTTACTATTCCATCCAAGTATTGGGTCAAAATTTCTGGAGTGCAATTTTCACTGAAGTTAAGGACCGCTGAAGCAGCATGCGCCTGTCAACGTATAAATTACCAAAGAAAATCAATGAACTATGGCAGTATTGCAGGAAAAGTAGAATCATAAGATTACTCCTCTCTCAAATAAATAAAAGTAAGTGGTTTTATTGTTGATGCTGCTTATGGCTACCTCCCAAGACCTTCCCCCACCCCCACGTCGATGTCTTCTTCACTGCTTCGGCTGGATGGTGCAATGATTTCCCTCTTTCAACTCCTCCTCCAAATACTCTAACGCAGCATTCTATTACAATTGAAGAATGGATTCCTGTTTCTCTAATTTCTAGATCAGAAAACCTTATTTCCGCCATATAATTCTGTCCCAAACTATGAAAATACTCGGGCCCAATCTATGGTTTGTTTCCACTGGTAACCCAAGTAGTTACAAATATAACGTTGCAGCTACAATAAGATGCCAAACAACATCTGCTGACAAGTCACTACAAACTCTAAACCACATTATTGGCCACAAACAAAACCCTCAAAGCAACACATATAGAGTTATAGACTCTGTTTTCTTTCAAAATCCAACCCTCGTGTTACCCTTGAACGACAACCACTTGAAACTAAATCTCAAATCCATACACAGAAAACATTCTTCTACAGCCTCAGAATACTTTTCAAACAGTAGAAAAGTATGGGTTTCGTCACTCAAATTTCTCTAACATTGTAAAATCAGATACATAATGAATATTCAACAAGGATTAGTTATCAAAATTCTATATAAATGGTAAATTCCCAAAATTCTAGCACAATTGAGTAGATTGTGGATAACAATAGCTAAATGCAAATTACAAATTCCAATCATATCATAAATTGATGAAGACCCAAAGGAAACTCAGAGCCATCTCACTTACAAGTGCTTATATCTGAGTTTTAATCATAATGATCATATTTTTCGAATATAAGCATTGCTTCTATTCATATTCTCAGCTTTCACCCAAAAAAAGAATGAACTCTGATTAATCATATTGTGTACCTTCTATAAAATAAAAAATAAATAAAAGCCTAATTGTATCAAGACTTCCTACATCATTGACTGAGCCTATATTCATATTGAAGATAAGTAGCAATATTCATACTTCGTATAACAAATAAATCCATGTCCAGAAATTAATATGCTTATGTCTCCAATGTGGACAACTGCCCAGATCTTGAGCCAAAAAATACAAGTTCGGAATTATTTCAAATATTAAATACACATTCATGACTTCTAGTAATTATGAAACTACAGGTATATCTACTTGTAACTGTGAAGTCACTAACACAGGGAGCAACACTCAGTATTAGAGACAAGAAGTCATACTTCCCTCCCACAAAGCAGATATTTACCACAAATCAAGATATATAGAATTAATAAAATCATCATCCCTAAATCAACAACCAAGACTAACCTGAACCCGAGGATTCTGGAAATCATCCATTGCAGAAGCTAATGCAGGCAGCACTCGTTGGTGATACTGATTTTGCAAATCTGGACCCAAATCTGTTGACAGCTGCCCAATTGCATTAATAGCAGCCCACCTTACCCGAGGTTGTGGATCATGAAAGGAATTTAGAACCATTGACACTACTTGCTCCAAATTTTTTATCATTACCTGCAACAATGCAAACAAATTGTATGAGCAGCAATAGCAAGGAGAACTTTTGTTCTTATATCAACACAGAAGTCTTTAAAGGGAAGGGGTTTGAGGCTAGGACTCTCTTTCCTTTTCATTTTCATTCTTTACCAAGCTGGGAAATCCAAACAAAACAAAAGTCCATCAGAAAATAACAACCAACCATTCTATTGCATATGCTCATATGACCCACACAAAAAGTTGAGGGAAGAAACTTCTGTACTTCAAAACTTTAATGTTTACAATAAAGAAACCAACATATTTTAATACCTTGGAGCAACCCTCGGCAATTTGGGCAAGAGCTATTAATGCAGCATGGTGATTCTGCCACTCAGGAGCAGCCAGATATGCTGGTAACTGCTCAGAAGCAACGGGAACTATAGTGTTGCCACCCAAGGAAATCGCTAACCTATCCAAACACTCCTGTCCTACACTGTAGTTACTAGTCTCTCCAGCATCCTCATCTTCAGTTTCCGCAGCGTGCCAGACAGGATCATCTTCGATATCCAAAAGCATCTTCATCAAAATTGCGAACAGTCTGCTAATGAATTGCGGCAGCTTCCTCATCATCCCAGGTGCTCTCTCCCGGGCCTCAGCAAGGGTAATAACAAACTCCACAGCCAAATGCCTCGTCCCTTCTTCCAAACTCTCCGCCTCTGCCACCTGGAGCATGGACCCTACCACGTCCCCCAGTTGCCTTCGCAAGAATCGCGGCTCCGTCCCGGCCAATTCAATCAATAATTCCAAAGCTTCCTGCGCTGTAGCTTCATTACCATTATTCAAAGCAGCGGTCAAAGTCGCCATCATGACCGGCAACAGGTCCTGAAACTTGTCCCGATCACCGGGACTCGACAAGCACTGGATAAAATTGATCACCGCATTCAAGGCTGCGATCTTCACGTCCGGATTGGGCGAATTACCCAAGACGTTCAAGAACACAGCGTGCAGATGCTTGATATGAGGAATCAAGGTATCTCCTATGTACTGCGACAGCTGAGCAAATATCAAAAATGCCGATTCCTGCAATTTAGGAGAGTCTGACTGCACGCACTGGAACATAAATGGCAGCAATTCGGGCCAACCGTTCTCTGGAACAATACCTGAAGCAAGCTCCGAGATAGTGTCGCACAGCTTCTTAGTCATAGATTTGGTATCCTCACGCTGAAGGCACGATAGTAACAATGATTTCATCGAGGATTGAGTGGAAGGAGATAGACGCGGCCAGAGATAAGAGTCATCGCGGGTGAGTAATTTACGGAGGAGAACAGCAGACATAGCACGGCCCTCGAGATGAGGTGAGAACTGGAGGATGTGAGCGAGTTTGAGCGAAAGGGAGTCAGGATCAGTCTGTTTGCAGAGGTTGAAGAGAAGCTCAGCCTGGGATCGCTGCTCATTCGACGAGGACATCAAGTGCAATATCAATGTCTCGAAGGGAGCGGAGTCCGGCCCCAATACGGCGGCGAGTTGAGCTTGTTGGAGTTGCTGAGTCGACCCGGCGTCCATTTTTCTGGGCCAATTAGGGTTTGGAGGCCGTGCTCTCTCTATCAATTTCGTATTTGTTGGTGCGAGAGAGCGCAGGTTGTTTGGAAAGAGAGAGGAATGTCAATCACAAAGTGTAATGCGGTCAAAGTGGGTTTGATTAGGGCAAAGTGGGATGATTAGCTGGATTTTTGTGTGTAATGACTAACGTGGGGTTCACTTCAGGCTGTTTTGGAATTTAGAGGGAGATATAAAAAAAAGAATATTTTTAATAATGAAATTATAATTGACAGTGGGGACATAAACAAACGGTTGGTTATGATCGATTTTTTAGATTAATTCAACCAACAGAACAATCAATTATAGGCGATTATTTTGGTTACTAATTGATTACGAACAAGAGGAGAGCCAGGATTGTCGTTCGGGTGAGCTACTACATTCTTTTAGGATTATTTATAACAATACACCTCCTTAAAATGATATTTGAGAAATTCAATTACAATAATCGATCATCCACGTGATTGACATAAGTTCTTACCATGAATACTTCAATTCCACTATAAGCAAATAAAGAAAGTACGTGTTTGCATAAAAGTTAAATTTCAGATGTGTGCATATGTACACGTTAAAGAATTTTATAAATTCAGATTTGTTAACCTCCTAGATTTGGTCATTGTCCAGTCAAAGATAATAATAAAGATCTTATTCATTTTAATCGAGAGAGATAGGAACATATATACTCATATGTTTTCTCAAATTGCAAAAGGAAACATTTTGTATAAGTATATGTATTTTTTTTAAACTACACTGGGCTACAAGTCTACAACCCAATGCAGTCCCACCTCCCTTCACCTCTGGTTATGATTGATTCTATACAAAAATATGTAAATTTTTTAAAAAATAATTGACCTATTGATTCGGTTATCGAATTGTTCCATTGTTTCGAATATTTTGTAAAACCTACTCTCTTTTTTGGTATGTTTGTAAAACCTACTCTCTAAAAGATAAAACATTGTCTAATTATTAGTAAAACTAGTATTTATTTATTTTTTTGCCTTTTTTTTCACTGTGAAGGAATCGAAAATAGTGCCCCACAAAAATCTGCAAATAAGGAAGAAAAAAGTAGAAGTTGTTGAATGCCTGTTTTTTTAGTTCTAATCGCTAATCCGATGGGGACACATTTATTCTTATTTAAATTTAACCCTTGGATTGCCCTATGGCAATTGGGTCGTTAAATTCTTTTAACAATCTAAATTGGGAATGTGGGGGAGAGGTAAGCCCTAACTCAGTATCAAAATGGGCCTTTCTAGCCGAGGTTTGTATACTGCAAATAAAATCCACTAATG
Source organism: Euonymus europaeus (assembly GCA_963580455.1). Lineage (NCBI taxonomy): Eukaryota > Viridiplantae > Streptophyta > Magnoliopsida > Celastrales > Celastraceae > Euonymus > Euonymus europaeus. The sequence goes on from OY756961.1 coordinate 28,017,467, forward strand.
AGCTAGCCCACGAAGTAGTAAATGGGCCACGGACTTGTAACGATCCGGCCGTATGAGACAAACTGTGCGTTTAGGGAAACGGAGCTCCTCGTCGTCAACAAGTGAGGCAAGCAGTTCTAGCGGCGTCCTCCAGAGCCAGCTGAAAAAAGCTCAGTCTCCTGCTATAAAGGACTTGAGAGTAGCTGGCCTGATTTCTCGAAGCACAAACAAGTTTCTAGCAATGAAAGAAAGGTAACCCAGAAAGGAAAAAAGATGATTAGAAAGGTAGTCAATTCTCTTTCATTGCTTCTCCTTCGTTTATTCTGTATACAAGACTCTTCTTGAAGCCTTGAATGGAACGCAAAATTGCGCCCAAAGATATTATACTCTAACTATTTGAGGATTTCTCTCGACTAGCTCATTATATCATGGTTTTTGTTGCACGAGATGGTCTGGAAAGTTTTTGTCTTCCCAAAACCCATTACTGTTTTATGATTTACCTCTGTGAAGGTTTGGGTCCTTTTTCCTTATCTTGAATGATCTTTGGGAAGAGTTTTATACTCAAAGGTCTTCGGCCATTAAGATTAGCCAATGATGCACTTTTTCATCTCATTTTCCCCTCTTTTTTGTGCTCCATTTTCTTGTGAGATTAGGAAGTTATTATTTTAAAGGTTTCTTTGATGCAGGTTGTAACTTTATTTCTTATATTTTTTTGCAATTTCCGATCTACCTATAACCAACTTTTAATTTTAATTTAAGAACTTCCTTTTTCGGGTTTGTATTCCCTAGTTGCCAATGATGCACTTTTTTAATTGCATCAAAAAAGAAAAACCAACTTTTAATTTTAATTTTAATTTAAGAACTTCCTTTTTCGGGTTTGTATTCCCTAGTTGCACTCATCCTGATGCCCACATCATACATCTAGGGTTAAAGAACTGGTTATGCCCTAAAATGTAGAGCAAAACAAAACACGCAAAAAAGAAAAAAAAGAAAAGGGGATCGCACGTAGAGAGCCAGAGAGGCGCTCGGAAATCTAATGTGAGATCGAGGTGGCTGGTGGCTGGTAGCTGATCGCTGGTCGCCGTTCGAGGTCGTGCACTCGTGCTGGTAGCTGATTGCGCTCGGCCGCTTGCGCTCGTGCTGTACAACCAAGCCAGGTGCGAATGCGATCCTCTCTCTTCTCTCTAATCTCCATTTCTCTCTCTTTTTCTCGGATATCTGTTTCTGCTCTCTGATATCTGTTACAGTGTTACTAGTTAGCCTTTTTTTCTTTCTAGTTTTTCTTTTCTGTTTGGGTCTTCCGTCTTTGGGATGTCCGAAAATCAATTTGTTGTTGAGAGGACTACTATTTTCAGTATTTTGTTATTAATTTCCAGTGCATAAACTAACATGACTGCTGGACAGTGTGAATTAGTAGTGGTTAGACAGTTAGACACTTGACAGGTATTGAAATGTTTTGCTGGACTTAATAGTACTTATTTATATTTATATATATCCGCCTTATCTGTATCCTTGATTTTTTGAGAATTACTGAATCTTCGTATCCCGCACCCCCGAATCCGTACTCGTGCACCCATATCGGTGCTTCTTTGGCCCACACATAGCCAAGAGATAGCCTTCACCTTCCTAAAGGTTTTTCATTAGAGTTTTGATGAATGAAATTTAGAAGCTTTGATGCAGAACTTTGAGCTGAATTCTAACAGCAGCATCAATACTTTTGGGCTTGAAGGAACATTGTTTCCTAGTTCCACATATTAATCGTAGCTTAAAGCCTTAAACACTGAAACCAAATTTTGGCTCATCCAATCGTGGGGTTCAATGTATTTTTGAGCGGCATTATCCAGTTGTATACTAATAGTTTTTTGCTGATTATTTGAAATCTTTACACGCTTATTTGTGGAAAGTGAAACGCCTGTTAGACCAGCTGTTACTTTTTGTTTTATAACGATGATTGTACAGAAAGTCATAAGTTGTCTCTTTCCTGTTTTTTTCGTGATAAAAATCTTAGGTCCGATGTGAAATTCCTCATTGACAATATGATTATTCTGTTCTTTCCTGTTTTTTTCGTGATAAAAATCTTAGGTCCGATGTGAAATTCCTCATTGACAATATGATTATTCTGTAGAAAAATTGGTAAAGAGGCCATCAATCCAGCATGAGCTTCAATCTTTTGGTGGATCTATGCATTTTTCTATATAACTAAATGTATCATCTTAGAATTGTTACTTGCTCTTCCCATCTCTCCATTCCTCTTTCCTTTATTTTTGTGTTGTGGCAGTGAAGTGGAAGAGAAAGAGGGACACGACAAATGATGTTTAACAGAATTTCTAGGCGCTGCCTCTGCACTGCTGCCTCACGGCCGTGGCTCTTTGCGGGCTTGGGAAATCCTGGTGACAAATTTAAAGGAACTAGACACAATGTAGTAAACATGGTGATGCATTTTAGGCCTATCTTTTCAGCTTATCTAACCACTATTTGACTTCAAACTCTCCTACTTTTTTGGCCTTGAGCAGGTGGGCTTTGAGATGATTGATGCATTTGCTCAATCACAAGGGATACCTATGGACAGGGTATATTGCAAAGCAATATTTGGACAAGGTCTCTGTTATTCATTAGATTAAACTTCTTCACAACTATGTATAAGTATATGTAGGTTTCTGTCTGTGCCATTCTTTATGACAGGCACGGCTCATATAGGCTTCGGATCACTATTTCAGGTTTTGTTGGGGATGCCCCTGTTCTCCTTGCAAAGCCTCAAACATATATGAATTTGAGTGGTGAATCTGTAAGTGATTGAGAAAATATTCTCTGGCTTCTTAAATATGATTTTAAATGTCTTTAACCTGTGCTGTGCAGTCGTGTCCTTTTTTCTTAGTCTCCCATTATGCCATAGTGCCATGACTGTACAACTTTTTAACTTATGGTATATTTCATGAAAGGACTGACATTGTATCAACTATTAAGGCTCAAGCTTGTCCTTAGAATGAACTAATGATACAAGAGACATATGATTACCTGCAGTGGATTCATCTCTGAAATGTTATATACTTATATGTATTATAATTTATAATACACTGTTTTTAGTTGCTAAGCTGGATGCCTGGATATCAGTAGTTTCCTTTGATATTTTTTATCGGTTTATTACATTCTCAAGTGAACATGGGATATGTCACTGTGGATTTTAACAAATTAGTCGTTTATATATTTATCAATCGTTGTTCGTTACGAGAGATTAGTTGTAGAAACTTACATGCTTAGGAGGACTTATCATCTCAGTTACTAGTACTTGTTAGGTCTATAATACCTGTAATGATTATGCGGGATTGTATTAACTTTTATATTTCTTCTTAAATGCAGATTGGGCCACTTGCAGCTTATTATAAGCTGCCTCTTAATCGTGTAATTGTGGTAATTTTATAACTTCATGCATGCATACATTAGTACATTCACACATTATAAAGTTTCAGGCGACTACAACACTCTCATCTGTTTTTGTTCTATAATTGCAGTTTCATGATGACATGGACTTGCCATGTGGAGTGCTTCGCCTCCAAGACAAAGTACGTCGTGGAAGGCATAATGGGTATGAGCCTAAGTTTTATGCTCCTAATCTTTGAAAGGAATATTCTCACGAATCTCTCGACATTTCTAAGCTCTACTCTTTATTTGTAAATTGGAAAAATATTGAATGCATGCATGTGCGGCTGTGCATATGTGCTATGTCTGGAAAGTGAAAGATAATTGTATATCAATGGAAGATAGTGCGTGTTGTCAAGTTACAATGCTGGGGCCGTGCACAATTTGAAGTGGATTTCTTTTCTTGCCCTTCTTGTGTCATTTAATGTCCTGATCGATGCAATGACCCATTGTTCACATAAATTTTCATGGCTTGTTACTTTACCGACTGTTTCAAAGTCATTAGTTAATTCAATCTCTTGTGCCTCAATGTAAAAATAATACAGCTAAACAAAGCCCTAGTTTTCACAAGTTGGTGTTGCTCACGTCACTCTTTCATCACCTTCTTGCTATTCATAGTCCAAAATGTATTTCATTCTATTCCTAGAAAGTGGAAACAACCTCTCCACATATTATTTAGGGATAGCTATGTACATTTTGCATGTCCTCAATCCCGCTCACTGTGGGAATGCATGGAGTTGTTTACCTTTTGACCAGCTAGCTCTAGATTGTCAACGGAAGTATTCTTGATAATGGTGATTTTATCTAGTTTCTTTTCATTGCAGTAAACTTCTGATTTTAGACCACTTACAGATTGCAGAAGAAATCTTTCTCCCAGGTTTTACTCAATGTTCTTACTTGTTCTTTTGATTGGAGTGCCAGCGAGATACTTAAGCTGAAATCTCTTGCTTGCAATGCCCAATTGATTGATCCAAATAACTTGTCCTATGAACTGGATGATGTATGTCAGTCCATGTAATTGGGCATGTACGTTGATGCAATGTATAACAGTGTGCATGGCATTCATTATATGTTTTTATTTAGATGTTCAAAATATTTCTGGTAACTTAGTTTCGGATAAGTGCTGTATCTGTTATTCTTTTTTTCGATTATGTTTATTGTGTTTTATTTTCCATTTTTTTCTTGCACTTATCGACTTTCTTATTGGGCTTATTTTTCTTCTTGTACTAGGCTGGGAAGTGTTATCTCTCATTTTCGAGGGAACAGGGCCTTTGCAACCCTAAGAATCGGTTATGTTAGATCTTCTTTGTTCTATACAATTTGATGTAATTTCTTTTTTCTACATACTAAATTACTTTTGCTTGCTTATCAGGAATTGGGATGCCCCCTGGTCAAATGGATCCCAAAGCATTCTTGTTGCAGAAGTTCAATGCGACAGCACGGGAGAGAGTAAGTCTTGGAAAAGACGTTCAAACTGGTTTAATTTTCAATGTAGTTTATGATTCCAATGATCTCTGACCTCCTGATATGACTGGACATGATTATGATATTTTGTGTGTAAATAAGGATGGTTTATTAGTATCTAATTATGCATTTGTATTTCCTTGGAAAAGATTGATGCTGCTTTAGCTGAAGGAATTGATGCATTGAAGCTTCTTCTATCTCAAGGTGTGACAGAGAGTGCAAGATGCTTCAATAAGGGGCAAAAATACAAGCACATAAGATTGCAAACCTTGCCAGCCTGATAAACTTACTCGCATTGTCGAAAATCAACTGAAGAAGCATATGATAAATTTTGTGGGTTTCGGAACTCTTTCCTTTGGCTATAATCAGAACTTTAGTGTTTGTATCTAGCAGACCAATTATTATGTATTTTGAAGCTGAAAATGGCAATGTGTTTGCGTCTTCAGAAAGTGCTATCTGGTAAGAGCTATCTGAAGTTGTTGGAAGCATGGGATAAACTAGAGAATGGCATCCATAACCAGTAAGATGGTTAAACTCTTAGAACAGAGGACATACGAAAATATTCAGTTCTAGTATAAACGCAGAGAAAGTCCTGGTTCATGAATATAGGGATTGTTGAGTGGAAACCTCTGCCGGTAAAAGCTCAGACGGTCAAAAATGTAATCTCTAATTTTTCTCTTTCATGAAGTTTCTTCTGATTCCATATTTGTAATTTTGTACATGAACAATGGGAAGCATTTGATAAATTTAAGATCAGTTGCAACTAATGACCTTCTCAACAGATGGCTTGTCTTGGAATTTTTAATTTTCTTTTTATCCCTTTTCTTCCATCTTCATGATGAGTACGATAAAAGCAATCATTCGTCATTCCAATCACAGGTCGAATTCGTGATTAAGAGGAAACTTTTTGCCTCACAGGTCGAATTAGAGGAAATTTTGGCAAAAAATAGACATATTTTGTGTGCTCTCGTTGAGAGTCGAACTCAAGACCTCCCGCTTACTAAACGGGTGCTCTAACCAACTGAGCTACGAGAGCCATTTTGATTCGGTTGATTCTTAATTTTGTATTTTATCTTTACAACCAAAGAAAAATGACACTACCAACAGTTAACATGGTGCTACAGTCATATACTATATACATGTCCCTCATTCGAAACCAAATTACATAATCTATCCTCCAATTGTCTATAGTTTCTCCATGCATAGTAGAAGTAGATGCTCCCCAACACTTAAAGTGAAGCCAAATCATAGGCAAGTCGATCGGAAAATATATAGTAGAATTCCATCATCCATATCGACAATTAGTAGCAATCCAAGAACAAAATCACATATAGAAATTGGGCAGAATACTTGCATGGCTGTCAATTCCTCCTGCACATTTCGATTCCGATCTCTGCAACTCCATTTTCAAATATGAGAATAATAAGCTCTAGTTGAACCAAATAAATCTAAAGCTTCAGAACCAAAGCGGCCTCTGTTTAGTGAGGAAGAGAACAAATAAGTAAAAAAGAAAAAAATTAAACTAGAGAATTGGTGGAGGGAGCGAGTGCGGTCTGTAATTTAATTCTGAAGCGATCGCCGTCGAGGGTAGAGCCGTAAAATGAACGATATGATTTACTAAAAATTTGGCCAGTCACTAGGAGGGAAGGGGCTTTTTGTTCAAAGCTCGCAAACAGAAATTTGAAGCCCGATTACAAAACCGCAGTCCTAACAAAATAGATTATTACTTGCGGTCACCAAACACCGCGCGGTACATTCCATATTTCATCCCCCATTTTATGAAACCGCGCGCGGGTGCAATAGATCTGTTTCTGCGGTCAGTACGTAATAAAAGATGCAGGCATAATATATATACATATCGAACTTTATTCTTTGAAAAGTGATTCTTGGAGAGAAATCCCGAATGTTGATCTTTATCATCATCATATGAGTTTTTTGGATCCATACATTAATGGAGTTTATTATTGGTGGGCCACTGATCATGGTGTTCATTTTACCTTCCGTTTCATGGTTTTTACAACTAAGTACAAGTTGTAAACTATGTTGAGAGTCTTGTTTCAATCCATGGTGTACGAGAGGATGATGATCAACCTTTTATTCGTAGAAAAATTCATAATATATGTATAGAAACAAGGAGGACTTGAGACTCTAGGAAGATTAAAGCAAGAAACAAGAGGAGTAAAATGAATATGTGTCGCTAGAATGAATATGTTGTCATTAATATATATTAGTATTTTTCAAAATAATAAAAATGTAAAATCTATACAGCTGGTTATAGTACATGTAAATTTGTGTTTTTAAGTTATATTGTTTGTTATTCTTAAAAAAAAAAGTTATATTGTTTGTCGAATATTTCCATTACAGTTGTTTTGACTGTAATGTTGTTTGTTTTTTCTTAAAATTAATGTCTCCTTGGACCTCATCTCTAATTTTTCTTAGTGCACTAAGCTCCAGTGTGGCTTTCTCATATTGTAAGAGAAAATTATGCAATGTGATTGATGCTAGCTTTGAGCACATCTTTGTCCGAGATAGGCTCCAGCACAAAACTATTGTCTTCAACTTCATAATTTTTGTCATTTCTCATGACGTTCTCAATAATTTGCTCATCACTTGGCAACTTTGAAATAGTCTCGGTTTCTCCTGAGTAGTTCAAAAGATCCTCAACATCCATTGTATCACGGTAGTTCAACTCTTTGATTAGAACATGCAATTGTTGAACATCTCCATCATCATCATCTGAGTGTTTTGGGACCATGACTTTTATTTAATCAACTCAACTACATCCATGAACTTTTTTGACTTTTATTAGTTAATGTATAAATTATTCAATTATTAACTTTTTGCGGGCCCAAGTGTATTAATTTATAGAGATTTTACTGTATCAATATATCAAGTTATTGAAACATTAACTAAATTAAGTATCATTCAAGTTAACCACTCTGTCTCTCTAACTCTCGCCTCTCTCTAAAAACAAAGACAGCTTCTCTCCAGAGGAGGAGGGGGAGGCCTTTGCTTTCCTTCTTCCTCCTCCTCCAACCTTTTTATTTATGCTTGTCCACATATTTTTTATCCTTTCAATAATTTCTTGGCTCGGGATGATTTCGCTGCGAGTTCGTGCAGATCTGCTAGATTCTTGGAGATAAGATGTTTTTGGATGGTGGTTAGAGGTCTTCTAGCCTCAGATCTGGCATTGGGTGGACCTTATGGAATCGATCTGGCATTTTCAGGCGCCCGTCTTCAAATCTGCCGTAATAGTAGTAGACCTTTTCAGATCTAGCCTTTTTGGGGTGTTTTCTACCATTGTGGAGCTGATTTTCTTCAAGTTTGTAGTTATCTATATGTTCTTTTGGTTGATTTTATCCCCTGCGTGGGTTGTCGGTTTCTCCCCATTTAGTGGGGTTGTCTCTCCTCCGGAAATTTTATCTCTTTCGAGAGTTGTATCTCCTTCAAGAGATTTCTAACGAAATTTATGTTTCTATAAAAAAAAAGTTAAATCATTTAATAATAATGACGGCAGTGTGCAAATTTTGTATAGCAATCCATCTAGGTTGCAACGTGTCTCATTTTGAATGAGTATGTGGGCTTGACATATCAAGTCTGGAGTGAATTTAGAATCTCACATAAGACTAATTTTCGGCCCATTGTGATATTCAAGAGCTTCAAAGCAGAATATCAAATTATTTGAAAATTAATTTTCAAGAGCCCATCGAATTTGCTCGTAATGTTATGTTGAATATAAATTTGCATACCTTTGTTCTGTAGCTATTATTTATCATCAACTAATTGCACTAAAAGGATGATATCACGAAATGTAATTATTTGGTTATGGTGAGTGGCATTAAAAAATTTAGGGTAGCACTAAATAAACTCAAATCTAAACTCCTATTATAAACCCAAACTTATATTATAGATTGTCCGTATTTAGTATTGTAAATTTCTTTAGTAGCCCACGAGACCAATGGCCCTAAAAAGATAGTCCAACCACCCTGTAAGGACGAGCCCTTGTGTCCAGAAAATACTAGTATGGGCCAAAATAGAATCGTAGATTAAGTTTCCTAAAACTAAAAACTAAAACTAAATCTAATGAAAAAAACACAATAAGAAAGTGAGGAATTCAGTGCTCATGAGATGTAAGAAAAGTGAATATTTCTCTTGTATTTGAATGGGTTCCAAAACTCAAAGGCTGCTACAAATTCCATCTTGTGATAATGTACAAGATGAGAGAAATTTTAAAAAAATGTATACATGATTTGAATTGATATATACTTGTTAAAAAAAAGAAATGAATTGAAAAGAATAATAAATAATTCCTATGCTGTCTTTTTCTGTTCAAACAAAAGAACATATCAATCAGGAACTCACTAGCAAACTCTTATGGATCCAATTCTCTGTAATGGGGAGGACTGTGTTCTTCTTTGTTTTAAACTCTCTATCTCACGTACCGGGGAGTTTGCAGCCGCTGCCACTGCACCATTAGAATGCCCGAGGATGGATGATATCTTTGGACTAGGTCCGCTACTGTTTCGAGGAGAGAAGTATGTTCTACAATGTCCTGCACTTCGCGGAGACAAGCTGACTTGCACCAGAGCCCGTAACTGGAGCTCTGATGGATAATCCCTCACACACCCTATACGAGGTCCTGCTCCAGTGGACCATTTGCAAGACAATTTCTTCCCTAGTTGATAAGACTTTGTTCCTTTTTTCGAGTTAATTCTTCGAAGGATCGATTCTTCGGGAATGGTCTCTACTTCTGTTTCCTGTTCTTCATCAAACAAGTTTTGTTCAAGAGGCGTGTATTCTTGATCTGAGCTAAATGCTTCTTCTGGTGTTTCATAGCCATCCCTCACTGGAGAGTCTACCACACCATTGTCACAACTTGGCCCAGCAGCAGAGTTTTCATTTTGTAATATCTCAAGCAATACATCCGTTTTTGGAATTTCAAGATCAGTCAATTTCCTACTAAGGTTTGGGAATCGCCTGGACTTTGACAGTTTCAGTGCAGCAGCATACTCTTGTTCCATTGATTCAATGTTCTCTTGAGCCAAATCTTCAACATTAACCTCTTCAGTCTCTGTAACATTCACATTTTCTGCCAAGTCCTCATCGGAGTTGCTTCTAAGATGGTTACTGCTTCGTTGTCTGCTAGTTGAATCTTCTTCATCAATCGATGTCATCTGGACATTGGAGAAGTAAAGTATCATCAGTAAAACACTCTTTCTTACATTTTTCATCTATAAAGAAAGAACAGAACAATATAGGTTTCTAATTTTTCACCTGAACATCTGTGAGATCCACATTATTCTCATTGAGAAATGAAATGAAGTCACTGAAATTCTCTTCCGTAGGGCAATAATGACCACTGTGAGGCCAAACCGCCTGTCGAACAACATCAGAGAATGAAATTAAAAGACCATGTCAGGATCTAGAGATGATTAAAAGCAACATGAACCACTGCAACTGAAAAGTCTAAAATGCAAAATTAAGTTTATAGCCATACGTTAAGGATTCCATTTTCCACGACTAATCTCCCAGCAGCAACAGTGGCTCCCCCTGCTAAGAAGCTCGAATGCTGGAAGGTACCCTTTTTTTTCTTGCCAACATACAAGATCTTAGATGTGCTTAGGACAAAAATCCATTTTGCATCTCCAGTTGTGTGTAGGAACTCCCCTGTTTGCTTATATATAAACTTCCCATCCTCTATAGTGACTCCATAGGCCTTCCTCTCCATCTATAGATAGGAGAATATTAGTCAGTAAAAACGCCCAAAAAAACAAAAATAGAGAATGAATATGAAAAAGAAAAGGACTTACTGGACCAAGATACTTGATGCACTGCTGTAGAAGTATTGATCGAGCGCATTTATCAAGATTTACTTCTTTGCCTTCTCCTATATCCAACCTGTATCAACCAGCAAATGCACAATTAAGATCAAACTTTTGAATATGGAAGAAAAATATTGATGATTGAAGCAAATTCATCAGGCAACATAAACTTACCAGTAAAAGAAGGGTTCTCTGCTCTGGCACTGCAGCCAATTAACATAATAAAAGTGTAGATTGTGACCATATCGATGCCGTGGATCAATCTGCGTAGAAAAACAATAGACGACTAGAATTAGAAACAGCTAGTAAATGAATCAATTTTTTTCATATCATATTTTTGGGATTCAATTTAACTCACCGCCTCAAGCCAGTGTTGCAAGGCCATTTTTTGGGCTTTGTCATTCTTTGACAAACCTTTTCCAACCTGTCGAATAAAAGAAGCAACTTCATTTCAGAAAATTGACTAAAACAATAATATAAATCTTTTATACATATGAACACGTATTAGCAACATATGGCATCACTTTTGAACCTACCTTGGCAGCTCTTTTTCTTGCTCGTGACCAACGTGACGTAGCAGATTCATGCTCCTTGCTGTCAAAGAAAGATATCGAACTTCGCTTGAGTTCAGCAAAGTCTAGGAGCCTCCACCAGCTCTGCTCAACAAGGACAGCACAATCTGCCAGCTTTCTTCTGGTTCGGAAACTTTTGTACACTTTCTGCAACCTTATTGCGGCCTCGTGTTTGGGATTACTTGGATCCAAAGGCATGGGTTGGCACATTCCTACTGGACTTTCTGATATGGGGGAATGATTATCTACATCATTCCTCTTTGTTTTGATCGGTGTTATAGGAACATTATTTTCTTTGTCCAATGTAGAAGGCTTGACCGAGATCATTGTTTCTCCTTCTCTGCCCTTAAGACTAACTGATCCCTCAGTTATCATCTTTCCAGAACCCAAGGATTTCAATATTGTAGCTACTGAATCTTGCTTTTTGAAACTGACTGATCGTACCGGAGTTTTCACTTTATCATCTCCAAAACTAATAGACTTAACAAAAACAGATTCCAACTCATTCTCCACATCACGGTCCCCAGATAACGATATCCCCATTCAACGCCCAAACCTGTTCCTGAAACCTATATGGTCTTGATTCCTGACATCATCAATAGAAATAAGTTTAACATTGCAAACAAGAATTTCTCACAATTGTCACAGAAGTGCAGCCCAATCACAATTTAAAAGGAAATGTTGAGAAAGAAAACGGTCACAACTATTGCTAGGAATCCTATAACATACATTCTCTTGAAATCAAAGTCTGTTGTAGAGACATCAAGATAACCAATAAAACAAACAAGCTACATTTACATTTATAAGAACAAAAACAACTTTGTAAACCTTGACAGATAAAAAAGTTTCAAACAAGGCCATCAGGCCATGGATCTGCAAAATCCATTTCCAAACCAGCAAAAACCAAATCCATAATCCCCAGAGACATTTAAGTAAACGAATATGAACCCATTTTATTCAAATAACATAATCAGTACAAACCCAACATACCAGAAACGATACCAATCAACAAAAGAACTCAATCCACAAACTTATCTCTAAAAACCCAATTCCCAGCCACCCACATTAGCGTAAAGACAGCAGAGAAAAACACACCCATTTGATTAAAAAAAAATGTACATCAACACCGATTAAATCAGCATTCACAGAAACAAGTCAAAGAATATGAAAGGCAGTACCTTTGTATGGTGAGACAGTGAAAATACTGATGGTGGGTATGAAAGAACTCTGCGTTGGCTGAATAAGTGCTCACTCTTTGTTGAAGGTCTATGGAGCTCAGGATTTAATCTATCTGTGTTTCTCTCTATAAATGGAGAGAGTTGAGACTGCATACATTTCCACCACGCGGTGAAGAGTGAGGACTATTAAATATTAATTAGTCTATTAGACTACTCGTATTTTTTTTTTTTTTTTGATGATAGACTACTCGTATTTAGTAGGAGTTTTCGCTAGCCATTTTATCATCGACTCATCGTGTCTTTCTCCCTTTTAAGGAAAAAAACCTTTTAATTATCGGATGTCCCCGAAGGAACAAAAAAAACCCTTTTAATTAAATTTAAAATTTCTCGGTTTGTTCTTTCCAAACAAAGCCTTTTTTTTTTTTAAGATTTAAGGATGGTTTTTAGGGTCATTTTACATATATATATATATATATATATATATATATATATATATATATATTCAAATGACTTAAGTTATGAAAGTGTCTATCAAAATCCGACTTGACACTCAAACTCTATGTTTATAATTAATGTTGAATTATAATTTATTAACTGATAAAATAATTAGTGCGAGTCTAAGACTGTTAAATTTCTTAATTGACAAAAAAACCATAATTTTAGCAAAATTGAAAGAAAAAATAGCTTCATTAATTTTAATTGAAATCTTTATATTTTATTTAGTTTCATTTAAATAATTCTTACAATAAAATCAAACCACAACTGACTAACCACTTGCTTAATAGACTAATTGATGAATCTTGTTGAGGCCAAATTGTATGAATTCATGAGTTCTTTAATTTGATTTATATCAAGAGCGATATTCTTATGAGCACGCGCTGAGTTTTAGTCAAACTTAATTATCATGTGGTTTGTTAAAACTTTCTTATGCACCATTGCATAAGAAAATTTTAATGAATAAATTTATATGATATCCCTGTGGGTTAATTATTAAAACAGTGAAATTGACTTTTTCATAATGCCAATTGCTTATGTCACTTTTCCACAATCTAGTACCTCTCAAGTAACTAGTAACATAAAGTCGTAGCTTGAAGCACAAGCTTTTGATTAACGATTTATTTATACAAAATACTATTTACGAGTCTTTAGGGTAATTGTCCTTAAACTAAATAGTGTTATTAGTAATTTTTTAATACGTTCGTAGATTTTCATACTTGACTGAATCCTCGGCGGCAACGTCAAATTGCGTGTGAACAAATTGTCACGCACAAGCCTTAATATAATTACTATTTAATTAAGGGGGATTCACTAAAAGATCCTTTAATAAATATATGTATTTTATTTACTACTTTCAATTTTTCAATATTCTATAACATCCTTTAAATAATTATGGACAAAACTACCCTTATTCCAATAATTCCTTATGTGGATGACATATGCTGACATCATCAGATTCTTGTTATTTTTTTCTTTTAAAAATTTTAAACAGTTTTATCTCTCAAAATACATGTCGGATTTTTTTAAAAAAAATAGATTTAAAATCAGCATGAAAAACTCTTTCCAATGAGACCCATGATCGATATGTTTAAATGTTCATTCGTCAAATCCTCTGAATAAACTCAGAGGATTTCTCAAAACTCACCAAAACCAATTAAATGAGTTTTCAAAATTAAACAAAAAAATTCTGATGATTTCATAAAAATATATCGAAAAATATATAAAATTTTCGAAAAATCAAACAAAAAACAACCAAAAATTCAGAGGATTTCACAAACTTGTCTCAAATTTAGAGGATTTCGCAAAATTTACCAAAATAAATCATAATTTTTTTGAAATTAAGCAAAAAAATTTAGAGAATTTCATAAAATATATAATAAAAATTAGATTAATTTTTGAAAATCAAAGAAAAAACAACCCGAAACTCAAAATCCTAAACCCCAAAATCTTAAATCTCAAAATCCTAAACATTAAATACTAAATCCTAAATCTTAAACTCTTAAATCTCAAAATCCTAAACTTTAAACACTAAACTCTAATATTCTAAACCCTGGACTCTTAAACTTTAAAGCTTTTAACTAGAAATTCTCTGAATTTCTCAGAAATCCTCTGAATTTTCCAGAAATCCTCTGAATGTTAACAGTTCTGGTTTTAATTTTGAACAAAAAATCTTATAAATAATTAAGAAGAATTTATAAAAATAAGAAGAAAATCATAACATTTTACTAATTTATATTCCTAAACCCTAAATCTTAAACCTTAAGTTCTAAACCCCAAAATCATAAATAATAAATTATAATCTCCTATATATCCTAAACTCTAAACACTAATATCTTAAACCTCAAAACCCTAAACTTTATACCATATTACCATAAATCCTCTAAATTTTTTAAACAAAAAAACAACCAAAAATTTAGATGATCAGAGGATTTCTCAAACTTTTCAAGAATTCAGAGGATTTGACAAAACTCACCAAAAAAATTCAGAAGAGTTTTTGAAATTATGTAAAAAAAAAAAAAATCAGAGGATTTCTTACCCAAAATTCAGATAATTTTTTACCCAGAATTCAGAGGATTTTCGTAAAAGTCACCAAAACGGCTAAAAATTGTTCTAATATTTGGTTTTGTTTAAATTATGAATTGAGTTTTATTATGATATTATTTTCATAGGTTATTGGCTTTGATTGTTAGTGAATAATGTAATAAAAATATTGACATTTGTATTGGATAATGTTTTGTTGATGCATAAGTGTTTCATTGTTGATTTCGATAATATAATGATTCACAGATTTTAATGCATATGCATATGTTATTGAGTCAAGTAAATTTTATACATGTGAGTGCATGTACTTAATTTTCATGAAAGGAAAAAAAATTTGGTTGATCGACTCTTCACTTTGATTCATCAAAAGTGAAAATATTAGTTTATCTTTATAAATATATAGATAAGAGACATAATTTTCACCAGACTTTATGAGATTGTATTTATATTTATTTTATTAAAATAATTAATTTCTAAATAAATAGCAATCATGTACTAATACAAATAAGGATAAGTTTAAATGAGGGGAGGATAAAATTGTCATTAATAGAGGTTAAAACTTAAAGTTGTCCTTATTGAGCTAAGTTTTAAATAATTGGGGATGTATTGGGCTATAAACTTTTCAAAAAGACTAAATGAAATATGAAGTCAATATAAATGACTTATCACCAAATAATCCTTTAATTAATACCCCGATATATATTTATTTAATAATTTATGTAAAGCACCTGAAAATCCATCAATTTCGAGGTTTTTATTATACCAAAATCACTACGCCGACACATTATTCTTTTATTATAATTACAATTACATAATAGTTTATGGGTTAAAATGTTTTTTGCGTCCAAGAGATGACTTGTGATGTAAAACAAAGAACCATAACCTCCCCATAACATATGGGAATTAAGCCCAGGCTCCTCTGTATATCATTTTTGAGGATTTGAGATATTTTATTTTGAAAAATTATAATTGCATTTGATTGATTTTATGAAATAGACGATTTTATTTTGTTAGCAATAAAAATCAAATTCAGTATAAATTTTTTAAAAATATGTGATAATTGTGTACCGTTTGATATAGATTAAAAGATATTTCATATATTTTTGGGAACAAAAAATATCAATAAATTTATTAAAGCGATCAAAATATAAATATAGCTTTTTAAATTTAAAATAAAATATTCTGCAAATCAAAGTGATTTACAGTGAGCTCAGCTATATATAGAAATCTACTCTACACCGTATGCAGTTGGTTTGGTTTGAACTTTGAATTGACGGACAATATCAAAGTCAAACCTTTAAAAACATTTTATTGTACAAAAAATGTAACGAACGTTGTCTCTGTGTATATATCTCATAATCATTGATTAATAAAACAGACTACAATGGAAGAATCAAAAAAATAAAAAATAAATTAGACAATGGGTTGTCCATTACTTAGATCTCCATGCAAAATATTTGTTTAATTAATTATATATAAATCGAGATGGGGAGTACTTTGCACCGTACAACTTGGTTGGGGTCCACGTATGCACATTTGTACGTAGGTTCTGCTTGTACCATACAATAAAAACATACCTAATTATACACAGACAACCGTATCCCATGACGGTAGCCGGTGTGCCTTAAAAAATGCTTTCGTTAATTTTTACTCGTACGGCGTCGTATTCCTTATTTAAATTTTGGACCTCGAACGACGACGTTCGACTTCGAAAGTATTAGCGGAGCCGCGGAGACATAGCGCTGGAGACACGCAAGCGCAGTAAATAATTGACAGATGGAGAGTTGGTACTATCAAAATCTCGTGCTGCTAGTCTACGTGTCGCACGTCGTAGAACAAAAAACGCGCTTTTCAGTCTGTTCTGTAACACCGACTGTGACCGTCGAGCGTCAGTCAACAGGATCGGATAGGAGAGAATGAGCATAAAAGTCAGCTCTGCTTTTATTATCACGCAAGTGTGGACAAAACAAAAATAAATAGACAAGGCCAGTGGCCAGTAGGTCACGTTGACGTTTGTTGTACTTAGCTCCGTAGTATAATATAATATAATACATCAGTCTATATAATAGAACTGTTTGTTGAACTTTTATTTTAAAAACTTAATAAAGTATTGTAATTGGGTTTGAATTATAGTTTATAAAATATATTAATTTACGTAGTTGATCGAACTTGCAAATTAATTCAAAGGTGCATGCATGTATTCAGAATTGATGCAAGCTTGGTCAGGGATTCAAGCACCACAGAATTAAACGAAATTTGAGGTTTATAGTCAAGTCAAAAATTGTAATTCAATTGAATGGAGTTTAAGGTCTTCATCGTTTAATCGTTATATTCAAATTTTGATCAATTGACATACACCTCTTTAGTGTAATTGATAAAATAATTAACACTCTCGTGCACAATGCGAATATTCACAGAGGATGAGATCGAGACATGAAGAATATACTCAGATGTTATCTCACATCGCGGTGAGATGATTTTCATGAAGTGAACACATGATCCAACCTAGAGGCACTAGCTAGGTTGCACCTGTGCACTCTACACCCTGAGTGTTTTATACGCAAATTTAAACACGGGTTGAAAGTTAAAACATAGTTTATGGTTTTTGACTCATATACATCAACGAATCGCGTCAAATCTATATATTCAAGTTTCATTTTATCTATTTTACCAACCGTATATTGCCAACGGGTTTGTTTCCTTGTGGATTTTACATTATTCAGGCCAACCCTACCTGCCAAGCCATATATGGACTGTTGTAAAATATCAAAAAAAGGAGACAAATAAACCCCCAGTAGGCTATAGTAGGGGTAGGGTGGATACTGGGGAAAGGATTTTATGTGTTTGGGAAACTATTACATGTCCATATATGTCGATGTCGATGGAAGAGATTGACTTATGGCCCACCCAAAGAAAAGGTTTATACCAAAAACATGTGGAGTTTGGTCATTACACCCGTAAACAACAATCCTAAATCACCGTCCATTCGCTTTCCACAATATGAGATTGACTTACATGGGCCCCGGCCACTCATGGTGTGATTCTGAAATTAAAGCATGGTAGACGAAAGGCTCAATGACCGGCTTTGTACATCCACATTAGTCTTCTGCTTGGGGACGGACGGTGGGTGTAGTGGACTTTGAACCTGTTGGTGAATCACTTACAATTCCCAAGGAAGTCTGTGCCTCGTGTGCGTACTTTTGAATTATTGGTACAACAAATAATACAAGATTGGCGTGTTTTGGACCGAAATAGTGTAATCCAGCCGCGTAAAGAATTTAACGCAGAGACAGAGATTAATTAGACACCATACTAGGCTCAGCAAGTCAGCAACCCACCCTTCACATCACTCATTTTCGCTGGACTTGTCAAGCAAGTTCAGTTCGGCACATAGAGCTAGCTTGTCAACCAAGTCCTTTGGGTCTTCCTCAAAACAGAAACCAAAAACTGCGTGCACTACGTTAAGAAACAAAAAAACTATTCCTTTTGCTACAACTTTTCAACACAACCAGAATTCCAAAATTTGACAAATTAAACACTCCTATGTCAAACAAGAATATACAAACGACGTAGTTTTACTTGTAGGGTTTCTTAGTTGTTTAGGTGGGCTCGTTTACTGTAAATTCATTATTTTATTCTTCCCAATATATATTGTTGTATAGGTTGCTGGTTTCACTTGTACTGTTGTAAGCTGCGCTAGAAAACTCTCTGTTGAAATATATTGAAAACTTTTCTCCAGATCTTGTTTGTAGCTTCTGGTTCTTGGAAGATTTCTTGTGAAGTCTTCCTTCTTTACATGGTATCGGAGCCCAGGTTGGCCTTCCGCTTATCTCTAAAGTTCTTCCTTTCCTTGGATCATGTCAACTACAGTGCCGCCCAGCAACACTTCTGTGAGTGCTGATGTTGTTGCCATCCATACTCAAACCGGATCTTCAAATCCACTTGATGATCCACTTAATCTTACAACTGCAGATTATGCAGTCAGTAAGCTCATTCAACTCGCGTTGACTGGTGAAGAAAATTATCATGTCTGGAGTCGTGGTATCCTGACGGCTTTGGATGGTCGTAACAAAAGGGATTTCATCGATGGTTCTCTTACCGTGCTTGATGCCGCTGATTCGCGCTATGCCTCATGGAGAAGATGTAATAGCTTGATTATCACTTGGCTGACCAATTGTGTGTCCACAGAAATTGCCAATAGTCTCTCCAGCTTTGCTTCAGCTCATGATTTGTGGGTTGATCTGAAAACCAGGTATGCTGCTTCTAATGATACGCGTGTCTATGAACTTCGTCAAGCCATGGGTCACACTTGCCAAGGATCTATGACGGTAACCGAATATTATACGAGGCAGAAGGGTTACTGGGATGAGTTCATGTTTTATAATACTCTGCCTATTTGTTCTTGTGGCTCACGTGCTGCTTTAGAACGTTACCAGCAAAAGGATTATACAATGGTGTTCTTGATGGGTTTGAACGATTGTTTTGCTACTGTACGCAATCAAATTTTATCCATGGATCCTCTTCCCATTTGCACCAAGGCATTATCTCTTGTTTTGCATACTGAGCGCCAATTAAATGTTGGGCAACAAAATGTTTCACCAGCTGCTACTGCTATGGCCATTAAGTCAACTCCTGGTTTTGACACAGGGAAGTCTGTTCATACTCAATCACAGGGTAGACGTGAATTAGTGACTTGTAGTTATTGTCGCAAACAAGGTCACTCCATTGAAAAGTGCTACAAACTAAATGGATATCCACCAGGACAATCTAAAAGAAATCAGCGGTCTGGGGGGCAGCAAAGGAGTGATCGCAATTCGTTTGTGAATCATGTTGATTTGATGGGTTCCTTAGCAGCAACTCAGAGTTCATCGCAGTATCCCTCGAATCAGGGTTCTTTACATATGCCACCAGATCTTTGCAATCAGCTTATGAGCTTTCTTAAGCTGAACTCTGCTTCTTCTAGTTGTCCACCGAGTGAAAAATCTTTGTCCTTTTCTGATGCTGGTACAGGTAGTAGCACATCTCCACCTTCTGTTTATCCTTCCGTGTCAGCCGTAGCAGGTAACACCTCCATTATCAAACTCCCTTTCCTCACCTCCTGGTTGATAGATAGTGGTGCTAGTCATCATATAGTTTCTTCCATTGATTTCCTTAGTGAAGCTCAGCCATTATCTAATTACTTTGTAACTTTGCCTAATGGTGAGAAACACAGAGTGACTCATAAAGGTTCCTTGCTTCTTCATAAAAGAATTACTCTTTATGGAGTGCTTTGTGTGCCCTCTTTCCATTTTAATCTCATCTCTGTTAGCAAGATTACAGCTTCTAAAAAATACACTGTGACTTTTACATCCAAATCTTGTTTTTTGCAGGACTTGGCCACATGGAGGATGATTGGAATGGGGAGCATGCGTGATGGCCTCTATTTTTGGGATTCGAAGTTGATTGAGAACAAGCCTGTAGTAGCTTCAAATGCAGTCGCAAAAGGATCCTTGCTGTGGCACTCTAGATTAGGACATCCCTCTCTTACAATCAGTGCCTTTTTACCTAAAACATTGCAAGAGCATTTTGATTTTTGTTCAACCTGTTCTGTAGCCAAGATGAAAAGGAAGCCCTTTCATATTAGTATGTCCAGAACTAAGTCTTGTTTTGAGCTTATACATGTAGACATATGGGGTCCCCATTCTCTGACTTCGGTTGATGGTTATAAATATTTTCTGACCGTTGTGGATGACTTTAGTCGAGCTACTTGGGTGTTTCTTTTACATTCTAAGTCTGAAGCTCGAACACATATCCAACAATTTTGTCAATATGTTCGAACTCAATTCCATACCAACATACAAATTTTACGTTCAGACAATGGACTAGAGTTTGCTATGCACGACTTCTATGCCTCTCATGGAATCATCCATCAAACTACATGCGTTTATACGCCCCAACAAAATGGGGTAGTAGAACGAAAACATCAACACATTCTCAATACAGCTCGATCTTTAAGACTTCATGCTCATATTCCTGAATTATTTTGGAGCTATTGTGTCCTCACGGCTGTCCACCTTATCAACCGTCTACCTTCACGACAGTTAGATAAGTTGAGTCCATATGAAATCCTCTTTAAAAAGGCACCCAATTATAGTGAACTGAAGATTTTTGGATGTCTTTGTTATGCAACCATAACTCCACATCCTCGGTCTAAATTTCAGCCTCGTGGTCGTCCTTGTGTTTTCATGGGATATCCTTATGGAGTGAAAGGTTTTCGTTTACTTGATCTTAACACACATCAGATTTTTATTTCTCGAGATGTCATTTTTCATGAAACAATTTTTCCTTTCTCTCCCCAAAATACCTCATCATCTCCTTCACATGCACCTGCCCAGCCAGATTCTACCTCCTTACCATTTTTTGTTTCAGATACATCACTTTTGCCTTCATTTCCATCTCCCACGTTACCCTCTCATGACACTGAATTTGATGCATCTAATTCCCAGCCACCTGAGGCTGTTCCACTTGAGGTTCCCACTCGTCAATCTCAGCGCATCAGGCAGCCTCCTCCTTACCTCAGAGAATATCACTGTAACACTGTCACTTGCAGTTCGCATTCCAATGATCCTCCACAGGTGTCAACCAAGTCCCGCTATCCGATCGGTAATCACTTTCATTTTAATAATTTTTCTCCTTCCCATTCAGTCTATTTATTTTCTATATCTGCTCAGAGTGAACCTCCTAATTATTTGGTGGCTGTAAAAGATCCTGCTTGGCGTGCTGCCATGAATTCTGAATTGCAGGCCTTGGAAACTAATCATACATGGGACATGGCATTGTTACCACATGGTCGTAAGGCGATAGGTTCGAAATGGGTCTTCAAGATAAAATATAATCAAGATGGTTCTATTGAGCGCTACAAAGCCCGACTAGTGGCTCAAGGTTTTAGTCAGCGAGCTGGTTTTGACTACAATGACACTTTTTCTCCAGTGGTTAAAATGGTAACCGTTCGAGTATTCCTAGCTTTGGCTTCAATGATGAAGTGGTCTATTCATCAACTTGATGTTCATAATGCATTTCTCAATGGTGATTTGCATGAAGAAGTCTACATGCGACCTCCTCCCGGTTATCTTACTAAAGATCCACGGCTGGTTTGCAAGTTGCGCAAGTCTCTTTATGGGCTTAAGCAAGCCTCTCGTCAATGGAATGAAAAATTTCGATCCATTCTTATCGATTGTGGTTTTCAACAATCTCATGCAGATTATTCACTCTTCACTCTTCATCGTGGGAATAATTTCGTTGCACTTTTATTGTATGTGGATGATATGATTTTGGGTGGAACCAATGACTCTCTAATCCATGTCATCAAAGTGTATTTACAATCACGGCTTAAAATCAAGGACCTTGGACCTATGAAATTTTTCCTTGGATTAGAGATTCATCGTTCTCATGGAGGTCTTGCGGTCAGCCAAAGGAAATATACTCTGGACTTGCTCCAAGATGCGGGTTATCTGGCTGCCAAGCCTTTATCAACTCCTACTGAGCTCAACACTCATTTCTCAATACGTGATGGTGTTCCTTTGGCAGATCCCTCTATATATCGTCGGCTGGTGGGGCGGCTTATGTACTTGACATTAACACGCCCGGATATTAGCTATGCGGTTCATCACTTAAGTCAATTCCTTCAATCTCCTTCGGATCAACATCTTCAAGGCGCATATCGGGTATTGCGTTATTTAAAATCTGCTCCTGGTCAGGGTCTTTATTTTCCTTCCAATCCTAGTTCTATATTGACTGCTTATTGTGATTCGGATTGGGGAGGTTGCCCGGATACTCGCCGTTCCATTACTGGTTTTTGCATCTTGCTTGGGGGTTCTCTTATCTCTTGGAAATCCAAGAAGCAACATGTGATTTCTCGTTCTTCCGCTGAAGCTGAATATCGATCTATGGCCAACACTTGTAGTGAATTAGTGTGGCTGTCCGCTCTTCTTCGAGACTTACATGTTCATCATCATCGGCCTATTTCTTTATTTTGTGACAGCAATGTCGCCATCCATATTGCTTCCAATCCGGTCTTCCATGAGCGGACCAAACACATTGAATTAGATTGCCATTTTGTTCGTGAAAAGGTTCAGTATGGTTTTCTCAAACTTCATCATATCTCTTCCGAGGAGCAAGTCAGCGATTTCCTTACCAAACCAGTCACGACTTCTCAGTTGGAAAAATTTCTTCGCAAGCTGAACGTAGTGAATTGCTACGCTTCACCTTGTGGGGGGGTGTCAAACAAGAATATACAAACGACGTAGTTTTACTTGTAGGGTTTCTTAGTTGTTTAGGTGGGCTTGTTTACTGTAAATTCATTATTTTATTCTTCCCAATATATATTGTTGTATAGGTTGCTGGTTTCACTTGTACTGTTGTAAGCTGCGCTAGAAAACTCTCTGTTGAAATATATTGAAAACTTTTCTCCAGATCTTGTTTGTAGCTTCTGGTTCTTGGAAGATTTCTTGTGAAGTCTTCCTTCTTTACATCCTAACATAAAATGCTAACCTAAAATGTCCCTATTTGTTGATCTTGTCTTGTTGTGTTGTGTTAAGCGCGCCTTATAAATTAAATCTCACATCAGTTCGGTATAAGCCAACGATATAATTTATAAGTAGATATCTAATATATATTAATTGTATAGCAGTTTTTAAAGAGAAAATCGTGCGGGATTGAGATTAAAAAACAGACAATATATAGAGGCATGCATGCACTAGGTGTGTTATGCTAGTGTAAATGGTGATTAGTTAATTTGGATTAAGAGTTTAATTTGTTGTCAAGTACTCAATACAAAAATGAGTGTTCATCTCTAGCTAATGATAGACATAAGGAGTTTAGTCATGAAATACACATATTACAAACCGAGTTGTTGTCGCAGGCTTTTAATGGTAATTTATAAACCATATTCTATACAAAACTGCAAGTTCTGACTTCCGACAAATTTTGACTTATTTTTCTTCTTTATAATGAGTATTATTTTTATTCTTCAATGAGAATAAGTAAAAAATTATTAATTTGTTAATCTATCCTTATTTATGTTCCGTTTGTTTGGAGGAAAACCAACCTCTTGAAAATATTTTCCTAACTTTGTAGTGTTTGGAAATAAGAAAATAAAATCAGTCAAACAAAATTTATAATAAGTCAACTCATAATAAGGGTTCTAAGATGGAGAACAACAATGAACTAAATTAAAATTATATCTTTTATACATAATATAACATGTATATAAAAGATACAATATATATATATATATATATATATATTAAAATTGAGGTCCTAAAATGAAGTCTTAAAATGAGGTTTTGGGGTCCAAAATTTTCTTAAAAAAAATATGAAAAATTATAATTATACTTTGATCAGTTTTACAATCGAATGATATATCTTTTTTTTTCAAAATAAAAATCAATTTCATCATGATTGAAAAATTGTTTGTTTTGAGTTCACATCTGACGGTCTAAAATTGTCTTGTCTTTTTGTGTTGAGATTTTTGTTTAGATTAATAAATATATTGTTAGATTCATAAAATTGATCAAAATACAGATTTAATTTTTTCAATTTTTTAAATAATTTGAACCCTAAAATTGACCCCAAAAGTTGGAGTCATTTTAGAACTTTATAAGTGATTCCATGATATATATATATATATATATACATATATATAAGACATCAATGATTAAACTAACATTTTTTTAGTTGAATTTACATTATACACATGAGAATTGGAGAAACAATTTAAAGTTAATAAATTGCACCTTATAATATTTTGTACATATATATATATATATATATATATATATATGACATTAATTAAAAAAATATAAATTTTAACGAGTCTTCGTTATTGTAATTGTGGATATACTCTATAAGAGAGTGTAATGAACATATATTTGTCTACGACCCTACGAAAATATATTCAGCACGTACCATAAATATACCCACATATGTAGTGAAATGAAGTATGTGTTTTTATATAAAAGACATACTAGACTTTAATTACTATTATGTTCTCATCTTGACATATATTATCATTACTTGACAATAATATATGTATATGTTAAAATTATTATTATTATTATCACTATTATTATTATAGTTACTATGTATTGACACATTATTATATACGCAAACATTATGTCATCACAAGGGAAAAAAATAATGTTGTACCTCAAATTTTATGTTTTTCACAATTTCACCAAACAATAAAAAATATTAGCATTTTTTTTTCCAAACACTATAAATTAGTTGTTTTTTCTTGAATTTTTTTTTCTTTAAGATATATTTTTCATGAGATATTGATTTTCCTCCAAACAAACGGAGCATTATTATGCACATTTTTATTAATAAGTGACATTAAATTCTAACAATAATATGGTGTGAGTGGAGTAGTCCAACGAGAGAGTGGAGAAAAATGTGTCCATGCACAATTTCCAACTGCACATAAAGTTATGTCAAAAATAAATTATTGACTCTCATTGACCATCACATTTTCTTAGGACGTGTCATATAGACACACTAAGAACATCCAATAATAAAAAGCGGTTGGCTTTGAAAATGTAAATGGGATCCACTTGTTCAATCAAATGTAGAAATTAAAGTCAAATTAAGAAAGTCGAGAAGAAAATACAGGGCAATTCTATATCTTAATCACAAGTCAAAATTGAAGTACCCATTCTCACAATGATGTTTAGGCTCATACAAGTACACAACGACATTCTCTTTAGTTGTTTGTTTGGCAGAACTTATAAGTTCAACTTCTCTATATACATCAATTATATTTATACTATGTCATGTACCCATGCGCATGAATATGTGTATCTATATAGATACACACAATTATAGTTAGTAATTGGACATCAAGAATCATGTAGCAAGAAGTCTCTATAAATACAGTGAGATATTTGAACTTAGGCACCACCAGGTACGGATGAGGGTTGTTGGCTAGTTCAAGAAACATCACGAAAATATGTATAATACTTTAGTGGTTGCATACTTTCTTTGTCGTAATTACTTGTTTATATACTATCAGGCCCGGCCTTGAGCAAGGGCGGGCCTGTGCGACCGCACTGGGCCCCTAATTTTTGGGGCCCAATTTTTTTTTAAAAAAATATTATCAGACCTAAATTAAATCAGATATATATTGAACCTATATTTTCTAAAAAAAGACAAATTCATAAAAAAAAACAATTTGATGAAACTGAGAAGGAACACACTTCAGTGTCTATTGAGAAATCATTTAGGCTTTCGAAACTGTTATTGATGACTTTACCTCTCAAAATGCAATACGGTCAAAAATATTTATATGATTTCATGTAATTATATTTTTTAACCAATTATTGTAATGACTAGTTTTAATTTTAATGTAATGAAATTTAAGAAGTGATGGTCTAGCCTCCCTAAATTGAGTTTCAGTCATCAAAAAATTATTGTTGTTCTATTTGCTTAAATTTTGATTAATGGTTTAGAATTTGATATTAGATGCCAAAAAAAAAATCAGGGCGTTGCCCCGAACTCCAAAAAAAAAATTCGGGACGCTGCCCCGAACCCCGCCCTAAGGGGCCCCCAATTGATTTGTTGCCCTGGGCCCCAAATACGGCAGGGCCGCCCCTGTATACTATTATCTTCAAAGAGAGAGTTTAAGAACAACCAACGAGCTGATCAATCAAATTATGGAAGAAAATAACTAATTTTGTCAGTGTGTGTTTGATTAATTATCTCACACAAATGTTGTTCTTATGCTAATTAGCTAGGAATCCACATGCTTAAGCACATAATGAGTGCTAATTGGGTATTAATTTATTAACCTTATTTTTTAATAGCAAAACCATATCTTAATTTGACCTGGGCCACTTTTTGAAAGTTGGGCCAGATCCAAATCTTAGGACGTCACGTCAGTACGTAAAAGCCATAGATTTGACTGGGTCAAAAATCAAAATCTTGTGAGAAATACAGCATAAATTGCTGGACGTTGGAGTTGAACTGCTGACCTCAGCATAGCATTTCCATTTGTAAAGAGAAATAGGTTTTTAATATGATTTTGGCTGGATATCAGTCTTATCAGACTGGCAGTTGAAATGTCTACAAGAAAAGATGAGCTTGGTTGAAGCTAATTAAGTGGATGGGGCCATAGATCACCACCATATAAGAACCATACCCAGCTACCGAGCTAAGCTGGCCTCAACATCGTGAGCATTGAATTTCTTTTAAATATTAATTTATATATGAATTGATTTCACGAGTTATTGGCCTGGTGTTGCCAGAGATGTTGCTCATATTTAAAACAAGAAAATGAGAGGGGTTTTCAATGCTAGCTACAAGCTGTAAACCTTAGCAATACACATGAAATTAAAGCTAAGGCATATCTACGGAAAATCGGATCTAGCATTGAATTCTATCACTATGCCAATCGGGCCAGCAACAGTGGAAGTTCCAAGATTTTCTAACATATAAGTCAGAGTAATAGCTGGCTGTACAAGTATAGGACTACTAGTACGGAACCGAGCTCACCTAGGATTCTTTGAGATGAAATCCATCGATGCATTCCCA